>JARHVA010007286.1:0-712760 GCA_037957365.1 Torreya grandis | reverse complement strand
AATCCCTACCAAATTTTTTCCTTGGATCAATAAATAAAAGTTTTTTACCTCATTCAAATATTACATTAATTGTACATGATTGGTATTAGTCTTGTGCAAGTGTAGTTTCCATTTACCTTCACATATTGATTCCATTAGTACCTAGTGTTTGTGATCTTTCTTGTAGGTCAACATGAAGTATTTGATGAGAATGTAGGTGTAAGTGATAATTATATACAATAGAGTTTCTTATAATTCCTATTGTTTAGTCCTCTTAGCCTATACTACCTCTAGGACCCCATGTTGAAGCATTGATGTAAGAGGGAAGACTAATAATGAATGAAGTGTATGTACAACTTGTCCTTACTTCAAAGTGCATGATAAAGGTGTGAGTAGAGAAAAATATTTGGTGTATCACCTCCATTATTTAGGTGTACTTTCATGTTATCTCTATCCCTTTTCACCCCTAATTGTTAGCATTAGGATATGAGCTTTAGTTATGCATCAAGGGGAGCTAACCCCTAATCTAGAGATCCACCTCCTAATAGGGATACCCATAGCCATGAGCTGGTTCCATTATCTCACCTGAATGAGGATAATTTTGTCCCATATCCTCATTGGGTGCAAGTTCAAGTGAAAACAATAATCATTAATCAAATGGTTTCAATAATTTATGTCCTTTATTATGGTTCATTCTCACAAAACTCAAAAAATTTCCTGTTAACACTATGTTTCAGGTCTGTTTTGGCACACTCATACTTATATCTACATCCCAAGACTCTTTAATCACCTTATAAATGTTCTATACAACTTTCCAAATCTACCTATAAATTTATAGTCTCCATCTCTTAATTGTTTGGGAGATATGATAATTTTAGTCTCCATCTATAAAGTTACCTATAACGTTCTATACACGTATGATTACACATGGTCACTTATAAGATTCTTTATAAAATATTACAAAGATTTAAATCAAATATATATTTTAATATGATCATTTACTAGGTGTGGACAATGTTTCAATTCATGTTTGAGGTAATACTTTAGGATATATACATGTTTCTTTATTCTAAACCCCTCTATTTCTTGACTTTTACATACCTAAATGATATAATCATTAGAGTTATATATTTTGAAAGGTATTAAAAGCATTATACCAAGTAAAATTCATATAGGTGGTTATGAAAATTTTATCTACCAAATTTCATCCCATTTCGATGGGTCATTTTCAATTTACACCAATATTAGTGACTAAAATATCCTGCCTTAAGGTTGAGAATAAGAACTAGGATAGAATGGGTTGCAGGTTTGTAAACAGAGCATGATGGGAGGTCAAAAAACTAGTCCTAGATGTTATCTTCCCCTATGGATGTGTTTATAGTACCATTTTTCAATCATGAATCATTGGAAATGGAGTTTTGTAACTGGAGCTTCAACTTTGACAACATTTATTATAAATACTCCTGAACAATAGTGAAAATGTGCTTAGGGTGGATTTGGACATCATGGTCATTATAGAATGAATAATTTTCCCATATTAAAATTTTTAGAGTGATGTATTTTCACTTTGGGGTTGTGAAGGTAGAAATGTTAGTTGGAGCTCAAGAAGTTCTCTTCATTGCCAAAAAGTTGCATTTTAAGACTTAGCCTTGCAACTTATGCCAGGAATTACTCTATAATTTTAAAATCACTTTATCTAGGGTGAAATTATAAGGATTTCACATGCATATTATTTATTTTATGTTTCATCCATGTGACTTACTATTTAATTTTATGCATGTCTGAAGTTAGGCTAAAAATCAACATTTTTCTTGTGTTGGGAAAGACATTTTTTAGCCCAAAATGGGTGGTGGGTTTATCGATCAGGTATGATGGGAGGATAATAACCTATTCTAATATTTTATACTTCCCTATATATGTGTTTTTATTTCTATTTTTTATCCAAGAAGCACCATAAATAGAGTTCTATAATTGGAGCTTCAACTTTGACAACATTTATTGTCAGTGATTTTGCACTACTGAATAGTAGTGAAAATGTGATTATGGGTGGAATTAGACATAATGGTCATTGGAACACATGTAATTTTAGAATATTTATTTATTTTGAGTGATGTATTTTCACTTTGGGGTCCTAGAGGTAGAAATACTAGTTAAAACTCAAGAACTTGTCTCTTCACTACCTAAAAGTTGCATTTCAAGACTCGTTACTGCAACTTGTGCCTCAAATTTATCTGTAAGTTTAAAATCACTTGATACAAGGTAAAATTATATTAATTTCACATTCATAATATGTATGTTATAATTTTTATATATGACTTATTATTTTTATGTTACATATGTCTGAAGTTAGGCTAGAAATTTGCATTTTTCTTGTGTTAGGAAGGGCATTCTTGAGCTCAGAATGGGTAGTGGGTTTGTTGATCAGGAATGATTGGAGGAAAATAACCTGGTAATATAAATTATTCACACCTTTATATGTGTTTTCAATTCCAATTTTAATCCAAGAAGCATCTAAAATGGAGTTCTGCAACTAGAGCTTCAACTTTGACAACATTTGTTGTCAGTATTTCTATACTCTTGAACAATAGTGACAATGTGATTAGAGATGGGATTAGATGTCATGGTAATTGGAGAAGGTTTAATTTTACATATTTATGTTTTTATAGTGATGGGTTTATACCTGGGAGTCTCGGAGGCAAAAATACTAGTTGGAGCCCAAGAAGTTATCTCTTCACTACCAAAAAGTTATATTTCAGGCCCTGTTACTACAACTTATGCCACAAATTGATCTCTAATTTTATAATCAATTGATTTAGGGTGAAATTATATGGATTTAAAATTCAAATGAGGTATCTTATGATTTATCCATATTAATTACTATTTTCATTTTATGCATATTTAAAGTTAGGCTAAAAATATGCATTTTTCTTGTGTTGGGAATGGCATTCTTGAGCATGGAATGGGTGGTGGGTTTATCGATTGAGCATGATGGGAGTCCAATAACCTGGTAATAAACATTATTTTACCTTATGGACCTATTGGAAACATTATTTTTCATCCAAGAAGCACCAAAAAGGAGTTTTATAACTAGAGCTTTAACTTTAACAACATTTACTGGCAGTGTTTCTGCGTTCCTAAACAATAATGAAAATGTGATTATGGGTGGAATTGGACATCATTATCAATAAAATGTAATTTTACCATATTAATTTGTTCATAGTGATTTATTTTCACATGGGGGTCCCAGAGGTAGAAATGCCAGTTAAAGTTGAAGAAGTTATCTCTTCACTACCAAAAAGTTCCATTTCAGGACCCATTACTACAACTTGTGCCACAAATTGCTCTCTATGTTTTTACTTACTTGATCTAGGGTGAAATTATATAGATTTAAAATGAATAATAAGGATCTTATTATTCATATATATGACTTACTAATTTAATTTTATGCATGTATAAAGTTAGGCTAAAAATATACATTTTTCTTGTGTTGGGAAGGGCAATCTTGAGCCCAAAATAGGTGGTGGGTTTGTTAATCAACGATGATGTGAGACCAATAAACTAGTCTGAGATGTTATCCACACATTTTTACATGTTTTAATTTCCATTTTTCATCCAATAATCACTAAAAATTGAGTTCTACAAGTGGAGCTTCAATATTGACAACATTTATTGTTAGTGTTTTTGCCCTCCTGAACAGTACTAAAAATGTGATTATGGGTGGAATTGGATGTCATGGTAATTGGATCACATGTAATTTTCCTATATAGATGTGTTTATAGTGATTTATTTTCATGTGGGGGTCCTATAAGTATAAATTCCATTTGGATCTTAAGAATTCATCTCTTCATTGCCATAAATTTGCATTTCAAGACCCGTTACTACAACTTGTGCCACAAATTACTCTCTAAGTTTATACTCACTTGATCCATAGTGAAATTATATGGATTTAAAACTCATAATATTAATCTTATATTTTATCCATATGACTTACTATTTTCATTTTATTCATGTATGAAGTTAGGTTAAAATCTGCATTTTCTTTATGTTAGGAAGGGCATTCTTGAACCCAGAATGGGTGATGGGTTTGTCGACTAAGCACGATGGGAGGCCAAGAAACTAGTTTTGGATGTTATATGGCCATTTTTATTTATTTTAAGTGCCAATTTTTATCCAAGAATCACTATAAATGGAGTTATCCATCTGGAGCTTCAACTTTGACAACATTTGTTGTCAGTGTTTTTGTAATTTTGAACAGTAGTTTTCTACCCCTAAGGTATTTTAGAAATTTTTAAAGTATTAATTAAACATTTAAGGATAATTTTAGGCTTATAAATTATGGGTTTATATTTAATCATGAATTTTATGGGTTTATGTAAGGTCTCATGAATCATTATATTTGTCTGTAGGTTTGTACTTGATCTTCAAGAGTCTATTAGAATGACGTAGAAGGTTGATTCCTTAAGAGAGAGAGAGTGTGTGTGTGTGTGTTATCATGAGTCCTTAAGAGAGAGATTGTGTTTTCTTGATTGATATGCATCTCAAAGAAGCTATTAGAAGTTAAACAATGATGTAGAAGGCTACAAAGAGGATGAAAGAGGGTCATCAATGCACTTATAACTACCATTTTGAGGTAAACATGCCTATTACATGACCATTATCAACATGATAGTAGAATAAAAAAGTGTATCTCTCTATTTCACACAACTCTCTTCTTATTATTTGTTCCCAAATAGACATTAGGATATAATTACATTGGATAAAAGATTAAGTAGGTGGTTAATTCATAATAAGCCCCTATTAGGCATTAGAAGTATGGATATTTGCTATTGTACAAATATTTTAACAAGTTATCATGGGTGTGTTAGTAGTATACAAATGTAATTATATGTATTAATAGGGATTATATAAGTCATAGTCATCTTCATGGGACAAAAAAAAGTAAAATGTAACAAAATACTGTTTTAAAAGGCCATTTACTAACTTAAGTTAGAGAAGTTGAGGAAGAATATCAAATAAATATGCACACATCAAGCTTGGAAAATTATATAACAACATGATCATCATTTATCCTATCACTTTTAATGCATACAAGACACGTCACATGCTTAAAAAATCCAGATTACACCATTAGAGAGACTAATGACAATTTATAGTTTACTAAGTAAAGTTCTATAAGTGTGTTTTGGAAAATTTATTGTCAATAAAATATTTAATATTTGTTTTAAACCTATTTATTCATATATATTATGCATTAATAAATTTTATAAATTCAATTCTAAAATGTGTTTGAGCTCAAATTGATGTTTATCTCCTTGGAACTCATAATATCCCTATTTTCTATGTGAGGATAGTCTTCTCAATCACTTATATCATGGGAAAAATCATGCAAGCAATGAAAATGAAGTTTTTTTTGGTTTAATGAATCTTATAATATCATTTTGAAAGTTCTGGATTGATAATATAAGTATTATATTATATGAACAATCAATAAGAAGTTCTCAGCGTCTAGAACTTAGAAAAAACCCTAAAATGAGGCTTAGTGGCATTAAAAGACTCATATATTTACTTTATACTAGTGGAATTCAACCAAAAATTTTATGAAGGTTAAGGATAATTTATATAAACTATTTAAATCTTTATTTGATGAGTGAGACCTTGTGAAATAAGAAAATGTGGATTGTGACAGTGTTTCTTGTAGGTGTTGATTTGTTAAGACAAACAAGAACAATTTTGAATGAGAATTATTATAAATGAAGTCAATAATCTTGTTTTGACTTGAGACACTTTTTTTATCATTTAAAAATATTAAGTTTTTTTTTATGTGGATAAATAACCTAATAATTGATTTGACCTACTAAGAGCCAATTAGGCCTAGAGACCTAAAATATAAATTTGGTCCAAAATTGATATTTTTAAGAAACCAATAAATGGAGATTGGTTTATTGAAAATAAATTTATTCTATATATATTTAAAGGAATTTAAAAATACCATATAAGTAGTGCAAGATTCAAAAACATCATTATTAAGGCCTAATTGTTCTAAAATAGTCTTGTAGTAGCCTTGAGATAGAGTTTAGATTTTGGATTATCAAGTGTCTTAGTAGATGTTTGAACCCATACAAAGAAATTATCTGAGTTAAGTGACAATATCCTAAGCCCTTCATTAGTATAAAATTGGTAATATTTATTCAAAAACATATATTTCCAAGTTATAAAGAGTTTATATCAAGACTCAAATTGACTGTCTCCAAAATTTCAGGTTTCCCTTAAGAGAGTTAAGAATGAAAGATCCATCAAGTTACATCACCTATATAAGGGCCTAAAAATACCATACATCATTTAAACATAACCATACATGCTATATTGAACCATAGCAAGGAATTATTTACTATAATATGACTTGAATCCTTTTGACTAATATGTACAAACTTTGATATTTTAGCTAAGGCTATTGCATCACTTACATAGCTTAAATAAATGGGTATAAGTAAATTAAAACTAAATAAAGTAATATTATGTATCAATGGTCAAACATTGCAATTCATGGTAATATAAGTACAAATAATGTTCCATTCTCAAATGTGGATCAATGGTCAAACATTACACTTCATTGTTGATAATAATAAAAACCATAAAGACATAGAAAATAATAATAAAAACCATTTCAATATAATAATAATAACCATAAAATCATAAAAAATAAGAACATAATAGAATTTCAGGTGAATACCATATAGACATACAATTTCAATAATACATACATTACCATATAGGCATACAAAAAATTACATCATCTAATAACATAGTATTTAATATTAGGTAAATGTGATATATGCATACAATACCAAAAGTGCATACATTGCCATATAGGCATACAAGAAATTACACCATCTAAGACATACTAATAATCAAATAGCCTCCTTGTCTTTGACTTCCTCGAAGAAGACTCTCCTTGGGATGCCCTATTTGTAGATGGAGATCCCTTGAATGCCTTAGATTACTCCAAGGTTCGACTGCAGGTCTTACACTCATAACTCACTTGTAGCTAAACATGTTTAAATATAAATATCTTTAGAAAATTGACATACTATATATGAAACCAAATTAATAAATTAATTTTAAACTAGAATAAAAAAATCATTTAAACATGCACTTATTGCAAGATCATGGTCTTACTCAATCTACTTCTGAAGCTCAACTGGGTCAGTTATAGGTTTAGCTACATGAACATGCATCTGAATTGATGAATAAACATGAGGAGGTGTCATATTAATCATTTGAATTGTATTTTCATATGTCATTTGATAACCCTACATACACAATCATTCACGTAAGTTATATTTTCCCAAGTACATGTAAAATTAATAAAATAAATCTATTTTTATAATTCAAAATCACAAGTGAATATGTACCTGTAATGAAATTACTTAGATGTTCACACAAAATGATTTTATATCTCATAGAATAAGAAAATATGAGAGATCACATAGCAATAATTGATAGCAGAGTAGAATACTAGATAATATATCAAAGCCACTTTGAGGGGAAAATCTCCACAATAATGCACTAAGAGTAGAATACTTAACATGATGATCAAAGACTAACCACTACCTCCTATATATAGTCTACTTATCCATGGTTATTCCATAGGTTATCCTAGATAAGAACATAAAAAAATGTAACAAGAATATAAAATAGGTATGTAAGCCACAAGTTGGCCACACATATCCTAAGACATGCCAAAGGTTAAGGGCATATCATGCCCCTCCCCTTAAAAACAACATTATCCTCTATTTTGATTCAACTCTGGATGTTGTTACACAAATTATTCATCCTCCCAAGTAGCATCTTCACAGGGCAATTTTTTCCATTTAATCAGGTACTCCTTAATTGCTCAAGACCACAACTACTTAGTGCATATTTGAAGGATCACCTTAGGATCAAGAATAACTCTTCCTTCCTCATCCAATTTTGGTAACTTACGTTAGGTATAAACTTTGTCTCCAATGACTTTATTCATGCATGATACATGAAAAACTGGATGTATGCGAGTGGAGGAAGGAAACTCTAACTTGTAGTCCACACTACCAATTTTTTACAAGATATGATAAGGCCCATAATACTTAGGGTACAACTTGTTATCCTTTTTATATTTCATTAATGACATCTAATTATATGGATATAAGTGAACAAAGACACAATCACCAATTTTAAAGTGCCTCTCACTCCTGTGTTGATCTGCTTACTATTTCATATGATTTTGGGCCATAGCTAAATTTTCACGTAAACTAGAAAGGACCTCTTGTTGATGATGAGTATGTTCTTTAACTACACGAACCTTAGGATGGACCTTCAAGGTTGAAGTGATGGATGGATGGTGGTATCCATATAGTTCTAGAAAAGGAGATATTTTGGAAGAACTATGAATAGAAGTATTATACCACAATTCAACAAGTGGCAACCAATGAACCCATTTATCCTATTTATTAAAAATAAAACAACAGAGATATCCTTATAGACATTTTTTGACTACCTTAATTTGTCCATTTGATTGAGGATGATAGGATGAACTATGAGCCAATTAGGTGCCCAAACATGTAAATAAATTAGTCCAAAAATTACTAGTGAAGATGGGATCTTGATCACTAACAATGATCTTAGGGGTACCATACAATTTTTGAACTATACTAAAAAAAATAGAAGCTACTATACTAGCAACAAATGGCTATGATAAAGAACAAAAATGAGCATACTTATTGATATGATCTACCATAACCATGATAACATTTTGACCATCAGATCTTGGTAACCCTGTAATGAAATCCATATACACCTCTTCCCAACATTGGCTAGGGATGGATAAAGGCTGCAAAAGACCTAGAGTTTTGATGATTTCTCCTTTATTTTATTGATAGATCATACATTCAGCCACATATTTTTAGACATTTCCCTTGAATCCTTCCTAAAAAATATCCTGCTTGATTCTATGATAGGTTTTCAAAAATATTGAATGACCCCCAATTGGAGTTGCATGAAATTCCTGAAGCATTTTTTGTTTAAAAAGAGAATTCTTACATAGCTATAGTCTATCTTTATAACATAATACATCACCCTTCCATGTGAATTTTTATATCCACCCAAACCTTATTGAAGATTCTAAATCAAATCATGGATAACACTATCCTTGTCCCATTCTGATCATGCTTCCTCTAACTTATCTTCCTGTAGAATGGTTATATCATATAGCAATGCCTCAACCTATTCATCCTTCCTAGATAATACATCTACCACTACATTGTCCTTTCCTTCCTTGTAAACTATTTAAAAATCATAACCTAACATCTTAGTTACCCATTTTTGTTATTCTTTAGATGATAACCTTTTCTCTAAAAATTATTTGAGATTGTTATGATTAGTCTTTACCTGAAAGTGACGACCTAACAAATAAGGCCTCCATTGTTTGACTGTATGTAAAATGGCCATCATTTCCTTCTCATAAATGGGATGTACTTATTTTTACCCTTCATTTGACAAATTTCAAATGCAAGTGGTCTACCTTTTGTCATGAGTACATCACCCATACCATACCCAGATGCATCACATTCAACCACAAAAGTCTTAGCAAAATTAGGAGTAGCCAACACTTGAGTGGTGCACATTACAAATTTAAATTGTTCAAATGCCCTGATAGCTATATCAGTACACTAAAAGGAGTTGTTCTTCAACAAAGATGTGAGTGGGGCTACAATTCTACTATAATTTTTGACAAACTTATGATAGTAACTAGTTAGCCCTAAAAATTCCCTTAGTTGCTTTAGTGTCTCAAGAATCAACTAGTCCACCATTGCTTTGATTTTTTTAGGATCTACTTTTACTCCTATATGTGAAACTAGATGACCAAAATACTCAAATTCACAAGTTCCAAAAGTATATTTGGAAGGTTTGACATACAATTGAAGTTGATCTAAAATTAAGAGTACATGTTTCACATGGTGCAAATGGTCTTCCCAATTTTTACTATAAATGAGGATATCATCAAAAAATACTAGAACAAATTTCCTCAACAATGGCCTAAAAATAGCATTCATCAAACTCTAAAAGGTGGATGGTGCATTTTTTAGCCCAAAAGGCATAACCAAAAACTCATAATGGCCCTCATGAGTCCTGAAAGCAATTTTGGGTATGTCTTCATCACAGATCCAGATTTGATGATACCCAAAATGCATATCTAACTTGGTAAAATAAATATCACCATTTAATTCATCTAGAAAATCATAAATGACAAGAATAGGAAACTTATCTTTGATAGTTTACTTTTTGAGTTCCCTGTAGTCAGGGCACATCCTCCAAGTGTCATCTTTCTTTTGTACCATGACAACTAGTGAAGAATATTTGCTTTGGCTATGGTGAATGATTCCTACATCTAACATCTCTTATACCATCTTTTTAATTTCACTTTTATGGGCATAGGGATACTTGTATGGCCTGATGTTAGGTGGTGTACTACCAAGAATAATTTTGATAGCATGATCATGCATGCGACTAGGTAGAAGTCCTTTCGGCATATCACCAAAAATAATCAAATGAGCATCAATCACTTGTTGTAGATTAAAAGGTGTAAATGGCTAAGATGGATGAATTTCCATGGAAAACAAAAGAGCTATAAATCCTTTAGCACCCTTTTAGAGAATCTTTATCATTTGATGGGAGTTAACAAGTTGTGGATATTTAAAACTTAATCCCTTTAACTCAAATGTCCTTTCCTTAGAATGAAAATGCATGAATAATTCCTAGAAATTCATCTCAATAGTGCCCAAAGTGGTGAGTCACTGTACTCCCAAAATAATGTCAGCTCCCCCCATGGGAATAGAAAACATAGTAGAATCCAACAAGTAGTCTCCCATGGCTAGCTTAATACTATGGCATTTTTTGGAGCAACTGATAGTACCACCATCTGCAATCATGACCTAAAATTTTGGAGTAAGATAAATGAAATAGTTCAAGAAAGTAGCCAACTTATTATTGATGAAGTTGTGTGTGCTCCTAGAATCAATCAGAATAGTGACCTTTTGTTTCTTTAAGAAACCCACCACCTTAAGAGTTTAGGGAGTACTAATACCTGACAGGGCATGACAATAAATAGTAGACTAAGAGTCTTCAAATTCCTCCTCAAGACCATTTTCATCCTTGCTAAGTGCCTCCTCATCATTGTCATCCTCATTGGGACCTTTAATGTAAAACAACTTCTTTTCAGCACAATGATTGTCTTTGCTCCATTTTCTATCATAACCATAACACAACCCTTTAGCTCACTTCTCCTCAATTTATTTAGGTGTCAGTCTAGTGGGTTGAGGATATGATGGTGTTGGAAAGGTGTGATCATGACCAGTAGTGAAGGTTTTTCATTTGGTCGTCTCTTTTTCCTCTGCTAGACATGTCCATGGGATAGCTTCTAATATAGATGCTGGGTTAAACATCCAAACCTCCAATTGCATGGTATCTTTGAGACCACCCAAAAATAGATCAGTCAAATTTTTCTTAGTGATATCTTCCACCTATAAGGATAGATTATAAAACCGATGAATATAATCCTTCATAGTTCCCATTTGTTGTAGTTTGGCTAATTGGATAAATTAGTTCTCAGAGACATTATTTGGATAATGAGCTAATAAATCATCATTGAAAATAGACCATGTAAAGGAACACCATTATTTTTGTTTTAAGCACACAATTAATGATACCAAATGAACAGCTCAAGTTCCAGATACAGAGATGCCACTATCACCTTTTGAGAACTAGGAGTTTGATGTATATCAAATAAATTCTCAATTTGGGTAATCTAAGTGAGAGGATCCTTATCATCAAACTTATGCATGTTCACTTTGGAAAACATCAGTTTCACACAAGAATTGGAGTTGTTAATGTTAAGAGGAGGACCCGAATGATGAAGTGAAGGGTTGTTTAACTATAACTAAGATGAAAGAGAAACCAATAAAGTAGTGATATAATTCATTCAATTGTGAACCCCTTAATCTCTCCATGCATACTTGAAACATCAATTTGAATTACAATAAAGTCATCATACTACACCAATCCCTTTATGTTACCCTGAAGTTGAGAAATCAATGGACCTGAAGTTCTAGATTCCATGTCACTGATAGAAGGAGTCTTAGAAGTTTCTTTCCCCCCTTTTCATCCCCATGTAGAAGGACCAACCATAGACAAACCCTAGGAGGGTTTTCAACCCAAAAAAAGTGTATCGAGAGATGGTTTTGTTATGATCACCTTACCAAGATAAATCTAATGACTGCCTTTATACACTAGGGTAAAATATTTGGGCACAAAAAAGTGTATCGGTGGAATATATTGTTGCGATCATCTCATCGAGATGAATCTAACTACTGCAATTGTCCAAAGTGATTTTTTTTGGACTTTTTTCTAAATTTAAAAAAAAAGGATTTTGAACGATACTGTGTTGATAGAAAAAATTAATTCTTCCCAGATTGTAAGTTATGTTTTTTCACTCCTTCCCTCATAGAAGTCATGCCTCACCAAATTCAAAAAAATAACGCCATAGAAAACTTACCCAAATTAAAGCTCTAATACCACTTGTAATGAAATTACTTAAATGTTTGCACATAATGATTTTATATCACATAGAATAAGCAAATATGAGAGATCACATAGCACTAATTGATAGCAGAGTAGAATATTGGATAATATAGTAAAGCCACTTGGAGGGGGAAACCTCCACAACAATGCACTAAGAGTAGAATAATTAACATAATGATTAAAGACTAACCACTAACTCTTATATATAATCTACTTAGCCATGGTTATTCCATAGGCTAACCTAACTAAGAACATAGATAAATGTAACAAGAATATAAAAGAGGTATATAAGCCACAAGTTGGCCACACATATACTAAGACATGAGAAAGGTTAAGGGTGTAGTAGTACCTCTATGAGTGCCTATGAAAATGACATTGTAGTAGTAATGTATATGTCTATCTCAGCTCATAATGATGGAGGAGTGTCTACTCGAGTCATCGACTAAACAAACAATGTTGTTTAGTATTCTAGAGACTATTGAAGATATATGGCAATTTTTTCTCCTTTATTAAACCAAGAGTGTATTTAATAATAGTGTAATTGAATTTTGATATCCTTGATAGATAAATTTAACTTAAGTATACAACTAAATATACATAGATAAAATGCACATAGCATATAAGATTAACTCAAAAATTTACCTTTGTATATGTAAATAGTGTCTTACTAACATGAACAGATGTAGTAGTGGATGGCCCACTAGCTAGCTTCATGAATGTAAACATAGGTTGAGTGAGATCAACTAATGCACATGTGGACCGTGACGATGAAAGAACCTCTTATAACATAAAAATTAAATAAATATTATTCAATTAATATTTAAATTAATTTTTATATTTTAAATTAAAAAATATAACTTAAATTTAACATGAAATTTAAATAAAAGATACATGTATGCATGTAGTGATTGATGTGTACACACCAAACATGCATATTGATCTCCCAAGATTCTTGAGCCCATTTGAAATGCCTTTTGACACTTAGTTAATTTTATTCAAAGTTTTCCAAAGAGGTAATAATGTCATTAAAGCTAGTGAGCTAGTAAGTTAGTGGGATGATTCCATGTGGCATAATCCTATTACTCCGTTATCCTATAGATGTTTATATAAATCACAAAGACTCAGATCTAGGTGGGTGAATAGGATGATGCCATGTGGCATGATCCCATAGCTCCATTTAAATTCTTTACTTAGGCACTTTTTATAATTTTTTTTGGTTTATATTTTTATGTAAGTGTTGGCCATTAATGTAAAATTATTGACTATCTTTTATATTATGCCCACAGTTACCCCAAGAAGCTCATGGAACCACGTGACACCTTTTTGTAGCTCTCAACAACTCCAAGTAATTCAAAAAAGACTTTCAACACTTAGCCAATTTCAAAAAAGTTTCTCAGAGCCATGTGTCACTTTTTTGCTACTTCAAAATACTTAGTCAATTCTTTAGAAGGTTGCATGATAAGGTGATGATGTCAGCAGTGCTCTAGGCTAATGGGCTAGTGGGGTAGTGGGATGATGCCACATGCATAATTCCATTGTTATGTTATTCCAAAGATGTTTGTACCTATGTAAAGCCTCCAGACTAGAAAGTTAGCAAGATGATGCCACATGGCATAATCTCACTTCCCTGCTAACCCTAAGATTTCTATGTAGGCAAGGAGTGATGTCAAAGCCCTGATTGAGCAAGTGAGCGAGATGATGCCATATAGAGAAATCCAAAAATATTGTAATCTCAAAGGTAATTTATTATCCAAAGGCCAAAATTTATGTAAAGATGATTTGTGTCAATGAAGAGACCAAAAGCCAGAGTGTTTGGGCAAATGAAAAAAGGCCATGTGGCCATGGATATGACAAAAGTGAATGGAAGAGCTAAAAAGTATATATACCAATGATATTTCAAGTATCAAAGTAGGGCACATAAAATCAAAACTAATTTCATATCAAAGGTGAATACAAGAGAATCTGAGAGGAAGCTATGTGATAGGGACCCCACACAATCAAAGACATGCTGGCTACACAACTAATAAAGCATAAACATAAAATTGATGGCCCATCTAACCATCAAAACCATTAAGGACCAAGAATGAACCACACATCCAATTTTCTTTATAGAATCAAATATTATCCAAACTTAATAATTAATAAGGCATGAATCATTATCATGGCTTGTGCACAAGGACCAATCATGAATCATAAGCACAAACGAATATACCTTTAAGAGACATGTTTATCACTATACAAGGCATGGACAATCGATGATCTCAGTGTAATCCCAACTGAATTCCTCATTGGAATTTTTTCTTAATTCCTTCCATCAAATTTCAAACTATCCTCATGATGCAATTGAGTGGGGCTCATTCCCAATGAGCCTCAAGTGGGCTAGCCACATAGAAGATTCTTAAAACTACCTCATGGGATGTATTTGAATTTGAATATGCATTTGAATTTTATTTTAAACTCCATAGGATTGCATGCCTATTTAAGATCAAATCTTGCATTGTAATAAGGGTTGGATCCTTTTAGTTTTAGTAAAATAACAGTGCACTAGACTAGTTGGTTCTCCCTAGTTAAATAGATCAGTCATTTTATTTCATGCATTTTATCTTCTTTTTAGATTAGTTTTCTTAGTCAAGGTTGTTTAGAAGTTGAGTCTATATCTCAATGAGCATTTAATGAGTCCCATATCATCCTTAATAGAAACATATTTAATATGAAATCTTTATCATTTGATATACTTAGTTTGCACATGCATATGGTAACCCTATTTTTGTATTTGGCTCTACTACTTCATTCCACAGACTCCTACACTATCCTTAGTTAGATTTGTGTTAAGTTTGGATCAACTAAGGACTGGTCAACCTAGGATTTGTCTTCTCAATAGAACCAAGTTGGATGACATTAAAAAGTGGGCTCTTATTCTCTTTTCTCCATACCCTTCTCTCTTTTGCTATTTTTTATTAGAGTGTTAGATTAGTTTATCTTAGTTTCTGAGTTGTAATCTAAGTTTAATGTCTATCTTGATTGTATTATCTTGCATATTGTTGCATATGTACTATTGAATCTACATAATAGATGTTTTCATTTTGAATTAGTTGTTTGTTCATAGATAAATCATTCTATTGGTTTGTTAGGCATAATCTCTTCTTTTTCAATGCATATTTACTTGGCTAAAATACAAACAAAGACCCTTACCATGGTATGGTCACAATGAGTTAACTGGGTTACCCTACGTACCAAGACTTGGTATCCAAGACCTTGGGGAAGGTTTTATTATTACAAAAAATCCCTCCTTTAAGGAGATGAAGGGACTAACAAACTTTTTTAAATTTTTGGTTACATGTCAAAACCCGTATCAACAAGTTAGAAAATATTTTAAGAGATTTATTATGTACTAATTCTAAAGATCATAAGGGATTTCACAGAGTTTCATGGAATATTTATTATTGACCTAAAAAATCAAGTGGTTTGAGACACATGGATATTAGGATTCAAGGTCTTGCTCTCAACATTAAATGGGTTATCAGAGGGTTAAAAGGTGATGAAGCCTAGAATATATTGCTTCATAATTATATCTATCAGAGGGTTTCTTGTGGTATAAGAGCATGACGAGGCCTTGGGTTACATACTCTTCTCATACCCCCTATATCTATTAAAACTAATGGTAATTTTTTTATTAAGAGCATTTGGAAATATTAGGAGAAACTCAAACTCTATCTCATTTAGGTGGGGGAAGGTTTCAGGAATGGTCTCTCTCTAAATTCTCATTCCCTTTTGTGGTCTCCTATATTTAATTTTCAATATGTTCCCTTTGTCTTGGTCCATTAGATCAAGAGCTTAAGGCTATTCAAAAAAGGTGTGAAAAATATTGGGGATTTATTCCATAAATAAAGCCACTTTGGGCTTCCTTGGTATCTAGTTCGGAATAATTTTAACTTAAATAATGTAGATGTTAAATCTATTACAAATATTGAAAGCTCCACATATAATGAGTGCCTTCATCATATTGGATTTAACTCCCTTACTCCCTGGTGGAAGGATTGGCATTGGCCTACATCCACTCATTTTAATCATTATTCTCCACATTTGGGGTATAATATTTTATCTCCCCAACATATTCAAGATTATACTGTCAATCATAGATGGAACCATCGATCTATCCATGCGGTCTGGTCTAGAATATTTACCAACTTTTAGGTTACTCCCATTAAGCCCAAAAAGGATCATTTTTGTTGGTGATTGTCTTAAGCACAAGGGGGTTTCAAATCCCATTTTCCTAGCTTTCCATCAACCTAAGATAATTAAGCATATTTTTTGGTTCTACTCCCATGCCTAATCTATGTGGCATCAGATTCATACCATTTTTTATCTTTTTAGGTCAAAGTTTTTTACATGGAATATGTCTCTCTTGGGGGAATATGCCTTACTTCTTATAAGATATAATATATTTTGGCTTTTTTTTGTGATGATATTATTTTTCAAATCTGGAAAGCTATAAATTATGCTTGTTTTAATCATGAGGAAATGAAACATAATTTTTCTATTACTAACAAAGTTACTATAATTTATAATGATATTCTTCAAGTTCAGAGTCAGACTAATGAACTTTAGTTGGAACTTAATCATTTCTAGCATTTACTTGGTTATTAGTGGAGTGCCCTATGTTCAGTTAACTTTGAACATCTAGAGCCTCCACATCTCCAGTATCCCCCTTGTGGGTGAGGGCATGGTATGCACTAACATATAGGAACTAATGTAGGAGCCCTTCTCCTTAATGGTTTTCCCCTCATTGGTTGTCCCCTCACCTTAATTGGTCTCATGCATATAATAAAAAGAGGAGGTGGTGGAAGGGACTCGGGCCCTCCTCCATAGGATAAATATCCACACCTAGCCCTTGTTGTTTTTCCCAATTTACACAATGAAGAAAAGTTCAATCTAGAGTAGAATTATGGGTGGAATCCCTTACTTTTGGATGAAGACCCTCTTCTCAAGGGGGATGGGTAGACAATCCATAGGATATAGCTATTCTATTTCCCCCTATGAAAGCATAGTTTAACAAATGAAATCCTAGTTTAAAAAATTTGATTAAAAAAATAATGGATTAGCTAGAAAACTATCACCTTAGCCAATATAATGGCAGCTATAATGAATTATATCAGGTTGGTCAACATAATTGGGTGGATAGGAAAAATTGTATTAGGTTAGCTAATATAGTTGTGAACACATATAATTGTATCATGTTGGTCGATATATTTGGGGAAGATAACTTTGACATAATGTATGATGAAGGTGAAAATAATGCTAAGAATCAAAAATAAAAACATGAAAATGATCCAACTATAGGTGGGATAATATTACTCATCTATTTCACCAAAATGTATACGTAGACTAGGATGAATAATAATGATCCTCATTTTCTTTATAGAATAAGATTCAAACAAAGGCAATAATAATAGAGCATGTGTATACTTAGATGGTAAGAAGATGTGCTTAAGGTAGTCATAAATATAGCAAAGGACAGTCCACACTCAATAGCAATGGTATATGGTTCAAAATCCTATGCCTAAGATATGGGTTGTGGCTCTAACTAGATCCCAAAGTAAATAAATGATTTAAAAATGGTAAAAAATAGGTGTATTGAGGATATAATAAGGATACTACATACAATTAACTAACGAGCAACTGTAACCTAGGTCCAAGATATTTGCAAATACTAAACTATGAAATAAGTGGTGTAATGGTCAACCAAAGGGCATTCTATTCAACCTAAGGTTATAAATGGAAATCCTAAGAACCATATATCTATACCGATTTATTTAGTATAAGGAATAATTAAGTAGGTTCAAACAATAATATTGTGTTCCACTAGGTAGACAAAAATAAATCCTAAAAAATATTTAACATTTTTTTTGTAAATTATAAAAATGTATATACACTACATCTTTATATATATATATAAGCTAAAACACATATGTTTGATTAATATAAATCATCCAAACTCAAAATATTTTTAGGGAGATTGTAAGTGTATGTGACCTCTTTATGTTAAAAATGGGACACAATATTATGCTTTGACCTGACAAACAACATGCATCAATTATAATGATAAGAAAATCATATACATCTATCAAGTATATAAAGTAAATTGAATAGGGATAAAAAATACTTACATTTGGAGTGACTTGTGAGTGCATCTGTCTCCCCCTTCTCTCAAGTGGAACTATGAAATATAATTTATAGGATGAAAACCTCACATGGAAATAATAAAACATAGCTATCCTTAGTTGGGTACTCCAAATAGTAGTACACCTGCTCATAACAACTCCTCCTACTAAGCTTAAAAGACATTAATCAAGGGTCAACCTCCAAGAATAAGAATTTAGCATCCAACTCCTCTTTTATTACTTAGAGGCATAAATGTGATAAAAATTAGAGCATATGAGTGTTTTGTATTTTGTGAAAAATAATTATGACCCTTATATATAAAACTTCAAATCTATAAATAAACTTGAACTTTAAGTAGACCATATTGGATAGGATGATACAGTTGAAATGGATGTCAATTTAATCTCATCTATATCATCAAGGCCAATATATTTAGAAATAAAGAGATAGAACTCAAAACTATATCAGCTAGGTCGATACAATACAAGGATAACTAAACATTAAATAGATTGTATCAGTCTAGTTGATACAATAGAAATATAAATTCTATATTAACCTTGGATGGAAATTAGATATAGATACAAGATAGAATAAGACTCAGAGGAGATCAAAATGATAGTAATGATGTTAGGACAAAATAATATGAAAAAATCTCTCGTATAGGACCACAAGCTAATCTCACCCCATTCCTAGTGCACTCCTTAAGACATATAGTCATGGAGATTGATGCATCAATAAGCCCCTACAAGAGAAACCATCAATAAATCAATAAAGATTAAAAATATCAGGTGTATATAAATTTCATATCAGTTAAATTAGTAGTGTAGTTGAGGTTCTACATTACATATTGTCCTATCACCACTCTTATTGATGAGGGTTTGGCCATTTACCTTCCTAATCCATGGATTTTATAGTGGCACTCACCTTGGGGCATAATCACCACATGCCATTATCCTTGGGGCATAATCACTCAATATAAAATGTGTAGAAGGCAATCATTCACTTGCTTTTAGGTGTATTCCTTCCTTTCTCTTAAAATTTCAAATGTTTCATTATCTATTTTACCTCAAATTTTGTATCATATATAGACATTTATTATTTCATGTTTTATCATAGTTTTCCATGGATAAAGTTGGATACTTTGAGATTTATCCCAAAGATAAAGTGTGGTTACACACTAAGGTACATAATCTCTTTATCATTTTTTACTATAGCATTTCAATAGTAGATTATTAGGAGGGCATTTTTAAACACTTAACTCTAGTATTAAACACTTGACAGTGATAGTCTTGAATTATATTTACCTTACATTAATTGTGTGTACACATATGGCATTTGAAAACCTTCTATCCTATCCATTTCCCTTATACAATCTTGACCCTCCCAAGTTTTTATCAATCACTTGCAAGAATTCCATATTTTGTGCATAATGTTTGTATCATCCTAATCACACTATCTTTTGATCATTAGATCATTGTTATTATTTATTATACCCTCTGGTCACACTTAGATGCCTCTATCTACCATATTTTTCCACCTATATTAGATCCATCTATGCACCCTTTAACAATAATTTTACAACTTTAAATAAATCCTATAGGTCAGCGTATATGTTTCTCATGTCAATGGTGTGATAAGTTATCCAAAGAATCATCTATTTATACAGATCATGTCTAAGCATATTTACAACTAGAAAGTATCAAACAAGAATTTATATATCACTTTCACATAGAGAGGATCATCCCAAAATCTCCTAAATCATAAATCAATCACAAAAAACATACCCTATCCAAACCGAAAACACCCTCAATCTAAGTCAAGTTTTCTTATTGTCAAGTGTTAAAAGTAGATCACATGTTGTATTCATACATAAAGAGCACTATTTCACACATACACCTAACTAGGATAACTATTTTTGGTTTGATCCCACTTCAACATATTAGAAACATATGCAACACTCAGCCACTTAGCAAGGGGGTGTTTGGGGTCAAATCAACCCATCTTTCTTCCCATTTTGTAGCTTAAACCTAGTGTTTAAAGTGGAGTAAGGGTTTTGAGGTGAAGGAGATAGAATTATAGATTTGTGCACATAGAGATATTTTGATATTACATAGAATAATAATTTACAAACAAGCATAATGACTTGTGCCAAAATAGTTGAGCAATAATTATAGGGACAATTCTAGAAAAAGGTCAAATGGATATGGTTGTCATTGGCATTATTGACCAAATTTGACTTCTAGTCAAATGAGGTCAACCCCTATCATTTTATACTTTTCAAGAAGGTTTATACACATCCTATGGGATCTCATATTGTCTTATATATCTTACTTAGCCTCATCCTAGTCTTTGCCTAAGTTCATCTCCCTTGAATTGGCCTAGTCAACCATGGTCAACTATGGTCAAACCTTGGTAAAACTTATTAAAAGGTCCATTTTTTGTCAAATTTTCATAATATACCATTTATCATGTTTCAATATGTTTACAAGTCATAAATTGGTCATTTATTGGGTCTCATGTGCAAAAATGGGTCTTTTGACCACTTTTTAGCCTATCAAATGACTTTTACTTACTTTTATGCAAGAAAATTTGACACCAAAGTGAGTTTAAACATGATCCATGTAAATATTAGGTCAGGTGATAGTTATAAGTTAGGTTTATTAGGCAAGAAGTATTTTTCCCTAAAAAGGTCTTTTTCAACACTTGTATGGACTTCTCAAGCCCCCTTGCATAAAAAAACATGGTGGAGTGAATCTTCACATCCAAAAAAATCATATCCACATTTTTTTTCATTTATTTCACAAACAATTGCATCTACAACTCATTTCTCTTCTTTCTCCATTAGCAAGCCAAGGAAGGGCAAGTTCAAGCACTCACCATGGGTTGTACATCTAGAGTTGGGTGGAGTGATTCTATGGGTATATTATGATCTAAGTTAAATTAATTTTCATAATAATAAATTTAAATTTTGTGGCTCCTCCTTTATGAATGATTGTTTACACTCTAGGCAGCTTTTTATGGAATTACATCTAAGAGGGGTGTATTTTTGCATCTATTTCTTACTCCCAAGAATATAGGGAGATGTGTGAGTTTTATAATGTGTTTTAAAGTTTTAATTAGGTCATATAAATTATGTTTCAACCATCTAACACTTCTCTCTTCATGCCCTTGAAGGAGGATTCCAAAATAGGCTTATTTTCCAAGTTTATAACTATGGGTGTGTAGTTTGAGTTTCACAACATGGAAAAGAGCTCCATGGAGGTTTAAATGTGTTTGGAATCATGTTTCAAAAGTTATTTAATTTAATTTCCATTATGAGATATCAATTAGCCCTCCTTCTAAGCTAATTTGCCTTAGTTTCCTTGCTCACTGCCTTGTTTGCAAAATGTTGACAATCACCTTCTCCAAGAGGTTTGTATGGAGATTTAAACGGTGGAAACATGGTGTAACTAATGTTAGATCTGATATAATATCCCAAATTTTCATAATTTTTATGTTATGAACTTAAGATTCTATGCCAAGGCAAGGATTCTCCTTTAAAAAAAATGACTGTGTATTTTGGGCTCACAGTCCTTAAAAGTTCCAAACAGAGGTCTTGAGGGTCTTTTGAGATGAAATATATCATGAAAAAATATTATTGTACCTGGTATACTTATCAACCTAATAAAAACATACCAAATTTGAAATCAAAAAGAGGAGTGGAAGAGGGTTGTTGAACACCTTGAAAGTGGCCAAAAATCACTGAATTCAAACAGTGATGTCTCCAGGGACAGAGTTGAAAAGTTGGTTTTGCACCCCATATGGAATAAATAGATCATGAAACCAAGTTTGATCCATTAAAAATGTTTCAAATAACATTATTGAGCTATTAATGACAAATAAAATGGTGATTTTGATGTTTTAACACCCCAATACAAACTCCCTATCTGTACAGGAATGAGAATAACATAGTCAAATAGTAGCATTCTAGTTTAAAGACCTGAGCATGATGGGTGTGTGATTTGAAGGATTATAGGTAAATTAAAGGAATAATGTAGTATTTTAACCAATGTAAAAATCTAATTAATTTCTAACAACATCAAATGAAGCTAAAATGCACCTACAAGCTTAGGAAAACAACTACCTATAACCAACATAAAGAAAGTGACCTTGACATGAGAATTGAAGGTATGATAACTTTTTAAAGGTAAATTAAAGAATAATAAAGGGTAATAAACCTTATAATGGTTCAATATATATCTATACATCTCATTTAAAGGCCTATTTGTCACCAAACACCTACAACATGCCCCTGACTCCATAAAAACATAATCAACAGGGTACATGGACAATGAGGAAAGAAGATGTAGTTTTGGACCTCAAATGAAGATTAAAATTGGATATAGGTGAAAAGGGTGAATTATTACCTTAATTATATTTTTATAAATCTAAATAAACATGAAAAAATCCTATAAATAGCCAAAACATCACTAAAATAGGGGTAAGACTAGTCTCAGTCCAGCCAAGGTAGGGGTATCTTTGTTAGATACTAAGCAAAATAGATGTATAGTTTTAAGGATGTTAATGAAGATAAATATAATTAAGGAGTATTTTGACCTATTAAAAATGAATATAAGGTCATAAAATCACCTTAAAAAAACTTCAAACACACTTATAGGTATGGCTTAAGGGGACTGTCTCAGTCCTTAAGGAGTAGAAGCCTATTTTAGAAAGCAAAGAATGAGCTAGGGGAAAAAGATGAAACTCAAAGATAAATATTGAAAATGGAAACATTTATTAGATTTTTAACATCATAAAATAATATTTTATGGTGCATTTAAATACAAACCTAGCTCAAGAGAACCTACATCAAGCACAAGGCAATGATTTCCTTTATAGGCAGTTTTAGGCCTAATGCTAGGTTTCCATGGCATGGAAGGTGTTTGAATGGGAAATAAGGATATATATGATTATAATGGGTTTTTTAAATAATTTATGATCCTTACATACCATAATTAATCCCAATTAAAACCATAGGACCTCCAAATACATCATATACCCTGCCTACCTTCAAACTATGTTTTTCCCAAAAGTCTACCTTGAAAATTTGTTGAGTTAGAGGAGTTAGGTGATAAATTTTGGTATATAGTGCCATAAATACCTATATAACACTATAAAATCATAAATTTTACAATTTAAATAGTGAAAACCCTCTTTGCTTTGTCTTAGAGTAGGGGCTGTTTTAGCATGCATGGAGGTACTAGTTTTGGGGAAAATGATGAACCAGAAGGCTAGAAAGGAAAAATTTACGATTGGATATGGTGGAAGAGACATAAATAAACCTTATAATACTTAATAAAAGGTATATAACAAAATAGGTTTCTCCAACCAAGGAGGTTTACAGTTAGGTGTGAGGGGAATCCTTATGCCTAAATGCCCAACTAAAGGTCATATGCATTTTTGACCTTTTACATGCCTTAAAATTGATTTGAACATGTTTTAATGGGTACAAAAGATGTGTTAGAACCATTAATAGTTAAATTAATACATTTAAGTGTTAGGTGGTGTCTCAAATGGCAAGCAGACCTATTGGCAAGGTCTAGGCCTAATGCCAAACAAGGGTAAGTTGTCACTTTTGGATCTTTAGGAGATAATATAATGTTGGGAGAATGTTTATGGGGAATATTCAGAGGCGTTAAAACCTTTTTTTTGTATGAGATCCATTATTAATCCACCATTTCACTTAGAATGTACTTAGACCCTATTGATTGTGTAAAATTGATTCGAATGGTCACCTTCAAGTGCTTGAAACTTTCATGTGCCTTTTCATGGGGAATGGAGGAATTTAGGATAGTTGAATAAGGAACTTGAGGAGACACAAGTGTAATTTGGAAGGAATTCCAATGTTTCATATCTATGAACAAAGTTTAAGAGGGTTAGTCACTCTAAAACCCTTTTTAACCTTGTTTTAGGACTTGATTGCCAAAACCAAGCTAGAAGTGCATCTAGATGGATGAATTTGACCATTATTGATGAATATAAGTTGTTTAAAACTCCACTAGGATCAGATACATGGGATTATATTATATGGAACTTATGGACTATGGGCATAATAGTGTGTTTCTCACCATTTTTTGTGTTTTGCAGGGTTTGTGATGTTCCAGAAGGTGTGACCAAGTTTGATGGGAGGTTTAAGACATATTAAATTCCATATGGTCATTTAATACTATGAAAAAGTCTTTAAGTATCTAAAATAAAGCTCAAATTTCAGCCAGTCAAAACTGGCATGATGCACACAAAAGTGGAAAGCATGAAAACTCCAAGTAGGCCCCCTTTTAAGGTGAAATTGAGAGATATAAAGATATATAATAGGTTTTTAGGTATAATTTAATGATTCATAATGATTTACATGGGAAAATAAAGGCATATTTGAGGACAAATGTGAAGGGTAGCAGAAAAAGGAGTTTCTTGGACTGTAGATAGTGATTGTTCCATTCCAAGAGTTTCCAAATGAATAGGATCATAAAAAATTAATTGAATTACATGCCTAATGACCCTCACTCTCATTAAAATAACCATACCTACCACTAGTAAATTATGGGATTTTCAAATAGGTGAAAATGATGAATATAGTTTTCTGTGCATAAACAGGGAGTTTTATGACATTTTTCATAACTTTTATGAATTGTTTAGACAATTGTACCTCCTAACATGGAATGGATCATCCTACATATATTTTCCATTAATTTTAAACTAATTCTCTTAATTTGACACATGTCCTTGTGCCTTTTCAACTTCTCCTCTCTCTCTTCTTCTAAGTTCTATAAATTGAGCCTTCTTGGCCATTGTATGCATCTCTCTGTTAGGTATGGCAAATCCCTACCAAAACTATACCTTGAATAAATAAAGATAATTAATTTTACCTAATTATAATAATTCACTAATTTTACATGATAGTGTTTAGTCTTGTGTAGGTATGATGTCTATTGACCTTCACATGTACTCTTACTAGTACCTTATGTGTTATGATCTCTTTCTTGTAGGTCAACAAGAAGTGTCAAGTGAGATTATAGGTATAGTGAATAGTTTGTTCAATAGAGTGTCTTAGAATGCCTATTGCCTAGGTCTTGCTAACCTATGTTATTTCCTAGACCCCATTTTAAAGAATTAATGTGTGTGTGAGAGAGAGAGAGTTGATATTGAGTGAAGTGTATATGTAACTTGTTCTTGGTTCCAAGTGCATATAAAAGGTATGAGTAGAGAAATTTTTTTGGTGTATCACCCCCATAGAGTAGGTTTACTTTTATTCATCCTTTATCCCTTTTTCATCCCCAAGTTTAGTAGTAATATTTGAGCTCTATTGATACATCAAGGGGAGCTAGCCCCTAATCTAGAGATCTACCTCCTAATAAGGATACCCACAACTCTAAGGTGGTTCTATTGTTTCATTTGAATGACAAGAATCTTGTCTTATCTCCTCATTTGGTGTAATTTTTAGTGACAACATGCATATAGTTATTTCTAGACTCATCTAGATAGATCCAAACACTTAGTTTCTATATCTGAGTATTTTAGCCCTACACAGACATGAAATAAGTTAATAATATTATCTCTTTGTGCATTTCCATAAATAGTAAAGTGCAATAATTCAATGATACTCTATTTTAGTATTCAAACCTACATAATTTTATACATGTCTTAAATAATCTAAAATATCCTAGGGTTTATCTTATTAGATTACATTAAATGAAAAATAAGGTAAAATAATTATATTTGATTATTCTTCTTTTATTGGCTTGGATTATTTCACTATTATTCTATTATTGATCTAATTATATAATCACACATACCATGCACTTACCAATATATCTATAAAGTATATATTAGCAATATGTTATATGTTATATTAGCACTGTCACCTGACTACAAGATGTAGTCTCCTAAACTATAGTTTATAGTCACCTAACTATAAGATGTAGGCATCTAAATGTATCCTCTAGTCATCTTCTAGCTAGCATGGTTTCCATATGGAATTTGGGATATCAAATGATAATGATCTAGTTGGATGATATTTTTTCTATTATCTGCCAACACAACTATCAAATTCCAACACACCTACCAATTTATTGATGCTAATTTTTAGTTCATAGATTCTAGCTACCTATAAATATATTCAAGATGCTTCATTTTACACACCTGAACCTTGAATTTTCTCATTCTGACCTCCTATAGACCTAATTTAAAGTAAATCAATTCGCCTCTTAGACATTGCCTAGACACCACCTATGCCACACTAGCTACCCCAAGCTCATTCATGTCTAAAATACTATATAAAAAACTCATGTGTTCATAGATATTATGACTTATAAAATAAGAATATGTGTACCTGGATTGGGTCAGAAAGTATAATTTATAAGGGCTTGTCAAGATACCCTAACACAACATAAAAAACCACTTTACTCACTTTTTTGATTAAGAACTATGACTATGTTGATTGCATGTTCATAATGAAGGTACAATCATGGGTTTTACAATTTGGTGTCAACCCAAAAAACATTCATCACTTAATAAGGTCCCCCCTCAAAAATGTTAACCTTGTGATAACCCATGTGTCTCTAACAGATCAGGGCAAGAAGTATATGGAGTCTCACTTCAACCTATCAATTGAGGGTTTGTACTATTTCATTGAATTGATTTTTTTCATTTATAGATTATTTTAAAATTTATATATTTACTAAACATTCTTAATAGTAAACCATTTATGATCATCAATTAAAATTTCAATTCTCTCTCAACTAGTATATTTTTTTCATGCAAGTGGGTAGAATCACAAATCTAGCAGGGCCTCCCTTTACAATCTCTTAGAAATCCTTTTCTTTTGGCCATGATAGAATTCTTTCATGATATAATTGTACTATAGGGAAGAGTTGTAAACATACTGATCTGGGCTATGGTGTAAATCCTACGTACTTTGATTGGCAAAAATTTTTATTTGTGTTTGTATCTATATAACAAAATTAATAATGATTTAATTTTTTATATTACCATTGATAGTTGTACTTTTACATGTACCAATTATATCATTGTTTTGTACAATGAGGTATTTCATGAATTACAAATGGATAGCATGAATATTTCTAAACTGCTCTTTAAGAAAAAATGCAACTCACTTCTCTTTTAGTTGTAGAACAAGAGGTAATTGTGTTCTTTATTTTATGTTCTATGTTTGATTATTGAACATTTATTTAATGTTCACTATTTGATTGAAGTATTTTATCCTCATAAATAAGAATTCTATAACTTGTTGTTAGAATAAAACTAGAAGTAAGAGGTTGAAAACCCCCTGAGGCATCTAGAGAATCATATATGGATGCCAAATCATCTCCTCTTCCATTGACTAGACAAAAGAGAATGCAAAGTTTTATTATGCCTATAGGCCTTCTGCCCCATCTAGTTGAACTAACACAATCTCATACCTTGTCTCATGCCCTTGGTAATACCATGGTCTTGTTTGTATTATTTATAATTTCATTATATATTTTAGATGTTGTGTTTGATTAGCTTCATGTTATTTTTATAGAATCATTTGAATCTTCACCCCAATATTTCCAAATGCCTCCTCTAAATATTTATCTACAACATATATCTTCAAGGCATCCTCAACAACTAGGTATGCACCCATAATTATATTTTTTCAAATATAATTACGAAATATTAAATTTATTCTCGCCTACTAGTTATTTGATCTATTCTTTAATTTGTAGAAACCCCTTCTCGAAGTCAACATTTTCCACCAACCCACCAAATTTTTACTAGGGGAAAACATTTATCATATCTAGTGCCAAGAAATGGCACTATCCATTTGAAAATGTCAGAGTTTACAAACCTTTCTCTTTGTGGTATGCCCAGTTCAGGGACTATTATTTTACATCATACAGATCTTAATGAGGAATTTATAGAGATGGAGAGTGGGGATCATTATAATATTTTCAATCCCTATGATATTATTTAGGCATTATAACTGAAGGGGATAAAAGTTGATTCCTAATAACTACCAACATTCAACTCTCTAAGGTCTAGCTCACCCCATCCCCAACCCAATATTAAGATTCTTAAGACTGATGATGAGCTTATCAATTTTCCATTAGATAGTTTATTGGTAGATAATATAGCTGCCTATGTAAAATAAATTATTCTTGGTGAAGTTGAGTGTTTGAGGATATGGGAGTTAAGGGCTAAATTTTTTATATGGGAAATAAATTCCTAGTTTCACAATCACTCCCAACTTGACTTATTGTACAAATTGGTTGAAAATCAACCAGTAAAAACTGATGTTTTGTTGAATCAGGATGTTTCTAGAATAATGACTATTATTAATGATCATAATGATAAATTTTTAGATATAATGTTGAACAGGATTGATAATTTGAATGTAGAGGCCCAAATGTACTACAATAAATGGGCAAAAGGCAAAAGCCTTTTGGTTATTACTGATGCAAAAAGGGGAAATCTGTGGTAAGTTATACTCATTCTAAGTTACTTGTCATTTACATTTAATTCTTATAAGTTTTTATCTAATTAATATTAATCATTCTATTATGATAATTTGAAGAATCAAGTGAAGGTACTCTAAGTGCACCTCCAAACAACACAGAAAAGTTTAAATGCAACTATTTCCTAGAAATAAAATCTTGTATTGTTGAATAAACAAAATAATACATTGAAGAAAATCATCAAGGAGAATGGATTGGATCCAAATTTTTTGTTTAAGCAGAAAGTTGATGCAGAACCCTCATTGCTTTCTGTAGGAGATGTGACAAAGGATAAAAAGGCAAATCTTGAAAACATTCATGCCACAGCCAAGGATATTCTCCAATTATGAATATTAAAATAAGATACAAGCCATAGAGAGGAAGTGCCTTCTGTAATAGTAAAGTAGAAAAATACTTCAGATAAAAATGAGAAACATTGAATCAATGTCAGTTGTAATATTGTAATATTCTAAGACAATCATTTTTAAACTCAATATATATTGTATTTATGGCTTCTAAAAGATGAATTGGAATCTTACTTGTTAGATGGCTTGTAGTTGATGATGTGTTAGATATTATCTTTAAAAGTAATGTTTTTTTTAAATAATTAAGGTACATTGTATATAAGATATATGTTTTAAAAATGTGAGTATTGATTTTCAATTTGATTTGCAGTAAAAATGTTTTTATGACTAGGTTTTTAGGAAAATATATTAATTTGATTGAAATGAAAATGGATAATTGTTAAAGTTATTAAGGGACTAGACATACATATACATTTCTTGTCATTACTCTAGTATCATACATACTATTGGTAAAGAAATCAATTAAGCCATTCATAAGTAACATAATTGAGCATATGAAGTACTATTTAATACAAGACTACTTGTTATGTAATTGATTTATGAATTAAAAAGAGAAAATATTGTTTAGTAAACAATTTTTTTTATCAAAACTAAATTTAATTCAATTATATTTTAAATACATACAAACTAAAACTTAGGTAGCTAGGACAACCCTTTTGCAACATGTGCTTCATCGTTGACATTTGTATGTACTATCTCAATGGCTTTTTCAATATCTTCTTTGGTTGTTGTATTAGTGAATCCTCTTATTTTAGTAAGAGAACTCCAAATTGAAATCATTATTTCATATGAAAACTCATCCACTTCATTACCTAAAATATACAACCTCAAACATGTATCAACATTTTATCCAATTTGTTCCAAAGTTTGGATTTGACAAAAGATAGTGCAATAAATACCCTTTCATCTTCCACTGACCCCAAAATCACTATTTGGCATAATTCATATAACTAAAAATATTCAATAATTATTTCTTATAGAAAACTATTGGGATACAATTTCTTCCATAGCCTTGTAATATCACCTATTTTTATTGGTTCATTTAAGGACAAATATTATTCAACCATTGTAATTCCAAAATTTGTTGACTATTTTTCAGTAAATCCTTTTACAAAATAACTTCAACTTTAACTCCATTAATTTCCAAAGACTTATTGAAATGATTAATGAGAGTACCATGTATTTGATAAATAAATTACTTATTATTTATTTATCTTATAGATTATTCTAAAATATAGGATTCACCACTCCCATGGATCCAAGAAACTCATCCCTTTGAAATTGATTTTGAATTTTAGAGGATAAGCTTTTTGAAATGTTACTCAATTTCATGTGTATTATCTATATATTATCATATAGAACCTATGATATAGGTACTTATTCAAATTTTTCTCCAACCACGTGAGTTAGTCTTTGGAAACTGTGTAGTGGTATCTCCTTTCCATTAATGAAAATACAAATATGGTCATTAATATTAAATTTTAAATAGTTTTTAGGATCCTTAATATATGTTAAAATTTTCTAACTGTCAAATATTGGTCGCTTAAAACTTTCATTCAAGTAGTATAATATATCAATAGATTGACAGACATGTTTCCTTAACCATATGAAGTCAACAATATATATGGATCTCTCTCGTGCATGTTTCATCAAATAATGCATTTATTTCAACATGGGAAAAATACCACACAATGTTAGTAGGGTTTTGAAATTTGTTAAATGGTATAATAAATATTTTGCCTTATCAATGTCCATCATATATTTAAACATAAAACTTGTCAACAATTGATATTCTTTAAATATTTTACATGCAGGCTCATACATGAGAATCTATATTTTTAAAAAGGGTTCACATTCTTTTAGGGTACTACTCCCAAAAATGTAATTCTAGGTACAATGTATTAAAGCCATTATGTTTTCCTAAATTCCCTTTTATGTAGACATGACACTTGACCTTGTGGGAACATCAAGTGAGGCAAAGCATGATGGAGGTGTCCAACTTAGAGGAATGGACCTTGAAACCTCCCACATACCACTTAATAGTACACATTTATTAATATTTTTTTAACATCAATTACTCCAATCACAAATTTCTAAAAGTCTAAAAACCTTTTTGGACTACTTGATAGGTATGCATGCAAGTCATGAATAAGTTTCTCCATTTTTGTGACATTTTGAAATTTTCTAACAATTTTGTAATCAAGATTCATTCTATGTGCTATGTAGTGGATTAGAGTCATATATGGGGTAATTGTTGTTTATAGGTGAACACATAGACCAATTTGATTTCCTTGCATTACTAATTCCCCATCTGTACCAATACACACAAACTTGGTACCTATATCATAATAATTCATCACAATAATATCTACCAAATTAGAAATAATCAATTTGGAAAGGTTCCTAGCATTACAATTTTCCTTTATTTTACTTACAGATAATAGATGAGGTTTCCTTAAATGGTTATTAAATGTATAAACATGCATGCAAACCTATGATATGTTGTCAACTACTATTACCTCATTGATGGATAGTGAGTTAAACCATGTTGCTTTTACTTTTTCTTTCAAATCCTCCTTTTCAAACATCTCAAGGCATTTTTCCATCTCCCAAGCACTGTTATCTGAACAATGTAATTGTGAAATGTTATGCAATCCAATATGATAAAATAAAATCTTGTAATCTAAAAAATCAAAGATTGGTCTGCCTCTTTTTAGAATGTGATACAAAGTGGAAAAATATGTATTTTTGCCAAGTACATTAGACTGAGTAACTTTTTTGAATTGATTTGTAATTATTCCTTCTTTCTCCATAAGGTGTTTTTGATGTCTCGATTATTTTCATACTCTATTGCATAACATTGATGCATGCATTCTTTGCATTTTTCCATCTCACTGTTATTTGGATTTATCCATTTTTATCTTTTGCCAACTCACATCTTTTGTCATAATGTTTCTTAATTATGTCCAATGTGAGTTGCATTTTATGGTCCTTTCCAAGTTTCCAACTACATATTATAAATTTTCATTTTGTTGATGTTTTATTATTACTTTCATGTTGTACAAGTTTAATGAATGGGTGTTTATCTACCCATTCAAACTTAAATGACCCTCCAATTATCCATGTACTTCTCTTCTTTCACATAATTTTTTTGTGTTTTTTAAACTAAAGACTATCTTGGTTGAGCAAAAATATCATCTAGTAGTGTTAGGTACTAATCATTGACACCCATGATGATGTTCTTAAGTGTCCTTTTCCTTGAATTCAATGGTGACATTTCATACCCAGGGATGTCTTTTAGTGGAGGCATTCTTTAAAATGGTTATCAGTGGGTTCTAATTGTAAAATGGGTATAGATTTTACAATTACTATTAAAATTTGGTACTAAATATGAATTTGTAAATAATTATCAATATATTAAATTATATAATATTTAGTACCTCTATTTGTAATTTGATAGCCAGGGATGTATTCTAGTGGAGGCATATCTTTAACAAAATTATCATTGGGTTCTGCATGCAAAATGGTTGCAGACTAATTATTAATAAATGTTGTAATAAACATACAAATAAATAATGAAAAAATAAATCCAATAATATTTAGTACCTTTATCTAGCATTTCATATCCATTTAAGTCTTTTCATGCAGGAATATCATTGAATTCTACCCCGATACCTATGTTTGGAATTTCATACCTAGGTACATCTTCGAGTGGAGTCATATCTTTGATACTATTTTTAATGGGTATTTAAATAAAAATGGTTGTAGATATTAATTATTATTTAACCCTAATAGGATTTTATAAATAATAATAATATATAATTTAATATTTATACCTATGCTTGCTTTATGGTTGAAATAAGATAACATGTTATATTATTTTTTAAATTTCCATGACACCTTACCACTCCCAGTAGAAGCCATCAAATCAAATCTGTATAAAAATGAGGTTTAGTTGTAGTCACCTAAAAACTAGTTGCAGTCACTTGATAACTACATCATGAAGTCTATTTCTTGGCATCTGGTTACTATCACCTTGTAGCTGAATATAGTTGCCTGACAAATGGGTGTAGCCATCTGATAGTTGAAACCTAAAAACTATTAATCAATAGCTGGCTGATTATACCTGATAGCTTATTGGTATTTATTGATAGCTATATGTAGTCATATGATAGCAACAGCTTGAAGATTATCACTCAACACTGGACAATTGATTATTATCACCTGATACCTTGAAGTTGTTTCCTAGTAGTGGATATAGTATCCTAACATATGGATTTATGTAGAGGTATTTTTAAAACTTGTCTATTATGGATGAAAACATAATCACATACACTTCATCTCTACAAATTAACTAGCTTTGACTTTTCATGTTTGTCCTTCTTGATGTCTTTCATGACCCCTATTCTAAGAACTAGTCACTTGTCCTCTTTATGTCTATACTAGGCTTACAAGTTATTTTTTGTTCATTCATTCCTCCTTATTAATAATTTAAGACACTTCAATCCTCTTATTCTTTATATTTTCTCTATTCTTATGACCCTCAACTTCATCTACATTCAATAATTTTAGTTCTCACATTTCCCAGTATGTCTAATAGTTTACTTCTCTTTCACTTCATAACCTTCCAATCTTGTGCCAAGAGTCAATGATTATATTTATATTAGGTATCCTTAATATCATTCATAGTCATATTTCACTTATTAAATTCTTATTTAATCTCCTAACTAACCCATAGGACCTCCAAACACAACTCTTTACCATTTATTATTTCCTTAGTCAAGGCTTTCTAGTAGCCTTTTTTTTACTAATTTCTATTGTAATGATAGTTAGTGATTCATATTGAGAAAATAAGGACATTTTATGTCACCCTCTATTTTTTTATTCCTCTCCATGGATTTTTTCCACATAACTCCACACAAAAATGCCATTTCCAAACCTTGCCTAGACCTAATTAGGTCTCTTCTACCCTATTTTGAACACAATTGTCTTTTGTCATACATATCCATACCATATTAGTCTAAAACCCCAAAAAATATATTTATAACCTTTAAATTCCAAATATTCACCAATTTTAATGGCTTTTCTTTAGTGGTAACTCCCACAAATCAAATTTGTATGTGAAAACCCTAACACAGGGATTTTAGCAAACTATGTAACTCGAGAAGGGTTAATTTGAGATTTTAGGATTTAAAACTCCTTTCAAGTTACTATGATGGATTTTTAGGGTATTTTAAATCACAATTAACCTTTATAATTTTTTTTCTTTCTTTTAGACACCTCTATTCACTTCTTTCACATGGTTTTATGTTTGACTGTATGACTATAGGTGATGACACAGTCTTCCTCATAGGGTCTAGGCATAGTTGTTAATGAAAAATGTATTAAAAATGTTTTAAATCACATATAATCATTAAATAAAATTTAAATAATAACTTACCGATATAAATATATGATCAATCCAAATTTCATAGCATCTTTTCTTATATAGAGTTTATATAGTCTTCTTCTTTAATACAAAATACAAAATGTAAACAACACAAAGTTTGAAAAGTTTGTAACTTTCCTTATTAAAATGACTAGTATTATTTATTTCTCTTGAATATTTTATTTATACAATTAAAATGACAATATCTGTCTAAAATAAGCACCTAACTATTCTCTCTATATAGGCCTCAGTGTAAACAAACTAGAAATATACATAGTTTACAAAAAGAGGACAGAGATTCTCAATTTATCTTCAATCTAGTTATTTTCCTTCTCTCTTACCCTAAATAATTTAAAACTTGTACCCTCTCTTATTCCCTATACACTCACCCTCTTCAACATACATTCTTTTCTTTATATCATGTAACCAACTACCTAATCTTGCCACATGCACATTGCAAGGTAGTTACAACTTCAAGATTCATGTATACATTGTATTTTCATGAGATGCACATTTAAAAACTACCACACACATATATAAGACTCAAAATTAACCTTTAAAAAAATTCATATCATTTACATTACTCATCAATCTCAACTAGTACTCAAAAGCACAACTAGAAGTTCAAATCCCACTTTTGGTGGGAAAATACAATATGACTTCAAATTCAAATGCTAATAACTTCTATGAATTCTAACCATTTTAAAAACTTCCTATAAGACCTATATCACCTTAATAAATCTAAAATTAAACTTTCACTGATGCCCCTGCATCATACTACAAGCCTAGAAAAGTTTCCCATGATCTTTTGATCTTGTTTGAATCTGCTACAATGAGTTTTTCATGTAGATGGGCATGCTCTCCATCTCCACACTTGTACTTATTCTTCCCTCTTACTAGTTTCATCCAAGATATACCTATAACTAACAAAAAATCATTATTAAAATCATGTTCTCCTTTGCCTTTGAGGCATACTCCAAATCTTTTCCTTGTTTTTATGTTTTCCTTTGATGCCAAGCATTTTCATATGCCCTGTATGGATCATTCTTCATTTTTGCATTATTCACCAACTCATCTTATTCTTCTCCTTCTATTATTTCTCCTTCACTTATAACCTATATTTCAATCTTATTAACTACAACTTCATCATGTAGCTTGTCTTCTTGTATGTGATTATTCCTTGCCTTCAGAATTACCCTTACCTTAGACACCACTGTTGCATGCCATAGGTATATGTTCTATTTTGTCACTTCCTTCACCATCTCCTTATATATCTGATGAGGATCAAATTTATCTTCCCTCTTCATTTCTTCATACACACTATAATATGCTTCAAAATCCTCATGCCTTTGTTTGTTCTATTGTCTCATTGCTTCTTTGTCTTCATTTGCATCCTCTTGAGTGAGAATCACTTCATGCTTCATGTCATCTTGCCTCATTGATGACTAACCTGATTATTCCTCTTCTAACATCAAGACTATATGTTGAGCCTCTCCTTCCTCTTGGTTCCTCTTGAACATCACTTGATTATTCTTCTTCAACTCTTACACTTTCATTCACACATGCCAAAATATCATTAGACTGATAATCATGAGGCTTACTTGCCCCTTTCTCTATCTTCTTAGGTTGTTTGGTTATCATCCTCAACTGCCTTCTCATTTTAAAAACTTCTCCTTGTCTTTTCTTCTTTCCCATTATCTATTTAAGAGGCCATCTTACTATTGTTTTGATTTCAACTAAAAACTTTGGTCTAAGCTCTTCTAAAACTTGCTCTAAATCTGTCAAGACTATCTTCCAATTATCAATCTCTCTCTTCTCAACTTTTTCTTTCTCCATTTCCTTATGGAAATCCTTCTTTAATCCCTTCATCTCTCTTTCACACTTTACACTCTCTCTCTAGGTCTCATCTAGACCTATCTCTTCTTAACAAGCTTACCTACTTGTCTCCTTGACCTCACTTGGGTCTTCTAACTCTCTTTTATCTTCAAGCTCTCCTTGAGCTTCCTTATTTTGATCTTTCATTAGCTCTCCTCTTTTTATAAGCCTCTTTGGATTAAGGTATTTAGCCACACAACTTTCACTTTTATGCCTCTCTATCCATTCATACAACTTTATTTAGTAACCTTTCAAATAACCTTCAACACTCTTTCATGAACTTATCAAATACATAAAATGAAAATAAAAGAAAACATGTACCTTTATTTGATTGTAAATATTATTTATCCTTTTCCCAAATAACTTCCCACTCTAATACCAAATGATGCATAGGTCTTTGTAAAACTTGTCTATTATGGATGCAAACACAATCACATACGCTTCACCTCTATACATTGCCTAACTCTGACTTACTATGCTTGTCCATCTTGATGTCTTTCATGACCCATGTTCTATGAACTAGTCACTTGTTCTCTTTATGCCTATATTAGGAATACAAATCCTTTCTTGTTTATTCATTCCTCCTTCTTACTGATTGAAGATACTTCACTCCTCTTATTCTCTATATTTTCTCTATTCTTAGGACCCTCAACTTCATCTACAATCAACAACTTTAGTTATTTGATTTAACCTATTTGGGAATAATGGAGTTTTATTCCTATTGTAGTTAAGGGTCTATATTAATAAATCAATATAGAATATATCAATAAATACAGTCCTAATTTGTGAAACTATTTATCTTTTTCACCTTTATAAAAATAATAATAAGTAAGAAGAAATATAACTTAGCTAGAAAATAGACTGGGATGGTTGATATATAGGTTGAAAATGGCTATGTAGGATTGGGAAGGTGTCATAAACCTAAATCTAGATTTCATTAGGTGAAAGGATAGGAGGGTCAAAAAGTGGATGCTTTGGTGTCTAGCACTGGTGTCTATTTCTTCCACTATTATCCAAATTGATCACAGAGACCTAAAACTTTTTAGGTAGTTTTATTATGCCTGTGTGAGCATGCTTATGAAAAATTGAGTGTTGGTCACCGATGAAACTCATTATGGAGCTAATTTTGTCTTTAAACCCTAACCCTCCATCATGCTTGATAAAATAACATTTGAGTTACTTGAGAAAGAGGGGGGTTAGTGTGAAAGATATATTAAACATGAAATCCACACCCCTTGTGTGGGCAGGCTACCTACATACCAATACTCTATAAAGGGATCAAGCCATATGTAGTTCTACTACCTAGTGTGCTTTGTCAAATAGTGTGATGCAGATGCAAATGCTAAATTGATAGTGTTTAAGGTGGTTAAGGACTAGTATAAGGATTTGAGTAGGTTTACAGTTGTGTTGGGTGACTATGTGCAAAGAATAGGAAAATCTGCCTTAGTGATTTATTTGTATTATTCCTTGATTTATAATTTTGGTCACCTCTCCTTTGTAAATGAGATTTGAATGGGATTTTATAGGGAATAATTGGTCATGGGTCAGATGTATTCACATTAGGCCAACCTAATTAAGGATAAGGACTAGATGAAAATGACCATTGGGGTTTAAAGTACAAATGGACATGACCACCAAAAATGAGACACTTCTCTATTGGGTGCTATCTTCCAAATGGGGTACTCCTATCCTCTAGGCTCATGACCTGAGGGAATAGGATTGGCATGGGGAATATTATCTAGCTGAGGTGGAATGACTATTCATAAGGTTTTAGATGACTGGAAATGAGCAAAAAGGTGTCTATAAGGGTCACAAGAGCATGCAAAAAGGACCTATTGATGGGGTGTCATAAGCCACCCTCAAACTACCAATTTGGACAATTTATGATTACATTTGCCCCCCTTTCTTCTAATGATGCAACAAAGTGAAATACTAAGATAAAGGAAAAATAAAAAGTGTACCTAAACTTACCTACAAGGGTGAAGCCCATGAAGATGTGTGATTTTGAGTGTGCATAAAGAGAGCACAACATGAAGCATACATCTAAAAGAGAAAACAAGGAGTAGATCAGTTCTTATTAGACACACTATGTCTAAAATAAGAAAGTATAAAGGTTATGTAAAATATAGAGGAAGAGAAAAGAATGAATACAACTCATTAGGTATGTGGACCAATATAAAACCTATTGTGATGTTGAATGATGTTGGGTATGTTTTGTACCAAGATTAATATCATGAATGGAGCTGAGTGCTCAATTCTCTGAGGGTGGCTTAAGAATATAAAGGCTAACCCCTTTGGCTCCATCGTCGCCCACTATGTAGTGAATCTATGTGATCATGCATGTGTTAATCAATGTTTAGACTATGTCTAATCCCTCTAAGTAGGTGGTTCAAAAATATAAAGGCTAGTTAGTCCTTTGGTTACATCATTACCCACTAAGTGTGAACTATGACTTGATATTGATATGAATGTGTGTCATATGAGATGTCTCATAAAGCCAATAAATTCTCTATAACATAACAATATGGCATGGATAGCCGAATGTGTACTAAGACCTAGGCCAATCTTGGCCACTCTAAAAGGTGGAGATTAAGCTTGTATGAAATCCACTCCAAAACTAAGAACTAGGCTTATATGAAAGTCACTCTAAAATGATGTCAACCACCTACAGATGGAATACGGCACATAAATATTGAGAATATCTAGGTAATATAATGAACTAGAAATAAAAGAAGGTAAATGTACTATGCACATTGCCCCCAATCACTAGTTCTATAACATGGATTTTGATCTATAAGTTGTACCAACTACCCAATATAAAATTGGAAGTGAGAGCCATCATGTCATGCATGATGCCCCCTATATCTGGATAACCTAATTAAAACTATATTAAGACTAGCCTATCTAAATTGGATTGTAGCTGATAAAATTGTAATTGGCCTTAACTTTCTATCTATTTCTAAAAATTCTAGGTTTTTGGCTATTTAGACAGTAGCATCAAAAAGTGGACACTTTGTTTTAGGGTGTTGTAGACCGAATGGGGCACTCTTATCCTTTACTATTTCTGATGATTATTCTATGTTTGTTCCTATTTTTTTGGGTATGTTCTACATGTTTTGAATTTTGATTGCTATTCTGAGCATTCTAAAAATTGATTTTGACCAATAGAGGGATTTAATCTCTATGATAAAACCCTTGTTTATTGCCCCCTATTCTAAGGGTAGGAATGAAGACCCTGTAATGACTTCCCTTAGAATAAAAACCCCTATAAGTGTGTTATGCTATGAAATACATGATATAACAATGATGATTGAAAATATGTCTCAAGGTATAACATAGTTTGTGTTGTATATTATTAGATCAATAGGCGTTTGCCTAGATAGATGTAACAATGTAATACCATGTGTAGTTTATTGACCTAAAACTAGAAATCTAGTTAGTTGTCAAGAAAGGATGGAGAATGATGTCCATCATGGCATCCAAGAATGTAAGATAATGCATGATGTGGATCATGGCATTTGAAACAACTAAGAAGTAAATAATCAAACAAGCACATAAGGCAAGAAGCAAGAAGCATACCAAAGAGGCCAATGGTCCAAGTAAACAAGGGACATGGGCACACGTCACTCAAACTGGGAAAGACAAGCATACAAGGCATGTTCAAATGACCACATACACATACAATTGCAAACAAACAAGATTGTCACAAGGGCCAGAAGCACATACAAATGTACAAGAAAAGGATATTGGCAAATATCTTAAGGCACACACAAGTAGAAGGCATGTACATTCTATAAATATTATCACATCTAACTGATCAAATCAAGAAGTGAAAGTATGTAAAACATGTATTAAAAGACTAGGTAGATGCTAAGAAATACACAAGTGATATATACTAGTGAGTGTTGATATAATAATCTATGTAATCTAGTAAGTAATGTACATCAACATGATGACTAGATTGTGTGTTGTAGGAATGACATAACCTGGATGTGTAGTCATGTAGAAGATGCCCTCGGTGGGTGGATATGTCAATGCATGTCTCGAATGTAGAAGTAAGATGCCCCCTCAATGGGTAGAGTGAAGCAATCAAGGATATGGGTGTCACTGCACACACTCAAAGAATATCAAGTGAAGCATGGTAATGTAGATAAATCGACAAACAATAGCATAAAATAGAAAATTGTAAGTATATCATGGTATTAGAAATGTAAAGCACGGATAGTGCATATAATTAAAAAAAATTGGTGTTTTGAGTTATTTGAAAGTTTTTGTATTTTGACATGTTATATTATTATTGGTATTTTGATATATTGTACTATTTTTGGTATTTTGACATGTTATATTGTTTTTGATGTTTTGAAATATTGTATTGTTTTTGGTATTTTGAAATAATCTATGTACAAGTAATCATATGGAAATTATGAACAAGAAAGTGAAAAGAAACTATGTACAAGTAAGTTGAGAAATTATGTACAAGTAAAAAGAAACTATGTACAATAAAATGTGTGTAATGAAATACTATACATGGAATTTGTGTAGATGCATAATATTCATTGGATTTTTTAGTTTCTTTCCTTAAGTTGAGGCTATATGATACACTTTAGGACAAATCTTTTTGATAATGAGTTATGAACATAGCCAATTTTGTTTGAATTCTCCTTTAATTTTTTCTTTGGCAATGACATTGCAAAGATTTTATTTGAGAATGAAATCATTTACTTTGAACTCTCTGGTATGAAATCATTTTTTGTAGGATCATTTTATACATTTTTGGTAGATTCTGAGATGTTCATCTGCTTGAATGCATGGATGGTTTAACTGCTTGAGTTGGTGTAGACAATTTTCATGATACTAGTCATCGATGAGGATACCTTTAAGGGAGACATGCAAAGAAGGGATTTTTAATTCCAATGGTAAAACTGCTTCTATGCCATAAATGAGTGAATAAAGAGTGGCTCATATGGGCATAAAAATACTTGTGTAATAAGCCCATAATGCATAAACTAGTTGATTATGCCGATCATCTCCAAATTTGGTTACTTTTTTGCTTAAAATATTATTGATGGTTTTATTGGTAGCCTGTACTTGATCATTTCCTTGTGGGTAGTATATAGTGGGGAACATGTGTTTAATCTTATATTTTTAGCAAAATTTCTTGACAATTTTATTCTTAAATGATGTTCCATTATCAAAAATGATAGCTACAAGTAAGCTAAAGCATGAAATAATATGAGTCATGAGGAAGCTACAAATGTCCTCACCTATGGTAGATTCAAGTGGAATAGCTTCTACCCAGTTTGTAAAGTATTTTGTAGCTATGATGATGAACTTATGTTTGTCTATGGACTCAAGGTTAATATTTCAAATAAGATCAAATCCCCATAACACAAATGGCCATGGAGAGACAATAGGATACATTTATTGTGATGGTGCATGTTGTAGGTTATTGTGTCATTGCCATTTATGACATAGATTTGTGTATTGTGAACATTCATCTTCCATGGTGGGCTAGTAGTATCCCTATTGAAGCAATTTATGTGACATGGCTTTTACACTGAAGTGACAACCATACTCACTATCATGTATCTGTGTAAGATTAATTTTGGCTTCTTCTGAAGTCAAGCATTGAAGCAATTATCTATCGAAAGATCACTTAAAAAGGTCTATGCCAATGATTATATAATGGAGTGCTTGTTTGTGTAACTTTCATTTGTCATTTCATGAGAGAGTGTCTGGTGTAATAGATTTTTTTAAAAAGTTATAGATATCAAAGAACCACTCTAGAGTTGTAGAACTACACATAATGGCTAAGATAGAAAGGGCAATCAAATATGTGTTGGATATTGATGGTGATTATAATCATTTAATTATGATAATATCTTGATCATCTTTGATGTTACAAGGAATCAGAGATGTGGCACTTGCCATTACATCTATGTGTCAGTTGTATTTTCTTGGTATAATTTCTATAGAAAAGTAGTCAAACTGTGACAATAAACATTGTACCATGTTCTGATATGGGATAAGATGTTCTTATTTTATCTGATAGACATCATTGACTTGGTTGACCATAAGTTGGGAATCATCAAATATTTGAATAGCTATAATTTGGATGGACTAGGTGGTAAAGAGACCTAATATAAGTGCCTCATATTCTATGGTGTTGTTGGTGTAGGAGAAGCTTAATCAATATGCAATAGGAATTGTGTGACCAAAAGGGTTGACAAAGACAATGCCTACCCCTACACTGAATGTGCATCAATAACCATCCAAGAACATGGTTCGAGTATCATAATGCATAGAATAAGCAGTAAAATCATCTTTAAATGTGTCACTAATAAGATTAGTGTCCAAGAGTAGTGTGGCTACCAAATGATCTACAATGATTTAGCCCTTTATTAATTTTTGTAGAACTATCTTTAAGTCAAACTAATGTGCGATTGATGTAATAAACTACTCTCTTGATTTATTGATCATTGTGTTGTGTTAAGAGTGCTTCTAATGTATGATATGTTGTTGAGATATATAGTATGAGAGGCCTATCAGGTATATGTGGTATTAAAATAGGTGAATTAAGAAGATATTGCTCGATTGTGTTGAAGTTTTCTTAATAGGCTTGGTCCCAAAGAAACTTTGTATCTTTCTTTAATAATCAAGTGAATGACTAAGTCTTATCAACAAGTTAAGCTACAAAATGATGGATTGATTGGATCTTGCCTTATAAGGATCAAAGTTATTTTAAGTTCATGGGAGGTGGTAGTCAATAATTGCTTTGAATTTCTTAGGGTCAACCTTTATGCCACATTGAGAAATAATGAAACCTAAGAGTTTGTCTGATGTAAATCCAAACGCACATTTCTTTAAGTTTAATCAAACATTGTATTTCTTGAGTCATTAAAAAATCTATCATAAATTAATAGCATGATGTTTTCATCATTTAGATTTAGCTAATAAATCATTGATATAATCCTTGATGGTATGGTGAATCAAGTCATGAAAGATAAGCATCATAGTACACTGATAGATGGCTCCAACATTTCTTAATCCAAAAGGCATGACAATGTACAAAATGTACCCCAAGGTGTTGTAAAAGATGTTTTCTCTTGATCTTCTTCAGTGATTTTAATTTGGTTGTATCTTATAAAGCCATCCATGAATGTTAACATTTCATACCTGACTATGGAATCTATGATCATGTTAATATTAGGTAAGGGGAAATCATCTTTTGGGCATGCCTTATTTAAATCTTGAGAATTAGAATAACATTGAATTTATCCATTGGTTTTAACCATGGGGACTATATTAGAAATCCATTCAGGGTGTGCTACTGGTTGAATGAAACCAGCATCTAAGAGGTATTGGATCTCATCTTTGATTAAAAGAGCCACCTTAGGATGCATTTTTCAATTTTTTTGCTTAACCAGTTTAGCATTAGGGTATAATGGAATATGAAGGACTGTAATAAATGTATCAATTCTTGGCATATCTGAGTAGGACCAAACAAGAGTTCTAGAAAATACATCAAAGTTTGACAAATATCTGTATCCTCTTCCTTTCATATGGTAGTGGATAACAAGATAATGTGGGGATCCTGATCAGTTCCAAAATTGAAATAAATTATTTACTTGTTAAGTAATGTGGAATGATCTAGTGTGTATGGTGTTGTAGGAATAGTATAATCTGAATCAACTTGTATATCTTGGGGAGAATCTAATTTTTATCTAAAGTAATCATGGGCATTTGTGTGATGAGGAAATCTATTTTAATGATAGCTAGATGGGATGTCCTCATATGCTCTAAGAAACTATAGGAGGGATTCATTATTAGAGAATTCATCTAATGTGAACATATCTAGTGAAACTATATCATCAATGAGATCAGGATAGACCAATGATAATGTAAAAGCATGATTAACTATATGGTATATAGATGCAATGGGTGGACAAAACATTAAATGTTTTGAATCAGTGGAAAAAGGTTTATCATGAATAAGGTTAAGTTGATATCCTAGTCCTTGCTTTCAATGTTGTGTGGATGCCTTAACAGGACTGATGATTCCTTGTTCATGATTTCCAAAATCTTTGCCATGATATCTCATCTTATGAAGACATTTAAGTGCAAAAGGATAAGTAAATTGGTGATTTGGTATCAATGTTATTACAAAACTTGAAAGGTTTTGATGTGGTGTATAGTCCAAAGGTACACTATGAGTAACAAGTTGTGTAGGTATATTACCAGGATTAAAGTATGAAATGTAATTCTATGGAGATTTGACAACTTGGTAGTATTTAAAAAAATTATTGTCCATTGGGCACATGTAGATGTAGCCTTTGTGACTAAATTTTAAACAAGCATGGAGTGTGGAAGGGACTGCATGCATATCATGAATTCAAGGCCTACCAAGTTTAAATTATAATTGAGGTCATTTGGCATGACTTGGTAAGTAGTTGGCAATGTCTTAGGTCCTAAAGTAAGATTGAGTGTTACTTGACCCATGAATTTCCAGGGAATATTTTCAAAACCTCTGATTTTCATGTCAAAATGGTCTAGATCTATAGGTTGTATATTAGGACATTTAAGAAAAGAAATGTTGCAAATGTTGAGTCTTGAACCATTATAAATTAACACTCTTTTTACCCCTACATCATTAATTATTAATTGAATATATAGGGGTAGATGTTGTTCAATGATGTGGCATGGGGGTAAAACCTCTTTCTCAAAGGAAATATGCTCTTCAGTCCATTGCATTATGGTGAGGATAGAGGTGACATAAGTTGGTTCAGTGAAAATAAGAACTCTAGTATTATAAAGGGCTACATACAACACATCTTTGTAAGCATCTAATCATTGAAGGAGCTCAAGAACTGAAACTATATCAAAAGGGGTGCTAACCTAAGTGATAAAGTTATAACCATGGGTATAATCAACATGCCTATCTTCATAAAATTGGGTGATAACATGTACCACATGATCTACCATAGGCATAAAGTTGGTAGTAGGTATGGGATAAGAGCTAGGTGAACCAAGTTTAAAGGGAGGAGGAATAGATATAACCACTAGTGTTTTGTTGTGTCTAGTAGTGATAAGGAGATACTCAAAAGTAGCCAAAGAGTTAGATACATCTAGGTATAAACCATGTATTTGGGATGAAATGCATTTAATTAGAGTTATAAGTTGTATAGAAATATGATTATAAATAACATTCCACATGAGAGATAGAAAACAAGGGATAGAGAGCATGGAACTTTGCACTAATACATAAAAAACTTTGACTTGTAACATGACATTTCTAACATGTTTAGTAAGATAGAGTTGAAAATTATTTCACATGAGAGAGAGAGAGAGTATGTAAAATAAATAATGAAACCTTGTATTAAAGAAAAGTAAACATTGCTTTGAAGGAAAGGGATCTTAATATGTTTAGCAATAAATTTCTTATTATCATCCCATATTATAAAAAGTAAGCATAAATGGGAAAGAATAAAGCTTTACATTAACATATAGTAAACTTCATCATTCATATATATGATAGGACCGAGTATGGACTCCTTATTGTTTGCAAAAAATGTTTTGAAATAAGTGAGATACAATTTTGATTTTATGTGAAATCTAATTTAATTAAAACAAATCAGAAACATATTTCTAAAAGTCAGTAAATAATTTTCCCTAAGGTTTCTGGGGTTTTTGTGTGTAATCGAAGTAATTTAGGTTCACCAAATGATATAACTTATTTGGGAATAATGTAGTTTTATTCCTATTTTAGTTAAAGGTCTAGATTAATAAACCAGTATAGAATATAACAATAAATACAGTCCTAAATTGTACAACTAATTTTCTTTTTCACCTTTCTAAAAATAGAAATATATAAGAAGAAATATAAATTAGCTAGAAAATAGACTGAGATGGTTGATACAGAGGTTGAAAATGGTTGTCTAAGACTGGGAAGGTGTCGTAATCTTGAATCTAGTTTTCATTGGGTAAAAGGATAGGAGTGCCAAAAAGTGGACGCTTTGGTGTCCGATGCTATTATTCATTCTTTAAAATATTGTCCAAACTAATCGCAAAGACCTAAAACTTTCTAGGTAGTTGTGTTGTGCCTATGTGAGCATGCTTGTGAAAAATTGAGCACTGGTCATTGATTGAACTCACTATGGAGCTGATTTTGTCTTCAAACCCTAACCCTCCATCATGCTTGATAAAATGACATTCAAGTTACTTGAGAAAGAGTGGGGTTAGTGTGAAAGATGTATTGAATGTGCAATCCACACATGTTGTGTGGGCACACTACCTACATACCAATACTCTGAAGATGGATCAATCCATATATATTTCTCCCACCTAATGTGCTTTGTGAAATAGTGTGATGCAAATGCAAATGCCAAAGTAATAGTGTTTGAGGTGGCTAGGGACTGGTATAAGGATTTGAGTAGGTTTGCAATTATATTGGGTGATTATGTGCAAAGAATAGGAAAGTTTTCCTTAGTGATTTATTTGTATTCATTCTTTATTTGTAAGTTTGGTCACCTCTCCTTTATAAATCAGCTTTGAGTGGGATTTTATAGGAAATAATTGGTCATGGGTCAGATGTACTGGTGTTAAGATGACCTAATTAAAGAAAAGGACCAAATGAAAATGACCATTGGGGATCAAATTAAAAATATTTAGGACCATCAAAAATGGTACACTTCTCTATGGGGTGTTATATTCTAAATGGGGTGCTCCTATCCTATATGCTCGAGACTTGGGGAAACAAGATTGATACAAGGAATAGTGTCTGGTTGAGGTGGATTGACAATTTAAAAGGTTCTAGATGACTATAAATGAGAAAAAAGGTGTCTATAAGGGTCTCAAGAGCATGAAAAAAGTAACTATGGATTAATTTTCACAAGCCACACTCAAACTACCAATTTGGACATTTTATATGACTACATTCTCACATTTCTAATTTTGTCCAATAGTTTACTTCTCAGCTTTCACTTCATATCCTTCCAAATTTATGCCAAGAGTCAATGTTTATATTTTTAGGTTTCCTTAAGATCATTCACAATCATATTTCACTTATTCAAGTCCTATTTACTCTCCTAAATAACCCATAAAACATCCAAACATAACTCTTTACCATTCATTGTTTCCTTCCTTAGTCAAGGCTTTTTAATAACCTTTTTTTGACTAATTTATATTGTATCAATAATTAGTGATTCCTCTTGAGAAAATAAGGACATTTTATATCACTCTCTATTTTTTAATTCCTCTCCATGTATTTTATCCACCTAACTCCACACAAAGATGCCCTTTCCAAACTTTACCTAGACCTAATTAGGTCTCTTCTACACTATTTTGAACATAGTTGTCTTTTGTCATACATATCCCTACCATATTAGTATAAACCCCCCAAAATATCTTTCTACCCCTAAATTTATTACTATTCCTCAATTTTCATGGCTTTTAATTTGTGTTAAATCCAATAAATCAAATTTGTATGTCAAAACCCTAACATGGGGTTTTTGGCAGATTGTGTAACTCCAGAAGGGTTAATTTGAGATTTTAGGCTTTCAAGTTACTATGATGGATGTTTAGGGTTTGTGCAATCACCATTCACCTTTACCAATCATTTGGTTGTCTTTTAGACACATTTTTTCACTTCTTTCACACAATTCTATGTTTGATTGTATGACCATAGGTGATGACATAGTCTTCCTTACAGGGTCTAGGCATAGGTGTTAATGAAACATGTATTCAATTTTTTTTAAAACCACATATAATCCTTAAATAAAATTGAAATAATAACTTACCAATGTAAGTATATGATCAATCCAACTTTCATATCATCTTTTCTTATATAGAGTTTATACACAATCTTCTTCTTTAATGCAGAACACAAAATGCAAGCAACACAAAGTTTGACAAGTCCATAACTTTCTTTCTTAATGTGAATATTCTTATTTATTTATATTTAATATTTTTTGATATAATTCAAATGAAAATGTCTATCCAAAATAAACACCTACTTTATTCTCTCTATATAGGCCTCAGTGCAAACAAACTAGAAATATATAGAGTTTACAAAAGGAGGGTAGAGATTCTCAATTTGTCTTCAATCTAGTTATTTACCTTCTCTCTTACCCTAAATCCTTTAAAAATTATATTATCTTACCCTAAATCCTATAAAACTTGTATCCTTTCTTATTATATATGCACTCACCCTCTTCAACATATATTCTTTTCTTTATATCATGTAACCAACTACTTATTCTTGCCACATGCACATTGCAAGGAAATTACAACCTCAAGATTAATGTATACATTGTATTTTCCTGAAATACACATTGACAAACTATTACACACATATCTAATACTCAAAATTACCCTTTAAAAACATTTCATATCACTTACATTACTCATTAATCTCAACTAGCACTTTAAAACACAACTACAAGTTCAAATCCCACTTTTGGCAAGAAAATATAGTATGACTTCAAATTCAAATTTTAAGAATTTCTATGACTTATAACCATTTTAGACTCTTCCTATGAGATGTCTATCACCTTAATCAATCCAAAAATTAAACTTTCACTAATGCCCCTGCATCATATATGTAGTCACGTGGCAACTACTTGCAATCATTTAACACATGCTTTCATCATTTGTTAGTTAATTACAATCACTTGACAACTAATTTAGGTTGTAATCACCTGGTAGCTAATTTTTGTCACTTGACACCTTCTTATCATTTGACACCTGGTATTATGCTTTAGGGTATAAATTTTAATATATAATATATAGTAGTGAATGCCCATCGATTGGTTTTCTTGGTGTCAGTAACATACATATTTAGGAGTAAATCTATTTTAAAAACTAGGCGAAATGACCCTTAAATTTAAATTATACCCAAAAATTTAGGTGATCCTACATTGTTGACTACCCCAAAAAATCACAAAATCTCAACTTTAAAATATGGAATATTCATGAATTAATGAATATTCACCACTAAAAATATCCTCAATTTGACCAAAATATCCATTTTGTGAGATGAGATGCCATAGGTGAAGTCATAGAGGATAGAGAATACCTAGTAATCCATATAGTAAGGGACTCCTGCGACTTGGTGTACATAGTTAGTGTTTTAACCTTTTATGACTTAACACATGTAAATCCTATGTTTTTAAAAGAGCTAAGTAGACTAAATCAGGGAAATAATATGCAATAAATACAACCACTAATTTATTATAGAATTGACTAGCTTTGAGTTTTCTAAAAATAGTAGTAAATAGTGCAAGTAAGAACTTAGTTGGAAAATAATTGAGATAGATGATCTGGGTGCTATAAATTGAGGTAGAAGCTAATTTAAGTGTCACAAAATAGATCCTAGTATCATAACCCATCTTGGTTAGTAGTGCCATAATTAGATAGTAACACTATTGTTGGAAATGTGAAGGTAGTGTCTTGATATTGGTGGTAGTGTCCTCAGTATAGGATTGTCTTGAGCTTCTGAGTGCAGTGTCTAGATCTCTAAGGTCTATTTTTGCATGCACGAATATTGAAACCCTATATTTTTATTATTATTAAAAAAAATCATCAAAAACTAATCCTCCATGTAGCTAGGGCATCCGCTTGATATGAGCAATAATCTGAAGAGGGATCAAGACTGATGTAGTTCTCCCCACCTAAGTATTAGTGCAAGTGCAAGTGAAATTAGTATGATAGTGGCCTTGAGTGTGTTGACTATGTTTGAGACTATAAATCTAGGTATCTAAGATTAAGGATGTTGTAGATAGTAGTATGTAGAAGTAGGGTATAATAGAGATTGATAACCTTAATTATGCACAACTTGTTCTAAGTTTGAATGTGTATTTTGCATCTAAATTCCATCTAGTGGTTAGAGGGATATAAGTCATGTGTATATACTATTATGATGCTTGTGTGGGTGATAAAAGATGTCTAGGCTGACCCTATGAGGTTTTAGTTTTGAAAAGATATCTATTTGAAGAAAATAAAGGTAAAGGACATTAACACCATTTTTGGGACACTAGCACCATGTGGTGCTAGTGCCCTTATTATGGCACTAGTGTCTAACTAGCAAAACACTAGGCATAAAGGGCCAAGATTAGGAAATGAGGGTCTAGTACTTCTTTATGGCTAACTAGGGATGCTCGAATCCTAGACAAAGGATGGATAAGTGTGATAATAGGGTCTAGGATAGGTCTAGAGTTAAGCTAGGCATAGGTAGTCTCAAGTAGCACTCTTAGCACTCAAATACCACTTTTAGGTGATTACATTTGCCCCCTTTATTCTAGAAATGCAAGAAATTGAAATGACTAGGAAAAAGGAAAAAGAAGCATACCTATACTTACCTAAGAGGTTAAGTCTGTGAAGTTGGGTCTAAGTATGTGAAGCTAGATCTGAGTATGTAAAACATGTTCCAATGTGTGTCCTGCAAGTGAAATGTGTATAAATTAGTCATTAAGAGATATTAAAATCAAAAGACTAAACTAAGTAAATAAGTAAAACTAAATAAAAGAGAGTAAAGAGATAGGACAGAGGAAGGGAATGAATACACCTCACTAGATACATGAACCAATGCATAAACCTAGTGACAACCTATGTGTGTGCATGTATATAGTGATCACTCGATGAATGGTGTAAGCTATGTTGATGGATTTCTCAATCCTCATGTATGGGTGGCTCAATAACTCAATTTGGTTTTGACTCCATCATTTTCCACCCATGCTTGGTGGATCATGACCTATGAATAGCTTGGATTTGACTGATAGTGTATTTGATCCTCTCAAGTAGGTGGCTCAAGAAATCAAGTACGCTATGACCTCATCATTGACCACCCATGTGTAGTAGATATGCATATGAAATTAAAATTGTGTAAAGTAATTTTAAATGTCTAATTAGGTATATCTAACCAGATATGTCAGCTTTACAACCAATTGATTATATTAGGCAACTTTGGGCCACTTGAGAATCATAACCACTACAAAAGGAGTAAGGAATGAAATTGGTGTGCAACCTATAATATGATGTCAGGTGTATAAAGTTTAGATAATGACATGGAATTTGTCATTCCATCTAATCAACTAGTGTGTAATTGAGCATACAAAAACATTGTGCCACACACATGCCCCTAAAATATGATATCTAAGCATATGGATTTGAGAATGAGTTGCAATAATATGTATCTAGGTAAATGAACTGAATATGGGAATGGTCATGCCATGCATGATGCCCCCATTTTGAGCAAACTAGAATGAATCTGAACTGAACAAGTATGAATCTTAGCAAAATGGAGTATAATTGATAAATATGTAACTAAACATGTACAAACCTATAGTATACCTATTGTTATTTTTTGGCCAATCTAGGTTCTTCTAAATCTAAGGATACTTGATAATAGTGACATGTCCTATACAATAGTGCCCTTATTGGAAATGTGGTGCTAGTGTCCCAATTTGGGTGCTAGTCTCCTTCTGGTCTGATTTCTTTGCAATTGTGTTGCTCTTTGGGTCACTCTTTTTCCATTGTGTTTTCCTAAGTTTGATTTATGTAATCTAAATATATGTGCTAAAAAATGTAATATGAGTGCATTATGGGAGCCTAATATCTTTGATAAACCCCTATGAATGACCCCTCTTTTGAGGCAGGTTATTGAACTTGTGCAATCCTGTAATATACCTATTATACTTTTCTAGCTAATTTGGGTTTTTCTAAAACTGAGGCTACCAGATAGTAATGCTATGTCTTGGATAGTAGCACCATTATTAGGAATGTGGTGTTAGTGTCCCAATTTGGGCACTAGTGTCTTAGTTTGATTTCTATGTGATTGTGTTGATTTATGGGTTACTATTTTTCCACTGTATTTACTCGAGTCTAATTTTATTTCATATGAGCATGTGTGCTAAAAATGTATTATGAATGCACTATTGGAGATTTATCTCTATGATACATCTTTGTGGATGCCCCCTCTTTTGATGGGAGTTGTTGAACCTGTGCAAGAAATTTTATTAAGAAAAAAGCTCTGCAATATGTGTTTTACTTGGAGTATATATGATAAATATCCAATAATCCAATATAATATACATACATAAAATCAAAATCTAAGATAATCTAAGCATAAATTTGTAATGTAAGATGTATGTCATGTCTATAATTCACAAGGGTGTCAAATTAGATATAAAAATGTACGTAACAATAAATATGATTAAAATTAGATAGCTACCTAGGGGGATGGGGCATGATGTCCATCACGACACCCAAGTAGGAAGGGGAGATGCATGAGGTCCTTCATGACATCTAAAACTAGATTGTGTATCAAGTAAGATACAAGTATCATAGCCATGAAGCATACAATAAAGCATATATACAAAACACATGAGGTATGCAAAGTAGGCCAAGAGGGCACAATACAAGGGACATGGGCACATGTCACTAAATCTATGAAAACAAGATATACAAGGACATATTCAAATGTCCACATACATAAGAAATAAGCAAGTTGGCATAGAGCCACATATAAATACATGTTCAAATGTTTGCATACACAATCAAGAAGTCACACACAAAGACATGGGTAAATGTCCAAAGCATACATGTTGTGAAAGAAGTGGCATAGAGCCATAAAATAATAGCTTATTCAAATGCCCTTGAATAGAAAAAACATAGAGATACAATCAAGTCTAAACTAGGAAAGCTAGAAATGAAAGTATGCATGAACATGTAATACAAATTTGTGTAAGATCTAAGATGTAAATATGTTGAGTCTAAAGTAGTAGTAGACAACAAAAAATCTGAGTAGGTGTATCATGATCAATATCAATATATATAAATGTTAAAGTTATGATGTAGCGTATAGAAATATGGAACTTGATAATTGAAACTGTGTATGAGGTGCCCCCAAATGGGAGAATGTGTCAAATGAAGAACCTGTGTATCTATGTCTATGCCCCCAGTGGGTAGATAATAAAAAAAATGGATTGGTGTAGTGGACATGAGACTTGTATAAATCGGCAAGCACTTGACAAGAACAAGTGAAACATATATGTATAATAAAAATTGACTATACTAAGAAAGATACCATATGTTGTGTCTAGAAAATATAATAAATGTAAATGTGGAAATACATACAATCTACGAGTTTATGTTTTCTAAGTAAATATTTGAATTTTTTGTGTTTTTGATATAAGCTATGTACAAACAACATAAAAATGAAACTATGTACAAGGAGAAGGAAATAAGGAAAGTATGTACAAGTAGGAAGGAATAACACCAACCGATGAGTCTCATGGGAGACTCACTACCACTGTAACCTGTGTCAAAAATAGGAATGGTAATGTCTCAAGCAATGTGATTGTCATACTATAGTTGAGTGGTGTTGCAATAGGAATCTGAGTATTATTCATCATCTAAATCATAATAGCCTAGAATGCTAGAGAGAATTTCCTCATACTATGGAGTTGACCTTTATGAATTGTGATTTAGCATATTGATTGTGATTTTACCCTTTGAAACTTTGTTTATTATAGGCATGGTGCTTTGGAAGCTCTTTTTCTAGAAAATCTCTTTTGAGAATGCTTTTTGGCCTAACATGAATTTAACTTTGTAACTAAAGTTCTTGCTCTTTCTGTAACATTTATTATGTATCTAGATATTTTGCCCTAATAAACTATATCTGTAAATGATTTTCTTCAGGATGTTCAATAAATCCAAAACCTTGTTAACCAATATTATCAACTGATAAAATAGTAGTGATGCCTTGGGCCTTCTTGCCCAAACCCTAGCCATGATTATTAAACTATTATAGATAATTTTGACCAAACCCATACTACTTTAAAATTTGAACCTCATTTTGGAGAGGTAAATTTGAATCATTTAATTTATTTACATGTGCTTGTTGTACTGTTTCTTACTAAGATTGTGTTGTGTGAACCTTTTGTTGTTTTGAATTATACTTTGGTAGCCATTTTTGTACTATGTTTGAATTTGACCCTTTTTGATTTGGTAGACGTGTCATTGTATGTTGTTTAGATGATATATCATTTTTTGAGTCATATGTATCGATTATCTGTTGTATTTTACTTTTAAATGCTAAACATGAATTAGTGTGGTGCCCACGCATTCTATGATATGTACAATAATATCTATATCTCTTCACTAGGTGTAGAGGAGGTAGGTTGATCAATTTAGATTTAATCATTTCCCTTAGTACCTCACTTGAACTCTTATTTGATCTTTGAATGCTTTTTTTAATCACTAGTTGTAGATGTACTTTGTTTTGATTCATGATTTGGATATGAAAGAGTGATAGGAATAACTTTGCTAGGTGTAGATGCATATACATGGTTTATGCTGGCATATTCTGAAGACTATGCACATGTAATATGATTTCTCAATATTGTAGCATGTTCACTTTATAATTAATTATGATTATATAAATATGATATTAGCTTATTCATATTAATAATTTGATTATGTAAAGTCTCACAAGTGCAAATCCTAGTTGCTTCTGATTGAACATGTAGGCACACACCTTTTAAGGAAGAGGTGTGAATAGGCTGAGTATAGGGATTAATGAAATTAGTATAGGTTACTTAATCCCATGGAGGAGGGATAACATGGACCTGATTAGAGGGAACATATCTATCACCCTCATAGAGATGCGAAGGAGAAAGAGATTCTTTCATGTGCATAAGATATGACATTGAAACTTGAAACCTGGTTGTTAACTTATGTGCTAAATCCTCTATGTGTGTAATGGTTTGTTTGTTAATGGAATTTCACATAAGAGAAAGATAACATGTTATGAAATATGATAGAGATTGTAATTTATATAAAGCATCATCTATAAATGTGTTTATGTCTTTTATGAGTTCATTATGAATTAAAGGGAACAAACATGTAAATCAAAGTTTTAAACATTGCAACAAAAAGTGATACACTTATTCTATCATTATTATCATGATTATATCCAATAAAATTAAAAAATGTATGGATCTAAAATTTGAATGCTAAAAATGTAAACCCTAGGGTTATCTAGGGTTAGGGTTTGTGCAATGTTCAAAGTAAGTTAGGTTCATTAAATATTTTAATCTTTTTTGACTTAACACATGTAAATCATATATTTGTTAGAGAGCTGAGTAGACTAAATCAGGGAAACCATATGAAATAAATACAACCACTGATTTGTTACAAAAATGACTAGCTTTGACATTTTTAAAAATAGTAATAAATAGTGCAAGTAAGAACTTAGCTGGAAAATAATTGAGACAGATGATCTGGGTGATGGAAACTAAGGTAGACGTTGGTTTGAGTGTCACAAATTGGATCTCAGTATCAGAACCCCTCTTGGACAATATTACCATAATTGGATAGTGTTGCCATTTTTGTAAATGTGGTGATAGTGTCTTGATATTGGTGATAGTGTCCTCTGTGTAGGGCTATCCTAAGATTCTAGGTGTACCCATGTTTAGATATCTAAGGTTTGTTCTTGCATGCATGAATCTTGAAACCCTATATTTTCCCTGTTATGATTGATTTTGTGAGCAAAACTTAATCCTCCATGTAGCTAGGGCATTTGATTGATATGAGCAATACTCTGAGGAGGGATCAAGCTCGATGTGGTTCTCCTCACTTAAGTGTTGGTGCAAGTGCAAGTGAAGATAGTATGATAGTGGGTTTGAGTGCCTTGAATGTGTTTGAGACTATATTATAGATGGCAATATGCATAAGTAGGGAAGAATAGGGATTGATAACCTTAATTATGTACAACTTATTCTGAGTTTGAATGTGTATTTTGAATCTGATTTCTGTCTAGTGGTTAGAGGGATAAAATTCATGTATATATATTGTTATGATGCTTGTGTGGGTGATAAAAGAGGTCTAGGTTGACCCTATGAGGTTCTAGTTTTGAAAAGATATCTGTTTGAAAAAGAAGGTAAAGGACATTAGTGCCATGTGGTGTTAGTGTCTTTATTTGGTGCTAGTGTCTAAACTAGCATAACACTAGGCACGAAGGGCCAGGGTCAGGAAATGAGGGTCTGAGACTGCTTTAAGGTTGACTAGGGATGCTTGTGGCCTGCACGAAGGTTAGATAAGTGTGATAATAGACTCTAGGATAGGTCTAGGGCTAAAGCTAGGGATACATAATCTCAAATAGCACTCTTAGCACTCAAATACCACTTTTAGGTGATTACAGTTAGTGTTCCTTCATGCTTGAATCATCATGTCTTATATTTTAAACAATTTTTCTTGGTGAAATTCTTTTTCCCTATTTAGATTTAATTTTCTATGGAAACATAATGCAAATATATAATTTAATTAATTTGGCAATGATGATGATAGAAATTAAATAAAATAACTAAAGAGATTTATACAAGTTCCAACTTAAGATTAAACATATAATTATTATGACAGATGCTTTAGTCATATTAGTATAATTGATTTTCTTATAAATAATTTTTATCAAAGAATGTGGCTACTACCCCCCGAGTGGTATAATCAACCTTAAATGGTTGGTAATATCCAACATACATAAAAAGGCTATCGGAAGATACTAAAAATTAGGAAGAGTTAAGAAGCCACAAATTGATGATGTTAAGGAGGGAAGGAAAAAAATGTAAAGCCAATAACACTTTACATATGGAATGATAAGATTTTTTAAATAGGCCACCCTTAATTATATTTCCTTGATTATATTTAAAAAATTAATATGTTATCAAATCTTTGACAAATTAAAATGATAGGTTTTTTAAATATATATTTAAAATTTTTAATTTTTAAATAAAAAATATATAACAATATAAATCAATCAAAATTATTATAATAAATAATATTATAAATCACTAAAAAAAACATCAATTTATTCTATAAAACTTTCTTGTAAAAACTTCCATTAAAATAATTTTAAATTATTTATTTTAAATATATTTTAAAATAAATGCATGACCGAATATCCTCATCTATGAAACACATATACCTCCATTATCAAATCCAAGTTAAAAAACATAATCATAAACCCGGGGGATTGAATCAGTATACTTAGCCCACCTAACCTTTTAAATCACCAATGCAAAATTTCTTTGTAGTTTCGATTGAATTCGAACCCTCATAAGTGTCCCCAGTGTGCACAAATATTACTAGGGGCTATTTTTTAACTTTATAACCTAGTTTTTTTTTTTTTAGTTTTTTAAAATGAAACATGGATATATTTGTTTTGTTAAAAAATTCAAAATAATAGTATTTAAATTTTCATACACAATTTACATTAAAAATATTAAAATGTATTTTTATCATAATTATATATATAATTTTGATTAAAATAGATTTTAATATTTTTAATGTTATATATAATTTAAATATAAAAATTAATATTAAATTTTATATTTTTTATATAGTTTATTTGAATTTAAATAATTTATAGAGATAATTTGGTGGTGGGTTCGATTCTTGATTTAAATTGTGATGGGAGTGAGGACCCACAATACATTGTCTTGAGATTTATAAGAGAGTCTCATTTTGTATTAACCAATGAATTTTGAATATTGAATCGATCCTCATATTACACAAAAAAGTTTTGAACTATTTTTTTTTTCTTTTTGATATAATTGAAGACATTACATGGAATCTCTGAGTTACATAGAATGTCGGCTTCTCTGCCCATATTTCGAAAATAAACATATAATGAATATACAATGATGAGTAATCATACATCTAAATTAGTGAGCTCATTTGATTAAGTAGCCACAAGTAAGGGGCATCCACACTATCAAAATCACCCAGCGCACAATCTTGACCTCAACCGTTTGACTCTGCGTATCAAGTATCTAGAGGGATTTGTACCTTGGTGGATAGATATAAACAACCATCATCACCGATCAGATTATAACCCTTTCGATGATTGACTTACCTTTAAATTAACTACACATATTATTAATATTTTATTTTTTTTAATTTTTTTCGAATGAGAAAGGCAAGGAATGAACACTATCTTCCTACTTTACAATAATGATTTGATCGGAGCTATGAATTAGTTTGGGACACAATCGAGGGCCCAAATCCTTAAGCGATCATCTATCACATGTACCAGATATACCAACAACAACTATAATCAACCTGAGAATACTAACAACAACGATAATCGACCTCAGAATACTAAAAAACGACCACAAACAACTCGAAAATACCAATGATAGCGATATCTGACCTCAAATACCATAATAAAATTTGACTCTGGATGGAGCTTGAAACAACAAAACTACTTTACCAACTCACTCCCATCTCATTGATAAGAAGACTACCTTTTCACTTAATAAATTTTTAAAGATTTCTTATACAACACACTTATCCTCCTCTACAATATATCATAGACCCCATCTCTATCCAAATTTTTTATAACATCATATAAAATATACTCTTAAAAAAATTTGATCTTAGGTAAAAAGCATGATACTCCCTCTCACAAAATAAAAAATCTAACTCCACTTAAGCACGAGCACATGAAGTCGCATAAAGACAAGAAACTCCTAGTTTTCTATCGATAAAGATTAGGGTTTGGTGCATGGAATGAAATTATTTATTTTTAATTGGGAGCTCGGCTTCAAGTTGAACGACCCGTACCTAATTACCTGTCATTAGCGAGCCACCGCTCACCCAAATCCCTTTTCTCACCAACTCAGTCAAAAAAATGGCCCCTACATTAAATTATATGCCTTCCTTCTTTCTTCTATAACTGCTTCATATGCTCCATCCCCATCCACTTTATTTCTCAGTAGGCATCCTCCTCTTACTAAACACAAAGATCAGTGATTTTACTGATGGGAAGATCTCCGTGCTGTGAAAAAGCCCATACAAACAAAGGGGCTTGGACTAAGGAAGAAGACGACAGGCTCATTGCCCACATTCGAGCCCACGGCGAAGGCTGCTGGAGATCCCTCCCCAAGGCTGCAGGTTTTTATTTCCTGTTCTTCTCGTATATAATAATAATCCATCTGTATAGAGATATAAGTTTGTTTTTGTTTAAGTAGATTTTTTTTAATAAAAAAATTGTGTGCTTCATTTTTTTCTCAGCGTGTTTAGAATTGATAAACAATGGATTGTGATTCGAAATGCGTCTAAGAAAAACAAAACACACAATTTTACCTGTTCATTCTTTTATAAATTATGAAAACATAAAAAATCTCAAATAAATTTTTGTTTGTACTTTTACAGGGCTCCTGAGATGTGGGAAGAGCTGCAGACTGCGGTGGATAAATTATCTGCGCCCCGATCTCAAGCGGGGGAATTTTTCCGAAGAAGAAGACGAACTCATCATCAATCTGCAACTCCTGTTTGGAAACAAGTATGCACAAATCTATGGAGTTTTCTTAATTCCAAATTGGTGTGGAATACATTGGGTGTCCGGTTTTCTTAATACTTCGTCTGATTGTCTTGATTTAAATTAGTTATCTGTTAACGGAAATGGCGGCACAGATGGTCTCTGATTGCAGGGAGATTGCCCGGGCGAACGGATAACGAAATAAAGAATTACTGGAACACCCACATCAAGAGAAAATTGCAGCGCCGGGGAATCGATACTCAGTCCCACCGCCCTATCCACCCGTCTGATAATAACAGCAGCGGTAGCAACAGTCGTCCTCCCCAGCATGAAATTCTAATGGCGGATTTCTTCCAATACGAGCACTCGGAAGCGAGCAGCTCTGTTGAACGCGCGGCTTCCGACGCAGGCAGCGGAAGCCAAGAGCGGCCAGACATAAATCTGGATTTGTGCATCAGTTTGCCTTCTTCCGCCCCTCCTAACAATAATAGAGAGAGAGCCGTTGATTCCAAGGAGGTAAACTCGAATTCTAACGGCAGTAAGGCATGCTATCAGATGGAGTTGCAAGTGAACAACGGCGGCAATTGCGAGAGCAGATATAATGGAGAAAATGCCTGTTTCCAGTGGGTGGTTGATTCTGATTACAGGCTAAGATTAGGCTTATGATTGTTATTACACTCGTACTCTCAAATTTAATGGAGGCATAAGATAAGTGAGGATAAGTTAAAAAAATCCACTTTTCGCTGTTGCAGAAGCTTGGCTTAGTTAATATTGTATATTTGAAGAGGTTACTTGAAATTAATGTATTGGTTTCTCTCTTTTATTTTTTCCATTAGTGTGATAAATGCGTAGTAAAGTAGCATTGGAAATGTTTCTGTTTTTTAATTAGAGGGAATGGCGATTGAAATTTTTGGGTGGTGTGAAATAAGTTCTCACAAATAAATATAGTGAGTAAATTAGAGAATTGAATTTATTATTAAAGTTATTTCTAAACACTGTTAAGATCAATAAATTAATTTTAAATCTATTGAAAATATTTTATTATTTTTTAATTTTTTAAGTTAAATTAAACTCTTCTCATATCATTTTGGAACTTTCTGTTTGTTTAGATTTGAAGTTCAAATTCTTTCTTAATCACAGTTATATTTGTGTATGGTAATATTGTGACTTATAGTTATACAGTGAATTATTATGTAAGCATTTTTCATATAATTATGAAAATTTATAAGAGTATAAATTAGCAATGTTTTTTTTTCGGTTGACAACTGTTTTATGTGATAATCTTAAATTAAGAGTGAGTATTGACTTGGGGGACAATCTTAGTCTTATTTTTTTTCTTGTGTGAGGTTTTGCTAACAGTAAGAATGGATCCCTTGGGGGTTCTTTGTGAATCAAACAATGAACTCTGCTGGGCTCTTTGTGAACCAAATAACTTCACCATTTTTCAAAATATTTTTTTAATCAAAAAGAAGTTTAAACATTTGGACAATATGAAATGGGCCTTCACCATATACCCCAAATTGAAGAATTAAACTTATCATTAAAATTATCTTTAAAGACAGTGAAATGGGCTTTCATTATATACCCCAAATTGAAAAATTGAACTTAAGACTAAAATTATCTCTAAAGACTATCAAAACTAAATAAATCAACTCGAAATTCAAACATTTTTTTTTTTTTTTAAATTTTTTTTAATTTAATTAAACTTTTTCCATATCATTTTGGAACTTTCTACTAACTTAGATTTGAAATTCAAATTTCTTTCTTAATCAAAGTTACATTTAAACTTGTGCATGGCAACATTGTGACTCTTATAATTAAATAATGAATTATTATGTAAATATTCTTCATATAATTATGAAAATTTATAAGAATATAAATTAAAAACGTTTTTTAATTAGAAAGAATAAAGTTTAAATAATAAATTCTCATTATAATTTGAATTAAATTTACCACCTAAATTATTTTTAAAAACCATCAAAACCAAATAAATTAATTAAAAATCTTTGAAAATATTTTATTATTTATAATTTTTTTAATTAAATTAAACTCTTTCCATATTATTTTGAAGTTTTCTACCTACTTAATTTTGAAATTCAAATTTCTTTCTAAACCAAAATTAGATTTAAACTTAAACATAACAACAACACTTAGGTTTATTCTGCTTTATCCAATTTAAAAAAAAGTGTTATAATTAAATAATGAATTTTTATGTACCCATTCGTCATACAACCATGAAAAGTTATAAGAGTACATGCCCACATATTAAACTTTGGTCTCTACCTAACTTATCATTCCCACCATATCTCAATAAATTGCTTTCAATTTTTCTCGATGGCTTGTCCTCACTAATGAATGGTGAATATTATTTGTCCTACCAAATGTACTTAAATATGCGAGTCATCTCTGGGCCATAACAATATATATTTTATAAGAGATTATTATTTTTTATTTAAAAAAAAAAAAAAAACATCATATTTGATGTAGACATTTAAAATGGTTTTTATATGTAATTATTAATTTTTGGTGGTCTCACATATTTTTTCAATATATTTGATGATATTTTCCTTTTCATTTAATTTGGTTTTGTTCTAATCTTTCTAAAAAATTGAAGGTTTGACAATTATAGTATATAGTCTTTGTGGTGGTGACTCTAGAGTAAAGAAGGTGGGCTTTACCCAATAGGTCCCATGTTTGAGTCTCCCTTACCATTGGTAGTTGACTCTTCAAGTGGCATGGCTCCTCACGGGTCTTCAAAAGCTCCTCCTATAAAAAAATAGTAAAAAAAGAACCTTACCAATATCAAGACAATTATAGTATATAAAAAATATTAAGAGTATAGTTATGGTAGTTTATCTTTAGGCCTTTTTTCTTGTTTCTCTATGTGATTTTTATTTTATCTTTTTCATATTTTACTAAATTAGATGTTGGCTTGTGTGCCAATATGGTCGTAAGTTGAATTCAAGGCATCTATAAATATACAAACGTATTTCATTTTAAGAATCAATTATAAATTTAAAAGGTAATCTAGAGATGAACTAAAAAAGACATCTAACATTTATTATTTATAAGAATAAGCATTTTAGATAAATCAAGAACTCAATAAAACATTCATTTGTAGTATCAAAGTTTATGTTAGCAACAATATTGTATTGCATTGGTTTCCTTGACTAATGGATTTTTATAATTATTGAAGTGTTTTTTTTATAGTGTCCACGTTAAGGGCCCTAATAAGAATCAAGGTAAGTGTAACACATTGTTTTCCTTATTGTTTTTAGATCCAGCTTCGCAATTGGGAAAGGAGATGAAATGCATTTTCCTAGTGATTGGAGTGAAGTTTTAAAAAACTAGTCAAGGCTTTTGGAGTCCCAAATTTGATGAGCATAGTTGTAAATAAAAATTTCTTACATGACATTTCCTAGATACGTCTAATTGATGAATTTTAAACCTATAAATATTTATTTGATGGTTTGGAAAAGAACCTTCATTCACCACAAATTTTTTTAGGATTCTTGATGTCTTGCCACAAAACCCTTTCTACTATAAGACTTTTAACAATTATATTCTACTCTTGTCTTTATTGTTGTGGACTTCGAAAATTAATTATGTATAATTTGTTATTTTGTATCTATTTTAGGCCAAGTTAAATGTGTATGGATATTTGTATTGTAATTGATTGAAATAAACTTATCTATAAAATAATTTAATGAATGTGTATTCTCTTGCACCTCTTAGGATTGTCTCTTTTGGTGAACCTACATCATCTTGCATGTTCTTTCTCCCCCTAAGGTTACATTTTATTCCTTACGATAAATCAATTTATCTTATTTTTCCAAGGTTTTTTCAATTGCATCTTCTTGATCCTATATCACTAGCTCCTTTGTGTTTCTTTCCAGATCTTAGGTTGATTTTTTAAATAATTTTCAAACCCATGGCATTTCCATGGTGTGTGTTCAATGTTTATTGCCTCTTATTCCACCAAAATCGATTAGATATAAGAATCCAATTATGAAGAAGGATACTATTAATAGTGAGCTTATTGATTTTATTAAAATTCCTTTAGTTAATTCTAGAGCTTGCATGAAAAAAATATAGAATTCAAAAATGTAGCTAATGTTGGAGAAAAAAATATGTTCTCTATTACAAATGATAATGATGTGTCTTTGAATAAAAATGTGTGAAAGGTTCTCTAATTGATAATACAAGTGAAGTAGATCGTGATCAACAAGCTTACATAAGTGAACCAGAGAAGGATAAAACCTTTTAAGTTTTTAGGAAATGTATCATGGAAAACCCTAATGAGATAGTTGGATTGATGATTATATTGAAAGAAGCTACAGTAAAAATCCTAGATCAAAGGGCCTAAGATTGGGTTAAAATTCAATAAGTACACATTAAGGTAGATAATGGATATATGAGTGCTTATATTGTGGATCAATTGCATGAATCATGAAATGAATTGTAATCTCTACCTAGTCATATGGTCATTTCTCAATTTTATTATAATCCTACTCATATTCATGTTTTGATTGCCTTTAATATTAGTAATTATTTTATTTCTCCTCAAAAATTCATTTTTCAAAATGTTCCTTTTGCTTCTAAATTTATTCAAAATTCTCAACATGTTTCTCAAATTCCTCTTGTTCATCTATATTTTGATTATAATGCCTCTCAAATTTATTCATATATTCTCAATCCTTCTACTTTGAAAAAATCTTTTATTCCAACCTATTCTACTTCTACTTCTAATCAAAACCCTAAAATGACTATTATGCTGTTTATTTTATGTGAGTTGGAAAATTAGATGAATGTTCTTTCTCAATGGTCTCAAAATCTAAAAGGTAGGGTCATGTATAATTATGTTATCCTAAACCTCTTGGATTAGAAAGTGCTTGCATACTCATTTAAAATTAGATTTATTGCTCTGAAGTTTGAATTATCTAATAGAAAGGGAGACCATTCTCATCACATTAAGGCTTTATATTCCTTTTTTTAAATATTTTACTCACTATGATTGCATACTAAATAATTTATTTCCTAAGAACTTGAAGGATTAATAACTTGATTGGTTCTATGTTTTACTATATATATTTGTACATTAATTTATAACACTAGTTAATGACTTTTTAAGTTATTTTTCATTTAATATTGGTATGATTGTTACATTTGCACAGTTAACTCAAATCAAACAAGGATCAAATGAGACTATTAATGAGTATGTGTCTAGATTAAATACTATGACTATCAAGATGACTTGTTAACTACTAAATAACGAAATTAAAAGTTTATTTTATCATAGCTTGTTCCCAACTATTAAGGAAAAAGTGATTTTTAACACTTATCATTAATTTAATGAACTTTGTCATGCAATTAGGAATTCAAGATTTTAGATAGAAATGTGGTTAAGTATTGGTCAAATACTCCAACTTCTAATGGTGTCAAATTTAAAAATATGAAAAAGTCAATGCTAGAAGTAATAAGATCACTTTTAAAACTAAGAGTGAAATTAGAATGTTGTCAATGCTTAAAAAAACCACCTAATAGGCTCACATTATTTCAAAAAAAGAGTATTAAATTTACAAGGTTAATGAAAATTCATAAAACATGTTAAAAAAATTTGCTTGAGTGTAACAAAATTAATTTACCTCTCATTAGAGAACTTGATCCTTCAAGACAATTTCATAAAAATAATGATGTAAATTCATTTTATGATTATCATAGAATTACAAGACATTCTTTGAATATATACAATACATTGAAACATAAGATACAACACCTCATTGATAAAGATAAAATTTAGGTAGAGGGAACGAACAACAATTTGATTGAATCAATGGTTCCACTAAATCAACACTTCAATTATATTACTAACCTTCATCCAAATCAAAATAATCAAAGGATCAAGGAAATATTTATTTGATAGATAAATAAGATCAAAATGGAAACCAAAGGATTTGATGTTCATTCACTTGATTGATTTATTTCTATGGTTGTTAAAATTATAAGGAATATGGTTGATCCATATGCAACTTTTGTGTGTGTCTACACACTTCTCACTTGGACCTTTAGTTCCATGTACATGTGGTATCTTGTAGTATCCCACTAAGTTAGTGCATCATGCTTTTCCACTTGTCATGTATAATTCCAACACCATGTAAGGACATATGAAATCCACATGAAATAAATATACATGTGGCATGTGCACATTAGCTGAGTCACATTATAGTACGTATGCATTCTACTGAAGTGTCATATAAACTACCATGAAATTCATTTAAACACACAAGAAAACATGCACTCAACATCCAAGCATCAGGTTCCTCCTACCACACATCATGACAAATGTAATCCTTCAGGTCTATGACATGTTAGGGAATTTATTGGTGGAACCACACAACTAGAAGTCTAACAACATACTTTTAGGAAGCTCAACCATTACTCAGCTAAAATATGAATGGTCACCTTTCTGTGACCATCATTAGTTTTAACTAGTTTTTGTAATGATGTATTTATTATAACCATCTAACCCATAAGGGATGTTATATGCTAAAGATCACATAAAGACTAGATATGAGTTTGTTAGTATGCTTTGTGTATCTAAAATTCACACACATATATATTTATTCATTATTTCATTCACTCTAGACAAATTAGCAAGGAAGTATTCTTCTTCTGATGAAAGAAACATACATTCCTAGCCTTACTAAATATTATAAACATATTTACTTTTAATTATCTGCATATTGAATATAAATTTCATTATTAAACATATCATACTTCTACATCTGAGTGTGATATTAGTTTACTATTATTTAAGTTTACTTTTGCACATTATACAATCTACAACTTATTTCCAACCGTGCCATTGTCCATAAAACTATAATCTTGGGCTATGTGATGTAGATCATTGGTATTATAGAAAGAGATCTCATATTCCTATAAACATGTGAGTGTAACATGAGAAAGAAGGACTAAAATCCTTTTCTATTTTATAGTATTTGGAAGAACATTGTAGTAAGATTAAGATCACTAACACCCTAAAATTTTATGAGGCACCCATAGGTGCCAAAAATATCATCAGAGATACCCTCAAGGAACATTACAGTAAAATATGTAGAAATTTTTATGAGCTCATGCTATAGCTTGGGCCAAAATTCACTCCTTCCATGAATCTTGTGCATCCATGGTTTCATTAGCAAACTCAATTCAAACTGCAAGTTAATCTTGGCATCCTTATGTTTGAAGGAAAAATCAATAATGCAACAATTTTTATTGTGATATAATTAACAAAAAACTAATAGTTGATCTATAACATTTACCCAGCCTATTAAGCTAGGTATCAGGGGATTTTCATATTTCTTGATACACTACTTCAACATTTTTCTTAATGGTTTGTCCTCACTAATGAATGATGAATAGTTTTTGTCCTACCCAATGTACTTAAACATGCGAGTGGTATCTTGGTCATTTATTTAGTTATATTTGTGATGCCCTGGGTAATCTTGATCTCAATATTGACCTATATTTTTATAATAGACAATTAATTTTAAATAAAATAAGTAAAAAAGAAGACACCATAATGAATACTCTAGATAATTGAAAAAGGCCACTAAGCATTTATTAGTTGTTAAATTGATTATTTATAGAATGGTGGTGTATTTATTGATTCTTAATTTAAATTCATTGTTATTGGTGTAGTTACTAACTTTCAATGGTCCTTATGTATCCTCCCAACACCTTTTAGTTGTCATTTCCATTTCCACGTGATTTTATCACATTCTAACCCCTCTACCATACATTGAAGATTTGACATTTTTGACATGAATGAAATGTCAAGTGTACAGTTATGGTAAATTTTTGCTGGGCCCTTCATCCCATTTCCCCATGTGATCCATGTTCTATCTTGTTTTTTTACTGAACTTGTGCACAATAGGGTCATCATTTGAGTTCAAGTCATCTATAAATACATAAGAATTTTAGTTAATTTAAGGAATGATTATAAATTTAAGGGTAATCTAGATATCATCTAAAAAATAAATTTAGTATTAATTGTTCATTGGAATATAATGAGTATTTATAAACATTTAGATAAATCATTAAATCATTCATTTTAGCATTGAATTTCATCTTAGTGACACATTATATTATGTTGGTCTTCTTTGCTAATGATTTTTTTCAATTATTGGAGTATATGTTTTTATATTATACACTATTTAAGGACCTGATAAGAATTAAGTTATCAAACACAAGTCCCAACACACATTTTTGTACTTAATAAATTAATATTTAGTTGCATAATGATGCAACCATGGTTGGGGTTACCAGTGAAATGATGCCTAACTAGAAAACCTAGCACTCTTTTATTTCTATAATACACAATGGATCTATGCTAAAATAGCCTTTTATTCATTAGATTTATGGTTTACCCAATATTATAAACTTGGAAGTTGTTACAATGGAGTTTTATGGCATATAGAACCAGTCCTCAAATATGTATTCTTCTTCCTAAATCTCTTCTACTTTATCTATCGTCTAAGTTTTAATTTGAATTGAAACATGCAAGCTTCTACATATAATAATGAAGTCACTCATATCTCTAGGTAATCTCAAGGATATATGCCTTATTCTTATTTTCAAGATCTTTCTCTCTTTATTTCTATTATTTGGTAGAATTTTCTTTCTTGGCTGGATGTCCCTCTTCAAATTCTAGTTTAACACACCTATATATAACTTTTTGCTCCAAAAACCCTCATAAATGTCTTTGCCATGCATCATGCCTATTTTTGGATTAAATATATAGGTTGACAGAAAAATCCCCACCACATGTCAAAATGGATTCCCATACAAACTATGAATTTAAATTTCACCAGCTCCTACCATCTGCACTTTATTATCTTCCACACAATGCCTAACATTTATGTTGTCTTGTTGTATGGTCCACGTGTCTTGGTCTACATTAAAATCAAGTATATAACCACTCTATTATATACTATGCCATTTATCCTACACTTAAATTTTCTTCAAATTTATTTTATGATCTTGCCTAACTATTATATGTGTCACCTTGAAAGCCTATGTTCTTCTTTCTCCAATCATGTTCATCCTTAAGCCTATGGGATGAAAATTAATGTAGCTTTATGGTTCATGATATATTCAATTATACACACATATGTGCCAAACATGTTCTACCAAAATGAATATTCCTCACACTATGCCCAAACTCCAAATTCATTGTGCAATTACACACATTGTGAACCTTCATGTGAACCCAAAAATCTTAAAACTTGTTGTGACAATATTTTACACCTCAAATCCTTGAAAGTATAATTATTTTATGTGTCACCACACAAGTCTCATTTTTATCACTCTTTCACTCTAGTGCTATATTTATCTTCTGTGCAAGGATAACCTTGCACGCTCCATGTCTTAGTAAAAAATTGGAAAATCCTTATAACCAAATATTTGTGCCTCTATGCATTGCATCATTTATGCATCATACCTACATTGTAACTCAAATTATATACCTAGACCTTTATGAATTTACGGTCTCTAAGTTGGATTCTTTATAAAACTAGACTTAACCATTTTCATTCATGAAAAATTATTGATTTGTCTGGGTTGCTCCTACATAACATAATTAGGTGATCTAGGAGGATTTGAATTGTCACCTCAACTCATGGTATCTCTAAGTTTCTTTATAACTTATGTATATCCTTCAATAGCTTCAACACCATCCATAATGCATGTATGAAAATCCATAAGTCTTAACCCCTATTTTTTGATACCTCACAATAGATACAATGTTAATACTATACCATTAAAATCCATATTAATGCTAACAAAAGTTCTCAGACTAATGATTAGCTATCAAGCAATTTTTACCAATAGTTGTAATAGTTTAACAATTACTTCATCCCCATCTGTTGTATACTAATACATATTATTCTATTGTGTTTTATGCATAATTGATACAAAGATAGACTAGGAGTACATGGACATCACACATCCAATCTCGAACACATTGTATGACATTTTACATATTAAAAGTTTTCAATTATAGTTCTCAACTAGTGTCCAATATCTTCTTTGATGTTTCCATTGTATTAATTCACTTTGATATATCCTTCAACCTATCTCATTCATGATATTATTTTATAATAACCCCTTTAATATGTTAAGTGAGGTTTCCCACTAGGTCTCCTCTTGGCCCCCAAATAAGTGGTATTATAGCATACACACTTCACATCATATCATAATGTTATTAGAGTTGTATCTAAAATCCTTCTCTATTTGTATGCCAAATTATATAAGGTTTAATTACATGAATCTATGAATCAATGACCTTTCATCTAACCTTCTTTCACATCTTCTAATGGAAAATATTTTGCATATAAATATTTTGACTTTAGACGTTCCATAAAATGATAGAATATAATTTTAAAATTAAATGTGAATAATTAGAATAACTTCATGCACACATGAATTGGTAGGGATATCAATCACTTAGCTCAACTTCTCAAGCGTGTTTATAATCCTTCTAACACATCTCATTCATAATTAATTTTTGGTGGTCATACACCCTATAAGGTATAATTTAATCTAGACATCCCTAGTTTGAAGGGAAAATAGATTCAGATTTCATATATACCTGGCTTAATTTAAAAATCACATAATAGATAATGAATCATTTCTGAACTAGAAAATATTACATTTATTCTTTTGAATGTTTCTTTATTAGTAATAAATGGTTGAAAAATGAATTTACTAAAACTGAAACACGTGATTATGTTGACTTAGACACACCTTTAAATACATGTAATGGTTTCATAGAATCATTCCAAAAAATTTACCCTCTTAGAAACTATTATGACCAATACTTCAATTTTTCTCAATTATGCCAAGGCCATGATCAATCTATGTAGAAATACATAAACACTCCATACTTTGGTTTCAAAATTGAGTATTCAATAATATGAGAATAACCTCATTTTTTTATTATAGGTTAGGTTTGAGACCATATATACAATGTGATATATATTTCCTCCATGTCTCTTCCATTAGAGAAGCCTACATATTTTCTTCAAATTTTGAAGAAAAAGCTATATTGAAGACTATGACAGAAGATTCTGAGTATAAACCTTCCAAATATAATATTAACATTATAATGGACATTTGTTACATCTTTAAAATAATAAAACACTATCAAATGAATAGAAAAAATAGTCCAAGACTAGCAAGTGGTGCTTAGTTCATAACTCCAATAACAACTCCAATGAAGAGTGTCACTCTTGGATAATTTTATTTGCACAAATTGAGGTGGATGGTACAATAAATATGAAACTCTCGAGAGGTAATAATACATTATATTCTTAAATAAGTGTTATGATTAGTACCAAAATCATCGCTTCTTCCTTTAACAAGGATTTAGATGAAGAAAAAATATGGTTCTATTCTCAAATATGGATTTATTGTAAACAAGTATATTACATTATTGACAATGTAAATCATAATAAATTGATTTCTATTGATTCAATTTGAGTATCTAAATTTACACTCATGCCTCACCCATAACCAAACTCCATTAGATATTTTGGTGTAGACTTTAAGAAATGTGTCACTTAATAGTGTCACCTATTGTAAAAATCCAGCCTTTTCGAGATGCAGTCCATTTTTACATTGTGCCATTAAAAGGTATTTTATTTTTCTTTTTAGAAACCATATATTTTCCATCAACATCTAGTATATGAAGTAAATCCTATGAATATTTTCATATGTGTTGGTGATGTGAGATACAACATACCAAAAGTCATTCTTAAGGTGATCTAAAATGATGATTTTTTGTACTTAATCCTTTGTGCAAACTAATTCCACTATGCCAAATTGTATGTAAACATGATTATAATAACTTATGTAAGAAAATTAAAGTTCAATACTTCATTAAAAGTACAAAAAATAGTGTGGTGATGATATGAACACCTTCACATTGATTATGTAAGGATTTCTTGGTTATAAAACTTCATGGTTTTCTCCAGAGAATGAAACCCCCTATTTATAAGGTGGAAATTAAAAAATCATGCCTATCAATTATATAGTCACCCCTTCATAGAGTGATGAAGCCATAACCACTATCATTTATAATCAATAATTAAGTAAATACCATGATGGCTTTATAATCACCAATCTATAAACTACGGTGGTTTCATCACCTTTGACAATGTGGGGATGGGCAATGGTTACAAATGCTTCCTCTCCTTGTGGTGTTTCATTCTAACTTCTTGTAAAGTTATATGGTTGATAGGGCCTATAAAGGAGTCTTAAAAAATAAAAGAGCATATCAGAGAGGTAGTGAGTTGTTTATAAATTGGATTCACATCATAAATTTCAAGTTTAAGTCTTGGTTTTAGTTTACTCCTTGTTAGTTATTATAGTTGGTTCAGGTGTATAGGAGTTCTAAGTAGAGTCTTGTATGTATAGAGCATGATTTTTATATGATTTTGGATATAATTTTTATGTATTCTATCAATATATGCCATTTTTAGTACCTTGTATACATTTTGTAGAAGATAGTGGAAAGAGGAGTGTGTTTTCTCACTCGCTAGAGTTTTTTCCACATTGGGTTTCCCTAGGGCAATTCTTGTGTCATATTTGTTTTTCTTATATCTCTTGATATTTTTTCATGTTATGTAGACTACTCATTTCATTCCTAAGTATGTATTCAATTATGTTTACGTATCACAATCTTGGTATCAATTGTTTAGAAAGCTAAGTTTTTAGTAACCATGTTGATGAAGCTAAGAGCAGTGTACACACCCTAATTTGGTCAAGCAAACACAAGTATTATGTATTTTGTTTCTATTTCACAATTAATTATTAATTATGAATGGGAGTCTTGTTTTCATGGTCACTTTGGTCTTTTAATCCTTATTATGACTTATTTTCCCTATTTTACACCTTCAATAGTTTTATGTCATCCCTTTTCTTATCATAGGGGAAATTGGCCTATTTGTCCTAGTCACAACCCAATTTTGTGCACAAAAGACAATAGTGTGGTCATAGATAGGAGCATACCATTCTATTTTCCACCTTGACACTATTATCTAATGGTCATGTTCTCAACTTTTTTTTGGGTCTTTACCCTCCTTTGGGTCTCCTCTTATGATTTTATCTATTTTTTACCTTTTTGGCCTACAAACAAGTGTCTCACATTCAAAATAAATATCCTTCTATATAAATAGATTCACAAGTCATTCTACAGATAAAACTTACTACTTTGGCACATAATTACATAAAATCAGTCAATATTATAGCTCAACACTCTGGATATTTACTCAACATCACACATAGATCTACACACTTGATCAAAGAAGGGCTTAAGCAAAAGTCATTCTTGCATACCATGCATGTTTATTATGCACATTATTTAAAGGAGAAATACATTTTCTATAAGACCCCTACCATTGGATTTAATGTAGGCAACAACTAGAATAATAAGGGTTCTAGATTGTTTGATCATAACATCCCATAACCCACCTTTTCCCCTTATTTTTGCATTTGATTCTATTTTTGTTTCATGCGTGAAAGTATTCATTAGGGTTTTGAAGAAATAAAAACCAAAAGGCAACACAAAAATATGATTGAAAGTTTCCAAGGACACATATAAGACCTAGGAAGCCTCCCATAGCATCCCCATAAGTTTTAAGTCTCTTGTCCACAAAAGGATATTAACATAGTGCCTTTGCCAATAGTACACCATGCTATTGTCCAAATGATTGTACTATTGACCTAAGGTAAGTGGGAATCTAGTTTAATGAAAGGACTCTTGACTATTCCTCTGACCTGTTCTATCACTACCATCACCTAGTAGCGCATGTTTCACTCCAGATAAGTGTATTTTTTCTTTTACATTCCTACTTAGGGTAAATCAATTAATTTAGTCATTTACAAAAATTATCTATATTTAACCCTTTAATATATTCATTTAATAGTCTAGGATTTATATCTATTGATTATTAAAAATTCAAATCATTTGGTGAACCTGACTTACTTTGAATATTTCTTAACAACCCTAATTCTCTCCTAGGGTTTGCCTTCTCTAGTCTTGTGTAATAAATTAGAGTTTATAAAATTTTGATTTTTCATAATTTTTACACACCCTAAATAATCCATATCATTCCTCTATTAGGTTTTTTTTGTTTCAATATTTTACAATTTTGTCTAAAAACCCTTCAAACCCTATATCTGCACACTAGGTCCTCACACATCCAAATATTGGTCCTTAGAGTTTCATGTGAATTTATTATTTTCTATACTTTGAGTTGAATATTTAGAATAATTTCAAATATATTTATGTTGGATTATCTTCTACCTATTGTTTTCTTATCGTTAATTTTTTACATTCTCTTTTGTGGTAAGTTTAAGATGACCCCTAGGGAACCTCTTCCCCCTCACCTAGTTGATCAATTTTTAAACTTTTCACATAATTATGCAAATGAATGGATCAATTTTCAAAATTTTACACTAGCACATGCTAATGAACATTATTTCATTTATAATTATGATGATGATTATTATTTTTCTAATGATGGATGTGGTGATTACTATGAGCATGATAATGAAAGTGATAATGAGGATAGAGTAGATGTATCTTCTCCTCCTTCTCCTCTCTCTTCAACCACTTCTCAAATTCAACTTAACAACATAATACCAAAATAGCCCCTTATAGATAATTCTTTGTTTGAACAAGATCTTAGTCTATCAACCATTTTTACCACATATTTATTCAAATGAAAACAATATAAGAACAATAAAATAAATATACCTTTGCATTTGTCAAATAATATTATTCCTTCACATGATGTTGCTAACATGAAAAGGAAAATGTAATTTCTTCACCTTTCTCAATTTAATTCAAAAAATAATGTACAACTGATATTACACCTTTTATAGGTTTACAAACTAAAGTAGATGATATTTCACTCTTACCTTCTTTTACCTTTCAATCTCAACACTGACTCAATGCAAAATATAGATAATTCAAATATCTCTAACCCTTATGCTACATGTCATAATGTACCAAATGAAAATATGATTGCTACTTCTTCCACCCTTGACTCTATTATTGAAAATATTGATACCATGTGCATTTCACTCATAGCTAGTGAAGAAACACATTGCATTCCACCTACACATGATGATATGTTGAATAGTAGTAAAAAGTTAAAATCTTATTCTACTCCTCTTACTAAACATGAAAATTATATTTCTTGTTCCCTTAACTCTACAAGTGAAATAAATTCTAATTTTGATGAAACTTAGAATAATAATGATTACTATGATTTTAATGAAAAAAATTGTGTCTAGTCATCTCTCTACTTCACCCATCTCTCATGTCAAAATTGATTGATTATTAAATGTTAATTCAAGAAACAATATTTCTTTAGATAAAAATTTGCAAACTTATACTCATGTTCATAATTTACATAGTTTACATTCACATGATAATAATGTGTCTTCTATTCCATTAGCATGTGATACTTATTTCCAAATTAACAAAATAAGAGATACAAATGAATCTCCTCCACCCACCACTACAATAGTACATGTTCCTCATTCTAACCCCTATGAGGGTGATAGCCAATTTACCTCTCACCTGGTCATAACTATCACCACTCCAAAGGTTATGGTGAGCCAACTCAATATCTCTAATAATGCTCCATGAAATAGTGTACCAATGGTTAAAATTAACAATAAGATTTAGTGTTTAAATGAACCTCTTAATGATGTTAACATACCTTCTCAAGAGCTAATATATTTGATGCATGACATGGGTAATTTACAATAATAAGTACATCAACTCACCTTAGAAAGTAAAGCATAATAATCTTGGGTTGATTCTAATGCTATCCATGGAAATCTAATTCCATACACAATCATCATTGAAACATTAACAAAGAAGTTTTAGATACAAACATTACCCAAGTTCAATGGACATGGAGATCTATACTTACATCTCAAAGCCTATAGAAATGCTATGACACACACCACTGGAAGTTTGATTCTCTTACAATTATTTCCCATAGTTCTATAGGATGAGGCATTAAATTGGTTCCATCATTCAATATCCAGTGGTTCATTACATACATATGATGAATTAGAAGTTTTTCTCATGTATTATATTCATAATAAGGGACATCTAGTAACATATGAGAATTTTCCTTCACTACACTAGGGCAAGTCAAAACTAGTAAGTGATTACATTATATGATTCAAATCATGTATGTGATAATTGATCTATCAACCAACATATTTTGAGATATAATACATATTCTCTAAAGGACTTTTTTTTCCTCTTAAGGAGAAATTATTATGTGAGACATCAAGATCATTTCAACATCTATGCCACACATCTATGACATTAGAAAATAATTTGGGATTATTTGACACACATTTAGAGGAAGATTTTGATTTAGATCTCTCACAGCTACAATCATCTAATATGGTCTAAGCACCTAATCCACCTATGCCTAATGGAAAAGTGGCACTGAAACCACCAATCAAGATACTCAACAAAGGCAAAAAACCACTTCACAAAACATCTCCCATAGTGAGTAGAGTACTGGACACCAACAAAGGGGCCATATAGTTTTCAAAGAAAGATAGGCCTCATGATATCTTATTTACATTATTATATAGAAGGATGATCACACTTACTCCTACTCTTCATCATCCAACACACCATTTTCATATAATAAAAAATAAACCATATTACAATTATCATCAAATCAATGGACATTAGAATAGTAACTATTATGCACTCAGAGGTCATGTTGACTAGTATGGTAATATAAGCATTATAGCATTCACATAGGTGGCATTGATATTTCCTTCTCTGCATTCCCCTAGATCACATTCCTCTATGACTGAGTTATCCCAGGATGTTCCTCTCAAGGACCCATTGGTTACTCATTGTATGATCCATGTGGTTTTTAGGACACCTACTTATGTGATATCTCATGTACCACAAAGTCAATAGAGATGGAAACTAGTTCAAATAAATCAACCTAATTATAACAACAACTAGTTTTAATATGACAACCAATTAAGATATTTGTAATAGATAATGCACACTAGAGTATAGTTTTAGTATGACAACCGATTAACTTATTTACTAAAGAATCTACAAATCTAGTTGCCACCAATGCACCAAGATTAGTACCAATTCCCAAGGCTCTTTATACACCTACATAACATGAATAATATGGTCACTTGTTTAATTTTCTATCAAGATTCAAAGAGTGCATGCCACAGTCACATGATGAACACTAGCATATGATACGATACTTCCATGTCATAAATAATGAAAACTAACATTTTTCAATCTAGTATCAATATCTACTCAACATCTATATGTAAATCAAATCAATTATCATTATCTAATCAATTATACACATTTCCATGTCAACACATAATCAATGAACATAATCAAAACATCTAATCAAATAAACAATGCCATAATCAAAATACCACATAACATGATGCCCATATATCAAAAAATTCAATGTATATATATAACTCAAAAATGTTTCATACAATGCTACATAATCACTCAGTAATGGGATCTTAGTCACCAGAACCCATCTCATCACCCTTACTCTCATATCTATACCCACTAGAATGTGATGTACCTACATCCCTTCTATACCTAAATCAATACTTACACATACATTCTCTTTCTCACATCATTATTTGCTTAGCCATAATTGCCTTGTGCTCACACTATAGATAAATATAATCATCCACTAACTTGCCACCTACCCCACCCAAACTATTAGGTGGGGGCATAACTCATCTCTATAACCTTACATGTACCTCATCTCTATCTACTATTGCCTACCTATAGGGTGTAGTGACAATGGCTGCTCAATCAAATAAGTGTGCATGGCTACTAGCCACCACTATAGCCTATTCCACCAGCCCATCATCTATGACATCATCAAGAATGTGTCATATAAGCTATCATAGTGCTTCCTCGATAATAGTATCCAAATACTCATAATCTCATACACCTACACACACCAACATAGTACATTATACATATACTTGATAAGCCAATACTAGATAAACCAAGCATACAAATATACAATAAGCACATACCTTTAATGAATCTAATGCGATCTATATCTAGTGCATCCTCCATAATGGCCCCATCTTCCAAAACTAGTGGTGTCCATTTATGTCAACCCCACCATAATATTTAAGCATCTTTGGCCCTCACATATTCTACCTCAGGCATCTATAACACAACATCTCTCTCTATCACTAGAATTAGATCCAATTTGATCACCATAGGTCTATCTCTACTAATTGGTCTCACTGTGGATTGAGTACTTGTCACCCACACCCATGGTGCAGGAGGCACATCTTGTACCATACTGAACTACCACATAACCTACTCATACTAGAATCTATGAAACATAATAGTCCATTGATATTGAAGCCATCAACTCACCCAAATATATCTCAAGTGAACCCTATCCTTGGGCCATCACTAAAAACCCCTATATGGTTTCCAAATGATATTTCAAGCTATAACTCAATCTAATACCTAACAATAGTGCATCATGCTCCTTAACCCTATGGGAGATGTACCTATACACCTCTCTACAAATCCTTGGGGGTGTGCCCAATATATATATGGAAAATCCTTTAGTCTAGCCATTGAAATATGTTCATAAGCCTAACAATGCAACAATGTCAATGACCCAATCCCACCACTACATAACTCTAAGTAAAATGGTACAAATCTTGATACAAGTGGGACAACATGGTGTGGCCCCATAAGTATATGGTTTTGTGCTCCTCTATATCTTGAACAATGTTGTGCATCATGTATCCAATTGATATACTTCTACCATCAACAATAATAAATGAAGCCAATAACACTACCAAAAACTTTTATAACTGTGTAACATTAAACCTAACAATCACAGACAAAAATACATCATTAATACCACCTAAATAATGTGTCCATATAGGAATGGATGTAAAATACCTTAAGGCCTAATCTATGTCTATCTATCCACTAACCTCTTATAATAACACTTGATGACCAGTAATGGGTATCCTTAATATCCTATACATGTCCTCTAGAGTAATAGTCATCTCTCTAGTGGGTAGAAAAAATGTACATGTATTGGTATTCCACCACTCACATAGTGTTGTGATCATGTGATAGTCCCAGGGTATCGGTGTCAGTGATGCCGCATACCCCAAACTAACCCTATCCACTACTACTATCTCATCATTTATCAAGGGTAGCCCACATAGACATTTCATCATCTGACCAGTCTATAACTCCATCGTGCATACATCTACCTATAAAATACCTAAAATATGACATTATCACTTATAAATATCAAGTATATATTCCAAAATCATCTTTAAATATAACTTTAAATAAAAAATCTCACTATTTTAATCTATAAGATAGTAGCGCTATAGATGGGGCTATAACACAATCTATGTACATTAACACAATAACGTAGGACACTAGCATTGTCCTCAGAATGGTAGCATGACCCACCCCAAAATCCCTAATCTAACATGTTTTACATGAAAAATGATGAAAAATGTAACCAAAACATCCAAATACATGAAAAATGGGTAAAATCCTTACCAATCCAACCTCCTCACTGTCCTAGATCAGTGCCTCCACCTCCTCGTAGTGGGCCACATTCACACCTCATCTCCTCAGCCTATTTTCTTGGCCTAGAGTAATAACTCTCTTAAATCTCAAAGTTCAAATGATTTTAAAATCAATCAATCAAATCAATTTAAACCATGTTTTACAAATTGCCACCTACTTAAAGTTGACCCCATGTGTAAATTTCTCTAACTATTACCAATATCTTCCAATCATGATATCTAAAGAACTATAGCTCTAATTTTCAATCAGTTTATTACATACAAAAATAAATGATGATATCCCCTACACCATATTGATTACACTTCTATCCTGATCAATTTGACTCTGTAAATACCAAAACTCATATCTCCTTAATAAATTTGATATACACCATGGGTCTATCTTAGTCTCAATCTATAAACAACCCTTCTACAATTATAAATCTAATTAATCCTGTACTATCTTATCAATGCTAACTAACCACTAACATGCCTTTTAGTATCACTTTTGGTTCGATATCCTTACCATAGTTTCAACTTTGTCACCAAAAGGGGGGAATACATAAATTATATACACCTATATAAATTTACTCAAATAATCAAGCTCAAATATATCGACACAAGATCTGACTCAAATTTATTGATTTAGATACTCAAGCTCAAATACACAAATTTATTCAGATACTCAAATACTCAAGATAAGATACATAGTTTCTCTACTCAAATATATAGTTGCACAAATTTACTCAGATACTCAAGCTTAAACATACACTTACATAGGTTTATTTAGATACATAGTTTCTCTCCTTAGATAAATAGTTGCACATATTTAATCAAATACTTAGGCTCAGATATATAGGTTTATTCATATACATAGTTTCTTTGTTCAGACATTCAAATAAATAGATACATAGTTTGACTCATATTTATAGGGTTCCATGATTTTTGGTACATATTGTTCCATATTATTAGGTTTTACACATGATTCTGATACAGTTCAAAACTTAGTTTATAATTATGGGGGCATATACATGGTACACCATCTCTATATAAATATAGTTTTAGGCATAATTACATAGCTACATTACTTAGATATCAGGTTTAGGGGTATGATATAAGGCACATGTCCTCGATCCCATAAGATTTCTCTAGGTTATACAGATAAAATGGAAAACTATACCATTCTTTATGCTTAAATAATTAGATTACAATTTTTTTATCACCAGTATGTCACCAAGATTTCAATATATTGGGTCATATAGCCATCTACAATAGTTGATCCATATTTTAAACCATACCCAAATTACACTAGTTTGTCTAGGACATGGGTCAAAAAATAATCTTTGACCTCAAAGCACATTTACTTCTCATAATCAGTTCACATATCAGAGTGGGGGAAAGCATGGCTTGTTTCTCCATATTTATAGATTATTTCTCAGACTCAGTTACATATCAAAGTGAGAACAAATAGGGATTTATTTCAAATGATCTAGTCAATTACTTAGATTCAGTATAGGGGACACCCACATTGTGAATTTCCTCTTCACATACATTGTTTCAAATCTTGTTCACTTTTTTGGCCAATAAGTGGGTCGGGTCCAAGACACATCCATTCTCCACATGGATGGATCACATAGGTAAGTATATATGTATTTTATTTTTATTTTACTCTAGTAATTTCATTCCATTGCATTACTAGATTAAAAGGGGGGAAAGTGTACACACCCTAATTTGGTCAAGTAAACAAAAGTACTATGTCTTTTGTGTCTCTTTCATAGGAAGTTACTAATGATGAATGAGAGTCTTGTTCATATGGTCACTAGTATTTTGATCCTTATTATGATTGTTTTTCCCTATTTTTACATCCTCAATAGTTTCATGTCATCCCTTTTCCAGTCATAAGTCCCCCTAGCTTGTTTTTCCTAGTCACAACCCAATTTTATGTACACAAGACAATAATGCAGTCTTGGATAGGAACACACCATGCTATTATCCAATAATCATGTTTCTAACTTATTTTGAGTCCTTACCCTCCTTTGGGTCCCCTATTATTATTTTATCTATATTTTTACCTAGTCAACCTACAAATAAGTGTTTCACATTCAAAATAAATATCCTTAGATATAAAGAGCTTCATAAGGCATTTTACAACTAACACTTACTACTTTGGCACATAATTACATAAAATTAGTCAACAATATAGCTCATCACTTTGCATATTTACTCAACATCACACATAGATATGCACACTTGTTCAAAGAAAGGCCTAAGCAAAAGTCATTATTCATATCATGTGCATAGATTATGAATGTTCCCTAAGGGAGAACTACATTCAATCTTCGACCCCTACTATTGATGTTAATGTAGGCAATAACTAGTACATCATGGGATCTAGGTTGTTTGATCATAACATCCCACAACTAACCTTTTCCCCTTCCTTTTTCATTTGATTTTGTTTTTGTTCATGTGTGCAAATATTCATTAGAGTTTTGAAGAAATAAAAACCAAAGGGCAACATAGAAAGATGATCAAAAGTTCCTAAGGACACATATAGGACCTAGAAAGCCTCCTACAACATCCCTAAAAGTTTTAGGGATCATATCTATACAAGGACATTATCATAGTTCCTTTTCCAATAACACACCATGCTAGGACATTAACATAGTGCCTTTTCCAATAATACACCATTCTACTATATAATTGATCATGGTGTTGACCTAAGTTAGGTGGGATTCTCGTTTATGAATGAAAGGACTCTTGATTATTCCTCTGACCTATTTCGACAATACCATCACCCAATAATGCACATTTCAATCTAGATAGGTGGAATTTCTCCTTTACATTCATACTTAGGGCAAGTCAATTAAATTAGTCATTTAAAACATTGATCTATTTTTACCCCTTTACTCTAGCCCTTTAAAAATCTAGGATTTATATCTATTAAGTCTTAAAAAGTTATATCAAGTGGAATATACACATAGCTTATGAATCATATCAATATTAGAGATGGTTTAATTTTCAAGTCCTTTGTGTTGTGTGTGTTGGAGTACATTAAAATTTTATGCCTATCACTAGAGCTTGTACTGCTAGTGGTTAAGGAGTCCTATTTCCATTTGAAGCCAGTATTTCCACAAGGAAGTGGAAGCAAGGAATCAGAAGTATGGCCCATGTTGATGATGAAGATGCCCAAATAATAGAAGAGTGATTTTCAATCTTGAAGGATTAGCAAGCATATCTCTTTTTATGATCAAGCTTGACCAATTATATTCCATCATGGGACTTCTTATGTAAAATCTAAGTGTTTCCATGGAGACATTGAAAGAAAATAAGTAGAACACACCCAAGATCTATGAGAAGCATGAAGATCAGCCCCATGCCAACCTAAATCCCTATCGATTCAAGGCTGAGGAAAATATTATTATTCAACCATATGATGGATATGTGAATGTAGAAAAAATAGACCATTAACTAGCCCAACTTGAGGTATATTTGAGTTTTCATCATATTAATGAAAGCCAACCTATTTATTTTTCAAGGTTAATGTTATCTAATCATGATTTAACATGTTTTAAAAAAATAGACCATTATCTAGCCCAACTTGAGGTATATTTTAGTTTGCATCATATTAATGAAAGCCAACCTATTTATTTTGCAAGGTTAATGTTATCTAATCATGCTTTAACATGGTTTGAGAGATATGTTCATTCTTTAGTTGTTAAGAATATTCCTCCTATCTTTAAGTGGGATGATTTCAATATTATAATCAATAAGCAATTCTATCCTATTTGTTATGAGGAATAAGTGTCCATGTATTGGAAATATCTTAGGTAAAAGTAAGTAAAAAGTGTGTAGGAGTACACCAATGAGTTCCATAAGAAGGTTATCCAAATGGGAAAATATAAAGTGGACTGTGATCTTTTTATGAAGTATGTGGGTGGACTCCATACTCATTTGAGAGATCATTTATTTTTTCCAAGCGTATAGATGTAGATGAGGCTTGTTATTAAGATCACTACTTATAGATGGACAAGAAGAAGTCTCCATATACATCTCAAAATAGCTCCAAGAAAAAAAACAAATCTAAGAAAAATGGGAAAGGTAATTAAAATGTTACTTCCATTTCTAAAAATGATACTAAATTACATTGTGGTGAATGTACTATGAATATTAATTTTGAGGATAAGTGTTGGAAGATCTACCCAAAATTTCATCCATTCAACAACAAAAAAAAGAAAAATTCTACGTCTTCACTTCAATGTGAGAACATTTATTGCAACTCTGAGGTGTATGATACTTTGTGTTGTCCCTATGTAAATAGATAGGTATGTTCATGTAGTATTAGTACTCAAGAGAGTGAACTTTCTAAAACTTCCCATATTAAAATTAAAATGAATAAAACAAAAGAGGATGCTATTTTTGATACTTTTTCAAAAGAAAATTTGATAAGTAAAGTGTTGGTAGACAAATTGGAGTTTGAAACTTACAAATATCCAAGCCCATATTCACTAGGTTAGGTAATAAAGGTGTAGACATAAAGGGGTGACTAAACAATGCAAGTTTAAGTTTTCTATTAATGCTAATTTCATTGATGAAGTCATGGTGGATGTTGTTCCTCTTGATGTGTGTGGTGTAGTGTTTAACAACCCATACTTGTATATTGGGGATACCATATTTATGAGGAGAGACAACTAATACCACTTGGTAAAGGATGCTAATAGATAAATAATTTTTACCTATGAATGAGATTCAAATATATCCTTGGTAAGTGCATCTGAATCTAAGATGCTTATTAACGCTAGCAAGAAATTTGATTTGCTTATTTTGAGAGATATTAAAGATAAAAAGGTTATGGTAAATAAAACTTAATGTAACATATTACTAACATAGAACATAATCATATGGGATATAGTACAATAATTCAAGGAAGTTTTCTAGGATCCTATGGGCTTACCTCTAGCTAAGTCCATTGAGCAAAAAAATATTTTGCTTCCCAATAGTTTGCTTCCAAATCTTAGGCTATATATGTAGTCCTTGAAGTATGCCAATGAGGTCAAACAATAGTTACAATATTTAATTAATCAAGTTGTAATTCATCACAGTAGTTCTCTATGTACTTCTCCTATTATTTTAGTACATGTTATCACTTAAAATGTGCACCTATGTGTGAAGGGCTCTCATGCACACTAGTGCATAGTTATTCCATGCATAGTGGCTTGGACTTACATGCCTGAGAGTGATTCAGTGTCTCATTGTAATAATGGAATAATCCCCCAAGGTGTGGGATTCATGCTCTCCTTAGGATGAACCTATGAAGTAGGTTGATTTCCTTTTATTCTAGATGCACCTTTTTTAGGACCAATGCATAGACCTACAAAGAGCATAATGAAATCTACAAATAGCAGTAAACCTAAAAGTGACAAAGGGGAAAAGGGAGATACAAGGTAAGAAGGTTGATAAAATGTAAAAGTTGATGCACCAAGAATAGTGTGATCACCTCACTTTCTTAATGACATAATTTTAGACTAGATACAAAATGTTCAAACTAGGTGCATTGCATTAGTGTTTCACATGGAGGTAAGGGAACAAAACACAGTGTTAGGAGGGATGATAAATTATCCATAGATAATGCCTACACAAACCTGTGTATACATAGCATGAGACTTGCAGAGAATTTTGGTTCTACACATAGGTGCAAAGGGAGGATGGTAGTGAGAGGGATGAACATCCACAGACAAGGATCAATAACCATGAATGCACACATAACACAAATCATGAAGAAAATTAAATTAGTTCTTATTAATCTCAAGGTTCAAGTCAACATTATAAAATCAAATATGCTTATATTTTTTTATGCTAGGAGAGGCATCTTGGAGGGAAAATTTTGGCAATGTTATGATGCCTATAAATGTCAACCATTTTACAATAAAAATTAGGGTTTATATAGCATTGGTAAGGCCCTGCATAATTGATTTTCCATTAAAGGTGGTAGGTAGGAACTTGAATTCAAAATGGTGCTCAAAGACTGAGGTTTAGTAAGAGCATCAAATTCCTTATAACTACTACAATGCATGCTTATTCAAATTGGGTCTAATAATTTGATCATGGAAATTACTAAAAGGTCACTTGTGGATCCATGTGTGTGTTTATGAATGAATGGTGTTTAAGAAACCAAGGAAGGCATGTGTCATGATCTGACATTCTAATAGCCACTTTTACATTTAATTTTGTTCAGATTCATCTCCCTCAATATCCAATTGAGTTTAAATACTATCTCTATTTATGGTGGTCACATGCCAATCCACTTGGACTAGCCCACTAATGTGGAACTACGTAGGCACATCCTTGGGTTATACCATGTCATCTTTATGTGCAAAGTAGGGATTAACATGCATGCATCTTTTTTGGGAACTAAGTGTGCACTGAACTATGTGCACTAAGTTTTATGCAAATGAGAGTGCACACCTTCCTTTGAAAAACATGTACACACTACATGGTGTGCATGCCTTTGAATCAAATATATCTTGCACCAAAGTACACACTTTTGCTAAAAGATACATAGAGAATTGGATATGTGTTGAAGCTATGAGTTTGTGAAGGTAACTGAGGGTAATCTTCTATGGAAATGCATAAGGCCCAAAAAACATTATATGCATAGTCACTTATGAATGTCTTTGTAGTTTGTGCCTTCATCTAGAACTTGCACTAGTCTACAAAGGGAATGGTGCACATCCTAGATCATAGTATACATTTTACAAGGGAATAGATGGGAAACTCTATGACTTGGAATGGGATTTAATCATTTGAGTGTGAGGAATTTTTGAATAAGAAAATGTAAGAAGATTGAAGATCTTGAGTGCACTCTTAATAATTTGGAATTGCTCCCTACGTACTTCTCTCTTTCACTTCTTGAAGTGAGGGAGACCCACATGCTCTAACCTAAATGCCATGTTGATGCAATGAAGAATATTTGAATGGGGAATCCATTGGAAACTACTTATAGGTTTAAATAACCACTTAGTTGATGTATGAACCCATACTGACTATTGAGTATGGGCATATATGGGAAGCGTTTACATGCAAGATCAATTTTAGGGAATTCAACACTATGTAAGTGCACAACATTTTATGTGGTCTTTATGAGTTACCTACTAGAAGGGTGACTTAGAGAGTAAAAAATTTTGGCAACCTATATGGGATACTTTCCTATTAAGTTTGAATCTAGTAGCCTTGAATTAATTAATTAGGTATGGATTCATCAAGAATCCTTTGATATTTTTTGTGACTGTGATTGGCATGAAAATCCCATCCAACCTTTGAAAGGAAATAATATGTTCCTTGAAACTACTATTGACACACCTCTTATGGAATTACCCATTGTTTCAACACAAATATCAATTTGAATGCCTATTAATACTCAAAACATTTTTTCATTCCCTTTGGTGAATACTTAACTTGTTAATCTAAGTCTCACTGGGCCTAAGTTCAATATTTCCTTCAAGTTATAAAAACCTTGGAAGATAAGATTACAAACACTAAACAAAAAGCTTTAAAATCCCCTCATGATATATATTTGTAAGATGTATTACATAACCCTCTTTCACTTGAAATCTCTTTTTACCCTTTACCAACTAGATTTGTTGCACCTAAGTTCACATTATGATGGCAAGGGTGATTCCTGAACAACATATTCAAACCTTTTATGGAACATGCCTTGACTATGCTTCTAATGATAAAATTTTGACCAAGTTATTCCTAATAAGTCTCAAGGACTATGCTTTGAGTTGGTTTTATGATCTACCTCTCCAATCCATAAAATCATTTAAAGCTCTTGTAGACTATTTTAAAGCACATTTTTCCATTAACATCTCTTTCTTATGCCCAAATTTCCAAAATAAAATAAGGAAAAAATGAGCCTATCAATGAATATGTCTTTAGATATAAGACAATGATAGCCAAAATGACTAATCCTATGGTAGATAAAGAGTTAAAATATATATTCAAGCAAAATTTGCTTTCTCCTTTACATGAGTCTATTGTCTTTAATAAGTTTCAATCTTTCATTGACTTATGCCATGTTGTACGAGACCATAAAATGAAGCTTATATCATTGAATAAGCTCAAATATGTAGTAAACACACTAGCTACATCTACATCTAATACAAAATTTTCAATTAAACCAAGTTATAAGGTAAATCCTTTTGAGCATAAAAAAGAAACAACCATCATGGTTAACACAGTTTCACTACAGCCTAATTGGCTTGTCTTATCTAATTCACCAAGGAGATAATTTACATGTTTAATTAAGTCCCTAGCCTCATTAATCTCACTATTACTACAGTGACAATGTATATCTCTCCCTCATCCTATTGAGGTTGATATGAATCAACATATACCTAAAGGATATGATGTGAATGCTTATTGTGATTATCTTCAAGGACCAAGACATTCTACAAGTAGATGTTTTACCTTGAAGCATGAGATCTAAGATCTTATCGATGACCAAAATATTTCATTCGAGGATATTTCAAATAAATCATGTTCACAAGCTAGAAATCACCATAAACAAAAAATATACAATAATCATTTTCAAGGCTATTCTAAAAAAGAACCAAAATTCCAAATGGCATATAATGCATATCCTCCTCCACCACATTAAAGACACTCATTAGATTGGATTATTGGTACTTACATAGAACATATACCTCCTATGGTTCATAGACCTTCTATTTCCTTTGATAAAAATGAAATAAATGATGATGAATCTGATCTTCATTCCCTATTCATTCGAGCATAGCTTGATAAAAGCCTCATACGCAGTGTTATGATTGATAATTGTGCAAGTAAAAATATTTTCACCATGACATTACTTACACACTTGGGATTTAATCATTGTGATTTAAAACCCTCTACTATATAAACTATATCATTTAATGGGACCTCCCAGAAGGTTCTTAAAGAGACTAACTTACATTTACAAGTTGGTCCTGCACATGTGGTTACTACCTTTTTAGTTATCCTTCCCACAAGCATCTTTGATATGTTATTGCGAAGACCTTGTATACACACTCTTTAAACAATACCTTCTATAGTGCATGGGTGTTTCAAATACATTCATGCCAATCAGGTAATTATAGTTTTTGGAATTCCATATGAGTATCCTCTTTAACAAAAGAAACTTATATCTAGATAACTAGTTATCAATCCTACTAAGACTAATCCATTGTAAAAGGGTAAGCAACAAACAATCCTCTTTAGTAGGTGGTTGGTACTTGAGAGACTATTGCATCATAAACATACAATAGATTCCATGAATTCCCAATCCTATACTACAAACCATGTTTAGATATCTAGAGCACCTAAATATGTTTCTATTACTTTTATTCCAAAGAAATAAACAAGCACTCAACAATGGGATCCAAAAACACCTACTATGGTTACTGTTGATGCAGTGGATTGCACCTGGGGCAAGAGGTTGAGCTCCTACCTTTCCACATGTAACAATGGAAACTCCCCTCTCGCCTGTGGGACTAGCGAAGCTGGAGGGGAGAGTCTCTAGATAAGGGCTAGCTCCCTTTGATGTATCTTTTAGGCCCTAGTTTCTCCTACTGCTAATAAATAAAATGAAAAAGGGGGGGCTGAAAAGGGAGAGAGAGATGCTAAAAATAGAACCTAAGCCTAAAAAATGAAAATGTGATACACCAAAAAAGTTATCCCACCTAGCCCGAATATACACTTTTCACCAAAAAGAAGCACCCATACACTTCATCTGAAGTGGGAAGCTCTTTTGAAATAGTTAGCTATGGATCTGTGGAAATACAAGGAGGAAGAAACTACCAGAGGTGTCCTCAGACACACTTATGGCAACCTATTAACAGGAACCTACATTCCCCTAGGAACACTTCTGGCAGACCTGTAGAAAAGAGACTTCACAATGCACTGGACATGTTGCAATCGATCTATGAAAAGCATGAAAGACAATGACTTAACACAAAAGAAGAAAATATACATATACTTTATAGTGCAAGTCCAGATAGAGGTAAAAATGCTAAGTCCTGATTCAAGGTAAAATCTGGCAGAGCTTTGCCTTACAAGCCCAAGAGATTTTTGGGTAGAGTTTTGACTTAAGGCTAAGAGAGTCCATCAAATCCTTCTCAAATGATAAATTTAAAATATATAGAAAGAGGGGAAGAGAACTTGGCACCTCTTTTGAAAAGAGTTTGGCACTCTTTGACAAGTTGGCCCATGTGTGCTGAAAACATCAGAAAGAGGAAGTCACTATTACTAATGTCATTCTTCTAAAAGAGGCCTGCTAGAACCATGCTATATAATTGCTAAACTTGACTTTGGCATTCAAGCATTAATGTGGAAGCACAAGCTGTGCCTCTTTTCTACAAATAGATTGTGGTTTGTCCCCTTTTAAATGCAAATTGGAGAAGACAGGCTACATCGTTTACTATTTGCACCATTTAGTGACCACCTGGCACATGAATCACCTCTCTTTTGCCACTTAGACTACTTTGTCTATTCCTGTGCTTTGTCTCATCCTGGTTTTGTCTCTTTCTACTCCTTTAGCCCTTGGGGGCTATCTTCTGGCAGGTCGCTGTGTTCCTTGGGTTCTTTTCATGGTTGGTGCTCAGGCAATTTAAAAGCAAATGGCTATTTCACTATCATAAAATTAATGTCTGCACACCCGTCATCACTTAAAAACCAATGGATAATCTGTCTCCTTGAAATTGATGGCTTTTAAGATGTCACCATCCTTGGCAAATTCCTTTGGGCCTTTTCCTTCGGCTTTCTTCTTTGGCCTTTTCCCTGCGGGCTTTTTCTGTGGGCTTTTTTTTCTTTAGACTTTTTCCCATAGACAAAAAGTCTGCAAGAATTGCCTTGTGACTTTGCCTTTGGAAATTTCCTCTCAGGCTTTTTACTCACAGTTTCCCTAAATTCCTTCAAACTTTTTATTAGAAGGAAATCCTTCGGACAAAAGTCTGAAAGAACTCATGAGTTTTGCCTTACCAAAATTCTGAAAGATCTTAGCCGCTTCTTTGTGGCCTCTTTGAAGTGCTTCCTACCCTCTGCAAGGGCTCTTGAACCCAAAACTACCCTTTGCAAGGGCACTTGTCCTTCGACTTTGGGACGCTCCCTTAAACCAAGCCATTGAACTGACTGATTGAACCAAAAATGGTTCAACACTACACGCCACTCATTCATTGAACCGAGCCTTCGAACTTACCGCTTGAACCAAACGCTTGAACCCAAAAAGGTTCAATGGTTTAATTGTTCAATGGTTCAATGCTTCATGCCATTTGTTGAACTTTGTTGATTAAAATCAAGCCCCCTTTGAACCTTCCATGATGAACCAAGGCATTGAATCAAGTGATTGAACCAAGTGATGAACCAAGGTCGATGAACTTGAGCTTTGAACCAAAGCATTGAACTCTGTCGTTGAACCAAAACGTTGAAATTTGCATTGAACTTAAGCGATGAACTTGTCAACTGAACCAAGGAATTGAACCAAAGTAATGAACTTGTTGATTGAACCAAGGCATTAAACTAAGGTGTTGAACCAGTTCAATGGTTCAAAGGTGCTAACTCTTGGAAAGATTACGCCATTAAACCACTCTTCAAACCTTAAGGAAAAGTGTCTTTGAACCATTTTAGCTCTCTTTCCTTATGAATTTCTTTAGACAAGAGTCTGAAGAAGCTTTGTAAAACCTTGCACTCTCTGAACTGGTTCTTCATCTACCAAAAGATTACATCTACAGATTTCATAGAAAATATCACTGTTGAGTACGTAGAAACCCAAGCCCTATAGAGTCCATAGAAATAGACCTGTAGAGTCCATAGAAAATCAAGTTCTATAGAGTCTATAGAAATAGACCTATAGAGTTCATAGAAATAGACCTGTAGAGTCCGTAGAAATTCTTGGACTTAAGCAAAATTAAAAAATGAATTGGCCTAGAATAGTAGGGGAAGAAGGGGACTGATTTTTGGCCTGTTGGACCAAAAAATGGTCAACAAATTTGTGACTCCCAGGGGAAGCATGCTTGATATGCTTAGAAACCAGTTGCCTTGAAGTCCATTGGGCACGGAGTTAGATGCAGCTTGAGCAAAGTTAGCAACAGCCCCAAAGATCCAAGAATCAAACGTGACGCTTTTTACCCCAGACATAAGGGAAAGCACACACAAGACTAAAAACACTACTTGTGCAAACTGCACTTAGGGAAAATAGGAAAAGAAACTGAAAGAAAACTACTATATAAAACTAACCAGGTACATCTACCTCTCTCAGATCAAAAGGAAAATTTCTTAAGTACCCTTCTTGTCAAGAAGACTTATGGTGCCAGACAAGTGGCTGAAAGAAATGGAGAGTTGGTGACCTGCTCCTCTTGCCTGTCACCTTGGTTGGCCTGCCTTCGAGTGGATTAGATTCAAACATGCTTTCAACATATATGTACTCTATTTGTTATTGGAAGCTTGTTGAATGTCGGTCCTTCATGCTAGTGCATTTCACCAAGAAAACTATGGCTAATGGCTCATCACCATAAGCCCTTTATTGTGCATGGTCCCTTTGTAGTGCATCATGGTTTGACCTATTTCCTTTTGCTTCATTGAAGACCGTGTCAAACTCATCCTCTACTTCCTCTTGGATTTCTTGAAGAAGGGTGACTATGGTGATGTCTAAAATGGAATCACAAATTGATTGTTCATCCCACAGAACATCACCTCTCTGTTTAAAACTTTCTTCTTCAAAGTTTTCCTCAAGGAAGACAAACCTCTCCATTTCCTCCTCAAAGATCAAGATCTCTAGATGTTCAAAGATATTCTCCTAATCCTCCTCCAACTCAGGCTGCTCGGCGTAGTCATCCTCCTCATCGAAGCAACAAGGAAGTTCATCAAACAAAGGGGGAGAGAGCTCACCATGCTTAAGTTCCTCCTCGTATTGCTGGAACATCTACATGTATGCATGACCTGTGCCTTCTCTATTGTTGATGAAGTCTTCACAAGGAGCATTGATGATGACTTATTCTTCATTGTCGCTCATGATAGCCTCTTGAAGAGCTATAAATTAGATCTTTTCTTCCTCACTCACCTCCTGCAGAATAGGTTCCTCTTTGAGAAGGGGTGAAGTAGAAAAACCATGTGGAAGAGGAGGTATTCCTTGAGCTAAAATTGAATGATTCTCCTCCTTCCATCTAGCTAGTACTTCATCTATATCAGGTGTGGCCTACTAGCTCTCTTGGGGGTGTGCAAATGGGGTGTGTTTAGACATGGAATGTGCCATTGGGTCTGAATCGTCCATCACACATTGGCTAAGAAATCTCTCTTTGGATTCTAATTCTACAATTCTTCTAGCCATATCCTCTTGGAAGAGCCTTTCTTGGAGGTCACCAGTATCATCATGAGTAGGAGCAGCCTCATCTTCTTTAAGGTTTTGAGCAAAACCTTTCTTCTCCTCCTTCCTACCCCATGATTCTACTATTTGCTCCTAGTTTAGGATCTCAGAATTGGAATTTTGCTCCTGTGAACAGGTAGCAACTTTGTTTTCTCCAAGGTCCTACGGCTCCTCCATAAGGTCTGAAAGTTCCATCTCTCTTTCATGGATTAGTCTCATCTTAGCCTCTAGATCCTCAATTTGCTTGGCTAGATCATATTGAAAGAGGTCACCAGCATCATCATGAGCAGGAGCAGTTTTGAGAGAGATGTGCTGGTTCATAATGTTCCCCCCAAAAGAAGATTCATGATCTAAGGAGTTTAGAAGGTTCATCTCCATGGGAGGTTTTTCCAGTTCCCTTTGATACTTGAAGGCTAGGTGCACGGGGTCAAGAGCAGGGCTGATTGATGCATCAGATGAGCTAGAATGAGCAAGTGCTATCTGATAGAAAGGATTTGGTGCACAAGAGGGGGCTTTTTTTAGGATAAAAGGGGGAGCATAAGCCTAACTGCCTTGCATGAATGGATTCCTCCATTTTGCTACCTCGTCATCCATGGATTGTAAGGCTTGAGCTTTCCTAAACAAACACACCTCTTTATACATAAGCTCTTGCTGATATTCACACTGCTCATCCAGTTTGTCAACCTCCATTACCTGCTTCTCAAACTCCAATGCCACCTCCCTTATCGTTGAAGGGAAAATAGGAGAGCTACTTGAGGTGATTCTCTGAATATCTTGAGTTTGATCAAATTCATATGAAGGAAAACAAGGTCCATGATTTTGTGCAAAGGAATTATACATACACAAAATAAAATTTCCTTGATGGCACTAGGCTACTTAACTAGCAAATTCAACTTGGAGTCGCCATTGGTGTTGATGCAAAAGCCTCCAAAGGCTGGTTGGTTGAAGAACACATCAAAAATTCTTCAACTCTTTGGACACAACTTGTCCTAGTTAGTCCCATCGGACATGCCAAAAATTGTTGACGCAGTGGATTGCACCTGAGGCAGGAGGTTGAGCTCCTACCTTTCCACACACAACAATGGAAATTCCCCTCTCGCTTGTGGGACCGATGAAGCTGGAGAGGAGAGTCTATAGATAAGGGCTAGCTCCCTCTGATGTATCTTTTAGGCCCTAGTTTTTCCTACTGCTAACAAATAAAATGAAAAGGGGGGATGAAAAGGGAGGGAGAGATGCTGAAAATAGAACCTAAGCCTAAAAAATGAAAAGGTGATACACCAAAAAAGTTGACCCACCCAGCCCAAATATACACTTTTCACCAAAAAGAAGCACCCATACACTTCATCTAAAGTGGGAAGCTCTTTTGCAATAGTCAGCTAGGGGTCCATGGAAATATAGGGAGGAAGAAACTACTAGAGGCATCCTCAGACACACTTATGGCAGCCTATTCACAGGCACCTACATTCCCCTAGGAACACTTCTGGTAGACCTGTAGAAAAGAGACTTCACAATACACTGGACATGCTGCAATTGATCTGTGAGAAGCATGAAAGACAATGAATTAACACAAAGGAAGAAAACATACATATACTTTAAAGTGAAAGTCTAGATAGAGGTAAAAATGCTAAGTCCTGATTTAAGGTAAAATCTGGCAGAGCTCTGCCTTACAAACCTAAGAGATTTTTGGGCAGAGTTTTGCCTTAAGGCTAAGAGAGTCCATTGGATCCTTCTCAAATGAGAAATTTTAAAATATATAGAAAGAGGGGAAGAGAACTTGGCACCTCTTTTGAAAAGAGTTTGGCACTCTTTGACAAGCTGGCCCATGTGCACTAAAAACATCAGAAAGAGGAAGTCACTATTACTAATGCCATTCTTCTAGAAGAGGCCTACTAGAACCATGATGTATAATCACCAAACTTGACTTTGGTGTTCAAGCATTAATGTGGAAGCACAGGCTACACCTCTTTTTTGTAAACAAATTGTGGTTTGTCCCCTTTTAAATGCAAACTGGAGAAGACGGGCCGCGCTGTTTACTGTTTGCACCATTTGGTGACCACCTGGAAAATGACTCACCTCTCTTTTGTCACCTAGAATACTTTATCTATTCCTATGCTTTGTCTCATCCTGGTTTTGTCTCTTTCTACTCCTTCAGCCCTCAGGGGCTATCTTTTAGCAGGTCACTGCGTTCCTTGGGTTCTTTTCATGGTTGGCGCTTAGGCAATTTAAAAGCAAATAGCTATTTCACTATCTTAAAATTGATGTCTACGCACCCATCATCACTTAAAAAACAATGGCTAATCTATCTCTTTGAAATTGATAGCTTTCGAGACGTCACCGTCCTTGGCAAATTCCTTCGAGCCTTTTCCTTTGGCTTTCTACTTTGGCCTTTTCCCCATGGGCTTTTTTTGCTGGCTTTTTTTTATTTGGGCTTTTTCTTGTGGACAAAAAGTCTGCAAGAATTGCCTTGTGACTTTGCCTTCAAAAATTTCCTCTTGGGATTTTTGCTCGTGGTTTCCCTGAATTCCTTCAGACTTTTTGTTTGAAGGAAATCCTTCAAACAAAAGTCTGAAAGAATTCATGACTTTGCCTTAACAAAATTTTGAAATATCTTAGCCACTTCTTTGTGGCCTCTTTGAAGTGCTCCCTACCCTCTGCAAGGGCTCTTGAACCTAGAACTAGCCTCTGCAAGGGCACTTATCCTTTAGCTTTGGGACGCTCCCTTGAACCAAGTTGTTGAACTAATCGATTGAACCAAAAATGGTTCAATAGTTCAATGGTTCAACACTACGAGCCAGTCATTCATTGAATCGAGCCTTCAAACCTACCGCTTGAACCCAAAAAGGTTCAACGGTTTAATGGTTCAATGGTTCAATGCTTCACACCATTTTTTGAACTTTGCTGATTAAAACCAAGCCCCCTTTGAACCTTTCACGATGAACCAAGGTGTTGAACCAAGTGATTGAACCAAGCGATGAACCAAGGCCGATGAACTTGAGCTTTGAACCAAAGTGTTGAACTTTGTCATTGAACCAAAGTGTTAAACTTTGCATTGAACTTGATCAATGCACTTACCGATTGAACCAAGGCATTGAACCGAAGTGATGAACTTGCTGATTGAACCAAGGCATTAAACTGAAGTGTTGAACTAAGGCATTGAACCAGTTCAATGGTTCGATGGTTCAAAAGTGCTAACTCTTGGAAAGATTATGCCATTGAACCACTCTTCCAACCTTAAGGAAAAGTGTCTTTGAACCATTTTAGCTCTCTTTCCTTATGAATTTCTTCAGACAAGAGTTTGAAGAATCTTTGTAAAACCTTTCACTCTCTGAACTGGTTCTTCATCTGCCAAAATATTACATCTACAGAGTTCTTAGAAAATCTCACTGCTGAGTCCATAGAAACCCAAGCCCTATAGAGTCCATAGAAATAGACCTACAGAGTCTATAGAAAATCAAGCCCTGCAGAGTCTGTAGAAATAGACCTGTAGAGTTCGTAGAAATAGACTTGCAGAGTCCGTAGAAATTCTTGGACTTGTGCAAAATCAAAATATGAATTGGCCTAGAACAACAAGGGAAGAAGGGGACTGATTTTTGGCCTGTTAGACCAAAAAAGGGTCAACAGTTACTCCTACTATTGCTTCACAACCACATAGTCCTATTTACATACATAAAGCCCCATTAATACCATAATGATTGATGCTACACACATGTATGTTCCTTGGCCATGCACATAGATTATTACACCAAATTTATAGTGGGGAGATATCTGTGATCATCAGATGGATGGCATCATAGGATGATCTTTCCTATTTATAAAAATACCAAAAAAATAAAAAACTATAAAAAAACTCCAAAAAAAATCTGGCACTTAAATATTCTAATAGCTCCTTGACATCCATATGTTACTTCCATATTGATGGATGACATACTCAGATACTCCTACATACATATATGTGTTACACTAATACATTGGGTATGATACATGCATACATAGAAACATGATACACTCATATTTTAGATGCCAGGCTTTCCCTCTACGCATGTCATATGGACACTAGGGCATTTGATTCTTTGATCTTGATATATATAGGTTATATAATTAGATGATCTACACTATCATGTTTGAGTTTACATATGTAATTACACATGCATATTATTCATGATTATATATTGCATAGGGTAATTCATATGCTATACACTTGACATACTTTTCGTAACACATATTAGATCCATGGGCCACTATGACATGTTTATGATGGTTCTTATGATTTAATTTATGCACTTCATTGAGCGTATTATCTTGCTTGTTCAAGTATTTTAATATACTCCTTTGCTTGCAACCCCCATGATTTTGTATGCTTTTATTGACATTTTCATATGTCATTATTTGTTGTATGGACATTTGAATATGTCATCCTTGATTTCATGGACATCTGACTAAGTCATGTCCCTTTGATTATGTGGCATTTGAACATGCCCTTTGTTTGTGGTCTTTTTGGACCATAGTTTATTGACTTGCTTTTGAGTGCTCATGTGTGTGTGTTTATTTTCTTGTTGAGCTTATACTATTACTATATAGACATTTCCATGATCTTTATCATGCATATTAGGCCTACATATGATCACATTGGTTCTATGCACCTTAATGATACATTTACCTAGACATGTTCCTTATATATACTAAATGGTCACGTTCACAAATTTTATAGCTGTCTTACCCTTTGGAGGTGAGGCAACTCTCAGTTCCTATTTTTCCTTCACCTCAAAGGGGAGGGCATATTGGTGGGGGCATGCTTTGGAAACATGTTATCCACACTTGGCATAGTTCTCAGATTCAGTGGGGGCATGATTTAGGAGCATGTTCTCTACACTAATTCAATATTTGGTACTTATATCAATTTGCATACTCATTGGGGGCATGTCATATGGAAATGGCTTCCACAACTTAATAGTTTTCATATTTAATAGGGGCATGATTTGGAAGCATGTTCTCCATAATCATTTAGTACATGGTACTTATATCGATTCTTAGATTCAATGAGGCATGCTTGGGAAGAATGTTGTCCATATTTATTCATATATGGTACTTATATCAGTTCACAAATCTAGTGGGGGAATGCTTAGGAAGCATGTTCTCCACACCTATTTAGTATTCAACATCTCCAATTTAAAATGGGGGAATATTTTGGAAACATGTCCTCCACATTGGTACTTACATCACTTTTCATATTTCTCCATATAAAGTTAGGGAATGCTTTAGAATCATGTTCTTCACACACAATTATCCAAATTGGCTAGAGCACATAATTATATGATTTAGATACACAATTATGACAAAATTATATACATTGGTATCATTATTATACACAATTTTAGAATGAGACATATCTAAGGTGCATATTATATAAAACATGTACTTAATATTGCAAAATCCAAATCAATTTTAGATTCTAAAATTATTATGCATATTGATACCCCACAAACTTTTACAAACCATATTGAGCTAATCTACTAAAATGGTTAGTTCACATTTTGGTTTGGTTGAGTGATCAAATCACTCAATCTTACCAATTTTTTAGGTTAGACTTGATCATCTAGCCTCACCAAGTTATAAGCATCATTGGGTTGTATGATTGAGCTTATATGGTACTTATATCAGTTCATAGATCTAGTGGGGGAATGCTTAGGAAGCATGTTCTCCACACCTATTTAGTATTCAACATCTCCAATTTAAAATGGGGAAATATTTTGGAAACATGTCCTCCACATTGGTACTTACATCACTTTTCATATTTCTCCATATAAAGTTAGGGAATGCTTTAGAATAATGTCCTTCACACAGAATTATCCAAATTGGCTAGGGCACATAATTATATGATTTAGATACACAATTATGACAAAATTATATACATTGGTATCATTATTATACACAATTTTAGAATGAGACATATCTAAGGTGTATATTATATAAAACATGTACTTAATATTGCAAAATCCAAATCAATTTTAGATTCTAAAATTATTGCGCATATTGATACCCCGCAAACTTTTACAAACCATATTGAGCTAATCTACTAAAATGGTTAGTTCACATTTTGGTTTGGTTGAGTGATCAAATCACTCAATCTTATCAATTTTTTAGGTTAGACTTGATCATCTAGCCTCATCAAGTTATAAGTATCATTGGGTTAAATTATTGAGCTAATATCAACTACCTAGTGACAACTCACTTTTGATCCAAAGTTTTGGGCATGTACCTTCTAATATATGTTTATCTTTCTCTCTCTCTTTGGATATATACACTTTAAATATTTATCCTAATCTTAATTTTAGAACTTTACAATGATACACATATTACAAAATAACTTGATAATAAGCAAGGTGATTACATCAACACATAGGTGTACTCCTAAACCTTGTTCTTTCAATTTCAATCAATTTCATGTCAGGAAACTAGAACAACAAACATGCTCTGATTCCACTGTTAGGATCTAGGAAGCACAATTGATTACCATGTACAAGCAACTAAATGTGGAATTTAACCAGAAGTAACAAGTAATTAGAATTCAAAAATCACACAGAATATGAGAGACAATACCCAATTGTATTAATACTCTTCCAGAAGGAAATACAACAAAGAAGATGCCACAGTCTTCTTCCTTACACACCTCTAGGGCTCCCACACCTCTAGGGCATAAATAGTAAATCTCTTCAAGAGCTCACTCTCTCTCTTACGGTCCCAACACACAACTCAAACACAGAGTTGGTGTTCACCTCCAACCAGTCAGTATCACTACTACCAGTACCACTAGTCAGTATCACTACTGCCAGTACACAAGTACTCCATGTACTCCACGACTAAGTATACACACATACTCCAAGTACACAATGTACTCCAAGTAGATCTCACCTGATCTTACTCCTTGATATGTTGCTGTCACCTTTGATCTTGCTACCTCGCAGACCTCTTTCAACCTCACACACACACACCTGCAAATCAATGATCTTACTTACACATGTAGATCTCCAAACGTGGCCTTGCACACCCGCCGACCAAGATCCTACACACATGAAGAAACCTTCTGATTCTCCAAACCATCACCCCTGTGGATCTCTACCAGAACTTGCACAACCTACAGCTCTACCTAATCATACACACTCGACACCCCTGTGGAACTAGGAGGAACACACCTTGCTCTCTTCACTCTGAAGGAGCTAACCTTGCTCTTACTCAACTAGCCCACTTTACAATATAGCCCATGAGTTTATTATATAGATCTCATCCAAAAAATAATTAGACATTTAATAAAAATAATTAGATCCATAGCTCAAGACTAAAATTAGCCTTTTTACATGCAAACAACCAGTTCGTCAACTGAATATTCATCAACAAGCAGTTCTAGAATCGCCCAGGCGATCGACGTCGGTCCCTGTCTGTCTGGAGATGACGAAAGTTGGCTGATCTCTGATCGATACTGGTTGCTCTGTATACTATATATGACCGACGTCAGTTGCACCTATCGACATTAGTTTCTATAACACTGAGCAATCCTCCTCCATGTCTGCATCAGTGAAGCTTTTAGCTCCACAACCTAACAATCTCCCACTTGGAGATAAAAAACTACACTATACCTATACCTGTACACTGTCTAATTTGTTTCTTGGCTTGCATCCCTCTTCAAGCTCAATCTTGAAGACCAACCACCACACAATATATGGTGCACCACCTGTCATCCAAGTAACCTACCAAATCCAAAGTACTTGATCCTGCATAACATGAATCCCTGCTCCTGGTCCCTCTCAGATACCTGAGAACCCACTGAACCACTTTCTAGTGCTTTCTTCCCAAATTGACTACAAACTTTCTGACAACACCCACTGCTTGGGCAAACTCAAGTAGTACACATGTACTCAACCTCATCATGTGATTGGGGACCCTGTTCTGTGAACTGTCCATCCATAGGTGCACTGCCATTCTGCATCCTGCACTACCTTCACATAATCATCCTGTGACAACATCAACTTGTGATCTTCCCTGTCTCTAGGATTACTCATGCCAAAGAATTTTGCTCCTCTAAATTCTTCATGACACACCTCTGAACTAACTTTACCTTTAGCTCAAAAAAACCCTATGTGTGTAACCCTGCATCAAGAAAACACACAACATACAGTAACAGGATGATGTTGCAATCATCACCCACCTAGTAAAGAAACCACAATGGTCACAATGACATTGACTAAAGCCATACTTTGTCATCCACCTATCAAACCTGTACCACTATCCTGGAGCTTCCACAAGACCATATGACCTAGGCTTCCATCTCACGTGTCCATTCTCTCTATTCTTTAACTAAGGAATCCATTCATCTTTTAGTGCTTTCTTTCAGCTAGCAACCCTACCAAATCTCCCATTTAGTTTTGCATCTTAGGAATCAAATTCCTCATTCATGCCATGCTCCCACTGTTTCCTAGATCCTTCCTACTCTGTAGTGAGCAATGAGTATAAAGAAGAGGAACAACAAATTTGAGGCTTACTTACCCTTTTAGTCCTCCATATGGGCATTTGAGACTCCTTGACAGCTTGCTATCTACCCAAAATCCATTCCAGTGACCGACCTCGGTCACCACATAGTTTGCATCTGACCGATGTTGGTTCCATGTGACTGTCTAGGTCACCGATGCCAGTTATTCTATCGACATTGGTCTCCACCTGCCTGACACCATCGACATTCTTGTCTACACATGACTGATGTCGGTGCCTATTTGTTTGACACTAGTTTTCCCTGACTAACACTGGTACCTGTGTTTTTCTGTGAATGATGACTTTTTACCCTTGAGCTCTCTTTAGATCAAAAACCTGTCCAAACTACTCTGCTCAGAGTTACTCAACCTTCTCCACTGATCTCTTTCCATCATCTCCTCCATAAACACCAAGGCTTTCTAGTTCTTAAGTCTGTCAAACGCATCTATCTTCCGCTTAAGAACATGCATCTCCTTCTTACTCTTGTGACCAAGCCTACAAAGCCACGTCCTTGTAACATAAGAAGAATCAATAATACAAGTAGGTAGATAAAGAGTACCTACTTTCTTACCACATGCTAATTCAAGTGCATCCACTGTGAGAGTTTCTGTGCATCTCTCATCATCCAACTTTCCTGAAGTAATTAGCTGCATCTTCAAGACTGGGACCTGCATGATCTTCTTCAACACCCATGTGTTGGTCACCTACAATTTCAGCTTCACTTCCCCTTTGCCAATACTTTGACAAGGCTCACCAACCCCTAAATAAATCTTTCCAAAGTCTCCAAAGACCTTAACATGGAAAAATAATCTATTTGGGGCTACATGGAAAGAGGCAACAAAATCTATAAATCAAGATTCTACTTTATCCACCACAAGGAGTGTGGTGGGTTGTCTTCAAGTGGGAGCTTGAAGAAGAATACAAGCTAGGATGCAGATTAGATAGAGTACTAATATGGGTACAGGTGCAGCTCTTTATCTCCAAGTGGGAGATTGTTAGGGTGTGAAGCTAAAAGCTACACCTTGTTGCAAATAGAGGTTTCTGAGAGTATGCAGTCACCAGCATCAGTAGGCCAAACCAACATCGATCAGGAGACACAGAAGGGAAACTGACATCGACGGGAGATCGGCCGGCATCGGTCACCTCCAGGTAGGTAGGGACTGACGTCGGTCACCTGTGGCAATCAGAACTACTGTTGATAGACAGTCAGTTAAGTGAATGCATTGTTTGCATGATGAAGACCAATTCGAGTCTTTGAGCCACTTGTCTAAATTAAGTGTATGCATGAGATCTATATAATAGACTCATGGGCTATATTTTTAAGTGTTGAACTTGTAAAAGAGCCATGTAGAGCTTGGAGAGTTTTTTCCATGGTGGAATCAAGTAGGATTCCCCATGTATGTAAGATCAAGTTTGATATGCAGGATGTTGCAGGGTCATGGAGGAGATCTACATGTGATAAGTAAGATCAGGTTGGTCTATAGGGGTGTGTGAATGCGAGGGTTAGAATGAGATCAGTGGTTGGTCAGGATCCAAGGTGACAACAATACATCAACAGGATCATGGTGAGATCTACTTGGAGTACCGGTTCGTACTCAGTTGTACTAGATGTACAATGACGTGAACAACAGCTTGTGTAAGTTGTTAGTTGTGACCTATGAGAGAAGATTACTCAGGTAGGAAGATTACTTGGAGCCCTTGAGGAGGAAGCCTCATAGAGGTGGAAGAAGAGTGTGATCTCTTTATTGTAATTTCCTTTGTAATGAGTTGAATACAATTGTGTGTTGCCTCTCATGTTCTGTGTGTTTTCTCATTGATAGTTATTTGTTCTTTTAGTTATTTCTGCATGTTTGATTGCTTATAGAATGGTAATCATGTGTGCTCTTAAATCTGACAAGTTATGTCAGAGCTTTGGGGAGTTTCGGTCCTATCAAATGCTTTGATACCATTTGATAGGACCGAAACTCCCCAAAGCTCTAACACAACTTGTCAGATTTAAGAGCACACATGATTACCATTCCATAAGCAATTAAACATGTGAAAATAACCAGAAGAATAAATAACTATCAATGAGAAAACACACAGAACATGAGAGGCAACACACAATTGTATTCAACTCATTACAAAGGAAATTACAATAAAGAGATCACACTTTTCTTCCACCTCTGTGAGGCTTCCTCCTCAAGGGCTCCAAGTAATCTTCCTACCTGAGTAATCTTCTCTCACAGGTCACAACTAACAACTTACACAAGCTGTTGTTCACCTCATTGTACATCCATTACAACTGAGTACGAACCGGTACTCCAAGTAGATCTCACCATGATCCTGCTGATGTATTACTATCACCTTGGATCCTGGCCAACTGCCAATCTCATTCTGACCCTCGCATTCACACACCCCTGCAGACCAACCTGATCTTACTTATCACATGTAGATCTCCTCCATGACCTTGTAACATCCTGCATATCAAACTTGATCTTACATACATGGGGAAGCCTACTTGATTCCACCATGGGAAGAACTCTCCAAGCTCTACATGGCTCTTCTACAAGTTCAACACTTAACAATACAGCCCATGAGTCTATTATATAGATCTCATGCATACACTTAATTTAGACAAGCGGCTCAAAGACTTGAACTGGTCTTCATCATGTAAACAATGCGTTCACTTAACTGACTATCCGTCAACAACAGTTCTGACCACCACAGGCGATCGACATCGGTCCCTGCCTACCTAGAGGTGACCGACACCGACCGATCTCCCACCGATGTCAGTTTCCCTTCTGCACCCCCTGACTGACATCGATTTGGCCTACCGACACTGGCGACTGCATACTCTCAGAAACCTCTGTTTGCAACAAGGTGTAGCTTTTAGCTCCACACCCTAACACTGCATGGAAAGAGGCAACCAAATCTATAAACCAAGATTCTACTTTATCCAAGGAACATACCAGAGCATCATGTACAACAACACCTACAACATCTACTTCTATAGTTCCTTCATGCTGATCTTCTACCAACCAACAATATTTCTTTACCTACTCTTTCTTTCCATAACACCGTAATTGACCATTCTTGCTTTTCAATTCCTCCATTCTTAGCTTACTTTCTTCTATCATTGCTCTACTCCCACTCAATCAAAAACCCCTGAGAGTGACCTGTAATCAAACACAAAACCTGCTCCCTGCAACCTTAGCTCTGATACCACTTGTCAAGAAACTAGAACAACAAACATGCTCTGATTCCACTGTTAGGATTTAGGAAGCACAATTGATTACCATGTATAAGCAACTAAATGCAAAATTTAACCAGAAGTAACAAGTAACTAGAATTAAAAAATCACATAGAATATGAGAGACAATACCCACTTGTATTAATACTCTTCCAGAAGCAAATACAACAAAGAAGATGCCACAGTCTTCTTCCTTACACACCTCTAGGGCTCCCACACCTCTAGGGCATAAATAGTAAATCTCTTCAAGAGCTCACTCTCTCTCTTATGGTCCCAACACACAACTCAAACACAGAGTTGGTGTTCACCTCCAACTAGTCAGTATTACTACTGCCAGTACCACCAGTCAGTATCACACTGCCAGTACACAAGTACTCCACGTACTCCACGATCGAGTATACACACATACTCTAAGTACACAATGTACTCCAAGGAGATCTCACCTGATCTTGCTCCTTGATATGTTGCTGTCACCTTTGATCTTGCTACCCCGCAGACCTCCTTTGACCATGCACACACACACTTGCAAATCAATGATCTTACTTACATATGTAGATCTCCAAATGTGGCCTTGCACACCTGCTAACCAAGATCCTACACACATGAAGAACCCTTCTGATTCTCCAAACTAGCACCCCTGTGGATCTCTACCAGAACTTGCACAACTTGTAGCTCTACCTGATCATACACACTTGACACCCTTGTGGAACTAGGAGGAACACACCTTGCTCCCTTCACTCTGAAGGAGCTAACCTTGCTCTTACTCAACTAGCCCATTTTACAATACAACCCATGAGTCTATTATATAGATCTCATGCAAACAATAATTAGACATCTAATTACAATAATTAGATATGCAGCTCAAGACTAAAATTAGCCTTTTAACATGCAAACAACCAGTTCATCAATTGACTATTCATCAACAAGCAGTTCTTAAACTGCACAGGCGACCGACATCGGTCCCTGTCTGTCTGGAGATGACTGACATCAGTCGATCTCTGACCGATGCCAGTTGCTTTGTACACTGGATATGACCGATGTTTATTGCGCCTGTCGATGTCAGTTTCTGTAACACTGAGCAATCCTCCTCCATGTCTGCATCAGTGAAGCTTTTAGCTCCACAACCTAACATTTCAAGTATTTTTAACCTAAGATTATATGCACTAATTTTACACTATAACATGCTCTTGGTTTTAGTCTAGTCACCATCAAAGCACTTAAATTCAACTCAAGCAAATATATGGTGTGCATACACACCTAGGTACTTATTCATTTCTTTTAAACTATCAATTTCATTACTCGATTAAAGGTGGGGGGGAAATGTAGATGATATTTTATGATTATATAGCACCTCAGTCTTGTACACTTTGAAAACTTAGACGTTGATTGTTCTTCTTAGTTCTGCACTCTCCTTACTTTTGTAAGCCTTGTATATACTTTATCTTATGCCCCTTAGCCTATCTCTTAGTCTGACTAGTCTTATATTGATGACACAAATATTCTATCTATAAGAAAATTACTTAGATGATTCACAAAAATATAATTATATATGGTATAATTAGGAGAAAAATAAGCAGATCCACAACAAAAATTGATGAAAGAGTATAATACTTGAATATTATGTCTAATCCATTTCAAGGGGGAATCCTCCACAATAATGCAATAAGAACATAATTAAGAATATGATGATCAAAGACTAACCAATACCTCCTACATATACTCTACTTAGGCATGGTTATTTCATAGGCTGACCATACTAAGAACATTGAAAAATATAACAAGATAATATCAAGATGTGTAAGCCACAAGTCAACCACACATATCTCTAGACACACTATAGATTAAGGGCATAACATTCCCCTCCTCTTCAAAATAAAGTTTTCCTCAACATTAAATCAAACTAGGATTTTTTTTAGGAATGCTTCATCCTCCCATGTTGCATCTTCAGAATGTAGGTTCTTCCATTTGATCAAATACTGGTTAATGTCTCTGGTCTAAAGTTACTTAGTGCACATGTGAAGGATCTCCTCAGGATCTATAATGACTATGCCATCTTCATCTAATTTAGGTATCTCAATCTGAGTGGAAACTGTGTCTAATTACTTTTTTTTAGGAAAGATACATGGAATACTAGATGTATGTGAGTGGTTGGGGGTAATTCTAACTTGTAAGCCATAATACCAATTTTCTACAAGATATAGTAAGGGACATAATACTTAGGTGATATATTGTTATCCTTTTTTTGTTGCTTCAAAGACATATACTTATATGGCTGCAAATACATAAAGACCCAATCACCCATGTCAAAATTCTGCTCACTATGGTGTTGATCTACTTGCTACTTCATTTGATTTTGTGCCATTGCTAAATTCTTTTGAAATTGACTAACACATCTTGTTGATGGTGAATGTGTTCCTTAATATCTCAAACCTTAGGATTCACTTTTAAAACTAAAGTGATGTATGGGGGGTGGTACCCATACAATTCCATAAAGAGAGATATCTTGGAAGAAGTGTGAAAAGAAGTGTTATATCACCATTTAACAAGTGGCATCCAATGAACCCATTTGTCTTGTTTTTCAGAAACAAAACAAAAAAATACCCTTTGAGACATTTGTTGACTATCTCTATTTATCCATCAGATTGAGGATGATAGGATGAGCTATGAGCCAAATGGGTACCTAAACATTAAATAATTTATTCCAAAAATTACTAGTAAATATGGGATCTTGGTCACTTATAATGATCTTTAGAGTGCCATGCAAATTTCTGAACTATATTGAGAAAAGTAGAAGCTATTATCCTAGAAACAATAGGTTGTGATAAGGAGCAACAATGAGCATACTTGGTGAGTTGATCCAAAACTACCATGATAACATTTTTACCCTTAGACCTTGGTAACCTCGTAATGAAATCCATGAAAACCTCTTCCCAATGCTAGCTAGGGATGGATAAAGTCTGCAAAAGACCTGGGTTTTTAATGGCTTCATCTTTATTTTTTGGCATACCATGCATTTAACCACATATTTTGAACATATCCTTTGAGTCCTTTCCAAAAGAAATTTCGCTTGATTCTATGATCTGTTTTCAAAAATCTTGAGTGTCATCCAAGTGGAGAGACATGAAGTTCCTAAATAATTTTATGTTTGAGGAGAGAATGCTTACAAAGGTATAATCTATCTTTATACCATAATGTGTTCCCCTTCCATGTATTTTTTTTAGATTCGTTAGAACCCTGCTGAAGATTATGAATCAAATCCTTGGTAGTGCTATCATTTTCCCATTCTGATTTTGCTTCCTCTAGCCAATCTTCCTACCACATGGTCATGGCACATAATAATGTCTCAACTAATTCATCCCACTGAGAGTGGGTATCTCCCACCACATTCTCTTTTCCTTTATTATACACTATTTTAAATCATATCCTAACATTTTAGTCACCCATTGTTGTTGTTTTTTAGATGACAATCATTATTCCAAAAAATATTTTAAGCTATCATGATTAGTCTTTACCTGAAAGTGATGACCCATCAGATACAGTCTCCATTGCTTTAATACATGTATAATATCCATCATCTCTTTCTCATATATTGGTTTGAGCCTCTTTTAACCTTAAGTTTGTGACTTTCAAATGTCAATGGTCTACCTTATTGCATGAGTACAAACCCCATGCCATATATTGATGCATCGCACTTAACAATAAAAGTCTTTGAAAAATTAGGAGTAGCCAAAACTAGAGTTGTACACATAACAATTTTCAATTATTCAAATGACTTGGTAGATAAATCATTCCACTAGAAGGAATCTTTCTTCAACAAAGAGGTGAGTGTGGTTGCAATGCTACCATAACTTTTGACAAACTTGTGATAATAACTAGTTAGCCCTAGAAATCCATGGAAGTTCTTGAGGGTCTTAAGAACCAAACACTCTATCATTGATTAGATTTTATTAGGATCAAATTTCACTCCTTCATGTGAAATAATATGACCCAAGTACTCCACCTCTTGAACACTAAAATCATATTTAGAAGGTTTATCATAAATTTGATGTTGTTCCAAATCTAAAAGCACATGTTTCACATGATTCAAATGGTCTTCCCAATTTATATGGTAGATAATGATACCATAAAAAAAAACTAATACAAACTTTCTAAAAAATGGCCTAAAAATAGTATTCATCAAACTCTGAAATGTAGATGGTGCATTTGTGAGGCCAAAAAACATGACCATAAATTCATTATGGCCTTCATTAGTTCTGAATGTTGTTTTAGGTATGTCCTCATTTCAGATGCAAATCTGATGATATCCAAAGAGAAGATATAACTTAGTAAAATAAATATCACCATGTAATTCATCTAGCAAATCATCAATTAATGGAATAGGAAACTTATCTTTGATGGTGTATTTTTTAAGTTCTTTGTAGTCTAGGCACATCCTCCAACTATCATCCTTCTTCCTCACCATGACCATCGAAGAGGAATATTCACTTTGACTATGATGGATGATTCCTTCCTCCAACATCTCTTGTACCATATTTTAAATTTCACTTTTTTGGGCATAGGGATACTTTTGGGGTCTTATATTGGGTGGTGTACTTCCTAGAATGAGTCTAATGGCATGATGATGTGCATGACTTGGAGGAAGTCCTTTTGGTATGTAACCAAAAATAATAGAATGGTCATCCTACACCTTTTAGAAATTAAGATGTGTAGAATCCTTGGTTGGTTTAACCTCCATGGAAAATAAGCATGCCACAAAACCTTCTACACCTTTTTTGATAATCTTCATCATCTAGTGGGAACTAATCAGTTGTGGAAACTTAGCCCTTAATCTATGTAGTTCAAAAGTCTTTCCTTTTTAATGGAACCTCATAAATAATTCTTAGAAATTCATATCAATAGTGCTCAAATTGGTGATCCATTGCACTCCTAAAAAAAGTCAACTCCTCTAGTGAGAATAGAAAACATAAGGGAATCTAACAAATAGTCTCCCATAGCAAGCTTAATACTATTAGATTTTTTAGAATAGTTGACCATACCACCATCTACAATCATGACCTAAAATTTTGGAGCTGGGTAAATGAAACAATTCAAATTAGAAGCCAACTTACTATTGATAAAGTTATGTGTACTCCTAGAGTCAATTAACACAGTCACCTTATGTTTCTTCAAGAACCCCACCACCTTAAGAGTTTGAGGAGTACAATATTTTGATTCATCCTCAGGTTATTCTAACCCTTCCCTTGAAGTGTCCTCATATTCTTACTCATCATTGGCATCATCAATGTGAAACAATTTTTTTTATCACATCGATTCCCTTTGTTCCATTTACTATCACAACCAAAACACAAACCTTTTGCCTGCTTTTCTTCCACTTGTTGAGGTGTCAATATGGTAGGCAGGTGAAATGATGATGTTGGAAAGGTGTGTTCATGGACATTGGTGAAAGGCCTTTATTTGATCAAATATTTTTACTCAACCATGCATGCCTTTGGTATGGCCTCAAATCTAGTACTAGAATGAAACATGAAAACCTCCAATTGGATGATATCTTTGAGGCCACCCAAATATAGGCCAGTCATATTTTTATTAGTGATGTTTACCACACATAAGGAGAGATTTTAAAATTAATGATTGTATTCCTTGATAGTCTTATTTTGGCACAACTTGGCTAGTCGACTGAAGTAATTTTTAGATACATTATTTTGATAGTGGAGCTTTAACTCCATAGAAAATATCAACCATGAAACTAGGACACCCTTATTTTTCTTTTGAGCACACAACCAATGATACTAAATGAATGGCTCAGGTTCTAGATAGAGAGAGGCCATAACCACTTTTTGTGAACATGGAGTCTGATGTAGATCAAATAAATTTTCAATTTGAGTGAGCTAAGTGGATCATTACCATAAAACTTACATAGATCCACTTTTGGTAACATCAGCTTAGGGCCATAATTGCTATTGGTATTATTTTGAGTAGGAGAACCAAACTGAAGTGGTGGAGGATTATTTTTTAGTGGCTAAACTGATAAGTTGGCTAATTACCCATATATTTGTTGTAATTGATCCTTCATGCTATCCAAGTCCCCTCTTAAACCTATAATGTCCCCTTGAACCATATCAAAATCAACATTTTTCACCATTCCCTATAAATCTAACTTAAGTTATTAAACTAACTCTGAAATAGATGGATTAGAAGCTTCAGATTCCATGTCATCCTTGTGATGAGTTTTTGGAGTTTCTTTCCCTTTCCCATGTCCACAAGTGTTTGGACTAGCCATGCAAAAACCCTAGGAGTGTTTCAGCCCTAAAAAAATGTACTAGTGGAATACACCATTGTGATCCTCTCACCAAGATGAATCGAACTATTACTTTTATGCACAAGGGTGAACTTTTTTTACCCAAAAAAGTGTACCAATAGAATATACTGTTGCATTAGTCTTGCAAAGATGAATCCAATGACTAATAATTTTAATAATGTAAAAAAATTATACTTGTTTTTTTATTTTTTTGTAAAAATCCTCATGAACAAAATTGTGATGACAAAAAAAATCAATTCATCTCAAATCACAAGTTATGTTTTTTGGGCCTTTTGGAGCTCAGGCTGGTAGATCTAAATAAAATGTGCCACGTAAATTTGACCAAATATATGATTTGATACCACTTTTAAGTAAATTACTTAGATTATTCACAACATTAGAATTATATATGGTATAATTAAGAGTATAATAAGTAGATCCACAACAACAATTGGTGAAAGAATAAAATACTTGACTCTTATGTCTAAGTCACTTCGAGGGAGGAACCTCTACAATAATGTAATAAGAACAAAATTCACAATATGAAGATCAAATACTAATCACTACCTTTTTTATATACTCTACTTATCCATGGTTATTTCATAGGCCGACCATACTAAAAACATCAAGAAATACAAGATAATATGAAAATGTGTAAGCCACACGTCAGCCACACATATCCCTATACAAACTATAGGTTAAGGGAATAACACTATCTTACCCAAAATGATTAAAATTTACACATATTACACCTTGTAAAGTTTTTATCCCATACCTATTTTCTTACTCCCTGGACACTAACGTTCGAAATAGATAGTAATATTGAGGTTATTGGCATGCCCTGACACAAGTATCTAGTGCCCTAAAGTCATCCAATTTGTAAATCAAACATATTCCAATGGTTGGCTTAAGTGATTTAATTCAATTTATAACTAAAAATGGATTTATATAAATACAATATCAACCCTCATCCATTCCTCACCTAGAAAAGACCAAACAAACTAAGGCACTTATCAAAAAACACTCTATCAAGCATTTAATTGATCAAAGCTTCCCTATTTACATACCAGTCATAGTCACAATGAATATATAGGTCTAAAGTACTAAAGGATCAACCCAAGATCCCAATTTTCTAAGTTACAAGCTAGGACACTATTATACTTGATTTACACACATTGCATGATTCACACATAATCCAACATGTAGGGGAGAACTACATCAGTCTGAGACCCTCTTCAAAGTATTGGATATGTTGGTAGAATCTTGTTATAGAGGGATCATTAAAGTCATCTTGAGACTAAATGCCCACTAACCCATTTTCTCCCAAGTTCACATTAAATATGGAAAGCTAGGGTTTTTCCATTTCATAAGGAGTAACTATCCATGACCTAGATCTGAATTCACTAAAGTGAAGGCAAAGCCAAACCTAGAATCATTCAAGTGGTTGCATCTAATTTTTACAAATATTCTATACAAGATACTATCTCAGACTCAAATAGTAACATTGATACAACCATCCAAGGCTGATGCAACTGTCTAGAGAGCCAAAAGAATCATAGCCAAAATTTGATGATTATTCCATAATCACCTTTCTACCTACTCTTATCCAGATCTAGAATTGTATTAGTATTTTAACAATCTAAGTAATTCTATTCTTTTTCATTTCTATATCTAGCCTAGTTGTGTTTTCCATATTTTGACTATTTTGCTATTATAAATTTAGTGTATGCTTATATCTAAGTTTAGCATTTAGTTGGCTTGTTATAGATCTAATTATCACCCTTATGCCATTTAATTTCAATATCCTTAAACCTAAGCTAAAGTGAAAACATACTTCAAAATTTAATTTTAGGGTTAAACATATATATGCACTTTAAATATTTATCTATATTTATCCTAATCTCAGTTTCATAATCTTACAATGATACATCTTTTTCAAAACAACCTACCAATCAACAAGGTGGTTATATTGACATATAGGTGTACTCCTAAACTTTGATATTTTAATTTAAATATATTTAAAGTACTTTAAACCTAGATTATATGCACTAGTTTTATATTGTAACATGCTCTTGGTTTCAAATCAGTCACCAACAAAGCACTCAAGTTGGGCACATGTAAAGACAAGGTGTGCATACACACCCAAGTACACATTCTTTTCCTTTAAACTAGTAATTTCATTAATATATTAAAGGGATGGAATGTAGATGATTTTTTTTATTATATAGCACCTTAGTCTTGTACACTTAGAAAACTCCGACCTTGGTTGTTCCTCTCATTTCTCTACATTTCCCACTTCTACAAGTCTCACATCTATTCTATCTTTATGCCTCTTGACCTATATCTCTTAGTTCACCCAATATTATGTTGATGAACCATGTATTATATCTTTCCCAAAATGCTTAAAATGTACTTATCTTCCATTTTTACAAGTTTTGAACTTGTACATATTATTTTTCTCCTTGGACACTAACATCCAAGTCAAATAATAACATCAAAATTACTATTATGTCTTGATGCAAGTGTTTAGTGACCTAAAGTCATCTAATTTTCAAATGAAATGTACCTAATGTTCATTTTTAGTGCTTTAATGTAATTTATTACTCCAAAGGGTTTGATATAAATACAAGATCAACCCTCATTCTTTCCTCACCTATGAATACCTAAGAAAATACCAAAGGGATCAAGGCACTTATCAAAAACACTTTATTAAGCATTAAATTCAATAAAGCTTCCCTATTTACATATTATTCATAAGTATAACACATATATAGGTTTGAAGTAATAAAGGAGAAGACCAAAATACGAATTTGCCAAGTTACAAGATAGGTCACTGTTATACTTTCTTTACACACATTATACGATTTACACATAATACAACACATAAGGGATAACTACATCAGTCTAAGTCCCTCTTCAGAGTATTGGCTATGTAAGAAAAATATTTTTATAGTGGCTTTATTGGGTTCAAATTGACATTATATACCCACTAACACATTTTTTCTCAAGGTCACATTAAAGATGGAAAGCTAGTGTTTTTTCCATTTCACAAGGAGTGATTATCTATAACCCAGATCTGAATGCACTAGAGTAATGGAAAAATAAACCCCAAAATCATCCAACTGATCATATTCTATTTTAGTTGATATTCCATATATGACACTACATCAAACCCAAATAGTAGAATCAATGAAACTATCCCAAGATGAGGTTACTATCAAGAGATCCAAAGGCATCATATCTAGAATTTGACGATTGTTATAGAATCTCACTCCTAGATAATTTCAACCTATTCTAGATATAAAACTACATTATCATCATATTAAACTAATTACTTCACTTCTTTGTCATTTCTATATCTAACATAGTTGTAATTTCCATATTTTGACTATCTCAACATAATAAATTCAGTGTATGCTTATATATGAGTTTAACATCTAATTGGCTTATTATAGATCTGATTATCACCCTTATGCCATTTTATTTCTATAAAACCCTTTAATCAATCTTTATAACCCCAATATATGATCCATTTTAGGGTTGAACATTATGTTCTTTGTGTTTTGATTTCTATCACACACATTTATACTATGTGACATCTATTTATACTTGATGTTTCCATAATTTCTATCATGCATCTACTACAATTAATATTAATAAGTTCTTCATTGACATATTTAGATACATATAACAACTATTTTCAAATGATTTATCAAACTCATATCTTGTGTGTGAGTAACAAAATACTACCTTTTGATCATAAATGGATTATATGTTTAATGCTTGATTTTAATGATAAAATTTGTTTTCAATGAGGACATATCTTATCACATTTGTTTAGGTATTTTACATGATTATATTTTTTCCTATGTAACACATGATGTGCATAACTCATTTTAGATGATTAATAAACAAGATTCATACCTCATATAAAAAGTGGGGCATGCAATGGGCTTGTTTATAGATTCAATCCATGGCAGATAAAACCTCTCACATTCTAAGATAGATGTTATGATTTGAATTGAGTATATTGAGACATATTAACATGATTTTGAGGAATAATTTGGGCATTTCACATTATTATGAGGAACAAGTGAGGAATTTTATGATATTTTGGGATATTTTTGGTATTCTATATAGTTTTGAGGGATAGATGGATCACTTTGGGGCATATATTTTTCATCTATTTAGAATAATTATATTTTACTTTATTTGATGAATGATATAATAATGGGGAATGATGGAAACTATGTGATTAATTTGGTTTTATATCCATCTACAATGATTGATACTCTTACATATGAACCTAATTTTGGGTTTCAAAAAGGGTATTTTATTACCAGGGGTAGTGTGGTTGAGGTTCTACATTTCTTAACTTCTAACAAAACCTTTTTAAAATGGCTAGTTGGGCTATTTATAGTCCTTAACTCATAGTTTTAGCAGTTACATCTCCTTGGAGGCATAATCACCTATTGGTTTTTTTAAATCATGTTTAACAAGTGATAACTTGGTTCATATACTATTTGGTGTATTTGTTCCTTAATTTTTCAATTTAAAGTTTTTAATGATTCCAATTCTTTATTTTGAATAAACATTAATCTATACATATTTTTTGAAGGTTTCACATACATAAAATGATTAATTTTGGTTTTACTTGTCAACACCAAGGATAATTATACATGTACCAAATTTAATTATTTTATCCTTTTAATTTACAATTTGTAATAATAAATTAAAATTAGGGCATCTATAGAGACCTGAATTTTGTATTTTTCACATTAAAAAGATTAACTTTAACATGCTTAGACATTACACATATGTTTAACACATGATCACACTTTATCCATGTCAATCTACCCATATATTATCATAGACACCTCTATTTTCTATAAATATTTATTTAGGATCAGTTCAATCTATAAATAAATCCTTCAGAATCCTAAACAAATAGCCTTCATATTTCAAATACTTGTTTTACACTTCCAAGATAGTACTACTAAACTTGAACTATGTCAATTATAGTAGGTTTTTCCCTCTGGTGGAAGTGTTAAGGAACCCTCAAGATATATTTTTCAAATTAGTAAGTCACAATTAGGTTGGCCTAGACATGTTTCATGGGTTAGTCATAGTGGGAGTTAATAAATAGTCATTTATAAATAGAAGTCACCCTAATGCTATTATTCACTAGAAAAACTTGAATATCACTTAGAAATAACCTCACACTCTCTTGGAACATTTATAAAATTCATACATATATAAAAATATTCAAATAGTTTCCATAGAGAAGTCCATAAATGAAAACTTGAATACGTAAAGTCAAATTTACATGGTGCTAAGTATCAAAAATCAAAAGATAGCATTGTATTCTATGATTTTTAAGATGTTGCACTAACACACATAATCAAGATATGGTTGGAGCCTTAGTTGTAGTATATAAAAATATTTAATGCTCATGCATTCAAATTGGAGTGGTTGGGGTCATTCCAACACAAAACACTAACCCATTTTTACCGGTATCTTTTTGGTTAAGTAAGCACAATTAGGTTTTGGATGGAATAAAGAGAAAAAAAATTAGTGTATGATTATAGAGGTGCACTTATAAAAAATCATATTGTAAGCATAGGTGTAGGGATCTAAAATATATTAGAACCCAATCTTACATAGGGAAACTTTTAGTAAACATTGATGACTCTAGTTTTTACAAGTGTCTAAATTTATCGAAAACATCCATGCTAATTTTTAGCTTCTATTTATTATTCAAGTGGTTGAAGAAGCACAAACACAAATTTTATAGATTTAGTGAGGAATTTTATGAGTAAAAGGAAGGTAGAATTAGCTTAGTAAATTATCCCTCTCTGACTTTTTAATTTCTAAATTAATTATGTGCAATATCTATCAATCCATTTCAAATCATATTAATATTTTAGTGCCATATTTTACATAATCTAAATTATTGTATAGTCTCCCAAATTTTTAACACTAATGTGTGAAATAAGTAAAATAAGGGTGAGAATCCACCAAGGAGATGTAACTACTAAAATTTTTAGTTGATTTTTTGTACATAATTGACTGAATTGAAAAAAGATGGAGATCACATGAAGTAAAATAAATTTTGAATTGAGAAATGGGCTAGGACTTGAGATGGTGTAAAATTAGGAAGACCCTAGAGATCTCGATGCAAAAAGAGATAGAGACTTTTCAAGTTAAAAGGAATCACTCTAGGGCCCTAAAAAATAGGTAAAAAGAGTGTTTATGTCTCTTATGAGACCAATAAAGACAAATTATATTGGGTAATAATAGTAACATGTAAAAGACTAGAAATTCTTGCAGGAGAAACCTAGATGCTAATCCTTTTAGTTAGAGTTGAGGGCCTCTAGTTAAGAATCCTAGACAAAATTGTGAAAATAGCCAACTATATAATGAATAACACCTTGGTAGGTGATTTTCTAGGGTCCCATCCTGATATTGACATGTTTATGGAATTCAAAGATATGAAATCAAAACAAAATTATCATTTTGATATTTTTGTGTTTGTCAATGGATTATTCCTCATTTCCTTTTCCAATAAGGAATATTGTCCCAAAACTCTGCTAGGAGGTACATTATTTTTAGGAAAAATAATACTCTTCATAAAAAATAGACATTATTATTTAATCTATACAAATAAAGTATCAAGGAGGTTCCCATTTAGGTAAGACTCCCAAGATTACCCTTGCAATACTTCAAGGAAGAAGTGATATCAAAGATAGCTAATTATATTGGTCAACTAGTAGCTTATGATCCTTTCACCAAACCATGAAGAAGCTAATTTATCATAGGTTTTATATAAATGTTCCCTATGATTTAATTCTACCTTATTCTATTAATATAACATCAAAATACAAAGAGTGAATATCTAAGATTGAATATGAGAGGATGTTAGTGTTTTACACTATGTACATAAATATGGGTCATGAATCCAAAGGATGCATAAAGACCCAAAAAGGGAGGTATTGTTTGAAGCAAAAGAGGAAACATAGTCCCTAGCCAATAATAATAATAATAATAATAATAATAATAATAATAATAATAATAATAATAATAATAATAATAATAATAATAATAATAATAATAATAATAATAAGGTTATATAAATCCTAAGAATATAAAATGAGAATCACATACATAATCAAGATGATGGAACTAGAATGCAAGAGAAAGAGATAGTGTCACTAGAAATTTACCCCAAATAATCTTCATCCCCTCTACTCAAAAATAATTATCATACTATTATATCAGAAGAAGAAAACAACAAGGGGAAAAAGAATCCTATTGTTCAAGGAAGAAGAAGAAGGAAAATAAGAAAGATCAAGGATTGAAGATATGGAATAAGGTGGGATATTATCAAAAGAGTTTAAGGATGAAGAATATATGGATTTAGAGTAAATGATCCTATCCTCTCTAATACAGACCCAAAATACAATAGTAACCTCACTTAAGGTAGGTAAAAATTTTAGTGTAGGACAAGTAATAATTGAAAAAAATAAGTGGGAGTAGATTCTAAGAAAGGAAAACCAAACCTGAAATGTATCTGAAATAGGTAAACAACCAAGGATGTGGATAATTGATTTAAAAGTACCTTAAGGTAAATAGGATCCAAATCCTCTCGAAATTAAATAAATGAATATCATTTCATGGAATGTTAGAGGGTTAATTAACCCAAATAAATATATAATTTTAAAAAATATTATAGAAACACATTATCCTACCATTTTGATTACAAGAGACAAAGATGTTAGAAACTATTCTCTCAACTAATTTTTAAAAATAAAGTTTGGAAGAAATATCTCTATGCTAGTGTGAGTGCCTTAGGAGCTTTAGGAGGGCTAGTTGTGGTTTGGATTCACTAAGAGGTGGATGGAGAGATATTTCTTAAAACAAATAACCATATGGCCATATTGTTTACTATCAAATATGATAATAAGGTGTGGATAATGCCTAAATTTGATTCTCTAATCTCTCAAGTTGGAAGAAGAATTTTTTGAGATGAGCTCAAGACTTTTAGAAAATCTAGTAAATATTTTAATTAGGTTATGGCTAGTTATTTAAAAACTCATCTTTCACCATTGAAAAATAAAGGAGGATCTTAGAATTTTTCTAAGAACATTATAGACTTTGAAGACTTCATTGTTGATAATGGACTAGTGGATATGGATCTCATAGGATCTAGGTTTACATGGTCTAATATAAGGCTAGGCAAAATTTTATACACTGATGAATATAGATCTCAAAGGATCTAGGTTTACATGATCTAATATAATCTTAAGAAAAAATTTAATTCAAATAAAAGTGTATAGATTTATTTTCTCAGAGGGTTAGCCTTTTAATTTGAACTATAATCTATTTTCACTCCCATGGATCATTTTTGACCAAAATCTTCTTATTCCTCACTTACACATGGAAACTAGGAGACTCAACCATCCCTTCATATTTGATAAATTGTGGATCCAATATCTAGACCTAAAATATATAATCAAGGAGTGGTGGAATGAAGAGGTTCAAGGCACTCAAAATCTTTAGAATGGTTAGGAAATTGAAGAATATCAAGTCTAATTTAAAAAAAAGGAATATAAATATATTTGGTAATATTTTAATACATAAAAAAAGGATAACTAAATAACTAAAACTTATTGAAAGTGTTATTCAAATCAAGGGAATGGATCAAGACTTGTTTTTAAGAGAAAATGAGTTAATCAGTGAGTTTCACTCAATTGAGGCCAAAGAGGAAATATTTTGAAGGCAAAAGTCCAAGAATCTATGGTCAAAAGAGGGAGACCAAATCTCTAAAGTTTTATATATATCTAACCTTAAGTATAAAAACTCAAAATAATTAGGGAATTGGTAAAGATTGATATATTAGAGTGTTCATAAATAGAGGAAATCAATAAATAAATTATATCTTTCTTCAATGATATCCTATCCATTATAATGCAACCTATTCCTGAAAAAGAGTAAAATATTTTGAGCTTATTTCCTATCACCCTCAATAAAACCAAAAATGAATCTCTTATAGCTCATATTTATATGTATGAAGTTAAGTTTGTGGTGTTTTCTATGCAAGAAGATAAAGGTCCAAGCCTGGAAGGTTTTCCCCTAGCCTTTTTCTAACACTTTTGGGATATTATTTAGTGAGATGTGTTATAAACAGTGGAGTAATTTCTTCACTCATTGAACATTCTAAATTAAATCAATTCTAATTTCCTAGTTCTCATTCCTAAATAGGTAGGAACTAAGAAATTAAAATATTTTTGACCCATCAGCCTTTGTAAAAACATTTACAAAAAACTTCCAAATTGCTAGCATTGAAACTCTAATTTTTATCACTAAAACTTATATCCATCCATCAAGGAGATTTTTTCACTAGTAAATAATCACTAATAACATTGTTACCTTTCATGATTTGTGCATTCTATGTACAAGTCAAAAAGAGTAAGGTTTTTACTTAAATTAGACATGAATAAGGCTATGATAGGATCTCTTAAAGCATTCTCAAGAAATTTTTAGAAAGAATTCACTTTCATCCAAAATTTAGAATTTTGGTCTCTTGCATCTCTATGCCAATGTTCTCAATGTTGGTGAGTGGCTCCCTAATTTTTTTTTCTAACTAAAATAAGACTAAGGTATGGGGATGCCTTATCTCCATATTTATTCACTCTTATGGTTAAAGCCTTGGGAAGAAGCTTTGAGAAACTAAGGACTAGTAGATTGTTAATAGATATGATTATAGCTCTTAATATATCTATCTCCCATCAATAATTCATGCATGATAGTTTAATTTTGGGGGAGGCATTAGTACATGGAGATAAAATTCCTCTTAAATTATGTTGAGGCCTTAAGAAAATGTTTAAAAATGGTAAAAATCTCTATTTTCTTATTTAAATGTAGATATCAAGGTCACAAAGAGTCTCAACCATTTTTTACTATCAAATTCAACTTCTTCCTTGAACTTATCTCAACATGCCCTTATTTAAAGTCATAATGGTTTTTAGTTGCTATAGTTCCCTCCTAGATAGATTTTAGCATAAGTTAGTAGGATGGAAGGGAAGCCTCCTCACTTAAGCTAGTACACTTCAATTTCTCGAGAGCTCTCTTCAAATACTTCACATTTACATTATGTATTTATTTAAGGTTTATAGTAAAATAAAAAAGAGGATAGATCAAATTCATAAAATAATTCTTTGTTCTAAGGTGGAAGACAAAAATAGAATCCCTCTTGTGGTTTGGGACAAAGTTTTTTTACTTAAATCTCTTAGTGGCCTCAGATTAAGGAAAATTAAGTAGATTAATAAATGTCTTTTAGCCAAAATTGGTTAGAGGTTATTAAAATAAAATAGCATGTGGATAAACATCATCAAAGATAAGTACTTGGGTCATAGATAAATGGTTTTTTTTTACTTTGGATTCCCCACTATAGGGCTCCACATTTTGGAATAATCTTATTAAAAATATAAAGTTTTTGGGGAAAGGCTATATATGGGATGTAGGGGATGGAAATAAAACTTTGTTCTAGGATGATTCTTAGATTTTCCAAAAAACTCTAAGTTCCATTGAAAGCTAATAAATTCTAAGTAAAAACTTCAAAATATCCATGTGAGAAAAAATAAGAGATTGATAGGATGTTAATGAGACAAGCAAGTCTTAGAAAACTCTCTTTTTAGAATTACCTAATTTGTAATTTTTGGATTGCCTCCACTCTATTAATGATAAGATTAAAGGTTTCTATATTATTCATCTCTTGAAAGAGGATGAACTGGTTTGGTTTTCCTTAAAAAATGGTTCTTATAACATCAAATCAGGTTATCTACCATGCCCTTAACCTACAATGTGTTTAGGGATATGTGTGGCCAACTTATGACTTACATAACTTTTATATTATATTATCATATTTATCTTAGATTATTATATTATTATTAGGGTTGGCCTATGGAATAACCATGGCCTATGTAGACTCTATATATGAGGTAGTGGTTAATCTTTGATCATCATCTTATGAATTTTTTTCTTACTAAATTAGTGTGGAGGTTACCCCATCAAAGTGGCTCTATAATATTTATCAAGTATTCTACTCTTTCATAAATTATTATTTTGGATATATTTGTTATGCTTGTATTTTTGTGATGTATTATTTCATTATTGTGAATTATCTAAGTAATTTCATTACAAGTGGTATTAGAGCATCAATGTTTGTATTGGATATGGTGTTGCTATTATCTTAAGAGTTGAGGGATAAAAAAAACATAACGTGTGATCCAAGAAGAATTTATTTTTTTTGTAACATAATATTATTCAAATTATTTTTCATGCCCTTGTAAAAATTAGTAGTCAATTGATTCATCTTGACAAGATGATTTCAATTTTATAATATATTTGTACACTTTTTATGGGTCTTAAACCCTCTATCATAGGGTTTTTTCATGGATGGTCTTGACACTCATAGCCACAAGAAAGGGAAAGATGCTCTAAAATTTTTTCACAAAAGATGAAATGGATTCCATAACTTTGGATGCATTCTTTTTTGATATGGTTTGCCAACTTCAGTCAGATATGCAAAGTATGGTGCAGAAATATTTACTCGATGTGGTAAAAGAGGACATAAATGATGTGAGTAATATATTGACAAGTATTATTTGGAAATTGACCACTCTTTTATCTCAAATTTATCTAAATAATACTCAACCACTATATTCAAATTATCCAAAGTAATATAATCACTACTCCAATACCAGTTCAAATCATATGAAACCAAATATGGATGTGCATAAATTTGACGGTAAGGATCCACTCATTTGAATAAATAAAATTGAAATTTTATTTGATCTACATTATACCCCATGTGTATAAATTTTTTTCATGGCATATCTATAGCTAAAACCTAAGTAATTCATTTGGTATCGGTGGTTGTGTGCTCAAATAAAAAAATAAGGGCCTTCATGTTAGTTGGTCAGTATTTATTGATGAGATGCACTATCATAAAAAATTATCCAAAAACTACTTGAATTAGTCATCAAAGTTGTGATGAATAAGGCTTGTCAAGGATTATATTTATCAATTCCAAAATCTCTCCTTACACATAGATGACATCAATGAGGACAACATGATTGAATTATTCATGGGTGGCCTCAAAGATAACATCTATGTTCTCATGTTTAATCTAAATTTAGTATTTGAATCCATAACATTAGTAGGAAATAAAACATAAATATATTTATTTAAAAGGGTTTTCACTATCGTTAGAGAATTTAATTCCCTAACACACTCATTTTTTTAACATATAAGATTAACCCCTTAAAAAATTGATGTGAATTATATAAATGGGTTATGTTTCAATTGTGATAGGAAGTGGAGAAAGGAATTAAATATGTTTATATTTTTTTCTACATTGGAGCCAATGAAGGTGAATAATATGATGTACCTTAGGTGAAGGTAAAAAAAAGATAGAAGGAATATACAAATGCCCATTCTATTATCCCCTATCATACACTTTCTAGTATTAGCATGCCTCAAACCCTTAAGGTTGTGGGATTCCTCAAGAAATATAATGTACCAGTGTTGATTGACTCATAAAGTATGCATAAGTTCATAAAAAATAATATGGATACTCATTTGAATTATTTTATTTACCCATCTCCATAATTTTAGTTCATGATTATAGATGGTGGAACAATCAATTATTTTATGAAATACCATAGTATTAAACTAGATATGGGAGACTATGGAATAATTTTTCCTATGTTTTTTATTCCTATGGGTGGGTTAGACAATTGTTTAGGAGTAAAATGGATTAAAACCTTGGGCACAATATAGATGAATTTATAGAAACTAGTCATGTGCTTTCAATCTAGAAGCAAGACATTTGAACTATGTGGATTAAAAGAAAAATATCCAAAATTGGTTAGTTTGAACCATATGATGAATATTATTAGAAATGGGCTAAATAATTTCTATCAATATTTTTTCCATATAATTTTAACCAAAAAAGGTGTATAAACATCTTGATCTATAAAAGATTCTTGATGACCACCCTGTTATTTTTGGTTCCATGCCAAAAGGACTATCACCAAGTAAAAAGCATGATCATGCCATTCACTTGCTTCTGGTAGTCAACCACCTAACATCAGACCATACAAATATCCATATGCCTAGGAGAGTGAAATTGAAAATATGGTACATGAGATGTTGGAGTTAATTATTATAAAACATATCCAAAGTGAATATTCATCCCCCGTGGTCATGGTGTGTGTAAAAAATATTCTACTTAAAGGATGTGCCCAGATTATAGAGAACTCAAAGAGTACACCATCAAAGAGAAGTTCCCTATTCTAGTAATTGATGATTTGATATATTAATTACATGGTCTATTTTATTTTACAAAACTAGATCTTCGTTTGAGGTACTATCAAATTTAGATTCATGATAAGGATATCCCTAAAAGAGTTTTTAGAACTCATGAAGGCCATTATGATTTTATGGTCATGTCATTTTATCTCACAAATGCATCATTTACATTTCAAATTTTGATTAGAACCATTTTAAGGTATTTTTGAGGAAATTTGTGTTGGTGTTTTTTTATGACATCTTGATATATGATAAAACCTAGGAAGAACATTTGTAACATGTGAAAAAAGTACTATTAGTTATGGAAAAACATCATATTTATGTAAAACCTTCAAAATGTGATTTTGGAGTCTAAGGTGTGGATTACTTGGGTTATATTATCTCACATCAAGGAGACAAAGTTGACCTATAGAAAATCAAATCTATGATGGAATGACAAGTGCAAAATAGGAGACAAAGTTGACCTATAGAAAATCAAATATATGATGGAATGACAAGTGCAAAACCCCCTCAAAAATATCAAGGTTTTTTTGGGGCTAGTAGGTTACTATCTCAAATTTGTGAAACATTATGGTAGCATATCATCACCAGTCATAGAATTGTTGAATACATACTCTTTCCATTATAATTATATAGCTACAAATGCCTTTGATAAGTTGAAAGAGGATATGTGCACCACTTTAGTTTTGTCTACCCCTAATTTTCTTTAAACTTGTATTGTTGAATGTGATTTCTCATAGTATGGCATGGGGGTAGTACTCATGAAAGAAGGAAGACCCATTGCATTTGAGAGTCATAAAATAAAGGGGAAAAAATAGGATAAATACAATTTATAAGAAAATTATTATGTATATTCTTCATGTAGTCAAGTAATGGAGACCTTATCTGAAGGGTAGACACTTTAAGGTAAAGATTGGTCATAATAGTCTAAAATATTTTTTTATAAAAATGATTGTCATCATAAGGACAAAAATAAATGGGTGACTAAAATTTTGGGATATTACTTTGAAATCATATATAACAAAGAAAAATAAAATTTTGTAGTATATGTACTATCTAAGAGAGATAAATACAATGAGGCATTATTATATGTAATGACTATTTGAATGACAGATTGGTTGGAAGAGACATGGGCATAATGTGATAATGACAAGGATAGATAGGTTTTTATTCAAAGTATTTATCATGGTTTTTATGAATAAAAAAAATTAGTGTAAAGGTAATGAATTATGGTATAAATATCACTTATACCTATATAATAATTATAGCCTCAAGAACAAGATCCTTAAGGAGCTTCATGCATCTTCAATTGGGGGGTGCTTAGGATTTTTAAGAACCTATCATAGAATCAATTAGGATTTATTTTGGGAAGGGATAAAGGGGGGTATACATAAATTTGTTGTTGAATTAATGGTGTGTCAATATAATAGGGGTGAAATAATTAAGACACCCAGTCTTCTGCAATTTTTATCAAATCCTAGTTAGAGGTAGGAAGAGGTCTCCATGAATTTCATTATAGGGTTACTGAGGTTTAAAGGTAAAAATGTCACCATGTTAATTTTGGATAAAATCACAAAATATTCTCATTTTTATCCTTGTCACAACCATTTATAGCTAGTTTAGTAACTATTACTTTTTTTGTATACAATTCAAAAGTTGCATGGATTCCCAAGATCATTATAAGTGATCATGATGCCATATTTACCAATAATTTTTAAACTGATTTATTCTCATGTTTAGGTACTTATTTGTCTCATATCTCATCATATAATCCTTAATTTTATGGGAAAATAGAGGTTGTCAACAAATAGATAAAAGGGTATCTTCATTTTTATGCATTAGATAAACAAGAATGGTGGGTTCATTGACTAACACTAACAGACTAGTAATACAACACTTCCTTCTATACCTCTTCAAAAATGTCCCCATTTATGGTAGTTTATTGTTATCATCCTCTATACATCACTTCATACTTAAGGCTTTATCCCAGTGTTTGGGATATTGAATAAAACATTCCATTTCAACAAGAATTACTAGCTAGTCTAAGAGAGAATTTAGAAATGGTACAAAATAGAATGAAGCAGCAAGTGGATCAGTGCTATAGTGAGAATTTTTTGATATAGGTGATTGGGTCTTTGTGAATTTTCATCCATATAAGAATATGTATCTACAGAAACATAAAAATGATAAAAAACTTTCTCATGAATTACCATAACTAGATGAAGAAGTTTGATTCATTATAGAACCTAAAGATATCTTGCACATGTAAAAAAAAAGGGTTGTAAACAAGAGAGATTAAGGAGTATTTGATCATGCATAATAATTTGAACCATGAAGATTTAATGTGTGAGGATGAATATTTTATGTAAAAATATCTATAATAGTTCAAATTTTATGGAAACATTGGTTTGAAGTGGAAGGGAACTATACACCCTTAACCTATAACATGTCTATGTATATGTGTGGCCATCTTATGGATTACATAACCTTTTATATTATCTTGTCACATTTCTCTAGGATTCTTATATTGTTAGTAATGTAATCATATGGAATAATCATGGCCTAAATAGAGTATATATAGGAGGTAGTGCTTAGTCTTTGATCATCATATTGCAATTTTTTTCTTACGACATTTTTATGTAGATTTCCCCCTCAAATGAGCTTAGTCATATTTATCAAGTATTCTGGTCTTTCATTAATTAATTTTTGTGGATCTACTTATTCTTCTCAAATTTATGTTATATATTATTTCATTGGTGTGAATTATCTACATAATTTGATTATATTATATGTTTTAACTTAACCTATGTGTTGATGGCTTTCCTTGGAGATCCTTTATAAACCAAGACCTCATTCCAAAAGTTAATCTCTTTTTCTAGCTTACAATAAAAAATATGATTCTTGTTGTGGATAGCCTTATGAAAAAATACTACCCTCTCTAGAAGAGATGCGATATTTGTTAAAAAGTATTGAAGAAGTTGTCAGTAATGTCATGGAGGTTTTCAGGTGAGTGGATGAAGTTTCTTTATAGTCTAAGTGTTAATGACAAAGTGTTCATATGTGCTTGTCCTAGTATGCTTAAAACAGGCTTAGTTGATCTTCAGTTTTGGTATGTTTAGGTATGGGTATGAAGTATTGATCATGTTTAATGGGTCATATCATAGGTCAAGGATGATTGGATATCTTGTGGAAGTTCATGGTATTCATCTAGTTCTTCATTATGTTCATTTTGGCATAGTTGGTTCTGTGATAGAAAAATCTGAAGTAGGCATATTGATGACATTATATTTCACATGTGTGAATTATCTAGGAGTAAATTCATATATGTATGGATTCCCCTATGTAAGGATATAATATGGTTCAAATTTTAGGTCATGTGATTGTGTGAATAAGAAGTTATCAAGTTTTAAAGCTATCTTTCCAAGTAGATTGCATAGGTTCCCATACTTAGCCAGACTGTCACTTCATGTCATGTAGATATGTATGAACCAATATGTTTGTGCATTTATTTTAGGTATTAATAAATTCAATAATGGTCAATGGTTTACATGAGGATGCTGTCTATAGTTCCAAAAAGCTACCCTAAAAACTTGGAGACTTGAAGTGTTGTCTAACTCAAGTTATAAATCTTCAAAGTTGCTCTAGTAGATTGTGATGGGTCAAAGACCATTAAGTTTAATCATGTTAAAGTTTGAAGTCATCTAGTTAGAAGATATAATAGTGTGAATTAATTCATGATCTTGATCTAATAGTGTGCATAAGATTCAATATGTCAAAGGTTGCACATGTAGGTGACAAGTGTCACAAACTCGTGAGTTTGATAGAAGATCAATAGTAAGCAATGGTTCATACTAATAAAGATCAATGGTGCAGGAAAATTTGAAGAGTCAGCAATGTACATGAGACTACCAAGTGGCACAAGTGTAAGGGACTATTAGTAAAGTGATTAAAAGGCATGCCAGGGTGTTAGGTGTCATAATCTTAAGAGTTCTAAGAAAGATATAATGATGAGTGATGTAAGGTAATGACCTGGCTAATCCATAGAAATCAATGATGCATATTTGGTCAATATTATAAGGTTGAACGAGATGAGGTCAATATGTTCATCATTTAATGTTTTGATAGTAGAGTGTTACAAGTTAAAATTTGAGTTACTCTCAAATAGATCAACGAAGTGCATTTATTCCAAATATTCAGGAAGCAACGAGATGACGAAAAGTGCTCGATGTTTAATAGTGACCATTGGAATTCAAATATTTGAATTTAATGAAGGAAAGACTAATGATTGGTTTTTGAGCCATAACTTTCAATCTATGTAGAATTTGACCCTGGTGTAAAAAGAAAAGTTGTAGAGGACTTCAAGGTACATCTAGAAATACTCATTTAAAGGTTTGAATTTTTATACAGTCAAATTTATTGAGCTCCAAATTTGAGTGTGTGTTCTTTAATGCTTTGCAAGTAACCCAAGAAGGCTAATTGAGTTGTTCTTGATGGTATTTCAATGTTTTAAGATGAAATAAATATTGGAGTGTATTTTAGACATGAGGATCATATGTATGTATTTTGGATATTTGATCAATCCATATTTCATATGAAAATATTTTTATAAGTTGAATATGTGTTCATTCATGGTGTTTTTGTGTACAAAATGTTGTTTGAGCAAATTGTGCTTTAGAAGAATAGTGTTTTTGGTGACTATGATAATTTGAGGATGTCAAAGGTGTCATGTTGAATTGATCCTATATTTGTTAGTTTGCTCAAAGAAATGTCATAGAGGTGAATGGGTCTTCATAAGACCTAAAAGGTGATTTAATCCTAGTTGAAAGAGGGTTGTGCTAAAAGGTGACACATGTAGATTCCTTAAGAGTGAAGACACATGTTGTGGCTGATAGGGAAGGTTGTGAACATGATAATAATCATGAAGAATATATAAAAGATGAAATTAGATGTGGTGATTTCAAGACTTGAGGGACCTAATGGAAGAGGTGTGTGTGAGAATTATGGAGTGAAGGAAAGGGTGTGTGCCCAGTGGATGTGTTATGGAGTAGAACAAGTTGATGACTATGTGTATGACCTTTAGGCTATATTTTTTATGTCAAAATTAGTGATATTGTAAGTTTAACATTTAAATGTGGTTAGAAGGAATTTATCATCTTAGGGGTAGGTGCTCCTTGTGAAATAGGTGTTTCACTAAAGTTAGTTAGAAGGATTTGATCATCTTAGGGGTAGGTTCTCCTTGTGAAATAGGTGTTTCACTAAATTTTGGTCAGAAGGACTTGACTAGTATCATGGTTTTGATCATCTTATAGGATAAGTAGTCCATGGGTTTATAGTCTTGAGAGTGGGTTTTATTCTCTAAGAGGGTTTCCCACATAGATCTTCTATTTTGTCTATGACCTTACATTATCTTCATTATTCACTACTATAAACATATTGTATGTTTCATGAATGGTTGTATTGAATGATTAAATATTTGAAGGGTTTGGAAATTGAATTATATTATTTGTCACCACTAATTCACCCCTAGTAATTATAATTATAATAATTGGTATCATAGTAGGTCCTTTGGTAAAGGCTTGATAGTTTGAAGGAGATCCAAGGTACAATATGGGTAGCCATCAAATACAAGGAGTTTTTTCCACTAAGCAAGCACTGATGTCCAATGGATCTAATTATGCTTTTTGGAGTGTGAGGATGAGAACCTACATCATGTACCTAGGGTTTGTAACTTGGAAATCTATTGTGGAGGGTTATTTTGCACCTAATATTCCTCCATCTGGTACTACAAATAAGAAGTTATTTGAGAAAAATTATAAGACAATGAATGCTATCACTTATGGTCCTTTAGAGACTGAATACACCAGGGTAATCCATTGAAAATATTCCAAATAAATGTGGTAAAAATTGAATAATATTTATGAAGGATATTCAAAGATTAAGTTGGAAAAGTTACAAACTCACCGAAGATAATTTGAGAGTCTTAAGATGAAGGAAGAAGATTCTGTGGCATCTTTTCTGTAGAGAGTTGATGAGATTGTGAACATCATCAGAGCTCTTGGAGAGAATTTTGAAGAAGCTACTATGGGTTAAAAGGTATTAATATATATATATATATACATATATATATATATATATATATATATATATATATATATCTCAAGTTTGATTCTAAATTATCTATTTTAGAATAAAGTAATGATCTTACTAAGTTGAAGATGGATGAATTGCATGACATTCTTACTACCTATGAGATGAGAGTAAATGATGATATACCACCAAAGAAAGAAGAAAATTTCAAGATAGAAATGAAGCCAAATAATAAGTTACAAGGAAAGAAACTCAAGGAGGATGAAACATCTGATATTGATGAAGATGAACTAATTGCTTTGTTTACAAAGAAATTGAATATAGGGTCAGGGAAATATAAGGGTAAACTGCCCTTTAAATGCTTCAATTTTGGATTAGGACATTTTGATAATAAGTGCCCTCATAAGCATAAGAATAATTATGATGAAGAGCATGGTGATGGCCAAGATGAAGACAAAAAGACATACAAGTCTAATAAGAAAAAGAAGGGATTCAAAAAGTTTGACAATAAGAAGCACTTCAAAGATAAGAAGAGTCTCTACACCAAAGAAGATTACAAATCATTAGATGAGAGTGAAGAAAGTGAATCAGAGTATGATCATGGTCCTATTGAAGATGAATACCTATTCATAGGTGAGGAAGGAAGTTACTCATATTAAAAGGAGTTAAATGAGAGTGATTCAGATGATAAAGATGAGGTGGATTGTGAGACTAAATTAATACATACTCTTAAAGAACTAAAGATTGATAAGAAAATTTAACAAGAAGATGAAGTCTCATATCAAGGACTATGAGGAGTAATTCAGTGTTTATGAATTGAGAATGAATGAAGACACCAAGGAGCATGAAGATATAGTCAAGCATCTCAGTTGTCACTTGGAAATCCTATCTACAAGCTTGAAAGCTAAAGAAGATGAATGTTTAAGGTATGTAATTGAAAATAAGTCATTAAAAGCTAATTTAGAGAAGACATCAAGTAAGATGCAATTATTTATGATATTTTAAAAGAGATCAAGTGTTCTAGATAATATTTTGAGTGGTAAAAAGCATTTAAGTGATAGAACTGGTCTTGAATACAAAGAAGAAAAAAAAAATGCAACTCAAGACAAGATGAAGACTAATGTAAATCAGACCTTGAAGGTTAATAATCAATCAAAGAATGAAGATGATGCAGAGTGAGGACAAATCAAATTAGACAACCAAATACCATGAAGTATGAAAGTTTTAATTGTTACACATGTAATCAGTTCGGGTATAAAGCTAGAAAATACAAGAGATCTGTTAGAAATGAGTTTGCATGGAACTATGATGGGGGTCATCAGTCAAAATTTGTGAACAAAATCAAGTGCTTCAATTTTAATGATGAGGAACATTTTGATAAGAATTATCTAAATAAGGTAAGGCAAGGTGAGTCTTCTTCAAAAGGAGTAGTTTGTTTCAATTGTCAAAAGAATGGACATATTGCAATATTTTGTTCTAATCAAGAAAGGTAGGATAAGATTATTGTAAAAGGTATATTTGATTTAGTTGTCAACAGAGAGGTCACATTTATAGATTCTTCAAGCAATGGACTACAAGATAGAATAGGTTTAATCAGGCTCATGGAGTATAAGAAAGAAGGAAAGTTAACCCAAGAAAACCAAAGGTGGTAATTGTGATTCATAATGAGTATGCAATTCCAAGTAATCTATTTACTATGGTGGAGAATGTTACATAAGTTGAAGAGTGCCAAGGGCTCTCATTGTCTACTCATATTGTGAATGAAGAGACTAATCTCAAGGAGAAGACCAAGGTTTTGGTTAAAGTTAGATCAGAGGTGTGTTTGAATGATAATGAGCAACCTACTGTATATGAGTATGTTCCAAGCTTGGTTCCTGCCTTGTCAAGGTCTGAAGGTGATGTTTTATAATGTAAAGAAGCTACTTCAGTGATCAAGGTATGTAAAGATTCCATAGTTGCTCCAAATGTTGTATATCCTATCATAGAAAATAAAGTGAGTGATGTAGAAAAATAACAAGTTGTGAAAATTTAGACTAAGTAGAACAAGAGAAAAAGTCTTATAGTTAGAAAATGATTCCAATGGTTACTAAGGAGATGTGGGCCACTCATGGCTTCACCTTGTTTTAAGAGAATTATGGTATAGAGGAGGTCTCTATCTATGCTTCTTAAGAGACTCATTTTAGTGGAGAAGAAAATGTTGCTGCGGTGTTCTTCAAAAGGTTTTAGAAGGCAAGAGATGAGTGTTATTAGTTGGAGTTGGTATGTCAAGATGGGATAAGTGCTTTAATGAGGTTAAAATTATGTCATAAGATGTTTTTGTTGTGTATGCAGTATCTACAGGAGTATAATGGGGTTTTTTTAGGTGACATAATGAGATTTATGGAATGTCAAGAAGAGTTTGGTGCTCAAAAAGGTCTGTGCACTTCTTTGTGATGTGTTCTAGGTGGTTTTGTGTTTTGATGATCATGTTTGTACCTTTTGGAGGTTTTTGTGTGCTCTCGAGTTTATCTTTCTTATTGTAGATCAAAGCCATAATATAGGAATTCAAGGTTCCCAAAGGTTTTAAGGCTTAAAACTTCATCTAGAAGTGTGTGATGGTTGTCTCTAGGTGTGTAAGAAGTTTTAGAGGTGGGCATCGACCAGAAGGAGGTTTGTTGACCTTGTTTATTTTGAGATTCTATAATTTTGGGCTATGCTAGAAAAGTAGTTTGCCTTACAATTTTAGATGAGGATTATTAATATATTTAATTGGGAAAATGGGTTTTCAAATTGAGCTTCAAATAGATCTAAAGGTTTGTGGTTTTCAAATTATTCTTTTTTTTGTCAAAATGGAGGCCTAATTAGCTAATAGGTTTGTGAAGGAAGTATGTTGTAGATGATGAGATAGGTGATTAAAATTGGTGTGATTGAGGGGGCATATGATATTTCTCTAGATATGAAGTTTTAGATCTTTAAATTATTTCTACTAAAAGTTGTGGGTTTTGGAAGTTCTAGATAAGGCTACAAGGAGTCTAAACAGGCCTAGTGTGAAGATTTGATGTTTTTACTCAGTTTATATAAAAGAGAAAAGAATGATTGTTTCAAGGTGAGTTCTTAGGGTTTTTAGAGTATTTTTCCTATTTAGGGTGTGGTATGAAGTTATATTGTTAGTTATTGAGGTGGCTTAAGAGAGAAGGCTAGTAAGCCTGTGTGGTGGTTCTTCATGATATGTGAAGATATGAAGATGATCAAGAGGTGAAATGGATAAAATATATTAAGGGGAGTCTCTATCAGATGTTTCTTGGTGAGTTCCATCATATTTCAATATTTTTGTGTGTTCTTTCTTCATTGGTTGAAATGCTTGCTTGAAAAGAGTGTTGGCATGTAGTAAGAGGAAGTTGTCAAGGCAAATAAGAGGTAGGCTCAAGGTAAGGGGGAGTTTATATAATATTTATAAGGTGGTCCTCTCTTTTTGGTTGTATTTTCAGGTCTTTAGGATCAGTTTTGTTCCCACTTTGTCATTGTGTCAAAGGGGGATAAGGTTCCTGTAAGGAGAGTGCTTGAAGAGAGAGAATGAAGGTGATTTGTATGAACGGTGTTGACATAAATGATAAAGGGGGAGATCATTATAAAATTTATTAGTGATGTCATGGAGGTGTCCAAGTGAGTGGATGAAGTGTCTTGATAGTCTAAGTGTCAATGATAAAGTGTGCAAATATGCCTGTCCTAGTATGATTGAAGTAGACTTAGTTGATCTTTAGTTTTGGCATGATTATGGATGGCTTTGAAGTATCAATCATGTATGAAGGGTCTTGTCATAGGTCAAAGATGATTTTAGATCTTGTGTAAGTGCATGGTATTCATCTGGTTCTTCATTATGTTCATTTTGGCATAGATGGTTCTGTGATAGAAAAATCTGAAGTAGGCATATTGATGACATTATATTTCACATTTGTGAAGGTTACAAGAGTAGATTAATATATGGATGGATTACATTATGTAAGGATATAATATGGTTCAAATTTTATGTCATGAAATTAAGTTTATCAAATGTTATTAAGGTTCAAAGTTAGCTTTCTAGGCAGATTGTAGAGGTTTCCATACTTAGCCAGACTGTCACTACACATCATGCATATATGTATGAAATAATATGTTTGTGCATTTATTTAAAGTATGAAGAAAATCAATAATGGTCAAAGGTTTAAATGAAGATGTAGTCTATAGTTATAAGAAGCCACCCTTAAAATTTAGAGACTTGAAGTGCTATCTAGCTCAAGTTATAAAGCTTCAAAGTTGCTCTACTAGACTATGATGGGTCAGAGACCATCAAGTTTAATCATGTTAAATTCTGAAGTCATCTAGTCAAAATATCTAATGGTGCACATTAATTCATGATCTTGATCCAATGGTGTACATAAAATCCAATATATCAAAGGTTGCATGCATAGGTGACAAGTGTCATAAGCTTGCTAGTTTGGTAGAAGATCAATGGTGAGCGGTGGTTCATACTAACAAAGATCAACAGTGTGGGACAAGTCAAAGAATCAACTATGCACATGAGATTGACAAGTTGCACAAGCATAAGGGACTTTTAGTAAAGTGTTTAAAAGGCACATGAAGGTGAAAAGTGTCATAATCTTGAGAGTTTTGAGTAATATCTAATGGTGAGCACTGCAAGTTAATGATTTAGCTGATCCATAGAGATCGATGGTGCATATTTGGTCAATATTACAAGGGTGCATGAGATGAGGTTAACATGTTCGATGTTTAAAGTTTAGATAGTGGAGAACTATGAGTTAAAATTTGAAATAATCTTAAAGAGATTGATGAAGTGCATTTTTTCCAAATAGTCAAGAAGCAACAAGATGATGAAAAGTGCTCGATGTTTAACAATGATTATTGGAATTCAAATATTTGAATTTAACGAAAGAAATACTAGTGCTTGGTTTTTTATCAATAAATTTATATCTATTCAAAATATGACCATGGTGTAAAAATAAAAGTTATATATGACTTCAAGTAACATCTAGAAATATTAATTTGAAGGTCTAAATGTTTGTATAGTCAAATTTATTGAGCTCCAAAGTTGACTGTGTTCATTCATGCTCTGTAAGCGACCCGAGAAGGGTAATTGAGTTTTTATTTATATTATTTCAATGGTTTAAGATGAAATAAGTATTAGATCATGTTTTATACATCATGAGGATCATCTTTATGGATTTTAGAGGTTTGACCAATACATATTCAGTATGAAAAAATGATTATAAGTTAATTGTGTGTTCATTCATGGTGTTTTTATGTACAAAATGTTGTTTGAGTGAATTATGCTTTAGCAAAAGAGTGTTTTGGTGAATATGATCATTTGAGGATGTTGAAGGGGTCATGTGGAAGTGATCCTATGTTTCTTAGTTTTCTTGGAGAAGTGTCATAAAGGTGAATGGGTCTTCATAAGACCTAAAAGGTGACTTAGGCTTATTTAAAAGAGGGTTATGCTTAAAGGTGACCCATGTAGATGGCTTAAGAGTGAAGGCATGTGTTTTAGCTAAAAAGGAAGGTTGTGAACTTGATAATACGATGAAGGATCTATAAAATCTGAAATTATATGTGGTGATTTCAAAACTTGAGGGACCTAAGGGAAGAGGTGTGTGTGAGAACTATGGAGCAAAGAAAAGGGTGTGTGCCCAATGGATGGGTTGTGGAGTAGAGCAGGTTGATGATTGTGTGTATGACCTATAGGTTATATGTTTGATGTCATAGATAGTGATCTTGTAGGTTTGAAATTTGAAGGTTTTCAAAAGAACTTGATCATCTTAGGGGTAGGTGCTCCTTATGAAATAGGTGTTTCACTTAATTCTGGTTACAAGGACTTGACTAGTCTCATGTTTATGATAATATTATAGGACAAGTAGTCCATATGTTTGTAGGCTTGAGAGTGGGTTTTATTCCCCAAGAGGGTTTCCCACATAGATCCTATTTTGTGTGTATGATCTTGCATTATCTTCATTATTCATTGCTATAAACATCTTGTATGTTTCATGAATGGTTGTATTGAATACTTAAGTGTTTGAAGGGTTTGGAAATTGAATTGGATAATTTTTCACCACTGATTCACTCTCCCCCTCTTAGTTATTATACCCCTAACAAAAATATGTCAATTAGTTTCTTCATTTATTCCTTTCATTCCCTTTTACCCTCATAAATTTTGGCATCTTTCTCTCCTTATTTGGTGTATCCTAGGTTAGACCAGATTATATTTATGATCAATTTTACCAATATAAACCTCCCTTTTCTTCCCCCACTCTTAAGAAGCTATGGAAAATCACTCTCTCCCATTTTTTGGGGGTATCTATAAAGAAAGGAATCTTATAATTATGAACAAGAAGAATAATTTATTAAGGGTGGGCTCAAATATTTTTGGATGTTATAAATGAAAACCTGTCATCCATAAATAATGTTGACTTTTTTAAAATGTCAAAATTTGAATAATAATTAATCAACAACTGCCAGTTTTACATTCCAAAAGAGATTAGCTAGGTTGACAAAAATATTGATATAAACTCAATTAAATAGGCTAAACCTCTCACCCTCTATGCTAAGCTCAATTTTTATGGAGATTTGAAAGGAAATATAGGTATGTAAATAGGTGGAGTGATTAGAGACAAAAATGGTGAACTTTTTTTAACTTATAGGGGACCCCTTAGGATTTAGACAAACCACTACATAGAAGCAAATACTACTTTGTGGAACATTCAAGTTACAAAGGATTTGAATATTAAAATCTTGGCTATTAAAGGGAACTCTCTAAACATAATCAACTATCTTATAAGATTTAATTTCCCAAATTGAACCATTCAGAACCTAGTGTATCATGCTCTAAGTCTCTTGTAATACTTTAAAGAGGTCTCCATTGGTCACATTTATAGATAAGGAAATATAAGCATGGATTATCTCACCAATTTTGGTGTCTCCAATTAAAACCTTATCAAATGGACTAATGTCACCAACCTACCCTGCTCTATCAAATAAATTTTATATGAATAAACTAATATTAATCCTAATTTGCTATTATATGTTAACTAGATTGATAACCCCTTGAGGGATGGGATGGCCCTTAGTTTTCATTTGACAATAAAAAATGAGACCTATATTGAAATTATTTTCAAATCTCTATTGAAAATAAATAATGTCAAGCCTTGTACAAATCCTCATTAGAGATAGTGTGCTGATATGAAGGTAGTGTGGCATCAATAATAATTAATGAGGTATAATATTAGGAAGATTCTCCTCATACACTTGTAATTTTTTCCAAATCTCTAGGTTATTTCACATCATAATAATTTTAATATAATTTATTTTTCTCATGTCAACTACAAGAAGTGTGAATAAATTAATGATTTTCTATTAACCAAAGGAGCCATGGGAGATGAATGTCTCATCGTTGAACCATCCTCTAGTGAAGGAGTTAAGATAAACACCACAATGTGTAATATTCTAAAGAGATAGGATGGGTAGCTATATTTAACACATAAAGGGCCATGACCCTAAATTTTCTATTGATTTCATGAAGGCATTCAAGAATAATATTTTTACCATGAGGGGATAACTATAGAGGTCTTAAAATATAGTATTTATAGAATTTATAGAATATAAACTAAGGGATTGAAAATAAACAAAGAAATAAGGAGGAATAATGAGGATATTAACACCTTATTCAAGGAAAATGAAAATATCCACAAGCTAGAAGACAATATTATAAGAACCTCTTTTCCCAATCCATGGGTGAAAGTCTACATACACATCATGAAGTATGAAAATTTTGAAGATAGGTATAGGAAGATTTATTTATATCATTTTTCATTACTAAATTATTTTATACATAAGAGGTTATGGATAATTCTATTATTTCTGCTCATGCCCTTGGAAAACTTTATTTTTGACTTTCAAGTTGAGAATAATGACATGCCCATCCACCAAGCTCTTATTTTTATACTCTTTCTTGAATCCAAACATACCAAGTCATATATTAAATTAAACCTCATCCTTATATTCCTAATTCACCATATAAGGTTAAATAAAACCCTCTTGTTGATTATCCTAAGGAGGGAGGGACTAAACTTAAATAGAAACCTAGGTATATTACCATCAACCAATAACAATGTAAAGGGAGGGTAAATACTTGATGATTATTCTTAGGATCCTAATTCAAATAAGGATATAAATTAATTAATAATATACCAACCCTCTAAAGTTCCATCATCCTTGGAAAAGGACATTTTCCTTGAGTTTTATAAGTGGAAGGAGAAGACTAGGCCCTCTAGGAAATTAAAATTGTGCATCAATGAGATCCATGATGACATTCCTAACCCCTTAGTTGATATCTATCCATCACACTTTAGTGACCTCAATTTTTATAATTATGATACCTTTTATGGTGGCTCAATTCCTAGCCCAAATAGGAAAGAGGAGACTATGGTGGAGGGAGACTATATTTTGAGGTTAACTAACTTGGAGAAGGCTCCTAACTCGTAACTAGGTATACTGAAAGGTTTGTTTATTAAGAACATAAAGCTTTAGAATAATTTCAAAGAGATAAAAATATAGATGGAAAGGGAGAATTCCACTAATAAGATAGAGGTGAAACATGACATCAATCAATGGGATATTTTTTAGAATATATTATAGATAAGAGAGGACCTTACCAAAGTGGGTATCAAATAGATAAGTTTGGATAAATAATTATTGGATAAAAAATATAACCTATATCAAGTGATTATTAATATAAAATACACCATTAATAAGTGTGTTTCCAACATTAAAACATTGTAAGAAGGATTGAATAATAGAGAGGAATAGGATCCCTAAGATAGTCCTAGTAAAATAACTAGGGGGTAGAATAAGAAACAAATGAAATATGCAGAGGAGACTGAAGAGCTATATTTTGAGAATCAACTTCAAACTATTAAGGATGAATGGGAGTCCATATTGGGTCTCAATGTCTTTCTAGTCAATAATTTATATTTTTTATTATTTTGTCTTTATCACCCTTGCTAATGTTATGTGGATTGGTTATTATTTCCTTGTTGTTGTTTCCATTGTTTGTATACTAATGTTATTTATTGGCATGCCTTTTATTTTTTATTTATTATTAGTGTTGTCATGCTTATATATTATTAGTTTTTACTAGGGTATGGGTTCTTTCTAAGCTCATATTTTTACCAATTATCAAAAAAATAAAATAAAATAAAATAAAATTGTGAGTTGAGGATTATAAATTCTCCACATTACCATCTTGATAAAGTGATAATATAAGTTGAGAGATGTGAAAGTCTAACCACACTAACTTGGGTAATAATATACCCTTTTGTGGAACCTAAAAATAATGTTCATATGTAAAAATATAAACCACTGCAAATGGATATATACCCAAAGTGATCATTCAATACCATCTTTCCCATAAATCTTAAATAACTAAAAGATAAAAAGTATTTACATGATCAAATTTCATGACCCGTATGATTCATATATTCCTAAAAATGATTTATAATGCTAAAATATATCCTAAAATGTCATAGAATGTCTTCATTTTTAGTTAAAATCATGTATAATATGTCTCAGTTTCCTCAATCTAACCCATCTTAACCATATAATCTATCTCAAAACTTTAAATGATCTATCTAAAATGTAGGAATATTTAAATTTATTCCATTGTATGACTCTAATTTTATATGAAGGATGAAGCCTGTAAATCACTCATCTCAAAAGAAAGAGTAATGTGAATAATGTGTTATATAAAAAATTATAATAATGTAAATTATATATACAAACATGATAATATGTCTCCTTGAATAAATAATTTGAACACTGTAATCATGTATGAAACATGTAATCCAAGGTAAAGGCATTTGTTTGTTATTCACACATAATATATTGTCATGATAATTCATTTGAAAATCATTTTTAGATGTAGCAAGATATGTTAATGAAACCTGCAAATCATGGAAATAAAATCACAACATAAAGCAAAAATTAATGAATGATCAAAAAGTATTATAAGCACACAAAAATATATATTCAGATACCCACAACATCCTAGTGAATAAGTTATAAACACATATATCATGATCAAGAAGAACACAATCATAAAAAAATGTCACTAACTATAACCTAAAATGGACACAACATTGACATGACATGGAATAAAGGATATTATGACATAAATGACACATGACATGACAATTCATAATCAATTTACACACAAAATATATAATAATAAATATAGAAAACTGTAATGATTGAGAAATGTCACAATCATTAGCATCATGAAAGCACAAAATAGGAAATATTATTCTACATAATTAGTTAATGTCACCATATGGTATAATAAATGATAATATCCAAAATAAATATCACTCTAAAAGCATGCACATGAGTAAGTCATGTGTAATTAGTCTAAATAGCTCTATAAAATTAATGGGATGACATAGAAAGATATAACCTAAAAATTATAACAAAATAACCCAACATGGGCATGCCCCCAAATGTGGGAAAGTTTCCCATGGGTCTAATCAATGTCACACATATGTGTGTCCATGTCTCAGGTGTAACCTATATGTCATGCATCTACCTCATGCATACCATGAAAATCATGTGTGTATAAAATGGTTGTGTAACACACTATGTATACAATAAATAACATTAAGCAACTATGTGTGCTATTAAAGTAATCTTTGTATAGGTTCTAGTTTTTTATTTTTTTAGATATGAATATTATTTTGCATTTATGAAATATTGATATGAACAAGCATTCAGTAAATGATACAAGTCCAAAGGTGAAAATTTGTGAGAATAGAATAATATGAGGGTTTAAAACAATCAATAACATATGTCAACATAGAGTGTGCACCAAGTATAGTATAAAATACGTTTAAAGAAGGCAAGTGATGTTATTATACTGTATGGTAAAGTCATGTCTTAAATTATTATATAATATATCTCATAGTTTTTCTTGACACTAGTGGGAATGAGTCAATGTGTAAATGTCATAAGGTGTGTCAACATAACATATATGTGATAATGTAAGCTCAATTCATGTCATAACAAGATCAAGCATAAAGAATCAATATGGAGAAGTGGCTAGGTAGATTTTTTCATCAAGGTGTAACATTCCTCATATAATATAAACTAAAATCAAACTATTTTTAAGGATGTATATGCATATGTCTTCATAAGATAGCTAGTGTGAATCTATAGATCAAAGCAATCAATCAAAGGCAAGGGTTAGTGAAACATAATAATCAAGTTAAAATAAAATGCTAGAATAATTATAAAAAAACAACATATGTATACATCCATATAACAAATGAATAACTCAACTTAGGATAATGTGATCAAGTAATAAAATAATAAAAATATATGCACAATAAATTTTGTCAAAACTAATGTATGATATCATCGAGTGGGTGATGTGGTGGTCCTAGATCACCAAAGATAGTACTAATGTATGGATATATAATTAAATAAAATTTTAACATGTCATCATCACTAGAATTATCATATTTTGGTACCTTATTTTATTTCACATGCCTGATGTAAATGTTTATGCTTAATTAGTGCATCTATATGAGTATTACATGTATGTCCCAATGTTAAATCACTAGGTGGTGAATTTTTTTTGTTCTTGGATTTTTGTCATTTTGTCTATTAGTATTTATTTCTTATAGAATTTTTATCATTATATTTTCAAATTAAAATCCAATGCATTTATTATAATCATCTATGATAGCTTCATTTTATGTAATCATTTTTTTTCAAACATAACCATAAATTTTTCTATAGTGGAAATTACAAATATTAATGAGTCCAAAACTTTTGGCCCATAAGCGACTAGTAATGTAATATGACCAATTGATCCTTTTTAATATAGAGTGTATTTTAACTATTTTTTTGTGTGACCTAAATATTCTAAAAATTGGATACTACATCTATTAGCCCCATATTATTTATCAATCTCAACTTCTTGCCTATATCCATATTCACCAGGTTCATTAATTGACTATTGCATGGAGTGTATGACCTTTTGTCTTATATTTTTATTTAATTTTTAGGTGAGGTGTTCATCTTAGGTACCCTTGTCTTTATTTGTTAAATTATAATAATTAACTTAGTTTGAATTTCCTAAAAGTTTGTTTGTAATGCCTCACAAATATCCATACCATATCTTGTTATTTTGTGATAATTATAATACAATGTCCCTTTTTGGTGCGATAAATAAGCTATGAATTGATTCCTAATGGATGGAAAAGTGATAAATATATCTTCAATAGATAGTTTTAGTGTAATAATTTGTTGACTTTATGAATTTGATACTTGTAATATTACATATATGATCATAATGGATTCTCTACAAGTAGATGTTGTTGACATATGGAATTTATTTAAATTATTTGGAATATTGCTTGTGTTAGCATTACTATGTAACCATTTTATAATTTGTTCAAGACTAACTAGATATTATTGTGTGTGTTTCACATTCCTAGTTTTTTTTAAATGACAAGAAGAATTATTTGTGTTGCTTAAGGTACATACATAGATATGTTCTAGTGCCTCATATAAATATATGGTTGTCATTCGAATCGATATTATCATTGTAAACTTTCTCTTGTATAATATTCTCATTTTCATGGTGATGAGGAAAAATTATTTAACCCTAAATTTAGACATATGGGGTTATCTAGGGTTAAATGGGTATTATATTAGATTTTACACAAGGATGGTGAACTAACCTAATGAACATGACAATTAATATAAAACTTAGACAAATAGTATTCTTAATTTATATAATTGAGATTGATAAAAATAGTAGAGTACAATTATTGATATATATTGTAATGAATTGGAAAAAAAATGATACTTAGCTATTTTACATTGCTCATGTAGGGATGATCTATAATAGATTGGAAGTGGATTAGAAGATGATCTTATAAAAGTCATAATATTTTGAGAATATTATATTTGTGGCTTTGGATGCTTGTGTCAGATCTAGATAGTTGCGTTGATATAGGTGTCTAACCCTACAATAAGTTTCATATAAAAAATACTTTATAAATCTAGATTTAACCAAGTAGATCCTTATGGGTTTTATACTGCCTTTCTTCTTATGTATATAGATGACATGCATAGGTTGTCTCTCTTTTTAAACTAATCAAAACCTAACTTATTCACCCTTGGAGTGACTATGTAAGAAATGGGTTAGTGGGATCATGGCGTTGAACTACCTAAAGTAACCCTATATCAATGGGAATTGCCTACATAAAAAATACGTTGAATAGGAACTTAGCCTTATATATTTATCATCTACATGTTGGATTGTGTGTGCATAAGGATGCAATGTGTGATAGGTAAATACATGTAGTGACTTAACTTCTAACTTATAAAATATGGTTCATGAATCGATCTTTGAATACTTCAAACCTTTGGAGATATTATTCCTATGACTAATATATAAATAGTGATGAATAGGGTAGGTTTTCTCACTTGAATTATTTATTCATTACTTCTTAATATATAACCTTGTGAGTTCTAGGTTTTTGCTAGGTAATGAATGAATGAGGGTTGATCTTATATATATACTAATCCCTTTTGGAAATATATTGCACTATATCACTTAGAACAACCTTTAGGATATGTTTCATTTTTAAATTGTATGACTTTTTGGCATTGGAAACTTTGTAGTAAAAGTGGACACTTGTGTTGACGCATGTGTCTATCCGTGATGCAAATGTCCAAGAAGTTAGAAAATAGGTATAGGTCCAAAACTAGTAGTGAAGGATAATAATTAATTTTAGAGATTTTTGCATAGTACATAAGGCCTATTCATCATAATAACAATGGTTAGATTAAGATATAATAAATTTAGGCATAAGGAGATAGTGAACATGAGCCTTTTGGTAGTTAGCAGGTCTATAACTGAAAGATATAACCATGATAGATATTTTCCAAGTCTACAAGACTAAGGAATACATAAATCATATTTTAGTATCTAAATTTGTCCCCCTTTAATATAATAATTAAATTTATAGTTTAAATTAAACAAATACATACCTAGGTGCGTATAACACACCTTATTTTTATGTAAGCCCAACTTGAGTGATTTGTTGGTGACTGACCTAAAACCCAAGGCATGTTAGAGTATGTAATAAATGTATGAAATATATAATTTAAAATTTTTGGAATGCCTTAAATTAGAAAGAGCAAGGTTATTAGTACACCTGTGTGTTGATATAACCATCTTGCCTTTTGGAAATTTGACTTTAAAGGATAACTAGTTATAAAGTATTGAAGCTAAGATTAGGATAATCTTGAACTTGAAAGTTTATATATATATATATATATATATATATATATATATATATATATATATATATATATATATATATATATATATATATATATATATATATATAGGGCACCTAAAATTGACAAAATCAAATTAATTTACATATTAAAAATACTATTATGGACTGTTATCATACCCAAGATGGACTATTATTGAGCCAATATACTACACTAATTGGTTCACCTTGGGAAGGTTGAGTTGATTAAATCACTTGATCTTACTAAAATTATAAGTTAGATTGGATTAAATCATACTTTTTTACCAAAATAATAAGTTGGGTTTTTTTAAATCATCCACCCTCATTGGATATATATTATGAGTTGATTAAATCACTCACCCTCACTCAATGGGTGTGTTTTAATTCACCTTTACACTAAGGTTGGGTCCATGTGTCCTTATATATATATTATCATACCCAAGATGGACTGTTATTAAGCTAATCTACTGCAGTAATTGGTTCACCTTAGGAAGGTTGAGTTGATTAAATCACTTGATCTTACCAAATTTATAAGTTAAATTAGATTAAATCATCCAATTTTACCAAAATCATAAGCTAGGTTTTTTTAAATCATCCACCATCATTAGATATATATTATGAGTTGATTAAATCATTCACCCTCACTTAATGGGCATGTTTTAATTCACATTTACACTAAGGTTGGGGCCATGTGTCCATATATATATATATATATATATATATATATATATATATATATATATATCCTAACTCAGAGAAGATACAATATGGTGAATATAAAATTGGTCAAAGTTTGGAGTGTATGTGATCATAAATGCATCATGTCTATAAATCAATCCTAACTTAGAGAAGATAGAGCATACCTACACTTTTGATTGGGAACATATTTGTTAAGTGGGAGCATGACCAATATGGGGATCTGATAGACCTGATTAGGGGATCATTTATCATAATACACCATACTAAGGAGGGTTATAAAGCCTCCATTCTGACATAATCATGCAATAACCCTAAGGGGGTCTTAAGTTTTGATATTTCACCTAAACTAATAACAAGAAAATTAAATCTAATCTAGTGTTCACCAAATCTTGTGGTACAAAGTGGGGGTTAGAAACAATAAAACTAAACATACATAGAGTTCATATACTCATGTCAATGTATAAGAAATACTAATACATAGAAGAGAAGCACAAATGCATATCTATCTACTCTTACAAAAGGAGAAATAAGTTAGGAATATTTACCTTTGAAGATGAACCCATCGAGCCTCAATCTCTCCCTTGGACAAGGTGATTCATAATAGGTTGTTGTGGTATGCAAGGATGACAAATACAAATCAACTCTAGGCTACACAACCTATCAAAGCATCCAAAAAAAATCTCCATAAGACAAGATCCATATCTCTAAAGAAAGTATGGAATCCTAAGCTTTAATTTTCAAGCAAAATGGTCAATAAGTAGATGTTCATTTATTCGTACTTCTTATTTTTCTTATTCTTATCAAATGATGGAAATGAACTCGTATTTATAGGTGGATTTAACCCTAAACCATTTTTAAAATCTCAGCTGACAGGGTCAACCTAGGAGACCTAACATATTTTTAGACTATAATTCACTAGGTCATGAGCTAGGTTGACTAAAGGTCAACTATATCCTAAGTGAAAAATACCCTAAAATTGTATAGGGTCGACCCAAATGACCCAATATAGCCAAATAAAAAAATGGGATTTAAGTGAGGAATACGAGGATAAATGTAGAAAATGCATGGAGTGGGTACAATAGAGAATAACAAGCTTAGGGTTAATGGTTTTATGAGACAAGTCTGTAGATAACAAGTGGTAAAAAAGACAACAATCCTATGAAGCACAAATGGTCTACCCACCCCGTTCTTGGTGCACCCCTTAATGCATGTACTAAGAGAGATTGAGACTCAATGGGTTATTATAAGATTCAACGTGTCAGTAATGGATACAAGTTTGAAAATATTATGTGTATACATGGAGGACATGGTTTTATGACATGCCCCCATTGAATTTAGAGAATCTAAGAATTGGTGTAAAATTTAGAGAACATTTTTCCATAACATGCACCCATTATAATCAATAAATACTTAGTACTAAATAAGTGTGGAGGTCATGCCTTTTTGGCATGCCCCCACTATAATATAAAACTTTGAAAGTGTGGAAGCCATGCCTTTATGACATTCCCCCCCTTTTAAGGTGAGGTGATATAGAATATGGTAGTTAGCTTACCTCAAAAGGATAAGATAATTATATAATTTATTTATGGATCATGTAGGATGTTGGAGTATCATGTCTAGGTAGATATAACATTGAATCATGCAGTATGTGATCACATAAAGTTTTAAGATTCAAGATGTATATCATGGAAACATTTAGAGAGTAATAGTACAAGATCATAAAATAATCAAGCACACACACAAGAACAATCAAAAGTAAAACAATAAGAAATGGTCCAAGGAGAAATCATACAAGGGTCATGTTTAAATGCCACACAATCAAAGGGACACGACTTATTAAAAATGTCCATCAAGCATAGAATAACATATCCAAATGTCTACACACAATAAATAAAAACATATTCATATGTCAAAATAGGCAAACAAAGGCATGATGACATAAACCAATAGAGCATATTCAAATGTTGAAATAAAATACCACAATGAAACAAAATATCAAGAAAGGAACACACTTAGTAAAGTGATAAAATGGAAAATTAGAACAAATATAAACAACCAACATGAACCTAGCATACTAGTTCCTAAATATATGTGTTTCCAAATATTAAGTACATATAATATCAAGTACATTATGAAAGTTATAAACATGGATATAATCATGTGTAATTATATATAATCTCAAACATGATAATGGAAAGTGATCATACAATAATTTAACCTGGGTGTATCGTGATCAAAGAAGCAAATGCCCCCAATGTACTTAGGACATGAGTGGAGGGAAATCCCAACATATGTATGTGAATATATCATGCATCTAGATATGCCTATATCACACTTAAATAAAGCATGAAACATATGTTTACATATGAAAATAATGATATGTTATTTACTAATGTGAAGAAAACAACATATGCATAAGAAATAGTAAAATAAGGAACATGCTGAAAATATTTGGTATTTTTGAAATTTTATGTATTTTTCAAATATATATATATATATATATATATATATATATATATATATATATATATATATATATATATATATATATATGTATCTGTGTGTGTGTACATACATACATATATACATATGTATCTGTGTGTGTGTCTATATATATATATATATATATATATGTATATATATATATATATCTGTGTGTGTGTGTACATACATACATATATACATATGTATCTGTGTGTGTGTCTATATATATATATATATATGTACATAGGAAAATTTAAAGTATATCCAATTATCCCATCTAATGGATGCTCATATGGAAGTGATCTTAACACTGGATATGGTATAACAAACTGGCAGTACTACTAAGGAGAATGTATAGGTGTAATATTTAGTGTTGTAGGCTCTATAATGATCTTCTTATGTTTCATAAGATTCTATCATTGTGAAGAGGTAGTGGAATTATAAATTTTATCATTTTCTTGTATAAATGGGATTTAGTGATTAATATATTGTGCCTCTTGCTCTTTTGTGTTGATGGATTTTACAAAAATGTTATTCTAAAGTGCTTTTGATTTCTATTTTGTAATATGTTTTATTTCCTTTGCCTTTATTTATAATCCATTACTTTTATCTATGTGTCATAGATAAAGATATACTTCCTTATTTGTAAAAAGATGCAAGCTTGCCTTGATGATCAAATGATATGCAATTATTATTTCCATCAATCATTGTTTTTATTAAGTGTAACCATGATTTTAAAATATATATTATAAGCATTTGGATTATAAGAAACCTAAAAAGTAACATAAAATTATTTTGAAGCAAATGAAACTCTTACCTAAATTTATCCCATAATTTTTAGAATTGCATTAGTTTCATCCACATGTTGAAACTTATTTTTAAGAGAGCTAAGAAATGACATGCATTGAAAATTTATATCTTGATAGTCCATAACATTAACATATGTAAATTACTTTTCTTATACATGAGAATTGATAGTAAAAGGGTCTTGACATGAGAAAATCCTTGTGATTTATCCATTTGTAACTAGTTAAGGAACTTTATCTTTTACATCTTCACCCTTTTGTAACATTTCTTGCTCTACCTTTGCCTTTAAAATCTTTTTTATTCTATGTTTTGTGTAATTTTTTGTGTTTAGAATTATCCTTTGGTGCCCATTTTTTTGTAACTTGTGCTTCAAGAAAGGTACTCATAATGTGAGTGGGTTTCTTGGTTTATGTATCGATGATATGATCACCACTATCTTTTTGACTTTGTATTTTATTATTTAATTTAAAATAACAATCTATATGATTCCCATGTATTCTATGATGTGCACAATGGTACTTTTATGTCCTTATATGATGTAGAGGAGGTAATTGAATCACTTTGTTTCAAAAAATTTATATTAGTATTTCAGTTTGACCCTTATTATCCTTTTGTTCACTTTCTGAATCACTTATTTTATATGTTTTTCGTTATAGCTTTTCATTTGGATATATAACCTTTTTGGTTATAACATTACTAGAGGAAGATGCAAACATATGATTAACACTAGCATATTTTATATTTTTTAAGTGTTAATTTGATTTTCTAATGATGTGATCTTTGAACTAAAATACTAATTTTAATTTTGTAACTCCTTTATTAGCTTACTCATATATATGTTTTGATCTTTTAGGGCTACATAAGAATAATCCTTAAGTGATTCAGATTGAATATACATACATATAACATCTAGGGATTTTAGAAGGGTTTGTTAGCTACCCTCTTTTGGCATTATAAGATTGGCCACCTTACTCCTTGAATAAGCAATAATATGTACCAAGTTAGAGGAATGGTAGCTAGTACCCTCCCTAGGCTAATGAGGAGGAAAAAGTTATTTTTTAGCCATTATAAATTTTCTAAAGACTAATATGATAAAAATAAATAAAGCATATAAAAATGATAGGGAACAATAAATCATGAAAATTAAATTCATAAATGAATAATTACATTAATCAAGAAAATTAGAAGACCTTAGGTCAAGTTATGGTTTTAAGACCAAAAGTTGGGTTCATCAAATGTTTAACCCTAAATTTAGATATATGAGGCTCTATAGGGTTAGTAGGTTATTAGTTTATATTTTACATAAGGATGTTGAACTAACCTAATGAGAAGGATGATTAATATAAAACTTAGACAAATAGTATTCTAAATTTATACAACCAAATTTCATAAAAATAGTAAAATATAACCATTGATAGATATTTCAATGAATTGGAAAAAAATGATTCTTAGTTGGTTTACTATGCCCATGTAAGTACAATCTGGAATAGGTTGGAAGTGTATTGGAATATGATCATGTAATAGTCATCAAATTATAGGAATATTTTTTATGTGGTCTCAAATGTTTGTATTAGATATGGATAGTTATTTTTATGTAGGTGTCTAACACTGTTGCAAGTGTCCTATACAAAATACTAACTAGATCTAGATGCAACCAATTGGATCCTTCTATGTTTTTTTATTTCCTTTATTTTTATGTATACATATCATGCATATAGGCTATCTCTCTTTGTCAAATGATAAAACCTTATCTTCTTCACCCTTGGAGTGACTATGAGATAAATAGGTTGGTGGTCTCATAGTGTTGAGATACCCCAAGGACCACTTTATCGATGGGCATTGCCTACATAGAGAAAATTTTGAACAATGTCTCATACTTATGTAGTTTTCCCCTACATGTTGGCTTGTGTGTGCACAAGGATACAATGTGTGTGATAAACAAATAAGTGTAGTGACCTACCTGGTAAATTGGAAAAAAATGTCTCATGAACTACTCTTTAAATTATTTAGACCTATGAAAATATTACTCTTATGATTGATATATAAAAAGGGATGAATAGGGTAGTTTTTCTCACTTGAATGTTTGATTGAGTGATTCTTGAGATATATCATTGTGAGTTCTAGGTGTTTGTTAGGTCGAGAATGAATGAGAATTGATCTTGTAAATATACCAATCCCTTTTGTTATATATCACAATAAATCACTTAGGTTGACATTATGGATATGATTCATTTTAAAATTGGATGAATTTTGGGCACTAGACACTTTTTAGGAAAAGTGGACACTACCATTGATGTAGTTATCTTTTTAGGACACAACTGTCCAAGAAGCTATAAAATAGATACAGGTCCAAAACTAGTAGTGAAGGATAATAATCAAGTTTATATTTTTTTCATAGTATAGAAGGCTTGGTAATTAGAATAATAATGTTCATACTAAGAGATAAGTAATTTGGGCATACATAAATAGTGAATGTGAGCCTTTTGACAATGGGTAAATATATAACTAAAAGGTACAACCATGATAATTATTTTCCTAGTGTACAAGACTGAGGTACTAAACAAATAAAATTTTAGTATATACAAAGACATAAAAGTAAAGATCCACCAAGGATACATATAACCCATTAGTCTTTGCAGAAGTTTTTGAGATTATAGAATGGAGATAAGATAGTATATCTCTCAACCTTATAAAAAGAGGGATTGTATAGAAAAATGTATAAACCCCGAACCCTATAAGGTTTGAATGATGAAATAATATCAAGATGAATGATATAAATAAATTATATTTTTCCATGGCTTAAGGGGCATTCATGAAATATGTGTTATCAATAGAAACCAAAACTTCTTCATGTATAATAACATCCTTTAATTCATTGCATTTTGATTCATTATTTTTCCTTTTATTGAATATAAATGCATGGTGAAATAGATAAAATAAATATAAAACTTTTGATACCATAGATTTAAATTTTAGGTATAAAAATTTTGGACTCATGTAAAATCATAAATTAGAATTAAAATTCAAACCCCAATAGGGGGAAAATTTAAAAACTTAATAAATTTGTGAAATAATAATGTATAAGGAAATTTAGGGTTATTAATTTCAAATGAATTATTATGTTCACCAAAATTTGTTATTTATTTTACACATAAGAGAAGTAAAATAAAGGAAACTATGCATTAATTCATATTATGGAAAGTAAAACAATAAATGCATTGATGTGAATCAAAACATATTAATAGAAATTACAATTACTTAATCTGGTAATGACAAAACCAAAAATTGATGTTGTACTTGGATAATTATACTTTCCTATTACTTAGAGAAGTCATCATTGATTATGGAAATTTTATGTATGTTATTTGTAAACTAATCAGGTTAGAAACAATGGTTGAAACCCTGTCAGGATGTTGCCAAAAAAAATAGACATCTATGAAAGCTAACACTTTCAAAGTTTATCGATAGTGTCCCTATGAATAGTGTGGGTATGATAATTTTATGAGCCTCGTGTCTTGATTTAAATGTGATTCTATGTTTTTGAAACTCTCTAATATTGCATTAAAATGCATGTATTCTATTTATTTCATCTAAACTCTAATAGTTCTTGACTGACTGCAAGGTGCCCTTTAAAATGGGTTAGTATTTTGTGTTGGACTAACCCAAACCACTCCTCATTAAATGGATGAGAATTTTATATGTTTAAATACTCTAAATGGGCTTTAAACTGCATGTAGCTATCCCACTTATTTGTGTGTGAAACATAATAAACAATCTAGAATGTAGTGCTCTCTTGACCTTTGATACTTAACACCATGAAACTTTGACTTTGTATATTCATATTTCACTCTATAGACTACTCTAGGGATGATCCTTGAATATTTTATATATGTATATGCCTTTTTATAATGTTTCAAGAAGGTTCTAGGTTATTTCTAAGTGATGCTCAAGTGTCATGACCCGAGGGGTGATTTGTATTTATAGATGACTATTTGTTAATTGTCACTATAATCAACCCATAAAGAGTGTCTAAGCCAAAATAATAGAGACTTACAAAATTTAAAAATAGTTTTTAATGGTTACTAAATAATTTCAAAATAGGAATACCCTTGAAGTATTTGATGATGTTTGGTATTACTAGTACAATCTTGAATTGAAAAAATGAGATATGGAGAATATTTGTTAGGGATTATGAAATATTCTTATATAAACACAATTGATCATGAATAATTGCATCTAGTGAATAGAAGTTCATAAGATAGTAGATTTTTATATGGATAGAGGGAAAGTGTTATCAAGATCCAAATATATACACATTGTCCATGTGTGTCAAAGTATGCCAAAGTTGATGTTTCCAAAGTGCCGAAGACAAAACTTAGGTGTATGCACATACATTACATAATTTTCAGATTTAAACAAGTTCTTTTTCAGCATCTCAAAATCAAAAAAATAGGTACACTTATAATGATGTTCTTCTTAACCCCTTAGATTATGAAGTGTTTGCATACTAATTTCCAATAAGATTTATTGCTCCAAAGTTCAATTCTATCAATGGAAAGGGATACAATTATCATAACATTTAAGATTTGCATTCCTCTTATCTATATTTTTCTCATTATGATAATGTATTAACTAAGTTATTTCAAAGGATATTAAAGGATTATTCCATTTATTTGTTCTATGTAGTACTATATGGATCAATACATTATTTTACAACATTTGTTGATGAATTCTTAGCTTATTTTTAATCAATATTGGCATGAAAATTACATTTTCATAATTATCTCAAATAAATCAAGATCAATGAAACTACTAATGAGTATTTTGGTGGCCAACACAAATCACCTTCTTCAGAGAAGTGGGGGACCCCTCTAAAAGTCCTCAACTCAAAACTTTCCTAGAGATTCAATTCATTTCTAGTTGGCCTCACACCTTGAGAATCCTTGAACCTCTATTCTGTCTTGGTCTACCAAATGTTTTGTGATGTGTGTAATGACAAGGCTAATCTTTGTTAAAGATCCTTGAATTCTTTTGAGTGTAAATATAGTCTATTCTTTGTTGCATTCTAAAATAACAAAAGGTTTTCAAATTTAGAATATTTTATCAAACTAAATATGTTTTTCACAGATTTGAAATCATGTTGTTTTTCTAGAGTATCAGTCTCTTAGAGTCCTAATCATATTTCATAAATATTTAATGGAAAAAGGTGAGATTTTAATTGATTATGTTGATTTATTTTAACTTAGTCACTTTTTGTGAAATCTTGCAAGAGATCCCGATCGAATGAGGAAGTGCCATGTGGAGCCTATTAGATGTATTAGTATCTTAGACCTATCAAAGATGTTAAAGCCTAAGAGATCCTAGAAAATAAGGAAGTGCCACATGTAACCTATCATATGTGTCAATCTCTCAAACATGTCAAAGATTTTAGATCTTGGGAGATCCCAATTGAATGAGGAAGTTCCATGTGGAACCTATCATATGTGTCAGTCTCTTGGACCTATCATAGATATTAGATCCTGAGAGATCCCAATGAATAAGGAAGTGCCATGTGTAACCTATCATATGTGTTGTCTCTCATACCTATTAAAGATGTCAGATCTTGATGAATGAGGAAGTGCCACATGAAACTTGTCAAATGTGTTAATCTCATCGATTTATTAGAGATTTTTAGAGCTTGAACAAATAAGGAAGTGTCATGTGGAACCTATTAGATGTATCAGTATCTCAGACCTATCATAGATGTCAGATCTTGAGAGAGCTTGACCAATGAGACCATGCCACATGGAACTTACATATAAATTAATAGAAAAATCTTGAGATGCCTTAAGGTAATTAAAACTAGATATAATCATATTCAAAATCTAATCAGAAGACTCCATGCATCACTTTACTACTTTAGGTGGCTAAATCATGCATTCAAAATAACAAGAGTGTGGCCCCTAAATGCACTTAGGTGGCATCTATCATAAACAAGACCAACTAATGATAGACATGTGACATAACCTAAAGCCACTTGGGGTGCCATATGATCAAGGTAGCTATGTACCTACCATATTTATCACATTAACTAAATGGGAAACTGGGCCTCAATTGAAAAATTTAAAATGTTTCATCATAGCCACCAAAACTAGGCAAGGAATGTATATTTGAAATTTTTGAGTTAATGCCAAATTGAGAAATGAATGGGTGGATTAATCCACCAGCTAAAATTAAAACTTATGTTGGATGATTTTCCAATGGCTATTGATGTAGGATATAGTTGTGAATCCCTATAAGTCCTTAGATTAATAAGATATATCATACCACTCTTAATTCCCTAGAATCCTTCTCTATAGTGCTTCCTCACAATTTATATGTTTCTCCTCACCCCTCAACTTAGTAATACTTAGCCTACAAAAATGGCCACTTCATATTTAAGTCCCAAGCTTGAGCCTGAGTCTTGAGCTTGAGCCTGAGTACCAGGATGCCACACTTTCACCTAACATGGTATTTTTTAACAACATAACAAGGTCTTCAAGGCAGTTAAAGATGTGTAAACACCCACCTTGGAGAATAATGATAATAAAACAAAGTACTTCAATAATATATCTACAATAGGAAAGTCAATTACATAGGGTTATAGCCAAGCATAATGTTTAAACTTGCATGGACCTCTTTAGTAACTTGTTACAGACATCCAAGCATGTTATCTAGGATGGGTGAGATCTAGTTTGCTTATCCAATTTGGAAAACTTGGTCATGGACATCTCAGGGGTTATTTTTAAGTAGTATTACAATATCCCAAAGTACACTAGTAGTTATGATGTTGGTACATTGGATGCATGGGACAATGCTAATAATATATATGAGGTCCTCAAGGACTAGGTCATTGACCAAGAGTGATGGGTTGACAAAGAATAAATTAATTCTTACCCTATCCACCTCTTTAATAAAGGGGTTCACATTAGGATGTTCCTATTAAATTACCTATTTAGAGCTAGTGAAACCACATAAGTGAAACTTTTATGGGTTCCCCTTCTAAGCATAATTATCAAAAGAGAGAAGGTCCTAAACTTGGGGAGTGTAATAAATTTCAACTTCATTAAGGACATATCAAAATACTAGATTATAAGAAAATTAAACATGATGAATTACATGGTCGACATTGTCTATGCCACCATTGTGTTCAAACCTTCTACATTTCCACCTATCATTGTGGTGCGTGTAGTTTTCTATAAACTATATGGCCACTACTACAAAAATCACATTTGGAGATCTATGAATCATTCTACCCAATGGTATTTATGGCCATCATTAAAGTGGCCATGCCTTAACTCTTGAATGAGATCAGATAGTCCCTCACCCCCATTAGTGGTTATTGGTATTACTAGGATGACACTATCATCTGAGTAGTAGGAATCTATAGGCCCCCCCTCTGCCTACCCTATTAGGTCCCAAACTATTTAGCCAAGCTAAATAAATCTAGTCAATTGGTATATGGCTTGTTCAACCACTCCCTAAGTTGATAGTATAATGCCTACCTAAAATTACCCATCATCCTACACCATCATGTGTATAGGAATCTTACTCCATTGTATAAGATGGTATCAGGCAAAGATTTTTTATGCCCTAGGTGGTGGAGCACAGAGAATAGGACCTTCATGGTGTCATCAAGGCTCATGTGAAAAAATACCAATCTCACCTCAAAATCTCATAAAACCATGTTCCTCACCCTAATGATGAGATTCATATCAACCCTACTGATGACAAAGGGGTGTTAACTAAGCTTTAGGTGAAGAAGGGAAAGTAGGCCCAATATGGGCCATCCACTCAAATAAACCCTATAAATACACCCTAGATGTTAAATAAGATTATATAGGGTATCTAATCTCCTTCTCCTCCATGATTTTCACCTCCTTCAGTCTTAGCTCCAAATCTACCACATTCAATGAATCAATCTACTCAACCCCTGACTATATAGGCACTATAATTTGGCATCAGTATCAGCCCCAAGTCAAGCTTGAAGCATGACCAACAATAATAATCTATAGATATTCCTTCCCATACTACCTCCATCCTTCAATAGCCCCATGAGGCACCTCATAGTTTCCCTTCCCTACTAAGCTCACCCAAGTTGTGCCTCCCTTGTTTCCCATTTTTCCCCTTTTATAATTTACTTAGTTACCTCTAGTTTTGACCATGTACAACATCCTTGCATCCTAATTTCCCTCAACTTAGCCCATTCCATTTGTATGGATCCCTATGGCACACCTTTGGTCTTTAAGATATTTTGTTATCTAGTCCTTAGTAATGTTTACTACATAATAGGCTACTAATATGAGATCTATGCCAACTCAAATCTTGATGGAACCCCAAACAATGAGCACACCTATGTACAGAGTTTAGTCAACTCTGATCACCTCTATTACACCTAAAGTCACTCTACATACTTCCTAGTTAGTTTCCACCTCTATCACCACCATAACCCCTTCTACTATTATGTCACAAGCTAATCCAGGCAAAAGGCCCAAGAAGACAAAAAAGGTAACTCCCTCTCAACCTTCTACTTAATATCTTATTAATCCCATTGTCCCTCCCAAGTCTTCCTTTTACATCATCTTGAGTTCCCAAGGATTTTTATTTAACTAACCAATTTCCTTGTTCCTCTTAAATACCCCTCTCACTAGTACTATGAACCCATAATTCAATTGGACCCAAAGCTAATGACATGCCTAGATGCTCCTGTGGGATTCCCCATTTTTCCTTCCCCCTTTTACCCCCATGCCTCCTCCTCCTCCTCCATTGATATCTTCCTTCCTTCCCTCTAATTTATCCATTATACCTCCTCCCATGCCTCTACCTTCCACCTGTATATCTACCACCCCACCTTCATCTTCTTCTACCTTGGGAGTTACCATAGGACCACATCGACTCAAGATGATCTTGCAGGGTGATATAGAGGTTAAATATGAGTTTAATAGGGAGTCTAAGAATATGAATAAATTATTACATAGATATTAGATCAAGAATGAGACACAATGGTATGTTAGACCAAACATGACCTCTTCTCCCTGACCAAAGTGAGACCATCTAGTAAAGAAAATAAGGTGGTTAAGGATCTAACATTCATGATCTAGGATACTCATGACATGTCCAATAAAATCACAAGGGACATGAAGGAGTAGGTTTTGGTACTTGAAGCATAGGTGAAGAGCACTTTTCCTATAAAATTGATTGGTTAAGTCAAAGAGTCCCTTGTGTAACTATCCACATTTCTCAGTGAAGTGGTCATAACATTGACCATGATTAAATAACACCTCCAATGAGAATATGCATACATAAAGAGGATCACTTTCATGGACAACAAATGTAAAAGGCTCATTATGGTTCTCCACAAGGGCTTGTTCCCAAACCTTAAAATCATACCTCTCTTAGACCTAAACCTATATCAAACCTATCCCAAGACCATGAGATCCTTGATTGAAGAGTGATTGGCCATGGTGAATATAGTCATAGAACCTCTAGAAGAAGGAAATGAATGAATTCTAACTTACTTCAAATAATTCAACATCATGGTGTTATTCCATCCATATGACACCTTACTAAATAGAGGAAAATTCAAGGTCCACCTAACTCATTTTGACCAGGTCATGAGAACCAAAGTGGCAAAGGCTATTAAGGCTATAGACAAGGTGATTATGGAAATATTTACCTAATCCATAATGAGTATCATATAGGTGTCAAAGGTGAATGTCTCCCTTAAGGCCCTACTCTAAGTGCACCAGTGACTTTTGGGCTAGTCTAAGGTGATCTTTCAGGAGCTCCCATGAACTTGGCTAAGTTGGTTAGGGAATTCAACTTGGTGGTGGCTATATTGGTAGCCAATAAGTCACAACCTAATTATATGGGAGGTTTTTCTTCTCCATATCCTTAGCATATAACTTGAGTGGGCCTTGAACATCTTTTGGGGAGTGGGGAATCTTATATTTTTTAAATCATTATAGTTGAAATACTTTGGGTGGCCATCATAACCAAGGATGGGAATCTCATGCTATTTGGAGATAAACCCCTTCCTTCTCTACATATTTTAGACTACTTTCTCTTTAAATGGTCATAATTTTCATGTAATAAAACTCTATCAAAACTATAATATAATCATTTTATTTATTTTGAACCTGTCTTCTACTCATTGAATGTGGTCCATTGCTTCTAGTTTAGAGTTCATGCTTATGTAAGAGGAATGATTTTATGATTATTTTATAAAGATGAATATGGAAGTTAGATTATGCATTTGCTAATATAATTCCTTGTGTGTTATTTTTGGTTTGTTTATGAACAATCCATACTTTATGTGATTTCAATTATAATGAGTTTAAAAAGCTTTGTATGTAATTATTATAAATATTTTTAGTGTTTACATTTTGTGAAGGACTATTAAAGTATAATATTCATATTTTTGAACCTTATAATCATGCCCAATTAGTGGATAAATGTTTTTACAATCATTAAACTAGGCACACAGTGGAATAACTATGACTTGGCATGTTTCAATTCTCAAGCATTAACATTTTATTGATTAGAAATATCTCGTTCTGGTCCCTTTTCCCTCTTTATTAATGTTTATTTTAGAATTGAAACACTCCCCCTATTTAATAAATTAGTAAGGTCATGCTTAATATCATTCAACAATCAATTTAAATAAGCTATTATGAATTCCAAGTGTCATCAAATAGACATTAGGGCTTTGGTGGTAGCATTCATGTTCATTGAGTAAATTAGGTTAAAGTTCTTAGTCCTTGGAATGAATTAACATCAGTCCTAAAATTAATGAGGGGATATATTTATCCCATGTATTTCCCCTACTCTTCTCTTTGGAATACTCAACCACATGAGTGATTTCAGACTAAGATTTTTAGGTGAACAATTGTGTTCTTATATTTAATAATATGGTCACAAATATGACTCATAAACTACTAGATAGTGAAATTAAAAGTATATTTTAACATAGCTTGTTTATAATTATTAAGAACAAAGTATTATTTAACACTTATTATTATTTAAATGAAATTTTCCATGTGGTTAGAGATTTTGAGGTCAAGATTTTAGATGAAATTGTGTTTAATTATTGTTCAATTTCTTTAACTTATAGTGGTTCCAAGTTTCCAAATAATAAAAAAATTAAGACAGAAGTAATGAGACTTTTTTTCAATCTAAAATTAATGTAAATATTTTTTTTGATTCTATAGAATAACCACCTAATAGAATCATATTCTCTCAACAATGAGATCATAGGAAATTTACAAGGCTAAGTGGAATTACACAAAATGTATTGAAAATATATATTGAGTGTAATATTATTACTTTACCTCCCATTAGAGAACTTTATCATTTAATATGATTACATAATATTTATTTTATGATTATGATAAATTATAAGACATTCTTAAAATAGATGAAATACCTTGAACATAAGATATAAAACTTCTTTTATAAAAATAAAATTTAAGTAGAGGAACATCAACACTTGAAAAAATTTACCAACCCTTTCCCAAATTATGATACTCAACCAAAGGATCAAGAAAATTCTTTTATGATAGATAAAAAATATCAAATGGATAAATCAAAGAATTCTAATGCTCATTCACTAGATTCCTTTATTTGTGTGGTGGGTTAAATTACAAAGAATATTATACCTCATCCAATTGGCTATCATGATAGTGACATACAAAATGATAACTCTCATATAATATCCCTTTATTAATATGATATTTAATAGGATAAATTTCTTTAATAATGCATTTTTATGACTAAAAAATGTTGAGGGGATATTTTTCGCTATCTTCAAAATGATCCACTTTTATGTATATCCATGCACACATATTAAAGTAAAAAAATGAAAGGGTGGATAAAACCAATTATGCCACTTGAAGATCTAGGAGAAGTAGACATTCATATTTGGTATTAGACACTTGAAATATTGTGTTTTTACCAAACCATAACTAATTGACATATAAAGACATACATGACTATTATTCACCATTCCTTATATCCATTGTATTATAAATGGGCCTATCCCTTCCAAATTTACATTATCATTACACATGATCTTCCTAGTCTCAACCCAAATAGATTATTATCATTATTAGGCTATCCCCTAGACTTGGGTCATTATTTTTATTTTCTATACAAGTACACACCTTGTGTATGCAATGGGAAATGCAACAAATCTACAAATCAATCCTAGCGCAGAGAAGATAGATCTTACTTACACTTATGATTGGGGATACATTAGATAATCAGGGTCATGCCTAATATATATTAATTAGACCTAATTAAGGGATATATTACCATAATAATATCACTAGGTAGGGTTCCAAAGCCTCCAGTCAAGCAAAACTATGCAATAACCCTAACTAGGTCCTATATTTTCATATTTCACTAAACTAATAACAAGTAGAAATCTAATCTAGTGCTCACAAAATCTTGTGGAATAAAGTGGGGGTAATAAAAATTAAAATTAAACATGCATAGAAGACCTATACTCACACTAATCTATACATAATCCTAATGCATGATAGATAAGTGTAAATGCATATCTATCTACTCCTACAAAGGAGGAACAAAGTTAAGGATACTTACCTTCGAAGATAAACCCACCAAGCCTCAATATTTCCATTGGTCAAGGTTATTCACAAGATGTTGTTTTGGTATGTAAGGATGATAAAGATAAATTAGTTAAAGGCTACTCAACCTATTAATGCATCTAAAAGACTTATCCATAAGACAAGATCTATATCCCCAAAAAAAGTATGAAACCCTGAGCTTTCTCCTCAATTAGAATGGTGGATAAGAATATGCATAATATATCTTACTTATTATTATGTTATCTTAGAAATGGATAAATGATTGTGTTTATATAGGTAGATCTAACCCTAAACCATTCTGAACATTTAGATTGATAAGGTTAACCCGATTGACCTAGTATTGAAATTGATAAAAACATAACTAGATAATGAACTATGTCAGCCATGACCAACTTAGTTATTAGTAAGCTTTGTACCTAATAATACTAAGTTGACCTAGATAACTTAGTCATGTAAACTACCAAAAAGGGGTTTAGGTTAGGGAAAGGGATAATGAAGGTAGAGAATGACTAGAAGAGGGTACAAATAGGAGGCAAAGTTTAGGGGAATGGTTTTTAGGAGATAAGTGTGTATATAACAAGTTTCAAAAGGGAAAATAATCCTATTGAAGCACAAATTTTATATCCACCCCTTTCCTGGTGTACCCCTTAGGGCATTTACTTAGAGAGATTGAGACTTGATGGGTTACATCAAGATAGAAAGTGTTAGTAAGTGGTAAAGTTTGAAAATATTATTTATATACATATGCCCCACTCAAAACTCATCACGTGTCATGTGAATGTAATAGGAGATGGTGCTTTTAGAAAGAACATAAAAACACAAGAAATTGAGATAATTAAAAATAACATACAAAAAGCAATGCTAAAATGAAATGAGAGTAACTAAAATACCATACACATACCTTACCTTACCTTTCTGCTAAATGATTACATGCAAACATCCTATTCTTGATCATGGAGGGTGTAATACCTACATTGAGAAACCCTGGGGATATAAGACTAACAATAGAAATAATGTGTGGATACGTAGGATGGTTAAAGTAGCAATGAGGGACATAGAAAAATTGGCTAATTAGGATTGTTAAGGTAGGGTTAGAACATTGAAGGCAAATGAATGAAAAAATCATGGAAAATTAATGATAAATGATTACAAAACACAATAAATCATACTGGAAAGCATGTAAAACATAAATGGAAAAAAGAATGTAAAATATAATAAATCATGTTGGGAAGTATGTAAAACATGAATGTCAAAAAAGAATGTAGAACATATTAAATCATGTTGGGAAGTATGTAAAACATGAATGACAAAATGAATGTAGAACATACTAAATCACATTGAGAAGTATGTAAAACATGAATGACAGCTGAAATATCAATGCAAGAAAACTTTAACAAAGATATGTAAGCAAGTGAAAAGTAACCCCATGTAAGATAAGCATGTCAAATCAAACATAAAGAAAAACATGAAGGACTAAAAATGAAAGGTAAGTCAAGATGGAAAACAAACATGAAGAAGTCATATATAAAGAGAAATATGTAAGAATGCCAAATTTCATATGTAAGATAAGTGAAGTCCACAAAAATAAAACAAGAACATGATGGATAAATGAAAATCAACATCTCTAAAGGATGGAAACTCAAACTAAGTTATTATTCTAAGATGCAATGTAAGAAAACAAAAACCACATAATGACGTGAATAATATGACAATGAGATGGTGTGGTAAGAAAATGGTGTAAGGGTGTTTGTAAGGAATGCATGGTCCTATCTAAGGTCTAATAATACAACTCACAAACTATAAACCAAGAGGTGTAATAAGGTAGATGTGATCAACTAAAATCAAAATCCAATAAGGGGAATATAAGGAAAATGTGATATAAATAAGGAATGTGAGGCACCATATGGGTGATGTGAACATCCTTAATAAGAATGAGACACACTAGGTAGATGAGAAAGGCTAATAACTATCAACACCAAGGACATAGGAAACTTTGACTAATGAATGCAAAGCTTAGGCTAACAAATGAAGTATATAGATCAATCCATGAAGGATATATGCATAAAAAGTAAAATGTACCTACTTTACCACAACATGTTCCCCATTCCTTAGGACCCCTTATAGAGCCATAGATCTAATGTGAAGATTGGGAACTTGTGTGAGAAAGTAGGTGATATTATATATTATAGGATATAATGAGACATCCTACCCTAGTATACTAGCCTATCGTACCCCAATGGACCTTAGCTCTATCATAAGGCCTACTGTGGAGTTTGAAATTTGAATAAGATAGGATATGTGATGAATATAAATCACATTTTTTGGTGTGATTTAAATTTTAAGATTGTTTTTGACTTTGAATCATTGCCTTTTATTTGTATTTTTATATTTGGATTTTAATTTGTTTTGTATTTTTCTATTCCTCCTCCTCCATATGGATTCAGAGAACCAAACATGAGTGAAATAGGTGACAAACATAAGAGAGATTACACTTGGTCACTAGAGAAAAGGACCTAAAGACCAAGGTGCTTAAATACTCTTAGACTTTCCCACAAGTAAGTGTGCAATCTCAAAATTGACCAATGTAAACCTCAAATGAAAGGAAATACAAGAAATATGGGGATCATAAGAGATGCATCTATGTAATAATTGATACAATGATGAATATGCTCATAACTAATCACAAGGAGGTAAAATAGTGTTATGAAAGGGATGGTGCTATGTTATGATAGGCATGTCACTAGATAAGCCATGATAACATACATTGGATCTAGTACAAGCACCAATTAAAGTAGTAGTCATCCCAATAAGTGGTTTAAAGATGTTTTAATGTGGTAATTTATGAGGAATTCTAGGTCTTATCCATGGTATTACACTACAACTCACAAGGTGAACACCAATGAGGTGAATGCTAAGTAAGGGAAAACATAATCATAAATCTAATAAGGCAAAGAATGACATAAAAAGACAAAAATGAAAGATAGATATATAAGAACCAAACTAAAAACAAATGCAAAATATAATGTTTAAGAAAAACAAATAACCAAAAGGCAACAATGATGCTATTAAAGTGAAACTAAATGAAGTAAAGTGCGCAAATAGAAAGAAACATGAGATAAAAAAATAATAAGTAAGATCTATGCTTACATCTGTATTAAAGATGAGCATGTGAAATATAAGCCTATGTGTCTCGAAAGGTTTTTTGAAGTTGAATTTATTTGTTATTATGTATTGTAGAATAAGAGTGGGCATCATAAGATGCCCCAATGTGTAAGTGGATGTAAGAATGGGAATCGCAAGATGCCCCAAAGTTTGAAGGGACATGTGGATGGGCATCGCAAGATGTCCCAACATGTAAGATTGTTTGAGGTAACATTAAACCATTGAAATCATTTACATTGGGTTGGTAGGTGCATTTGGATATAGGTAAATTTTTTGGTTTTTTAGATTTTAAGGATGTTGAATTTCACATAGGATGTGTAGGAGAGGTATGAAGAGGTAAAGGAGGACCATGTATGATATGCTTTGGAGTAGGCATTTGAACTAGGTAGTCATTTGGTTCATGTGACCTAAGAGGTTGAGGTTTAATAGATGCAAAATATGTTTAAAGTTGTTCATGTTAGCTATCCTTTCCTTAATTATGTAGGAAGAAGGATAAAATGTGTTTTGAAAACCATTAGTGTATGAGGTGTAAGTATGGGATAATTGTTATTGTTCATTAGGTATTTGATGTTGATGTGATAGTGGTTCTTTATATTGAATTCAAGAGTCTTGAAGATAGTCTTGATATTTTTGTTTTATGAGAGTATCAAGATTTCAATGTCGACCAATCAAGGAAGCAAGAAGAAATTAGTGAAGATCACAAAAGGACTCATGAGAATGACCTATAATAACATGCCACCAAATTTTTTTATCAAGATTTTACCCTTTTGGATGAGGTTTGGAAGGATCAAAGCTCATGGGTTTAGAGGGTGGAAATTTCTTCATAAGTTTTTCTATACTCAAGGGAGGGTGGGTTGGGTTAAAATTGGTTGAATTGGATGTTCCATTTTGAGGTTGGGAACACGTGGATGAATCAATGTTATGAGAAAATGATTGGAAAGGTTATTTATTAGTTATTTAAGGTATTTCAAATTGAGTCATAATAAAATATTTCATTTTTGATTGGTCTAAGGCTTCTTTTAAAGTTTTAGGGGAAATGATTCAAACTTTGTATTGAAGCAGAGCTTTAAGAGTAGTAAAAAATAGTTTTAAAAGAGTATCGTCACTCATTTTATGGTCTACTTTGTGAGCTAGAGACTTCCATCATGGAATGATATTACTTCACCAAATAATTAGAAATATAAAAATATATCATAATGATATATAAATATAGTAGAAAATATGAATAATAGATGAGCCACTTCAAGGGAAAAACCTCCAAAGTGTTTTCAATAAGAAATGAATACTCCAATATGATGATGAACAACTAAACCTACCTCCTACATATAGTCTACCAAGGCCATGTAAAACCCATAGGCCAGCCTACTAAGCATATGAATGCATAGATAAATCTAAAAAAATATGCAAAAGGGTTATGCAAGCCATATTTGACTACACATATCCCTATACACACCAACAATTAAGGGCATATCACATTGTTTGATGAAATTGTGAAGATATTCATTAGGAAGTTGTTTGGCATTGATGAAATGGCTAAGGTAATTTTTAGGAAGGTCATCATGTTATAATTCATTCACTAAAGAATTAACTAAATCCTCTAGTTGTGAGATGGAATGTCTAGGAATTTTGTTGTACCATTCAAGTGCATCACCAACAAAGGTTTTGGATAAGATCTTGGTGGTAGAAAAGGTGTTAGTTTGGACCCATTCCTTATAAATATGACCAAAAGACTTAATAAATATAGTAGAGTCCTTAGTCCCAACATAAGTGATAGTTGGAGAAATGTTTCCAATATTTATGGATGCAATGAATGGGTATAAAGGTTCATTTTGAAGATTTTGAAGCATTTTTTTATTCATTGGAGGTTGAGGGATGATATTACCATTAGCATCTCTAATAAGAGGAGGGACAAAATTTTGATTTGGTTGAGACCTGATGACTTGAGGTGGATGACTAGTTATGTGTAATAAATGTTGTTGCATTTGCATTATTTGGGAATGATTAGTTGTTTGCATGATGTTCATTTGTTGAAATATTTGTGCAAGAAGTTGAGTTGTGTCAATTTTTGCATTATTATTTGAAGTTGGGGTATTAGTGTTGTTTGGAGGGGATTATTAGTGTTGGTGGGAGGAAGGGTATTGGGTGGAGGATTCCAAACATTGGTATTGGGAGGAGGATTCCCAACATTGGTATTGGGAGGATGACTAGGATGAAGGACCTCAACTTCATTACATTGTGTAATGATTGGTTTTGGATTAGGAAAAGATGAAGGAAGAAATTGAATAGTTTTATCTGAAGTAATAAAATAAGTAAGTTTCTAATCTAAATACTTAATTATGTAATGCTCTTGACTATGAAAAGGTTAAAAATATGACATCATTATGAAATAAGACTAGATAACCACACACAAAATAGTAGCAAACAAGATGTACATAGTCAACTAGGTCAACTTAGTACTATTAGATAGAAGGAAGATAAGGATACAAGGATGACCAAGTCAACTTAGTATTGTAAACTAGTTGGTAAAAAAGATACAGAGTTGAATAGGTTGACTAAGTATTATAGATAAGAAAAAACATAGTCTAATAAGGATAAAAATTGACCAATTTGACTTAGTACTAAAACATGACTAGCAGAAAAGAGTACAGGGTTGACCAGGTCAATTTAGTATTGAAAATAGGGTAAGACAAACTAGTGGGCTAACTTAGTAGTAATTGGATGACTTAGTTGGTTAGGTGAAAAATTAGTGGGCCAAATTAGTATTAAGTGGCTAACTTAGTTAGGGGATAAAAATAATAGGGTTGACAAAATCAACTTAGTACTAAAAATAGGGGAAAACTTAGTCTTATAAGGATACAAGTCAACTAAGTCAACTTAGTACTATAACCTGATAGGAAAAAGAGAGTACAAGGTTAACCAAGTTAACTTAATACTATAGATAGGGAAACAAACAGTCTGTGAGAGACTGTGTTAAACAAAATGATGGTGTGCTAAAAATAGGGAAAGTTTTTGTAGTGTAATTTGAAGAAAAAAATATAAGCAAACACACAAATAATTAGATTAATGGAAATTATCTAATTAGGGAACACAACACAAAACCTTGAACCAACACTAGTGAATGCATGTTTTTATAATACAACACATAATGAGCAAAGAGAAAGTAGTCAATTGAAAAGTAAATGCTAACTAGGTGGTCATCCTGAATGTTGTTAGATTATTATAGTGTTTATTTGAAGTGTGATAGGGAATTTGGTTGAAAATAAGGAACTAGAAATCAATCTATGGATGGTTTCAAGATGTTTAGGCTAAGAGATATTTGTGTTGGAAATGTTATTGGCTTAATATTAGGGCCTACCCCTCACTTCACAATACCACAACAATAAGGGTGCTGAGTGCTTTGCCAATATATACCATTAACCATGTGTTTATACTTGGCCAGAAAACCAAGTTGGCTTCCCCCTTGGTGATGAAATCCAAGAAGGCCTTGGGAAGACAAATGTTAAATGCATTTTGAATATTACGTGATTTAGTTGTGTGTGTAACAAGAGAAAAATATTGTAACTAAATGGTAATTTTGAAAAAAACACCTAATTAGACTATGTGAGCTACTCTAAGCATGGAAACAATTGAAAATGAAAGTGTAATTAATTACTAGCATATAAATGTTAATTCCTAAATTAAGAATGGTATAGAGTCAGTTCAAATGACACTGTATGTAAATATTAAAGAATAGAGTCGACTAGGTTGCTACTATTCTATAGAATAAAGAGTCTTTAAGATTTAAGTCGATGAGGTTGACTTAATATTTTAGATACAATATAGGATACATAACTAAGTTGACCAGGTTGAATTAGTTTGTTGTAGGATTTTAGGTTTGAAGACTAAAAAATTGAATAAAATAGAATTATAATGAAGTAATGAATTGAAAGAGATAGAAAGAAAGGAAACTTGGTGGGTTGGAAGATGCTTAAGATTTAAAGTTTTCTATTGAAGTGGCTTGAATGTTGGTTACAAGTTATGCAAACTAAGTTGATTGGGTTGAGTTAGTTCTATGAAACCCTATTTGTTGAAGCTTGATAAGATGACTAAGTTGACTTACGCAACTTATTTTTTATTTATATGTTGACTAGAATATTAAGTTGACTTGCATGACTTAGTTTGTTTTTTGGTACTAAATGGAAGACAATGTCAACTTGCACAACTTAGTTTGTTATTCTAGATGCTGACTAGAAGACTAAGTCAACCTAATCGACTTAGTTTGTTATCTAAAACTAAAGAAGAATAAAGTGTCAACCTATTTGATCCAATAACTTGTATCTTATGGAGACTTATACAGAAATAATAGTCATTCTAATATGACTGTGTGTTAAACCTACACACAAAATTTATAACTATACCATACTTTTCAACCTAGTATCATAAATATAGAAAAATAATACAATGATAGAAATGAAAAACATGAAATAAAAACTCAAGGGTTAGGTTCACATTAGGTTCACTAGAATGTATGTAATAGGAAATGCAACATATCTACAAATCAATCCTAGCTCAGAGAAGATAGATCCTACTTACACTTTTGACTAGGGATACATTAGATAAATGGGGTCATGACCAATATGGATCCATTATACCTAATTAATGGATCTCTTACCACAATAATATCACTAGGGAGGGGTTTAAAGCCTTCAATCAAGAAAAACTATGCAATAATCCTAACTAGGTCCTATGTTTTCATCTTTCACTAAACTAATAACAAATAAAGTAAAAATATAATCTACTTCTCACAAAAGCTTGTGGTATAAATTGGGCATAATAAACATTAAAATTAAACATGCATATAAGACATATACTCACATTTATGTATACAAAATTTTAATTCATAGAAGAGAAGTGAATATGCATATCCATCTACTCTTACAAAGGAGGAACAAAGTTAAGAATGCTTACCTTTGAATACGAATCCATTGAGAATCAATATATCCCTTAGACAAGGTGCTTTGTGGGAGGTTATTATGGTATGTAAGGATGACAAGGATAAATCAGCTCTAGGCTACACAAGCTATCAATACATCCAAAAGATTTATCCACAAGATAAGATCCATATTTCCAAAGAAAGTATGAAACCCTAATCTTAATCCTCAAGTAGAATGGTGGGTAAGCAGATGAAAAATATATCTTACTTCTTCTTCTCTTATCTTAGAAATGATGAAATGATTATTTTATATAGGTGGATTTAAACCTAAACCCTTCCAAAAGTTTAAGCCAACAAGGTCAACCTAGTATTGAAATTGACAAAAACATAACTAGATAATGAACTATGTCAGCCATGGCCAACTTAGTTCTTATTAAGCTTAGTAAATAACAATACTAAGTTAACCTGGCTGACTTAGTCATGTAAATTGTCAAAAAGGGGTTTAGGTTAGGGAAAGGACTAGTGAAGGTGGAGAATGACTAGATGAGGGTACAAGATAGGAGGTAAAGCTTAGGATAATAGTTTTAAGAGATAAGTGTGTAGATAGTAAGTGGGAAAAGGGACAAAAATAATACAAAGCACCAATGTTTTTCCCACCCCTTTCTAGGTGCACCATCTAGGGCATGCACTTAGAGAGATTGAGACTCGACGAGTTCCTACAAGATAGAAAGTGTTAGTAAGTGGTAAAGTTTGAAAATATTATGTGTATACACCTCAAAGATAGGGATACTACCATGGACTTGTCCACTTAGGGTGAAATTGTCCCCATGCCCTTTAATGGTTAGTTTTTAAAATTAAAACTTTCTCATATAGGTCATCCCACATGTTTCACATGTCAATTTAAAGTAAATCACCCAAAGAGTCAGTTATATAATCACATCAAACCTAATTTTTTTTAATTATTTCTCCTATCTAACATCTACATGGAACTTATCTATTAATATATAAATATATCACTGAAAATCACCTCTCTAAGGATATAATTCTTGAGCTAATCTAAATACCATTTGTAAGGTCAAGTCACAAGTTGTCAAGTGTTGAAAACCATACACAAGATTGCACTACATAGTAGTATTACATAGGATTATACAAAATCAACTAGGTGGGAAAATTACATTCAGTTTGATTTACATATGTAGAGTATTATATACGTAGGCATCAATTAGTCATATTGGGGTAGTTAAGGTTACCTCAACCTTTCATTTTCACCCTTTGTCTTGGTTTCACAGTTTGTCCTACAATGCACAATTAGGGATTGAATCAATGATAAGGAAAAAATGGATATGTGTGCCAATTTTTAGACATAAGATATATATTATTCTTTATTAGACATAGACACAATGGGAAACATAGTCACAAATTAGTAAAAATATAGTGGATAGTTATGTAGTACATCAAACAGGGTTGAACTACACAAGTGTGTAAGGATTGTGGACTTATCCAGGTGAACACAGACTCTTTATTTCTAGATCCGAGCATTCATAGACCCATTTCATATTTTTGTTGATGAATACATCTCTCCATATACCTAAAAAGACTTGAAAAAAGTTAATTACATGATTTTTTTATTATTTTATAGAAATAACAAGTTACTATATTTAGTTAGTTGTAATTAGATTTATTTAGTGATTATATACCTTGAGATTTTTTTTTAATTATGTTATTAGGTCACATAAATATTAAAATTATATAAAATGTGTTGGTGAACCTATTCCTTGTATTAAGCATAGAAAAGCCTTGTGTCCTTATGGTTTTCTTTTTTTCCTACGGTTTCAAATTTTAGTATTTAATTTCTTATTTATTTTAAAACTAAGTTTTGAATTCTTTTCATTAGTGATTATGAATAATGGAAGAAAAATAATGTTATTGGTATGTTGGATGAGTTTGATAAATATAAATTAATTGCATATATTCATAGAAATATACGTTTGTATGATGCATTATTACATGTAACTAGAGATGAAATTAAATATAATGCTAAGATTTTCAAATCTAAGAAACAAAAACATGAGATATTTACATATATTAATTCACCTTTGAGAGTTATTGATTCCATAATGTGTTGAGATAAATACTTTTGAATATTATTCCATGTCTACACCTTTTGCCACACATGTGATGTATACTCATGTTATGGGTACAAAACATAATTTTCCTCATATTAATATTATTATCCCTATATAATATACTTTCATACCTTCTATGGTTACTACTCATGTCACATCATCTAATACTACACAATTTTCTATGCTTGATAATCAAACATTAGTACAAATAATTATTGATCTACAGAATAAGGTTACACATTTACAACATAACTCTTGTAGATTGGGTCATACTATTACTTCTCATGTGTTATTATATAATGCATTAGCTCATGAGATTTTATCTTGTCATTTACCAACATTTTTGTGTCAAGTAAGCTTACATTTTATGATGGTAAGGTGAACTTAAACAACATCTTTGAGCCTTTCATACAACATGTTTGGATAATGCACCTAACAATAAGTTATTAAATAAATTGTTCCCACCAAGTCTTGAGGATTTTATCTTGTGTTAGTTTTATGATCTCTGTTTTTAATCAATTTTTGCATTTAACCCTTTGGCTGATCAATTTTTAGCACACTTTTTAATCAGTTTAGTGATAAGATGTCTTATTATTAGATTTAAAAAATCAACTAAGGGTCCTGTTGTCACTTGGATTTGCACCCTTTGAGGAGATGTCTCAGCTATCCTCATCCAAGTGGCATAATTAAAACACCTCTAAGCTGTGGGTAGCCTAAGAATGAGATGAATCTCTAGACAGGGCTAGTTTCTTGATGTACCACTTGTAAATCACTACTACACCTAAACTTTATGAGGAAAAAGGGAGATAAAATTGAAAGTAAACTATCCTAAAGGAGGTGATACACCAAATTAGTTGATGCCTACCAACTAGTTATATGTTACACATGAGAACAAGGGACTAACCAAACATACATTTATCCAATCTGCCTCTTCTCACATCAATATTTCATTATGAGATTGTGATTAATGTTTAGGCTAGGAGGAATAGATAAGAGGCCTAAGATGAAACTATTTAAATAGACTAACTCACTCAACCTTGACACATCAATAGAATACTTCACATGACTTTCAAGAAGAAGCTTTCCAACTGTAAATAGGTAAGAGCATGAGACAACACGCTAAGGAAACAAGATTTATCACTAAGAAAGATCAATCATCCAAGTAAAACACACTATGAAAATTCATGAAAGAGGTAAAAATTAGTATTATTTATTGATCCATGGTATTCAAATGATCAGGGCTTCACCATACATAGGTGAAACATGATTAAAAAAGCTAAAATGTCTAATTTTTATAGAACTTAAGAGAGAGAGAAGAAGAGAGAAGTCCAAAGGTCACAAGGACACTTGTAAAGATAATAAAATTAGGTAATTATGCATTAGAAGAGGATGTGAAATGGAACATGCAAGGTTAGAAGAGACAAGTGGCTTTCCAAGTCATGAAAGTCATGAAAAGTGGTGTGGAATTCCCTTTGTTAGCTCATAAAATTGTATTCATGATTTAACCCTATTTGAACATCCCAAAACTGATTATGGATAGGTATAATGATTGGAATGAGAGGGAAGGATTTCATACATGCCTCTCCATGCATTGGTTGTAGTCTTGGTCATCTAGAATCATCTAGAAATGAGCTATCATTGCCTGCACTCAAAGAAAAATCCTCTTTCAGTCACCCCTCACACTTGGTTTCCAAAATGGATTCATTTTTACATTAAAATTCATAAAATGGAGTGTATGACATGTGTCAAGACCCTTCATGGCCTTATAAGCATCAGGCACACCTTAAAATCACTTCCACTTGGAGTTTTCACACTTCTCACTACTATGTTCACTATGCTAGTTTTGACTGGCTAAGATGAGAGATCTATTAGGGATACTTAGGAGTTTTTACAAGGAATTACATATACATGGGGATTTATCTTAAGTCTTAATCTTTATTTAAAATTTAATTTCTTATCTTACCTCCTAGAACCTGCATAATGCACAAAATAGTCAAGAAACCCCTATTTTGTACTCTATCTATATAATTACATATTATAAAATAGTATGGGGAGGAGCCTACTATAGTATTATATAAGTTTAAATCACTTTCATTGTAATTCCATCTTGTTTGGATATCTTTATAATCTCATCTTCCCAATCGGGTCCTTATATAAGGGTTTTGAGTGTTTTATGTTCTTAAGGTTTATTCACGAAGATGGAACATTGGAAATGAAAAAAAATTCACAAGAATGATGTTTATGACCATTTTTAACACCTATAAACCTCTTTTATCTCCATGAAAAGCATCAAAAGAGATATGAGCTTCTAGAGTTGCCTTATCAATTTTGACTCTCCATTTCTTACAGGCCTAATGATGTCTCAAAGCTCATAATGAATTCCTCATGTTTAATATACAAAGTGAAAGATTTAGCACACCTATAATGACCCTAAAATCATTCCAAAATCCATTTGGATTTTTACCTTATGCTAGAATTGAAGATGATTTCTCAGTTGGGCACTAGACCTAACCATGCCTAATAACCTATCTACAGATTTGAGCCCAAAATGACTTGTTGATGGATTTACCTACATCCAAATAGATTGTATACATATATTTTTACCCCATACACATGATATAATCCATTATAATTTTCAACCCATACTATAAGTGAAAGTGGTTCTCTGTTTGGCTTTAGGCCTAAATTATGGCTTAAAGGCTTGTCTACAACTTTGAGGGTCTGGGATACCCTATTAGGATTCATAATTATATGAAAGATTTATAATGTTTTACTAGGTTTGAATCAACTATAAAAACCTTCTAGAAAGGTCTATATATCCTCTGGTCCATCCTTTCATCTCTTTTTGTCAAGAATGCAGGTTTTGCTCATAAGGGAAGTGCCCTCTATCTAAGATAAAATAGAGGGAACTTACCCTATTTTATCAAAATAATTTAAAGGTTTATGAAATTTCCTAAGTCATAAAGACACTCTACACAAAAATACATCCTTTTTTTAGATCAATAAACCTTCAAACTTCCTCAGATTCTAAGACTAGTTATGAAAATAGACTATGTGCAAGGTCTCATGATATGGACTATATGTTGCTTGATTAGATCTCTATATTAAATATTTAAATGATATTGGTGAACCATGGGGTATAAATTATAATATTATAAGTTCCTATCATATTTTTTAACCCTTTCTAAAACTCCTCAAGTCATACCCTTTACATTGGCTGCTTAAGGTGTAAATTATGTTTCCTGCATTCCTTCTTCAATAGTGAATCTTGTAGGTCATCATGCATGTTGGAGGTTGGAAAAAAAATTAATGAGATTATATTAATCCCTTAGGGTAATTTTATATTTTTTTTCCCCTTTTTTAAATTTTTTATGCTATGTCCACATCAAGAAACTCAAATTTTGCTCTATGCCCCTCACAATCAACTACAGTTGATGGTGTCAGGTCTTGTAGGTGTCTTTCATATGATCTAGGCCTTATTTCATTTATTTTTAATCCTTATTGAAGTTATATACACCATATATAAATTTACTTGTTACTTTCAAGCTTGGAATGAAGTCTGTCATCAAGGGTATTTAACTCAGTCTTCATGTTAACTCTATAGCCAACCAGTAGGGTTACATTTATGATGAAAAGAGGACCTATAAGTATATTTGTAATAAATACTCAGTATATATTTATCTATTGATGATAATTATATCATTAAATTCTCTTTTCACTACCTAAAACTTTTTAATCATGAATCTATGGTCCAATTGCAACTTTGGGTTAAGCTTTAACGGAGGCAGTATGGCTGTAGGTGTTGATTAGCTTTGTAGGCCAATTCAACTTGAAGGTTGATCATACTTTAAAAATTAATGATTTATTAAAAACTTATAATCATCACATAATTTTTGAAAATCTTAATAATTTCATTAGGTCTCAAACCCTTCAATGTGAACATTTTCTCAAGTCTGAGCATTAGGCTAGCTGTAGGGAACCATGCCTAGGCCATTTATATGGACTGACTCATCCATGGTGAATGCAAAATACACTTATATTTACCTCATTTATGATTTTATATGGAAATTATATGTTATTTATTATAACAAGACATTCTAACCTAGTTTTAAGCATCAAATCCACTCATTAGGATTAGAACTATTATTAACTCATCTTGTTGTAGATAACACTATGGAATTTCAATGTTCAAAGAGCAAATTGAGGCCTTTTTAAAACCAATATACTAAACTCAAACACCTATCTTATTTTTAAAGTTGATAGACCTATGTGGTATATTGAAGACAAGTTTACTTTTAAGTCTTGGAACTTAATGCAATCTTGTATGAGAAACCTCAAAAAAAGGTCTGAACCTCTTTTTTGATAGTTTTGGAAAATTATCCCAAAGTGCCAAAAGTTTGCTTGGAAGGTATCCTTTAGGTTATTATATCATCCAATATTCTTAAAACTCTTCCAAATGGTCTAAAATCATGTTTATACCCTCCAAACATCATAGAATGCTCAAACACACATTTCATGTTTCTCCAAGAAGTGGTAGGTCATACAACTGTTGTAGGTGGTCATTAGTTAACTTGTGTTATTATCCTAGATCTTGAAGTTGTATTTTGAATTTAAGATGAATAAAATACATATATGAGCAATAATACATCACTTCACTTCATTTTGGAACCATAACATAAAATAAATCTCCAATAATTGGAAGAAATGACTGCAACTCCACTCCTTCACTCCTTACAAAATGAGTCAGTTAGCTCATCAAATAAAATACAAAATTGAAAAAAAGGATGGGTAAAATTTGATATGAGATTATAATACCTCTTAAATCAATCCAAGTAGTTGGATTGTATAGACTTATTCAAACCAAGGCAAAACCTATAGGATACACAAATTAACAAGCAAACAAGATAGTCTAACTTCTTAGGAACGGTTCATAAAGCATAGGTAACAATTAATTTGAAAAAAAACATAAAATTGAATTTGAAAAATTTTAAAATACACCCCTAAGAGCATTTTTCATGAAACCTCTCTTGCTATCTGTACTAAGTACAAACTTGAAGACCATTCTTACTTGCCAAGCCTAGTGGAAGAAGAGAGAAGTGGTTTTCTTCATTTATTTAAGCTTATGATAAAAATGATCACTAAATTAAGTGTATGGAATACCAAGGGACACTTTTGAAAATTTCCAAACTATAGGTGTTTGTACAATTTTGTACACCTTATTAAATGCTCATTTTTGCAAGGAAACTACCCTTTTTTTGAAGAACCTACCACTTTTCAGTTAGTAACATTTACTAAAGACTTATTAGGACACATTTTATGTGACATCATCCTTTTAAACCTTAAAATTTACCTAAGAGGTTGTACAAGTCATTTAATGCTCTATTTTAACCCTTAAAATGACTTAAAAGGACATAAGGACTAAAATGACTAATGACCAAGGATAATATAACATGAAATCATACTAAATGAACTATAATACACTTTAAGACATAAATATTATACCCATAAAACATATAAAAATCAAGTTTTTACCTACAGGGGTCCCAATTTGACTTGTAGGGTCAAATTTGGTAAACATGTTCAATGAGCCTACCATTGATTAGGTGCCCTGATACAAGACTATGCTATCTATTATGACAAGTCAAATGGAATATAAGGAGTTACAAGTATTTTCAAGAAAAAATTTCTTGCACCTCTACATGAGTCTATTGTGTTTAATAATATTCAATCATTTTATGACCCATGTCAAATGGTTAAGGATTGAAAAAGTTAAACTTAGTGCAATGAATATGTTGAATTATGGGTGCAACCCTTAAACCACTCCTAGTGCAAATTTTCCAAGCATACCCACTTATAAATAAAAAGATAATGATAATAAAAATGATGTGAAATCAAAATTTAATGTATTTTTGTAGCCACCTTCTTGGCTTTTTCTCTTAGTTCCATTAAGCAATAAATTTACAGATTTACCATAACCTCCTCATAAGGTTTAATAAAATCTACTTGAATGCATTATTTTATTTCTCCCTTCACAAAAATATATTGATATGAGTAAGCCTCAATAAAATGGATTTGATAGTAATGCATATTGTAACTATCATCAAGGTATATGATATTCAAATAATTGATGCATCAATTTGTGACATAAGATACAATATTTGATATATGACAACTCAATTGATCTTAATACATCTATAAAAGATTCATATCTACAATATAATGGGATTGATAAGTCAAATATTTTTACATATTCTTTTCCTAATCAGATAGCACAAGAAACCACTTATCAACTTCAAGTGAATATGGCTTGTAATGTGCATCCTTCTTAAACTTATTATACTTCTATAACATAGCAAGAGCATCTTCTAGATGGGATTTTAGGCACACTTTAGACTATAAACATAGATATACCTAATATTACATTTGAGTAATATTATTTTATTGAAGATGAGTATTCTAATGAGGAATTATGTGTGTGTGTGTGTGTGTGTGTCTGTGTGTGGCCTATACACAGTGTCATGGTAGATACCCATTAAAGTGAAAATATTTGTACTGTGACAATCCTTACTAATCTTAGATGTATCCAATATGTTTAGTTTGAAATAATAACTATGATAAAAGGATTTTATTGAACAAATATAACCCATTAAGATGAATTTGTATGCCTCTTCATGTAGGTCCTTCATTCATTACTACATTATTATTAGTTATATCAATCACAAGTCTTTTACATGTTACTAGGATGACCTTGGATGTTTATATGTATGTAGTACCATCTACAATACATATTTGTATAAGGTGGACATAATTTTAGGTATTCCTTATGAATACCCTCTTCAGCAAGAAATAATTTCTTCACCACCTCCACCACCACTGCAATAAATTATACAACTTGTTAAGGGTCATTCTATTCAGATATATCATAAAAAGATAGTGTACTTTCCTAGATGATCATTATTATAGCATTCATTACATCACAGATATATTTAGGACTCATAGGGGAGATTATCTAATCCATTATGTCATATATTAGTTTTACAATGCTCTCCACATGTTCCTTAGTGAAAACATGCACATTCTACTATTACACATCATACTCCATGAAATATTATGGTTAATAGAGTTATGAAAGATCATATGGTGGATGATGAATATGACACAACATAACATTATTTTTTAGATTCTGACTCAGATACACATGTTTCTACTAGATAATGATGAGAAACATTAGTTATGTTTGACATAGGCCCTATATGTGAGCATCCCATTGATGGAATCATTGGTTAGCATTGCATAATATTCAAAAACTTAGAAATACAAAAAAGTAAAAATATTGTAAAAATAAATAAATTAGAACTTATGCATGACATGTATTTCTTATTTTCATATTTTTTATAGTTTATCATATATAGTACATTTTATATCTAGTTTATTATATACATATGCATTTCATGGTATATGTGATTGAGATGCAACCTATACAAGTCATAAATGACATGGACATATAGATGTGGGACTTTCATACACCTAAGAACTTTTATACATTAGAGGCAAACTCTTACTAAGGGCATATTTTTTATTTACATAGGTTCTATCTTTCTATGATTCCTTCCATTGATCAAAGTAAACTATTTTACATTGATTATACATGAATTTCTCTAACTCATACTCTTTAGACTGTTATTTTATTAAATATTATTTTTTTCTATATGAAATGATGGCATGCATTAATTATGTATATCAGACTTGATTTTTCTATGCATTATTGATGTTATTGATTATTATTTTTTGACTCTATTTATTGTGTGATATTTGATTGTCCATTATGTTTGACATATTTTCCATTGTTTGTGACATTGGATTGTCCATTGAGTGTGGTCATTGGCCATGTCTGACATTGAGTGCTATTACATGTGACTTATTATGTGTCATGACCATGATATTATGTGTTACTCTTTGCCTATGTTTTTTAATTATGTATAAATCTAGGATTATCTATTAATCTTTTTGAGATTGTTGAGCTTGTAGTGTCATGATATATATTGTGCACTTAATTTCTTTTTTTCGGTGCCATAATACATATCATGCACTTTCCCATGTATTAATTAGTTAATTTATGGTTATTCATTATTATGTTTATTATTCATTTCATATATATATATATATATATATATATGAAATGAATAATAAACATAATAATGAATAACCATAAATTAACTAATTAATACATGGGAAAGTGCATGATATGTATTATGGCACCGAAAAAAAGATATATATATATATATATATATATATATATATATATATATATCTTGGCATGACACTTATATGCTTAAGATAGATGTCTCGTACATACTTTTAGATGTTTTACTCTAACTTTGATGACATAATATCCACATGTTATTATATGCTTTACACTGATTACATATTTTATATATAACATGATGCCTTTAACTATTATATTTTGAGATAAATAATTCATAAGCTTCATTTCTCACATCAAAAGTGGGGCATACATAGTGGCTTGTCTTAGAAATTAATGATTCATAAACATAAAAAATAATTTTTTTGGCATATATAACTTTATATTATAACTTGGTTTACTCATATTTAGACAACTTTGACTCAAAATGGGGGAATTTGCATGACATATGTCATATATTTCATAATATTTTGAGATACTTTAAAACAATATATGATTATTACTCATATTAAAAGATTTAGATAACATAAGTTATTATGGTGGGAGCAAATGTGTGACATATGTTCATAGTTTTGTAAATATCATGATATATTGGCATAATTTATACAACTCAAGTTACTTATATTACCATATGGAATGGTAACACGTGTCGTTGTCTACTCAATATTACTTAGATTTATTTTAGAAAATAAAATATGCCTAGGCATTGCTCATATTGAATCATATAATCAGTATGTAGAGAATTATTTAAAAACTTTACAAAAACTCTTGGGCATTTCTCAAATTTATTGGAACCCATAGTGCATTTAATTTACTCAAATGTATTGGATTTGTGCACTAAATAAGTTATGTATAACATAGCTTATAGGTACTTATCCATTTTTAATTAGGGTTGGGACATATTCAACTCAACCCATGTTTTTACTCAGTCATATCTAAAGGGGTGTGATTAACTCATTCTTCATTGCCTACATATGACAAAATTGGTTCATATATATATAGGTGTATTCATTCCTTTATATTTCATTTCACAAATGTTCAATGATTTTACTTTTTTTATTTTACATAAAAAATAAAAACTAATTTTTACATGTTTCATTATAGGTTTGCAAGAAGCAAGGCATAAAACATAGTACATGCTTTAGAAATACCATTATGGTTATCCTCAGGTGTTAGATCCTATCTTTTTACTATATAAATTCCATTACAAGAATAAAATGGAAGGAAATGTACACATTCATATTCGGTATTAGACACTTGAAAATGTGCAATTTGACCAAACATTAACCCACTTGACTTATGCTCACCTACATGACTCTTATTCATAATTTATCATAGCCATTCTCTTATAAATGGTCCTAACCCTTCTAAATTAATTTTATTATTAAAAAATATATTCTTATTCTCTATCCAAACAACTTAATATCATTTTTAGATTTCTCTTAGCCTCAAGTCATTGTTCTTATTTTTTGGATAGGTATACCTCTTAGATATGTTTTTTACCACTAACCTACCCCCACACCCTTTAATAACTAGATTCCAAAATTTAAATTTATTGTATGGGTTAGTTCACATGTTTTGCATGTTGGTTTGGATGAAATCACCCAAATAATCAACTATCTAATCAAATCAAGCCCAATATTTTTTATATCTAGCTCTTATCTAATAATTATATATCAATTTATCAAGTTATCATAATAAATACCCCTCAAAGGATAAAATCCCTAAACTAAGTTTGAATATCATTTTCATGGTCAAGTCACATATTGTTAAGTTTTGAAATCTGTACACATGATTTCGTTGGATAGTAGTATGACACTGGCTTGTGCACACTCAATTATGGTGGGAGAACTATGTTTAGTTTGATTTCCATATTCAGGCTATTTAATACATAGGTATCACTTAGTCATAATGGGGTGGAAAATGTTAGTTAAACCCTTTCCTTTCACCCTTTCTCTTAGTTTCAAAATTTTTCCTACAATGCACTGTTAGGGTTTGAAGTAAATACAAGTTAAATATGGATATTCATGTATATTCATTTACATCAAGATATATAGGAATCCTTATTAGACATAAATTTAATGGGTGACATAGTCACATATTAGGAAAAAAAAGTGGACAATTTTTTAGTACATCAAATACGGTCACACTACATAGGTGCCCAGGGAGTGTGGACTTGCCCATGCATGCACAAACTCTCCATTTTTAAATAAAAGAATTTACATGCCCATTTAAAAATATTTTTGAGTATTTGATCCCTCCATAAACTAAAAATAAGCTACATATAATTTTTTTTAATAGTTTTTAGAAAAAACAAGATACTACATTTAGCTATTTGTAATTAGATTTGCTTAGTAATTGTATATCTTAACAAATATGATTTATTCAACATTTTCATGTTATTAGGGTAACATAAATCCTAAAAATAGATAAAAATAACATAAAACTCCAATGCTCCTATGAAACCTATAAATACCTTTACATGTGAATAAGAGCCCATAACAATGATTTGTCGAAATCTAGAAAGGAAAGTTAGAATTGGTACACTTGGTTTTTCTAAATATGTCAGAGTGGATTTTAGGATTTACATGTCTCTAAATATCTGTTGAATCCTAAATGTTTTTCAAGACATGAGGATATCCCTATAAAATCCCATGGCTCTAAATTTATATTAAATCATATATGTATTTTGTTAAGTTTTAAGAGACATAAAATCAAGGATAAAATAATAATATGATTACTAAATTGTTAAGACTAATAAATAACCTAAATATATCCTACATTTGGAATAGGGGCCATGTATTACATAAGTATATGGGTAAATTATAAGGTAAATTCCCATGTCTATAAGATAAAAATAATTATTAAATACCTGTATCATAAAGTTTGGAGTCTAAATTCTAGAAAACCTAGGTGGATTATATGCCACTTTTTGAGATGTGAAATAATCTTGTAGAATTCATATTTAAAAAACTAATAGATTACATGTATCATGTGTAATATAATAAATACAATCATTTATGCCTACCATATAGATATGTCATATTGGAAATATGCATGTTATAATTAAATTTCACCACAAGGATTTTTTTTATAATCTTTAAAAGCACAAGTGTAATAGGCCCCACATGTGAAAAATGTAAGAAGTAAAAGTGCAAGAATAATATGACCCACTTAGGAAAAATATAAGCTATGTAATTTTAGGAGTAATATTCCCCACATGGGAAACACTGTATAAAAATTGTAAGATTTATAAAATATGCCTCATAGGAAAGAAAGATATAAGAAAATTAGTACTAGTGGTATAAATATAACAATGCCAAACACATGGGTTATTTTTCTAAATAGATGTATAATATATATCATGGCATCCTATGAAATAATATGAAAATATTTGTATGATATGGAAAATAGAAAATAAATTTAATCTGAGACACATATCTACATAGGACTAAAAAAATATCAACATAGAAAATAAAAAAAAGATTATAAAGATGAAAAAAGAAAAAATATAAATTATGAAATAAGTGTTAAATAAGTGTTAAATAAGAGAAATAAATAATAAATTACGGGGAATAAAATATAAATAAAATGTAATAAATATTTAAGGATCAAAAAAGGGCAACCAACGTAAATTGAAAAGATAAAATGTGAAAACTACCGAATAAAAATCAAGCCAATAAATGACTAGCCAGTCATGAAAGAGTAAAATCATAAACATATAATCATAAAAAAGAGGTAAGGCCCAAACATATATTCATCACAAGTGCATATTGAGTGTATTATTCAAATGTTCTCCTTCTCATGTGGTAAGATGGTAAGCCTCTGATCAATTTTTTTAATATTTTAACAAAAGGGCTAAACAAATTAGGCTTAAATTTTACTTTTTTCTCTTTATATGCATTAGTATTTTCTTATTTTTATTTCAATACTTGATCAACCACATTGAATTCCATTTATTTGATTTCTTATTATAAGTCTTTTAGGGACTTTTTTATTGATAAAAAGAGGGCTGGAGGGTCTTTCAATAATTTATTAATAACAAAACATATCTTACATGAAATAACAATTACCACATGGGTAAAACCTTAAAAAATCAAAAGTTTATAAAAAACTTACAAAAGATAACCCAATATTTAGATAAAAAATGTTTGTAAAAACTTATTACTTTCCCAAATTAAGAATTATGTTGCAAAAAAAACATATGTTCTCTTACACATCAATTCATTTGCACCTTCTGAAACCAATACACATAATCTTACACCACACTGCCCATAATATTCAATGACCATAGTTAATATTTTCTAATGGATTAACCTTATATAGAGTATATATTAAAATATGGGAATATAGACGTCTATAAAAATATATAGCAAGAAAATATATTTTTCTTTAAAATATAGGGAACCTTATCACCTAGTCCTATTATTTTAGAATTATAACATATAACATTAGGTAATCCTACCAATCACTTTCATCATTATTAAAAATGTATGATAATGGGTACTAATCCACACCTTCGTTTTCAAGTAAGTCAATAACTTAATTGAATTGTCAATGGAAATGTTAAAGTATTATAGAAGATAAGTGACTTACCAATTCCTTATTCCACTATCGAATAATTTATAGTTCATAGATAGGAGTTTTACCTTTAATCATTGAATTTATGATGACCACAAAATCACCCTCCACAATGACATTCAAAAAACCTTTATTCTTTGCTAGTATAATCCCTTTTAATAACACAATAGTTTCAGCTTCATTGGTTGTAGCTTTTGGTAGAAATAAGGAAACCCCCCATAGAAAATTTATGTGATGTAATTGAATAATATAACCCACCCGAATTACTTCAGGATTATTTCTTTACACCCTATCAAAATTTATTTTCACTAGTCCATCCTTTGATGGAATTCACCTACCATCCAAAATTTTATTCTTCTTATCCTTTATCTACAAATCCAAAGACATAAATTTTTTGGGCCAATTACCAATAATGGAAGTTTATTTTATACTTAAAATGTCCTTATTAATATTTTGCTGAAAATAGACAATTCTAATTTTCCCCAACACATTTCCCACACCACTTGCTTATCCAAAACAAATCTGAAATTTTTCTCCAACCAAATGTTCCACATTATGATTGTTGGAATTGTTTGCCAAAGATAACTAATATTTTTCATTTTATGGGGCTAAGATTATAAAATGTCCTTCATGGATTATGGGAAACCCAAAATTTAATTCAATTTTTAAAGGAGAAAAGAACATAAATATATTAAATAAAGTAGAGGATGAGATGCTCTATAAACTCCTCCTCTTATTTACAAAAGACACATATAAATAGGCCAATGAATCTCATCTTTTATAGTTGGTCTTAAACCAAGATCCTACCTAAATAAGTAAGCTAGGTAAAGGAATTATTTTTAGTAGTGCTGACTACATTTAATATAAAATTTCTTAGCCATTCATATTTTACAACAACACCTTTTGTAATAAACTCATATATAAATTTAATATTATAAATTTTAGAATTATCCCCTATCCATCTAAGTATATCACCACATTACCTTAAAATGATATTTATTTATTTTAAAATATTTGAAAGAGTATATTTCTAATAATATTGATAATTTATGTTCACCAAAAAATTATATTATCTATATCTTCCATCTTTAAGCTCTGAGTTAAGCGAATAATTTTAAACTTTTTTTCCTAATCTATTTCCAAAAAAAAAATCTCAAGTATATCTTTCCTTTGCCAAAACACATTTTCTTCATGCCATGAGTTTGATCATAAGTTACTTTTTCACCATAATAAATTAGGGTTAAATTTAGGACACACCTCAAAGCATACATAGGGGTGGGCTTGGTTTTTTAATGTCTAGGGATATGTTCCATGTGATTCACATAGAAAAGTTCAAACCTTACCTCAAAGTGTATCCATGGCTACATTTTGCAATTGATAAGGAGTTTATGGGTTTATAACTTGGTTCACTAATGTGAAAATACAAAATTTTACATTAAATTTAGGACATGTTGTGAAGTATACATGGGGTGGGATTGGGTTCATAGTGTTTCCTAAGGCAATTCTGATAAACTCTTAGGTGCTTAATATCATGAATTATTTTTATTATAACCTTTCAAACTTATGGAATTTATTCTCTCTATAGATATACCATTCAATAATTATGTTAAGTCACACCCTCAAAGATGGAATCTCAAGCTCTAGGGGAAACATTGCTTCTACCCCATAAAGTAGTGAATAGGGAGTTTCAACCATAGATGTTTTAATAATTTTTATATATTCCAATTATTGTAATTATTACCATGATTATTTACTACATATTCCTCTATTTTTACCTTTGTGTGACTTTACCTAATGTCATTGGCCTAATCAATCACATTTTAAAATTCCACTTAATTTGGATGATGTTGTCAACCAATCAATGAAGTTATATATCTATTAAAAACATTTGTATTCTATTGACTAGGTTGATGACATGGGATAGATATGAGTTTTGAATTTTAGGGTATGGATATATATTTATAGGATTATTATTTATCATTAATAATGACATATACATAAAATCCACTCTACTTATGTACACAAATCTACATTATATTTTAGAAGAGGGAATTAGGGCTCAAGATATTACAATAAGGTAAGACAAGTTAGCACAAGGACTTGAATATATCAAAAAAATTAGTTGTGATATCAAGGTAAACCTAGTCTTTGAGTTCCTAACTTGGGTATACTTAGGTCTTCTTATTTCAACCTTGAATTCACCTACAACCATATCTCATAAAGTTTGATTTTATTCCTATAGTGTCATTCAAACCAATATACTCTATTTATTTTTCCACTTTATTAATAGGTCCAATAAAGTTGATATCTCTATATCCAACTATAATGCCTAACTTGATACAGTTGCTTTAACCTACTTGTATTAACTTGATAGTGTTGATTTCATCCACTTCAACCTAAAATTAGGAAAACTCACATCCATATTACTGTACAATCATCTATGATAATTTATATAATGATATTTCTCAATTACAATATTATTTGGATTATGTTATATTTTATGAGTGGGACCCCATATAATAGATTTCTAGATTCCCTTTCTTAAATTCCTTTCATTGATCTTATAAGGACTTCCTCAAGACATGAAAACTACCTTATACAACTCCTATTTGGAATGAACATCCCATGACCACCACTTTTAGTAAAATAAACTACATTGCTTGAGTTTTAGGAAATTATAATGCAACAATGTGAAGATGTGTCTATTTATGTCAATTGTTTAACAAATACATCTATGATACTTGATAAGATCATTATTTTTGTGGATGACCCTCTTATATTTATTAACATAAAATAGGTAATGTCTGATTCAAGTGAGCTTTAGTTGATGAAGTTTCTGATACACGTGTTACCTCTTTAGAATTCATTAAATACCTTGGATATTTTACTTTTTACATTAAATCTACATTTAATACATGTTAAGGATATGATCAAAGGAAAATGCATCCATTAGGATTCTTTCTTATTCCTATCAAAGTACCTCTTGTTATGTTTAGGGTGAAGGTTATGAATTTTAAATTTCTTCTTTCCTTTATTATATTTAAAATAATTTCATGAGGGCCATAACTTATTCCACATGTCAATGCATGAAATTTACTTACATAGGTGATATTTACAAGGTACAAGGTGATAACAAACTTTGGAATTTTAAAATTTTGTAGGATCATGGCATCTATAAAATACACACCCTTGATACTTTGCCTTGTACCTCATTTTAATAGTATTAACACTTCAACCATCTTGTTGACTCTTTCATAGCTTATAATGGTCACCTTTATCTCTTAGGAAACATCCCACTGAACTTCCTTAATTCTAATGATGATGAGACCAATGAGATTAACTTGAAAATTAAAAAAATCATAAATCCTTAATAACATCATAGCTAATTTATTACCTATTTTTCACCCATTTCTCTTAAAAGGCCAAATAATGAGATACCTAATTTTATGGTTATACCCAAGAAACCTATTATTGATAGACATTCTAGGATAGTTTGGTTGAATCCATTAACATTGATCTCACCACACCTAACTATGATGATATTCACATGTTAATGCCCCTTATTTTTTGGGCCATGCCCAAGAAAGGGATTTTCAAGTCTTACATAAACAATCTTCCCTTCAATGATTCTTTGAACAAGTTTCATTCACTTCTAGAATTAATTTGGTTAATATTTTTTGGCCTGGTATACCTAAGACTTTAGATTTTACTCTTGGTGCATAAATAATGGTATTTTCTCCTTATTTTTATGGAGTTTCTCATACTAATGTTCCTTATTTGGTTTCAGTTAATGCATTTTAAATGGACCTAATTTATAATTAAATTACACCAAATGCACCTTCTATTTTTAGCCTCTTTAGAGTATGCTTGATGATTGTTCTTACACTAGAATTTACCTTTTTTATATTTTTTGTACCTTTTATTTTTATTCCTCTCAAAAATTTTGCCATGATTATCCATCCAACAATGAAGATGATTAAAAAATAGATAGTAGTGCCCTATTTTTTATTTCACAAGACCTCTAGACATTAAAACTAGGAGTGTAGAGCTTATCAAAGACTTTTATAGTAGCAAAGGTTAAAAGGCCAATCTCTCCCAAACTCTCACTACATATAGTCAATCATATACTCCTAGGCACTCTTATTATTTACATGGGATAAGTACACATTATTTGACTAATTATTTATCTCTTTTATAATATTTGGATGTACTTCATCTTGAGGCTATTAATTTTTCCCTCTAGCCAAATATTCCACCTTTGAACATGTCAGCAACTTATATACTCAGAAATGGGGAGGTGTATTATCTTTGAATTTAGTGTTCTACCCATTATATAGATATATGTATAGCTCTTCAATAAAAAATCTATTTTCTAATGCTAGAGACTCAGTTTCCTCAATAACATTCACATAACCCATATAGGATGGAAGAGTTGCCTCCCCTACAACCATAACCACCTCTTTAGCCAAAATATTTAATTTTTCCTCTACTAATGTAGATTATATTCCCCATTTAAGTCAATAATAGTAATAGGATCAACATGATCCCCTAATTTCTCTCTTGAACTCATTCATAAGGAATTCCTTGCCTAGCTCTCAAAAATATTAGAAGAGTCCATGGTTTGAGTGAGATATTAGTTGCATGAGATATGAAAAAAATTATTGATGGTTTTTATAGATATATTTCATGATTTTTGTGATAATATATTTTGATTATATCATATTATTCAATTAAAACTTACTGCATGTTTTTATTTCTCATTACTATCGTTAGCATACATATTGCTTGATATTTACTTTCTTATACCATGTTATTTACTTTTATGCACTTTAATTTCTTGGCATAATGTTTGAAATCATATTTTTATCCTACCATTATTTCTAGTGTGGTTATTTGGTATCTTTTTACAATTCACCTTTTTGGGGTTTTTATTTTGGCCATTATTTCCATTATGGTTATTTGGTATCTTTTTACAATTTCCCTATTTTAGGATGTTTTATCTTATTAATTATTGCACTAGACACCTTGTAGGCTTATACAACTTCCATAGTGACTTTACTATCATTTTTCATAGCACCTTAATTTTAAGGGTTTGCCTTTATTATACTATTTGGATTACATTATCATTTACTTTTAGATCCTTTTTTATGCCTAGTAACTTTTGAAGTAAAAGTATCTCTTGTTATGGTTAGCTACTATCGTATCTTCATTTTATCACTATTTGTATATGGATGGATCTTTTGAAATCCCCATAAATCCCTTTCCTTTCACTTGAAGCACACATGGATCAATTTCAAGATCAAACTCTTTTATAAAGTTTATGTATATGATTATCCAAGTGTCTTTATCTTTAGGTTCTCCTCTTTAGTGGTTAGGTGTATGCTCTCTTGTGTTAGTCATTTTTATCAACCATGGCTGGTATTTCAAATATGTATCTAAATTATAGTACCACCTACTTTCTCACATAAATATCTAATCCTTATAGTAAATTGATGTCTTTGTAAGGGGTTCTAAGGAATGAATAACATGTCATTAAAATGTAGGTTCTTTTTATTTATTTTATGAATTTATCCTCTATGGGATACTATTTATACATCATTTATTAGCCTAAGATCTAAGCTTTCTTGGTGGGGTTATCTATATCCTTGATGTCAAAAAATCTTAGCCTTACCTGCTTGATTAGAGTATTTATTTCCATCTATGGATTTATAAATCACTTATGTGGTGCCTTGCTCCCTTATATCTCCATTTTTTCATTATTAATATCCCCTTGATAGATATTGTTTCTAGATGATCACATCCCTCTTATTTGCATCCCATTTTCTTCCTCTCTGATTCATATTTGATTATTATCTTTCATTATTACACCTTTTTACATTTTAGTTTGTGAGCTATATTTTAAGATGCTATGGAATACAACAAAGCCTTCATCACAAATGCCCATCACCTTTATATCTGCACTATTTATCACTCTAGTTATGACTCTATATCATTGCAATTTCTTACAAGACCCTCTAGTTCTCTTTCATTGGAGTCTTTTCTTCCCTGTATTTCACATATTTATTTAAGGTAGGTCTTTGTCTCTCTTACATTTTATTTTTTTTAAATCATTTTACAATATTTTCTATTATTTTTTTGACTTATGTTTTCACTTATCCTACTATGGATACATTTTAACACTTTAGCATAAGATTTTATTTCTAATTTTTACTCATTAGATTTTTTGATTCCATGTGTCACGACTTTGTTTGGGTAAGGTTTTAATATCTCTTACAGTGGATGTTTTTATGGTCATCTTTGTTTTTTTTTCTTGGTTTGATTTAAGTTTTCAATTATCTTTAGAATTGTATATTCATTTTTCTATTCTTGTTTGGTTATATTTTCATCTTATTAAATTAGATATTTAATTACATAATTATATTTCGCATCTCATTTTTTTATCTTTCTTACATGTTGATGTGATTTTTTAATTTCTTTAAAAATTTTCACATATATTATATTTTGCATTATAATTTTATCTTCCTTACATTTTATATGTTTTACAATTGTCAATTGTACATATTTTGTTTGTTGATTTTCTATATCCTCACTTAAGGTGTCATTTTGTACTTAGTGTTTGCTATTTTTTACCTTGCATATGCTCACATTTTATATAGAATAATTAAATATAAATCATAATATAAGCATAACATGAAATTAAAACCATAACATGTTTTATATCAACCTATAAAACCCATGTAGAAATCTAGGAGTAAAACCTAGTTTTACAGACAAACACACATGTATCAATAGTTTTGTCCATAATAGTGTAATAGATACACATATAGTTATGGGTCAAATCCATCCTTATGTGGGTGAGGTACCACACTTTGAAAATAAGATATAGATATTGCATCTCTAATAGACCTCATTAAAATATGATATTGAGACTATAATACTAAGGCCAATCCCTCTTCTTCAGGAAGATATGTCTCTAGCTTTATCAAATGCATTATTATCTCTCTCTCCTGATGTAGTCATCTAAAAATGTCACTTTAGTGTCAAGAGTGTTAATTGAGACCACCCATTCCTAGCTTAGCCTTAGACCTATCTTAGAGCCTATTTAGACATGTATTCAGCTTTTATATGGGCTACACATGTCCCTAGACATCTCAAAATGAGTCCCAAACCCTTCCTTAGGCATCCAAGACACTAGTGCCTCAAGTTATGCCACTTGGATACTAACACTATAACTAAACACTAGTGCCATAGTGTTAATGTCCTATTTGGGTGCTATTTTCATTTTCCCCTCTTTTTAGATCCAATAGATATATTTTTAACTCTTAAAACACTTAGGGTCAGCCTAAACCTATTTAATACCATGAACAAGCACCAACATAGTATAAATACATGATTTTTAGACCTTTATCCACTAGATGGAAATTAGAAGCAAATACACACAAACAAGCTCAGAATAAGCTATGCATAATAAAGGTTATTAATCTTTATTCTACCCTACCTTTGTATACAATCATCTATAACCCTCCTAAGCTTAAAATATATAGATTTATAGTCTGAATCCTCACTCAAAGAACTTAAACTAGCATTCATAATAGCTTCACTTGCACTTACACTAAAACTTAGGTGGGGAGAGCTACATCAATCTTGATCCCTCCTTAGAGTATTGGTATGTAGGCAATTCTCATCATAGTGGAGTGTTGAGTATGTCTAGCCTACCCAACTAACACCACACATTTGCTACTTATGCTAAATCAAATTCCATAATCATATGAAGGTCTAGAGTTTGCATTAAAAAAAGTCACAATAAGTCATAGATAGTGAATCAGGGTTTGTCCACACAAGAATAGGCTTGGAAAGCTTAGACACAGGTGCTCCCATAAGTTCAAAATAGTTCTTGCATAGAGGACACTAGCACCATAATTAGACATTCATGCCACATACTATTGTCTAGTGTAGGGAACTACTATCTAGGAGGGGTTTTGACACCTAGATTTTGTTTTCAACACTCAAACAAGCCCATGCACTAGTTTTCAACTTCTTAATCCTTTAATTTAGGTAGTTTCCAACTAAGTATTCATTTGTCTCCTTAATTACTATTATTAGAGATATCAATTTAGCTTAGTTATTTCATAAATTAGTGGATGTATTTATTGCATATTTTATACCTTGATTTATTGTATTCAACCCCTATAATAACCTGGGGCTTAAACTCCATAACCCTAAAAAATTAATTCATTTCGTGAACCCTACATACTTCAAATACTATAAAAACCCTAGCCTTATATGCTCTTAGGGTTTGTATCATATTATTTTCTATGATCAAATATTAGTTCTAAAATCTCATTTTTTTTCAATATTTAATTCTTACAATCTTTCATATCTTAAATTTCTTTAAAGGTTCAAAATATACAACTATTTGTTTTCCTACTTTCCAACCTATGTAATGGTAGAATTCAACAACCGATTTGATTAAAGTGGTAAGAGACAATTGAAATATTTCATTTTCAAATATTAAGATATGCAAGATGACCTTATCAATATTGTCCATGAATAACTTCAAAAATCCAATAAAGGTCAATCTTCTACTCCCCCAGATAATGATATTGTTACACCTACTTTGGGGGTAACTCAACTTGTATAACCTATTTTAACTCAATAAAATTTAACAATAGAAACACCTCCTATGGATAGTTCATACTCTCTATATATACAATCCCTTATCCATGAGATCCATGATCTATAGGCTAAGGTGTTACATATTCATTGCGGTGATACTAGGCCATCCCATGCCTTGGATTCTCATGTTCTTTTATAGATACCTTTGACACAACACATAATGAAAACTCTTTTGCCATGCAAATTTATGGAATATAAGATTAATTTGTATGATAGTAAGGGTGACCTAGAGCACCATCTATGAGATTTCCATGCCACATGTTTGGACTATTATCCAATGATTCACTCCTTACTAAGTTATTCCCATGTACGTTAAAGGACTATGACTTACAATGGTTATATGATCTTCCAAATCAGTCCATCACTACATTCAATCCATTGGGAGATATGTTTTGGCACACTTTTCAATCAACATCAGTGATAAGGTTTTATATTCTCAAGTGGATCAATTTAAGTAAAAATCCAATGAGCCTATAATAGAATATGTATTACGATCTAAAACTATATTAGAAAATATGAATAACCCCATGGAAGATAGAGAGTTTTAATACATATTCAAATGACATCTAATACAACATTGCATGTGTCTATATTATTCAAGAATTTTCCAACATTCATAGATTTATGCCACATAACAAAATAAATGGAAGTCAAGATTATATTTATGCAAAAACTAAAGTACATAATTGGATTAGATTCAACTAATAATAGTTTTAATAAGCCTCCATAGAAGGTAAAACCTAGTGAAAATATTAATGATTAAAAGGCCATAATTAATGCATCTTTAGATCCACCTCCTTGCTCAGATTTAACAAATCTTCCATAGAGAGTTTTCATAGATCTTATAGAATCATTGGCATGAGTTTCACAATAACTCTTATAATGAAATGTCATATCTCTCCATCCCATCAAAGAAGTTGATACAACTATGCCTCTTCTAAAGAACTATGTGTTAATTGTTATAGTCACCATTTGGTTTCTACATGGATTGCAAGGTTTAACTGATCTTCATGAGCTCACACCATGTTTACTAATGGGAGTAATATTACTATTCACTAAACACTATTCTTAAAACATTATTCACATAGACACTATTCATGGTTACTATTCATAATCATTGTGTATGGTGATGTGGCATGACCCGTAGGGAATATTTCATGTGATGTGAGTCACATGGGGAATATATGGGTTGAATTTCTAAGGATTCCCATGATTTTCATGTGTAGACAAAGTCAAAAATATTTTTTGGACTTTAGAAGAAAGGTGGGAGACAAATACAAAGAGGTGGAGCATATTTTGACCTTGGACATATGGAGAACACCATTCATTATTGATTACTATGCATGCCATGTGAAGTGGTTATAATTTATTCTCCTCCCTTGTATTTTATCTCCCCTCTATTCTCTCTTTAAAATTCTATATATGCATGGCTCTCTCTTTTGTAAATCATTCTTGGCAAGTTTGTAATGCCTTTGAATAAATAATGGAGCTGATTTTGCCCTATCATGGATTGCATTCTGTGTGTTTTATGAGTTTTTGATCTTTTCTTATGGTGAAGTTTATTTCACCTTTTATTTTTGTCCAATTCCCTCACCTCTATGTAAGTGAACACTCTTTACAAGTCATAATATGTGTAGTCTTATGTTTTATGTAGGGTTAGTTATGGTGATGAATGCTTCTTCTAATTTTGCAATAGATAGCTTTATCTCTTTATGAAAAACTTATTGTAGGTAGTTCAAGAGTGAGTTCTGTATGTTGTAGTTACTTTTACGCTTCATTATGCAGGTTTCAAGCAAGCCAAAGATCAAATTTTTGGTACATCACCTCTTCTTTTGCAATTTAGTTTCCTTCTATACCTTTAATCCTCTATCCCTTTTCATTGGATCAATAGAGTTCGTGTTGGACTAAGTGATTCACTAGGGAAACCATCCCTCTCTAGATAATCACTCCATATTTAGGTCACGCCACAACCTAGGAGTGTTTATATTATGTCACTTGGGTGAGGAGGCCTAAAACACCTCCTAAAAGGGTACAAATTTTAGTGACAATAGTTTTTAGCACGCCTAATGGGATGTGGTTTGATGATCCTTACATTATCTATTTGAGAATTATTGGTGTTGTTCTTTAGTACATGAACCTTTGGAGGTGCCTAATGGGATGTGGTTTGATGATCCTTACATTATCTATTTGAGAATTATTGGTGTTGTTCTTTAGTACATGAACCTTTGGAGGCATCTCTATAAGCATCAATTGTGACTTCAAGTTTATCCAACTAGTTTTAGCATCCTAGGTATTCTTCCCAATTTTTTTTTTATTTACCTCATGAAGTTTGATGGATGAATATGGAGGAAATTTATATTTTACATCTCTTTATCAATAATATAATGATCCATACCATCCCTATGTTAAGCCATATCAATCTTAAAATGACCCCATTTTTTAATCATATGGCTATCATTATGTTTCTTACCAACCTCCTCATGCATAAAATCAACCATTTGCAAGCTGTGTTTCTCCTAATCAGCCCTTTAAAAGAGATAGAGACATATGACTTGATTATGAGAAACAAATAAGGGCACTTGATATAGAGCAAGAATATTATTTACACCATTCATTGAGAGTTACTATACCTATGCAATCTTAAAATCCCATGCTTCCACAAATTCCTCAAACTCCTCAACCAAGGAGATTTCCAAGATTCTCATCCACTCCTTATGTGACAATCCAAATCAAGGGAAGGAGAAATTTATAGAAGCCAAACCAAGGAAGTTTCCAAGTTTTGGGAGTGCCTCTTCAAACCCTTAACCAACTCATCCCAATCTTCCAAATGAGTCCATTACTCCCAATTTTCCAAGTTGGAAGAATATTTATTCAACTCCAAATCCAATTCATGAGCATATTCACCCCACTCTACCAAGTGATCCATTTTTCCTTCCCACCATCTACATTTACAAAGCAAAACCTATTTTATGGAGGGTAGATGAAGAGTTTGTAAATGAAGACCATTTGATTGAGGAGGAGGATATTTCAAGTGAGTATGATGAGGAAATAATTATTGGCATCCCTCTTTGTGTAATCAAATCAAAAAAATGAATTGGAACAAGAGGTAAAATGTAGTCGTGATGAGGAGTCCTTTCCTTCTAGTCAAGTATGCATTTAGGGGCATGATGGGGTATTTTCTTGGTCAAATAAGCTTCCATTAAGAATGGAATAAGAAGAAGATTAGATTGAAGTAGTGTCCTTACAATAATATTATGAAGATATTATAATCTCAATCCATGACATTCTTCAAGTGGGCTATGAGGAGGTTCCAAATAACATGGTAGTATTTGGTGAGATTGCAACAGTGCTTCCAAAAGGCGACAACCATCAACATGAGAATTAAGGTAAAAATGATGAACTTACAAAGGTTATATTAAATATGAAAGAGTGTTTTACGAGATTTGGTAGCAATACTAGGAGTTGGTTGAGGAATTTAAAGCAATATTGGAGTATAAGAAACAACCTAATGATGCTTTTGACCAAGTTATGTAGATGGATATAAATGAACTACATTAGGAGTTTGTCTACATAGGTGGAATGTTTAATTCATCTAATACATTAGAAATTTGGCCAATAAGATGGGTAATCAAAGAAGAATATGATTGGCTAAGAGGGTTATTTGAAAAGTAGGCTTCCCTTCATTTCCTTTAACCATATGGAGAAGACCTAAGAGGTTTTTTTTTTACCTAGGTGGAATGGAAGTTTTTTGAGTTAGTTTAGAGTATATAGTTGTTTTATTTTATTCCAAGTGTTGATTGTACATTGTTTTAATAGGATTAGTTGTATCTTCTTTCCTTCAAGTTCCTATATGCACATTATAGTAGTAGTTTAGTTGTTCCTCTTTCCTCCAAGTGCTTTGGCACATTTCCTTACCTATGGGGAAGGTAGATTTTAGTTTTTTTTAGAGATTATTTCAATAAATTACATCCATAACAATAATAATAGTTGTGATGGGATTTATATGACTCCATACCCAATGAACTGTATAAGGCTACCCATCTTTACTTAGTAGACAAGAAATATGTAAAGGTCACTAAAAATGCTAACTATTTCATTAACCATTTAGTTTCAACATGAAATGAAAGGTTTACCTGATCTTCATGAGCTCACACCATGTTTACTGATGGGAGTATATTACTATTCATAATGACTATGCATGGTGATGTGATAGAGTGTTGATGTGGTAGAGTGGTGATGTGGCATGGCCCATAGGTAATATTTCATGTGATATGAGTCAAATTGGGAAGATATGGGTCAAATTTATAAGGAGTCCCATGATTTTCATGACTAGATAAAGTCAAAAAGTTTTTTGGACTTTAGAAGAAAGGTGGGAGACAAAGACAAAGAGGTGGAGAATATTTTGACCTTACACATGTGGGGAACAACATTCACTACTAATTATTATGCATCCCATGGGAAGTGGGTTGAATTATTCTCCTCCCTTTTATTTTCTCTCCCCTCTCTTCTCTCTTCAAAATTCTATATATGCATGGCTCTCTCCTTTATAAATCATTCTTGGCAATTTTTAATGCCTTTGAAAAAATAATGAAGCTGATTTTTCCTTCTCATGGCTTGCATTTTGTGTGTTTTATGAGTTTTTGATATTTAATTATGGTGAATTTTATTTACCCTTTGATTATTGTCTAATTTCCTCACCTCTATGCAAGTGAAATCTTTTTTTAGGTCATAGTCTTTGTAGTCTTATATTTTATTCAAGGTTAGTTGTGGTGATGAATTCTTATCCTTCTAATGTTGCCATAGATCTCTCTACCTCTCTATGAAACACTTATGCTAGGTAGTTCAAGAGTGAGTTGTAGTTCCTTTTAGGTTTTATTGTGCAAGTTTCAAGCAAGCCAAGGATCATATTTTTGGTACATCACCTCTTCTTTTTTAGTTTAATTTCTTTCTATCCCTTTTCCTTGGAGGAGTAGAGTTGGTGTTAGATTAGGTGATTCACTATGGGAACCAACCCTCTCTATAAATTCACTCCATATTTAGGTCACACAAAACCTAGCAGTGTTTCCATTATGTCACTTGGATGAGGAGTCCTCAAACACCACCTCAAAAGGTGTAACTTTTAGTGACAACACTATGATTTTAGTGCATTATACGATTATCATAGGGCACCAGGCCATACTAAAAATAGACGCATTATTTTGAGACATAAGATACATGATTTGATAGAGGCTAATATAATTGAGGTGAGTACACCTACAAAGGCACATAAAGTTCAAAAAAAGAATCTAAGACATTGAAAATATTTTCAAATCTATTTCCAAAACATATAGCTAATTAGGTAAGAGGCACTTCAGGTGTTCACTACACATATTAGGCACATCAACTACTAGAATCCTATCATACTAATATAGAGGACACACACACCCTACATAATATCATTGGCATATATCATACTATAGTGATAGCTAGACCTCTCATCACTTTTTAAGAGCAAGATATTGTTGATGATTATTTAGATTTATATGCACTCTTTGTAAGAGTCTACATTGATCATCATCCTATTTAGAGTGTCATGGTTGACAATGGGTCAAGTGTGAACATGTGTACCATTACACTTATATAGAATTTGGGTTATTTAGATCAAGACATTTATGTAACTGATAAAGTTATTTATGGTTTTATTGGCCACATTCAGAGATCCATTAGGGAGATCATACTCCTATTACAAATTGGGCCATAACATGTGGCCACTAGGTTCTTAGTTATACTTAGTTTGGGCACATTTGACATGTTTTTGGGTAGGCCATAGATATTACATCTTCAATCCATTCCATCCACCATACACAGATGCCTCAAGTATATATATGCTAATGAGGTGGTTATAGTTAAGGGATTTCATATGAGTATCCTTTACCTATCCCATAGGTAGTTACACAACAACCACTAGTTATAATTCTAAGTATAGTTTCTATTAGTACACCACATATTTTAGTTACACCACTAGTGCAAGTGAGTTATAATTCTATAATGTTTCCATATACACATACTCTCCCATGGAGATCCTTATTAGAGAGATCCTTACATTAGAAACATGTTATAGATTCTAGAGAGCCTCTCTCTACCCATTTCATTCTAAGATCAATGTTATTTAGTTCCAAGGGTTATCAAAATAAATCATCCACATTACCTAAAACATATTATACCAGATGGGTCCCTAAGAACCCTATAGTTTATATACTAATTCAACCAGCTTCATAGATTTAGAGAATAGTTCACATGCTAATTTATTCATATTCTTAGATTTATAGCCCTTCTCTATATGCAGTGTTAACTATAGATCACTCAGTACACCCAATTCCTAAACCACATATACCTTTTCACATAGTATGCATGATCATTCTTCCTTTATTTTATATAGGACACCTTCATAGTGAGTCTCTTGTAAGAATCATCAATTAGTATGTTCTTCCCTACTTGTACCTAGTGTCATTCATTTTTTGTGCCTTGTACATAGTTTCATTTTCATGCTACTTATAAATAGATTAAAAATTAAACAAATAATAATATGTCAAAAACAAAAAAACATTCAATATTTACTCAAAAAATACAATTTATAGATTTTATGCATTTCCATGTTTACACTTCTTATACTTGTTAGGTACTACATTTACTAGCTATCTTAATATAGTCAAAAAAATTATACATACATGATTCACTTGCTATTTTTAAGTGTTCATAGATTCTTATAGGACCTAAATCCATTACATAGATCTATCCTTGATATTATCTACCCACTGGGGGCACATACATAGGTTCATTATTTGATACATTCACCCATTTTGGGGCATCTTACACATAGTTCTGATTATTAGGTTACATTTTTATAAACTCTATATCATAGATTTAGCATTGTTATATCGTGATATTGGTCATCCTTCACTTCTCAATTTTTTTTCCAACTATTACTACTCTATATTTAGTTTATGTACATCTTTGCTCTTATACATGTTTGTACCACATGTTTATGCATACTTTCATTTCTATATTTACTATTTTAGACTTGTTTGTGCCTCTATACTTTTATATCTATTTGAGGTCATTTAAATATACCATTGTTATACTTCTCTATGCCATTTCCTTTCATTTTATGTATGCTTTGTACATGTGCCCATCTCCTTGTGTGTGCCTTCTTGATTTTGTATGCAAACATTTGAACATGTATTTCCATGTGGCTCCAAGCCAACTTACTTGCTCTTTGTGTATGTGGAAATTTCAACATGTATTTATATGTATTGATTTCTTATATTTAATGAAGTGTACTTGTGTCCCTTGTATTATGTCCCCTTGACCTAATTTACATGCCTTGTGTATTATATATATGCTTTCATGTATTCATCATGCCCATAAAACTTATCTCTTGCTTATTACACACTCCAGTTTTAGATGCCATGAGGGACCTCATACATCTCCCTTTCCTCCCTAGGTGTCATGATGGACACCATGCCCCATCCACCTAGGTATTTACTTAGTTTATTACTTGTAGTTTTTGTTCATACACACTTACATTATTATATCTATCTTGATAATCTTGTAAATGCTAGATCTAACATACATCGTACATTATCAATTTATGATCAAATTATCTTCCATTATGACGTCATGTATACACATTATATTGGTTTATTATGTAGATATCATATATGTTCAAGCTAACACATATAATTTAGATCTTTTTATTTTGAGGACAATTCTTGCACAATTTTAACAACTCCCCTCAAAAGAGGGGCCAATCACACATATTTATCACAAAGATCAGGCTATCCAAATGCACTCAAAGTATATTTTCCAACATGTAGACACAAAATATAGAGCTTAGTTTTAGAAAAACATAGTGTAAAATAGTCAGACAGAGATCAAAGTAAGTTTGGTAGAAAAACAACATAGTTAGACACTAGTGCCAAAAGTGGACACTAACACCACATCATTACTATCCAAGGTATGGAGCTATTGTCTAGTAGCCCCATAAATAGGAATTTTCAAAATTATCAAAAAGGCATAGTATTTATAGTCTAGGTTTGCATATATTTAATTAAGATTATTAGTTTTTGCTCAATTTTATATAAAATCATTCAAATTTTCTCATATTGGGGGCATCATACATGGCATGAGAAATCTCATTTAAATTTTAGATATTTAGATATATATTATTACAAATAAATCCACAATCCATATGCTTTGATATCATATGTGGGGGCATGTGCATGGCACATTATTTTTGTATGCTCACTTATGCAATAATTGATCAGATGGAATTTCAAACTCCATGTCATTCTATATGTTTTATACACCAAACACCATGTTCCAAGTTATTCATCAGATTGATACCTTAATCTATGTACAATGGTTTGTATTACTACGTGGTCCCTAAGCTACATACCTGAGTGATTAAGGGGCCCCTAGTCTGATTTTCATTTCAAATTTATTGAGTGGATATAAATCTATTATAAATAGTTTTAGTTACATTACATAAATTATTTACAAATGCATCTACTACACAGGGTTAGGCAATGATGGAGTCATAGTATACTTGAGTTCTTGAGCCACCTACATAAGAGGGTTGGACAAGCCATCAATATAATTTAGGCTATTCATAGGTCATGGTCCATTGAGAAAGGGTGGGCAATAATGGAGTCAAGGATAGCTTGAGCTATTGAGCCACCCAAAAATGGGGATTGAGCAAACCATCATCTATGTCCAAGATATTCTTTGATTTAATCACTATCTACATGTATACACATAAGATATCACCAGGTTTACACATTGGTTCACATACCTAGTGAGGTGTGTTCATTACTTTCATCTCTCTTATCTCTTTACTTAGTTTTGTCATTAGTTTTGATCTCTTAAGTATATACTAATCTATGAATGTTTTATTTATATGACATGTAATAGAGCACGCTTCACATACTCATATCCAAATTCATGGGATTCATCTCTTAGGTAAGTCTAGGTATGTGTCTTTTCCTTTATCATAGTCATTTTTATTTGTTTCATTTCTATAATAAAGGGGGCGGGGGGGGGGGGGGGGGGGAATGTAATCATCTAAAAATGTTACTTGAGTGCTAAGAGTGTTATTTGAGACCACCCATTCCTAACTTATCCATGTACCTATCTTATAACCTATTTAGACACTTATCCAACTTTCATGCAAGCTAAACACATCCCTAAACATATAAAAATAACTCCCAAGCCCTTCCTTAGGCATCCAAGGCCCTAGTGCCTCAAGTTCTGCTGCCTAGACACTAACACCATAGTGTTAATGTCCTATTTGGGTGCTATTGTCCTCTTCTCTCTTTTTATCTCTAACAGATATATTTTCAATTCATAAAATACCTAGGGTTAGCTTAGACCTATTTTAAATCATGCAAAAGCACCAGATCAATATATATACATGAATTCTAGCCCTTTATCCACTAGATGAAAATTGGATGCAGTTACCCATAAATAGGCTCAAAACAAGTTGTGCACAATTAAGGTTATTAATCCTTATTCTAACTTACTTCTACATATAGTCATTTACAGACCTCCAAAGCTCAAAATACACAAATTTCTAGTCTCAAGACTCATTTAAATCACTCAAACCAAAATTCATACTAACTTCACTTACACTTGTACTAACACTTAGGTGGGGAGAACTAAATCAGGCTTGATCCCTCTATGGAGAATTGCTATGTAGGAAACTCTCATCATAGTGGGGTGTTGAGGATGTCTAACCTACACAACTAACACCACACATTTACTACTATGCCAATTTGAATGCCCTAATCACATGGAGGTCTAGGGTTTGCATAAAAAATTAGTCATAATAGGTCACAAATAGTGAAGCAGAGATTGTCCATATAGGAACAAGCTTGGAAAACTCAGACATAGGTACTCCTAGAGGCTTAGAATATTTCCTACATAGAGGACACTAGTACCATAAGTTGACACTAGTTCCACAACACTACTATCAAGGGTAGGATTCTATAGTTTAAGAGGGGTTTTGACACCTAGATCTTATTTATGACACTTAGACTAACCCATGTATGAGTTTATAGCTTATGAGTCCTTCATCTCAGGTAGTTTCCAACTAATATTCATTTGTCTCCATTTATATTATTATAAATATCAATTTAGCTCAGTTATTTCATAGATTAATGGTTTTATTTATTGCATATTATATACCATGATTTACTATACTCAACACCTTTAATAACTGAAGGTTTAAACTCTATAACCCTAAATAGTTAATTCACTATGTACCTACTATCATGGTAGTAATGTGTGGACCTCACTTTGCATCCAAGATATCCTATGATATTTCCACCTACTACTATTCTAAAGCATCTCCTCCTACCATAATGATAATTATAGTACCACTAGTAGCCTACTCTTTTCATTATATCTCTTGTGCAACATTTATAACTAGCCAAAACCAATGAGTGTGCTCTCTTGCAAATGGTTCTTTAGGATCTAGCATAGTTTTTATATCAGTATCTAGTAGAACGACATCTATTATCTCATGGTGCATGACATTAATAATGGTTCCACATCAAATTAGATCTATTAGATCATTTTCAAAATCAAACCAAATCAATGTCAAATCTAGATATATATAACTACAATTAATCCCTAACATGCATATCTATATGACTAAAAAATTAAGGTGATAGGTAATACTCAATATATGTTTACCTGCATGTGGGTGTATCTCAAGGTCAATCTATTTTTATCAACCACCAAGGATAAACCCTCTTAATATTACCTCTCCTGAGTTTCCACCCACCTCTATCATTATACTACTAGTACTCAATTCCTCAATGACCTTTTTTATCATTGAATGACCCATTTTTTAAGTCTATCTAGAAAAACCTATATCATGGGCATATCTAGATCAGACCTACTCTTTTCATTGACTTATTTTTCTAGTCACTACCATTTTCATCTCCTCATACCCTAAGGATCATGATGAAGTCTCAAAACTATGATGTCTACTAGTGTCCCTATCCCCCTACTCGTATTGAATATTTTGAGTGTCTCACAAAATGGGGTAGGGAATTATTTACACCAACAAATATATCTAATCAAATTGAACTAAGAAATAAGTACATGAGTGAGTCTCTTACCACCATCTATAGTGACCAATACTCACCTTGTGATTGCATTATGGATGGCCATGTACTAGATGTCCATAGTCCCCCAATAATGTGACCATATGATCTTATCACACCTCATAGTATCCAATAATATATGTGTATGGATATATCTCACCCTTTTATCTTATACCCATCTCCTTACCTGAGGTAAGTGGTTCTTGATCTAGTTTGATAGCCCTATTTGATGGTACACCAAGAAATACTCATATATATATATATATATATATATAGTATACAAACATAATAATGGGACCCATTATCTATTTTAACATACTCAACATGCCTTGAAAATTGTGCAATAATTATATACATATAGGAGTTCTCATATCATACATTAGTCCCTACTCTAATGTAGACTATCAAAGATTTATAATATACAAAGGTAATGCACCATCTGACTTCTGGCATAGCACATGCATGGTCATTTTAGATATTAATAATTCTTAGTAAATTCACACTTAAGATTCTAATGATTATCTTCCATTGATTATACTAGTTATATCATGTCACCCATTGTGCTAGCTCTTAATGCTTTGTAATGGGCTAAAGATCATCAAAGGTCATGGGTGTGCCCTCTATTGACAATCTTAGAATCACATGAATGTCCTCCAAGGTAATAGTGATCTCCAATATTTCCCCATCCAATTCTCATCTATTTTTTTTAGTAATCCTCTCCCACAACCCTAGGAATATAGCTACCACCTTAGCACTAATCATAACAGACACATCTCCATAATCCCCCCAATTCTTAGGCTAATAAAATGGGTTTTGTCCTCATCTGATATTATAGACCAAAAAATGAGTATCTATATTGCATCTACTATTCTTCATGGTTGTTGTCACCTCTATAAAAATCCAAACAATAATACCCAATTAGTATTAAATCAAAAAATATGAAAATAACTTCAAAATATATCTAAAACATAAAAAGAATCATAAATAGCCCATATTTATTATTTTATCATCCATTTTATTTTATATCTTAATGTATCATCCATATCTATATTGTATCAACCCTATAATTCATTCCAATGGCATCACCCAAATATATACTATATTGGATAGATTCATATCATTTTATTATATCAACCAAGTCTTTGTGGTAGAACCACACATTTCATTATACTAAAATATTTAAATATATATTTTCTCATCTATTTTCTATGAAACTCAACTGTATCCACCACTGTTTATGATATTATCCATTATAGTGATATTTCATTGCATAATGACATTAGACTCTTCATATAGTATCTGTCAGGTTCATGATTTTCCACCATTAAACTACATTGATAGGGATGATGCAATTATATTATGGTGGAAGTTTCTTCCCTGGGCCTTAAAAATAGGTAAGGCTTAAAATATAATATTCTCTCATACTATTGTCTTTCAAATATTTCTCTACATTTCAATGTTTTTTGTGGAAAATTGCTCTACACATATTTGCCTCAATGCATATATTTCCTATATCTACTCTATTTATCCATTTGAACATTAAATGCATCACTTACATTCATGACTCTTGTTGCACCTCCCTAGTAACCTCCTTGACATCTTCATCATTCTCCTCTATAACTCATCTCTTATCATGAGAGAAATGGTCATCTAGAGATTTATATCCTCAAAATTTAAAATGACCAAATGATTTACCTTTTGGCATATTTATACCTCCAAATCCAAATTAATTTTTTGGTCATACCTTTGTTTTTGTATCTCATTTTGATGAACTAAAAGGGCTAAGATCTTGAAAAATTAATTAATTTTTTGGTACTAACAACAAAAATTTGTTTAATATTGGATTTTTCTTTCATTTTTTGGGGTTATCTATTGTATTTCTAAATTGTAACCTTCCATCCCCATCACATACACCATCATATCTACATTCAAAAATTTAAGTGAAGTAATGTATTTATATTTATTTACTTTCATTCTTACTTTCATTTATTTTAAAATTTCTTTTATGTTTTTATTTTTCTATGTATCTATCCCAAATCACCATCCTATATTAGCATTGGTTATATATGCCAACAAATTACCCATTAAAAGTATCCAATAAGAGATAATAATCAAGCAATTGAGTTTCCTATATGTACTTCTTATTATATGTATATAAGACATTACATTTAGATGAGTCTTATACAATGACATGGTAATTTTTCTCATCATAAATACTCCTCACCTCTCTATTTTTTTCTCTTTTTGAGATATGTTTAAGTTCACATTTGATTCTACTTAAACTAGATCCTTATATGGTAACATAGCCAGTGAAAGCTAGATCCAAGAGTAGGATTGACTTTTTGCATATTTTTTAGATAAAACATTTTTTTAGTGCATCCCAGAGTGATCTAACCACCATTATTATGTTCATAAGGCCTTAAAACCTATGGATTTATTATAAACTATATAGGGTTTCTTAAATAAATTTTAGGTAATTTTTAGAGGCCTTTGGCTCTCACTTGGGTATAGTCCATACCATACAAACTACTACAAAACTCTAAGGCTTTTTATATATTTTTAGGTTTTGTTAATTCATTAGGATATATTTAAATTTCATACATGTCATACAGATCATTGATCACCTTCCTACTTATCACTATTGTTGCCTCTTGTTGTTGTGTGTGAGTCTATGCATGTATGTATGTATATATATGTATATGTATGTACACACACACACACACACACACACACACACACACACACACACACACACACACACACACACACACACACACACACACACACACACACACACACACACACACACACACACACACATACATATGTATGTATGTATATATATGTGTATGTATATATATGTGTATATATGTATGTATGTATATATATATGTGTGTGTATATATACATATACATACACACACAAATATATATACATGTGTGTGTATACATATGTATCTATATATGTGTGTATATATATATGTGTCTATGTATGTATGTATATGTATATGTATATTTATATTTATACATTTTAGGTAATTTTTAGAGGCCTTTGGCTCTCACTTGGGTACAGTCCATATAATATAGACTAATACAAAAATCTATGTTTTTTGATAACTTTTTTATGTTTTGTTGACTTATTAGGATATATTCAAATTTTATACATGTCATATAGATCTATTGATTGCCTTCCTACCTGGCACTACTATTGCCTCTTGTTATTTTTTATATCACTATGTGTGTTTGTGTACACATACATACATACATACGTACATACGTACATACAAATATATATATATATATATATATATATAGATGTATGTATGTATGAATATATGTATACATATATATTTATACATAAATATATGTTTACATACATATGTGTATGTGTGTGGATACATAAACACAAACACATACATATATACATATACATACATAAATTACATACATATGTATATACATATATGTGTATATATATGTATGTATGGGCATGGCCATACATGCCATATGAATCCTTTGTTATTCTTAGATTTGGTCATTACCATGTTTCCCATACTTCAAAACCAAATCCCATATTTTATGGGTTACACAAATCATTCCATAATAAATTAGAGTTATGAGCTGATCAATAACCTTTTTATCAAACTTAGAGATTTTTTATATAATAAAGAGAGACGCCATGCTTATTGGAAGAGAGATGAATAAATGATATCCTTTGTTTTCCTCTACCATAAACTACCATATATTGCCACTGAATCCATCCTCCTTAGATCCTTTATTTGGATCTCTCATAACCATTAGCTTTTCTTGAAGCATGTGATGATCTAGGTATGTGAAGATGCACTTGAGATACTTTGTAACACAAAACTTTACCTTAGAGATCTACATCCACCACTCCTCATCTACCATTCATGACATAACCAACTCATGCATTGACCAACATGGACCTTGCCACATTTGTTCTCATACTAGCCACTCCATAATATTATTTAATAACAAATCATAAGTACCACTATCAATGCTACCAATTGACAAACCACACCCAATCCAATATGGTTTTTCCCTTTCACATGACCCAACCTTTATAAAAGGTTCTATTTAATTTTTTTGAATATATAATTATTTTAAAATCAAAAAGGAATTTTGGTTTCTTTTTTACCATAAGCTACATTACTGTCTAATCGTAAACTTCATTTTACTAAAATCTTTCTATCAATAAAGTTCAAGGGGTTGATTATCTTGGAGGCTCTTTTTAATGGAAAATTTATTTAATAAGGGAGTTAAGTATATTTTAAGTGGGTTATATTTATTTTTAATGTGAGTATTATACTTGGAGTTTTATCATTGTTATGGAAACATTTTGTGCATTTTTGGAAAATACTAATTCTCAATCTCTTTTTGTTGAATACTGAAGGGTGGGTCCCAATTTGTCAAGTAGTTAAAACCCCCAAAATAAACCCTTTTTTGTAATTCTATAACCCCATATTCCATCTTCAAGTGTTATTTATCCTCCATCCCAACTCTATTTTGGGTTTTATTTTTTTAAAATACATGTTTTTTGCATTCTACACAATTGTGCAATCCTTTAATTATGAAAATTCATTAGTTTTCCTCACTTTTTATAGGGTACCTAACATGAACTCATTTAAGAGACCATATCGAGGATTTTTTTGTCTCTTTTCATATGCCATCTTCTAGGTAGAACTCTTTCTGCATTTATTGAACATGTTATTCAAGCAATGAATTCATTCTAATCATATATATAATTATTGAGTCCCTTATACTATTTGATACTTTGAACTAATTATCATTCCTTGTGGTGAGAGAATTATATCATCCCTATCATATGTTTGTTTCTACTTGTTCAATGTATTAGATTTTGGGGCATTCGTGCAGGCTATTTTTGGCTTGTTATGAGTTTCTTCTACATCTTGAGCAGTTGATGGTTATATTTATATGTCACTTCCAGTTATTCCATCATTTTAATACATTTAAGGCCCATTCATATGTATGTCATTTTTTTATATAGATGATATTCTATTTTTTTCTTAAAAATAAGTACCTTGATGTGCACGTGTTATTTCTTTATTTTTTGCATAATAATCATGAGTTTAGATTCCTTGCTTATACATGGGTATCTTATTAGGAACATTATTTGTTGAAACCCATATGATTATTTTTTGTCTCATGTTTTGATGGTATTCATTGGTGTATTTTTATCTATTTAGTGGCAACTTCCTTGGCAAAGTAACTATCTATGAATTATGATAAATATCAGGTATCCCAAAGATGCTATTGGCATTTGGGTGTGTAAGTATTGGACTAATAACACTTGTGCACGTATCATGATTTCTTCACTAGATGTTCACTCTAGTTTTACAAAATATTTTATAATTTTAGATTATGCCAACCTTATAATTTCATGGAGCCCAACTTTTCTAAATAACTAGGGAAATTTATTTAGTTAAACTAGCTAACTATCCCCACTAGAATATTTTTGAATCACTTTGGAGGAAGATTACTAATTGACACATCAATCTAGTCTTATTTGAGTCTTCTCCTCCTTATTTCACTTTTTCTCACTTGTCACCCACTTCAATTTTTCTCCATCACCTAATGTAAGACATCTATTTCTATCACCATCTTCCATCCAATTTAGCATTTTAGGGGGATGGGTGTACAATGATTTCTTAGTTGATTTCAACCCAATTTTTAGAGATCGATGTTTTTCTAAGTGATCATCATATAAAGTACCATTTCATTTTTTTACTTTCTAATTATATTGACTCAACACCATGTATTCCAAAAATATGGATTTATATCCAAAGGGACACTTAGCATCACACTATATTTTCTTGATATTTTTGCATAGGTACCTCATCATGACTAGTTATCATGACTTATTTCAAAGGATTCTAAGCCTCATGTTTTTTTTCTTTATACCTCCTTAATTTTAACATAAGGATGGTTTTTTTTTTAATACTCATAATTTCACCATATTAGTCTAGCTTAGGAGTTTATATATCCTATTTGGTTTAATATATTTATTATAGGATTAGAATAATTAACATATTGGTAAAAATGCCATCCTATATTAGTTATGGTTATATAGGATAACAAATTACTTATTAAAAGTAACCAATAGGAGATAATATTTCAAGTAGTTGACTTACCTATATATGATTCTTATTTTATGTCTATAATACCTTACATTTAGATGAGTTTTATACACTAGCATAGTCATTTTTCTCATCATAACTCTTCTTCTCATCTTCATCATTTTTATTTGTATGAGTTATGTTTTAGTTCACATTTGATCTTGGCTAAACCATATCCCAATATGGGAAATTGGTGGGGCCAACTCATAGTACTTTGTGATATATGTTTTATTACTATCTATTTTACTCTAATTTGGTTTTTCTAAATCTTAATAATATACAAAACAGCACGTGAATCTAGATTACTAAATATGGAATTTAGAATGATTCTAAATTTAAAATCTTAAAATAGATTACAATGATTTGATAAGTGGCATATGCTAAATATAGTAAGTAAAAAAAGGGATGAGTACTTCGATTTTGTGAATGATTGTATAATTAGGACTATGATCTAACCATGGAATCTAGACTACAGTAGGCATGTGATTCATTCAAAAATGAAATTATGTTTTAAACTATGCAAGGTCATTATCGACTACCGATATTGACTTGTAGTGGTTGATAATGACCTATGTAAAAATAAGGGTATGTGATCATACAGTCACCTTCACCTATCTATAAAATATATGTATGTGCAATGCTTAACCTTAATGCTACACACAACTCTATAAATCATCGTCCTTCACCTTAAAATACTATATTCTTGTAAGGGCTATAAATATATAAAAACTAGGAAATTATAATGGGTTGAGCTAACCCCTATCAACCCAATTAATGATTGACCACTGCCTACATATACAATACTCCAAGAAAGGAAATCAATCCATATGTATTTCTCCCACCTAGTGTGATTAATAAATAGTGCTCATTCACTATATGAATGTAGCTAGGGGTTTGGATTTGATACTTGATAATGTTTTATTTGACTTGGATTTAGTATGCTTCAAACTTGGATTGTGATTGCTCCTATTGATTGATTTTGCTTTTGGGAAGAATATGATATATTTTCACTAAACATATTATTTTATTAGTATATATATGAGTCCAATTAGGTAATTTATAATGTCACTGACACACTAGGAAGATGGTATGAGCCTAAGGAAGGATTTGATTTTAAAAATTAGCCATTGCTAAGATAAAGTCATTATAAACAAGTGAAGGTTAATATCAACTAGTGATACTTACTTATTCTGATGATATTGACCCATGCATAAAGAGCTTAAATTAAGAATTTACATATTTTTGACATGATAGTATGCATATTTGAAATAGACAATTTTGTTCTTGTAAGTGTGTAATTGAAAAATATAAGGGTCAAACTCATAAGGTAGCATGTAAGTGTGAGATAATGGTAGGTTGAGACCATATTTTTTTGAAAAATTCATATGTGGTAAATGTTTTTCAATATTTTAATTATCACATAATTTATAACATATTTTAGTACCTACACTCTCCAATCATACCTTCATCACTATCATCCTGGCCTCCCCTGAGTCTCTTTTCCCTTTTCATTTTCTATCTTTTTCAGTTTAGATTTGTTGCTTCCTTGTATTTCCTACTGTAATTATACTATCCATATATTTATTTTTTTATTATTTATCCTTAACTATATCGACACTAATAATACATTTCTAAGTTTTTTTTTGTCTTTTGTATTGTAGCATGACTATTGATATAATATTGGATCGGTCAATACCATTGTAATATATCAATCAAGATTGATAACATCATATTAGAGTTTTAAGACATTTGAGGTCTTAACCTACAACATCTCTTTCAAACTGCCATTAGATAAAATAAAGAGATTGATGCATTAAAAATCCAATCCAAGGTAAGTATATTTATCCCATTCTCATTATTTTTATATAGTTAGTAGATATATATGTTTTACATATTATTATAATATCATGTATTTTTTTTCCTTACCTAGGTTTCCTTTATGAAAAATAAGCTTGTTTGTTATAGGGTTAGTAGGCTTTCCATTATAATCATAGTTTAAGACATAGTCTAGGGCTCATTTTCTTAGACTGCATTACAATCATCCCTTATGGCATTTAGTTATTTTTTAATTTAATTTAATTTATTTCTTGGATCTAGGATACCCTTGTTCATCAATTACTTGCATGAGGTTTCCTATTTATATTCTTGATACCACCTTTTTTATAACCATTTATGTGCATCATTCATTCTACCTTTAGATCTAGTTAGATCCCATGTCCCATATCTTATGCATATGATTTGTGACCCTATATCCTTGATATTGAGTGTGAATTACCATCAACTATATTTATAGCTATTAGAAATTGTAACTATCTTTGTGTGTACTAGGCTCTATTTTGATCTCTTATTTATGTCATAGTCCATAAAGATAAATAATATTATTGTATCATTCATCTTATCCCCTACATACATAGAGATATTAGCCCATATAATTATCCTCATATTGATAATTTCATCACTAAAGTCAAGTGATTTATACATTTATTTGTTGATATAAGAGTCACTAAGACTTATCACCATGTCATCATGACTGTTTTATTAGAACTAGGTTGTCCTTACTCATTCTTCATCTCTGATCACGATACATAGAAATATTTTATGGTCATAAAATATATGGAACCAACCTTTGATATTTTATGTGAGAAACTTCAAAGATAATAGGATAAGAAAATCTTCATTTGTGATATCTGATTTGAAATATTTAATAAATCAACATTGGTTTCCAATGAAAATAATGCACCGTCACACCCTAATTTAGGCAAAGGAAATGTGATGCAGGAACATCATCAAATCATTTGTAATTGTGCAAATTTTAGTTTGTTTGATTGATAGGTCATAATTAGGTCAATAATAAGCTTGTTATTACTTAATTATATGATTATATGGTCTTTATAGAGTATGTAAGGTATTATAAGGTCTATAATGAGGTTTTCCAATCCTCAATTATTTATAAAAAGTAGTCTTTTGAGCTTAGTCGATTTTCCTACCAAAATGACAAATTTGAAAATATAATTTTGTAAATGAGAGTTTAGAAGGGTTTTAGAATGTTAGAAGGTTTTGATCCAATGTAAAAGGATAAATAGGGTATATTAATAATTTATAAATATGTTTTTACCTTTAATTCAATGTAAAACTATCTAGAAGCCTCCACTATGGGTGGAGGACCAAACAAAGCATATAAAGAGACAATCTTAAGGATGTTGGAGAGAGTCTTGTATGGAAAATTTTATCCATTTATGATAGATATTTGAAACACATTAAGAGAATCTAAATATATTAATAATAAAAATAAAAAACAAAAATTTATAGAATGAATAAGGTCATATGTTGTTAAGAAGGATTGAAGACATGGTCTCTAAGTCTGTTATATGAAGAAAATAAAGGATTATAAGAAGATTTGACAAAATGTGAATAAAGCATGGATGTTTGGTAATGTTTATTATGTTTAAAGATCATTAATTATATATTTATTATATATTCATGTTGTTTAATGACTAAATGATGCATATTTGACTAAAGAAGATAAATGACTATATTTTGTTATACAGTCAGCCTAGAAAGTAATGGTTGTATGCATTTTTACACTTGATTAGTATGAAGAACCATTAACATAGTTAAATACACTTGTATATATATCCATAAGGTTAAAAAATTCCTTTAAATTCCTTGGATTATATTAAAATACTTTCAAAAGGTTGGTTTTTAGGTCTACACACACAGTCAGATGATGACAGTCATATGTTTAGTGGTTATTTTTAGAGATTTGGAGTGTTAATGATCATAAATAAGATTTTATTGGTTAATATAAGCATATAAAAGCCTAAAACAATAGAACCAAACCTGTAAAAATATTTGAGACTCAATATTTCCTATTTAGTGTGCTCTCAGGTCTGTGAAACCCTAAATCAAGGTTTGGAGAACAAAAACACTTGTATTTTGAAATATAACCATCAAAATGACCACAATTTGGATTATTATTTATTTGGGTGAATATGAGATTTTTTAAAAGGTTTTAATGTTTTAATACCTCTATAAATAAATATATTTACATTTTGGTACCTATATGCTTGTACATAACCAAAAAACATGGGTTTTTTAAGATCAAAAGCTTATAGCTCAATGACTAATCATAAAAAACTATTAGAATGTTTTTGTAATTATATAAATATATGTTTATAAGATTAATAAGGTGATTTATACTATTTATTGACTCTAAAAATAAATATATGCATGATTGAGCCTATAAGTAGGCTTTAAAACCCTGTTAGAGAGCTCTAAATAGCCAATAATTCTTAAAGTATCAATCCTCAGTGTATGAAATTTGTAATAGAGATAGGGTAAAAAATTTATAATATGATACAAGTGGTTTTTATTTTATATAGTGTAATTTAATAAATTTATTCAAGTTTTAAGGTCTACAGGTATGCATAATTAGAACTAGAACCTTGTTTTGGCCTCTTATTACACTTCTAAGGTTCTGTTAGGTAATATTACACTAGGATAAGTTTAAAAACTAATATTTAAATGTGATTAATATTATTCAATATTAATAATTTTATTATATGGTTTAATTATCTTGAGAAAAGGTTGATTGTAGTCAAAAGTCTCTAGAAACCTTGTTTTGAGAAGTCAAGAAATGAGCATAACTTTCATTGTAGGGATTAAGAGAGTTTGAAACTTTGGAATAAGGATAACCAATAAGTTTTATGAAACTTTAAATGTATTTTTGAAAACTAATGATATTCATGGTACTATTTATAGTCAAATAACCATCTTGTAGGGTTAGGTAACAGGTCTAAAATGCATAATTTTGTGTCTTGATGGAAAAGGATAAAGAAGAGAGATTAAATCATATATATGGTGTCTAAAAGACATGATAAATCATTAATGGAATATAATAAGGCCATAAACATATGATTTGAGATTATTAATTAAGAAAAAGAATTATAGGTCGAAAGTTTTCATTGAAAAGCCTAACAAGATTGTTTGTGTGTACTTTGGGAACTAAGATAAGAGAGAGAGAATATTTTGGAAAAGAATAAAAAGTGAGGATTTTTATCAATTATATAGATAATGTTGAAGATTTATGGTGGAATCATTGATCTCTTTGAATAATAAAGTCAACTAAAGTGTAAGAAGGCTACAAGATCTCTCCAAGAGACCAAGGAGACTAAACAAGGTAAAAGGAATCTTTTAATTTTGTTTATATAAAATTTAGATAAATAAAAAGTTTGAAATAAGTTTTTTTAAGGTATTAATAGTGTTTAAATACCAAGAATGTTATAAAACAATAAATACAAACATATAAGACCTAGATCAAGAGACCTAGAAGAGGTCTACTTGCATCAAAATGACCCTAGAAAAGTCAAATGGATGGTAAAGCCTTAGGGTAAATGAAAATGGGATGAACATGTAAAAAAGTTACTTTATAATTTTGGTGATAAACTAGGCCATGAAAAAACATCACATTTCAAAAAAATGCCATATTCAAAAGTACAAATGAAGCATATAAAGCTCCCTACCTATAAGTAAAGATTATTAATGTGTACCACAAGACATAACCACTATTTTACGATGGATTTTGAATTTAGGGGCCTCTCACCATTTGAAAAATCAAGGTTCCTTGTTTACCACTCTTAGCACTAACCACTCAAATGAAAAATATGTGGTAAACTCTAGTCCCTTAGTTATTAAGATTAAATGAAGAATTAAGATGGAGAATAGAGTGTTCAACAAAGTTATTCATGTTCTAGAATTATCTATAAAATTAATATCCAATTATCACATCACATATCAAAGTGAAAAAAACTGACTTTATACCTTATAATGTTGTTAAAAAATGAAAAGGACCAATCAAAAAAATTAACCATTGGTAAGGTTGATAATCAATCAAGAGTGTACAAGTTTATCATTTTTTATAAATAAGCCTTCTCAAGTTGTGATTGCAAACGTAAATGATCTGAGTAAATTATGGGAAGAACAATTTAGGAACCTAAAATATCATTCATTCTAGGACTTAGTAAGCACAACAAGGTGCAAGGTTTTCTAAAAGTTTCTTTCATAGAAAGATTTTATCTAGGTTTTGCAATTGGATAAAAATGTAGGGATCCTTTTCCCAAAGGAAAATCTTGGAGGGAAAGTGAAAAATTATAGCTCATTCATAGTGATCTCATGTATTTTCCTCATTTTTCATTTGAGAACAAAAAATTGGGTATATTATTTAAAATATAAAATTGAATTCTTTGAGCACTTAAAAAAATTACAATCTTTTGTTGAAAACATGTTAAAGATAAATAATCAACATCTCAAAATAAATAATGGATGGGAGTATGTTAATAACTAGATGATCATATTTTGTGAAAAAATTGCCATTAAACTCCAACACATTGTGTCATACACACCTTAGAATAATGGTGTGGTTAAATGTAAAAATCATACACTTAATGAAATGTCCAATTGCATGGTGCATTCCAAATAATTTCCTCTACAATTTTGGGAAAATGAAATTTTTTGTGCAAACTACACCAAAATTCACACTCCCTACTCAATTGTATAAATCATTACTCCTAAATAAAAATGGTTTGGTATCAAGCTAGATGTTTTAAATTTAATGTTTTTTAGATGTAATACATGGGATCATATCTTAGATGGGATCATATCTTAGATGATAAGTGTAAGGGTATGAAAATAATGGATTTCCTTATAAATTTTTAAAGATATTTTGAATATGTAAAGGCATTTTTCCTTATTGTTATGTACACAACCAAAATTATTTATTGGTGGGATGTGTTATTTGATGAAAAATCCTAAGTTTTTGAGCCAACATCTTCTTCTTGTCCTCTTCCATTAGTTTTTTCCAATCTAGAAATAGATATTGACTTTTGCTTTGTAGAATAAGATAGTATGGATGACTTTAACTCTAAATATTAATATAGTTTAGATGATGAGTCAAATATGAGTTCAAAATATCCTTTTCCATTAGTATAACCAATTATTTCACTACAAGTGCTATAAGTATTCTTGAATTCACCTGCATAATCAACACAAACTCAACCAAAATGGGTTAACGAATTTCAAGATGAGGCTGACACAGTGGCAAGGAATCCTAGTGGAATATGTAGGACTAAATTACGTCATCAATTTATAATTTCTAATTTAGCACACTTTTTAGTGACTCAAAATCTAGAGACTTATAATGAGGCATGTATAAATCCTAAATTACAAATAACTATGGAACCAAAAATTCATTCATTGAAGAAGAATAACACTTGGGACTTGGTTTCACTTCTAAAAGGAAGAAAAATAGTAAGGTGTAAGTGGGTGCACTACAATAAGTATGCATCATATGGGTCCTTTGATAGGTACAAATCTAGGAATAAGGAAAAAACATTTTCATAGGTTAAATATATTTATTACCATAAAACATTTTCTCCAATTTCCAATATGAATTCAATAAAACTTTTACTCTCTTTTTATACAAAACAATAGTGTGAATTTCATCAGTTAAACATAAAAAAGGATTTTATGCATGGTGACTTGTAAGAAGAGATTTAAATGTCCCAAACTCTTAGGCTCCTTAGCAGTGATAACTCCACTTACATATGCCAATTGAATAAATTATTGTATGGATTAAAACAAGATCATCAATCTTGGTATAAAAAATCAGAAAACAATATCTTCTCAACTCTAATTTTACATGGAATTACTCTGACCTTACAATCTACACTAAGAAATTATACATGAAATTCATAACTTTATTCCTCTATGTTGATGATTTAATCATTATAAGGAGTTCCACTAAATGGATTAATGATGTGAAAGCATTTTTTATGAATTTAATTGGGATGACTAACTTGGGCTCTTTACACTATTTCCTTGGTCTTCATATTCATAGTTTGAGAATGGAATATTTTTTTATCAATCCAAGTATGTTAAATACATACTCAACTAATTTAGCATAGAATATTTCAAGTTTACATTGATTCCATATTAGTTTGGAGTCAATATTTCCACTACTTATTCTTATCCTTTGGTTGATGGTACACTTTAGAGAAATTTTAGGGTATTTATATCTATTTGACTCAAACTCATTCTCCTCGGTCCTTTAGAGTTGGCTTTGTGTCAAAATATAGTCAAGAACCCCATGATAGCCATTAGAAAAGAGCCAAGTGTATATTAAGGTATCTTCATGACACCAATAATTATAGTATTAAGTATTTGTAAGGTGGTAAATCATTAATTTTGAGCTATACTAATAATTATTACTAGGTAATATAGATGATAGTAATTTGACAACATAATATATATACATATAAAATCTTAGGATAGGGAATTGGTATTGTAAGGAGGAGAGTAATTTTTATTTGTTATACTATGGAGGCTAAGCATGGTGTTGATGTTCTTACTGGTCATGAGTCCATTTGGATTCTATGCATGTTTTAGAGTTTGATTTTTTTCAAATCCAACCCATAATTCTTTAGTTTGATAATCAAAGTGCTATGCACATTGATTGTGACCTAGTGGATTACCTATACACAAAGCACATTAAAATTCATATGAATTATATCAGGTCACTACTACAATAAAAGGTTGATAATATTAATTGTTTCTAGATAGATGGATAGGTTTTAAACATCTTTATAAAATGATTACTTGAGGCCTTATTTGTTCATCTCATAAAAATTTGGGAGCAAAGGAAGTGTTGACAATTTCGCCTCCCAAGACAAATTAAAACCCTTATAACCAAAAAAATTCCCATGACACCCATATAATATTGTACATGGTGATGTTCATGCATTATGGTGTCATGTTTGGTCTATTTTATAAGCAATTTAGTATTATTAGAGATGCCATGGTATGTGTTAGATCCTTCTTGTGAAATCATCATATCATAGCTATTGTAGGTATTTATATGATGTAATAAGTTTTCATGGTGGTCCTTGAGTGAGTGGAAAAAAGTATCAAAGTGGTTTTGAGGCCTAGAGAATGACCTAAGCTCTATTTTATAAAGTTAAGGTTTCCTAGTAGAAGTTAAGGTAATTTGGAAAAAATAAGGTTTCTAGTTATCATAGTGTTTGTGCCTATTTTGGAAACTTCTCAAAGGGAGACCTTGTTATCAAGATGGAAAGGGTTTATAAACCTTATCTAAGTCATAACATGAGGTATGTGTTGTATCCAATGTCATTCTTCATTGTCTACTCAATCAAACTTATTTCAAGCCTTGATTCACCCTTCGAGTCATCAAATGGTCCTTAAAACATACTATATGAGTCAATTTACATTATAAACCTTTTAAAAGAGTATATTTTATGTCAAAATATAAATTAAGGTTCTTAAAATGGGTATTATTGTCATTATAAGTTATAACATGGGCCCATTTTTAGAGCTCAAACACATTTTTCATTCACTAAATGGGCCCTACACATGAGATGTGTGAAATTTTAGATTTTACATCCATACCACTTATTTTTAAATGTTTTTTGACTTCTATTTTCCCTATTCTTACCCACCAATCACATTTCAAGGTCTGAAACTTGAAAAAAAGTAGGAAAGTTGTAGGTTGTAAGTGGTTTTAGACTTGTACAGATCTATACAATATGACCATGATCAAAAGAGGTCATAAATATGTAGATGAGACTTATCTAAGACATCAAATGGAATAATATTTGAGTTTCAAGTCAAAAAGTCCAAAAATTGATCCATTTCTTCCATCGAGTTCCTAGGTAGCTCAGGAGAGCCAATCAAGTTTGTGGTTTATATAGATAGGAGAGAGAAGGTGAGGATCAAATACTTTGGGTAGAGGAAGGGGTTATTATGAAATTTCATTCTTGTAATTATTATAAATATTCATGACCTATACTCTATGAATATTAGTTAAGAATTTAAGTAGTTAAAGTTGCCTTCTTCATCTGTACATGGGTCCAATAGTTTCAATGTAGTTTTGGTTGGTTTGATGCAATAAGTTATCATACATGTCTTATAAAAGTCCTCAATTTCTTTTCATTGCATCCTCCACCCCTGGTTCACATGTTTGAGGTTATGGGAGTAAAGAAATCTTCATGTTATCATAAACGTAAGCTACAAGTAGTGTCTCTTTAGTTTGCAGAGTCTTCAATGCATAAAAATGGAAGTGTGTGGTGGTTTTAAGTTGTATGTTGAGTTACTTAGAGTAAAATTAAATTATTAATTATCTCCCCTAAGAACTTAGTTTATCCATCAGATCAAACAACTCCATCAAGTTATGCTCCTTTGTAACTGTCATGTACGCAATGTAACCTCCTTTGTAAGTGATTATAGGGTAGTTGTAGAGAGTCATTAGGTTGTTTCCAAAACACACATGAAATACATATTTAATTCATGATTTTTTATGTTTCCCTCATGCCCCCCATTTCCATATACTTAAGCCCATTATCACCTTTAAGCCCTTGAGAGATAAACCCTCATCTAGGCACCTATAGGCCTTTTCAGGCAGACGATATAAATGGAGTGTTGACTACTAGAATGGGGTATAGAGAAGAATTGGATAGTATTAAGGAGTAATAATGACATATTAATAGAATGGGATTTAAATATATTAGGCTCCATTAAGTATCAACACCTTCAACCACCCCAATATGAGAGCTCAGTCAAGGTTTCCATGCACATAGGGCTACAATGGCAAGATTGAAGAACATTGAGGGAATGATGAAGTTGAGGGGATGTAGAAGAATGAAGGAGATAATGAATAATATTATAAAATAAAAAAAAAAAAATTCATCAAAATGGAAGTCTTAACCTTCATTTCAAAACATAGTCACAAAAAGGCCTACAATCACGACCTACCGGCATGACTATAGGTAAAAGGAAAGTTGAGCATAAGAACCATGCTTGGTGAAGAGGAATGAAGGGGATATAAGAAAGAGTAATAAATTGTATTTAAAATTTATTAGTCTCTATTGATTGTTTGTATTCCTTTAATGTAAAGGATAAGCCTTGGTAGTCTATCATCCTTAATAGGCTTAAACATGCAGATAGGCAGGGTAAGGAAGATGTTTTGGACCCTGTGGAGAGATGATTGAGTTTAGAATGGTTATAAGAGAATAAAAATTATGTGAGTATGATTTAAATATGTATAAAAAGGTAAAAATGACTTCAAGGTGATACCAAATCAAAGGAACCCACACCTACTCAGTCAAGATGCAGGACTACCACCTATAGGTAAAGTCATTAGTAGGAATGTGAAAGTGTAGAACCTTGCAGAGATGTTGAAGCATAAAGGTGAAAAAATGTATCTCTCACTTTTTTCATAAATAATCTCATTATTTCCCATTGATATGGTTCAACCCTTGAAATATTAATAACTTAATGGCCTATACATGCCTATTAGGCCTAGATAGGCCTAAATAGGACTGTGCAAATGAATTAAAGACTTCTACATGTTTTAAGGTTGTTTGAGGGTTATAAACATCTTAGGGGGTAAAAATTAAGGAATAAAAAGGTTACAAGGTGATTATAATATCATGATGATGAAAGAAGGCACTAAACTAAGCCTTTAGGGAAGCACAAGCCTAGCTATCTTAAACCCTCTACAAGAGGATGAAAAGTATGCAAAGAGCAAGGTTGAAGGAAATACCATTATAAAGGGTGTTATAAAACTATAAGAACATGTAACACAAGTTTATAAACCCATTATCATTATAAGTTTTAAGATAATAACCTATTCATAGGTCTCTAACACTAGTTATTGAACACTTAGACTAGGCATGAAAGTAGCGGCACTTAAGGTAGACCTACATGAAAGAGGGTAGAGGAGGTGGTCAAAACAACTAAAGGAAAGCAAAAAAGGTTTAAAAGAGATTAAAAATAGTGTTAAAATGAAACTGAGGTCACCAATTCACCTACAAGTGCCTCAGGTCTTGATACTCAATTAGGCCTATAAGGCTTAAAACCATCTTTAGGCTTCAAAACCCTAACCTCCTCTTAAAGGAAAACTCAAACCCCCAAAATAAGATAAAATAAATAGAGGAATGTGTATGATGATGTTTTAGACCTTGAATAAGATGTTCTAGGTAGAGTAAATTAGGGAAGTGTCAAATTTGGTCTCAATACCTCTCTTAATTTGCACTACCCTAAGCTGCCATCTCAAACCATTAACTCAAATGCTCATATCTCATCAAGAATAATGACTCAAGACCAGTAATATTAAAGGTATTTAGGGACCCATATGCACTCAATCCATGGAGAAAATAGTGGGATTTAGGATACCAACTCTATGATTGATCCCTAATACTGCAACCTACACAAAATTCCTAATAAGGACCTCAAAGTCCACCAACTTTCACTCAGATATCATTGTACAAGTTGCATGGGACTAGGAGCTCTTTATGGATTTCTAGGGGCTTTATAGGTTATAAATTCATGGAAAAAGGTTTTGTATTGGAGGCATGTAATTTATGAACCATCATTAAGATGGTAGGCCAATAAAACCATGTTTAAACCCTAATACAGACCCGATTGAAGAAAAATTGATACATTTGAACTAAAATTCCCTAAATTGGTCTTGAAGACACTTGGAGATCATATTACACTCAAAGGAGGTCCTTTTCATGGTATTGGCCTATATAGACTATTGTATGGACTCATCAAAAACTATAATTTTGTAAATTTTTGAGTAAAAAATAGATTCTTGAGCATATTAAAATGTTGCAGATCACTTGTAAAGGTAGTATTAGGGTTATTCCACCTTCTCAAGACACAAATTTATCATATTTATCCTTATAAAGTCTTCTAATAATTTTCACCAAATGGACAGTATGCAAGTATTAGTGTAAGGTGACCAAGTCACCTAAATAGGGTGGAGTTGCAAGTGTATATTGATTAGAAGACACATGCCATAGTATAGGATGATGTTTTAGAACTAAAATTAGATCAATCACTTTTTCTTAAGGTCTTATGTAGGTTCCATATCCATTCAACCAATAAACATCATGTTAATAGTCATAGTTGTCAAGTAGGCCTATTTGGGCAATAAGAGAAGATGCTTTGGCATAGATGGGATGATAAGGGATTCAATGCAAGGCCATTACACCTTTGTAATTTCCTAATGAAGTCAATAAATCACACTTCTCATGTTCATTATAGAGGATGATATAGTTTTTAAGACTATCTAACATGCACAAAGGGAAGGTGGGATGTTAAATGCTTCATGGAAGCCTATTTACTCCACATTTCTAAATTGTAACTATCATGAGGAGAGGAAATTAACCAAGTTGGAGTTCTCATATTTTTTATGTGGTCAAATTTGGCCAAAAATAGACATCCAAAGCCTAAAAGACTCATTGATAACCTCTCACTACCAAGGCAATGTATGAGGGAGTTGTTTCTAATCTTTGTGGATGTTGTAACTATTTTTTGATCGAATGAGAGTCATTCATGACCCATACATGTCAATTGTATGCCAATTTTCTTCTTCTTTCTCTTGCTCATGTCTTATAAATTTAGGATTTTAGGCCATTATATCTATCCCTCAGATGGGTATGGGGAACCTCTACCAAGATTTATATCTTGTAAACCTCTTAAACTAATTTATGGATTATTTTAGCCTATCCATGTTAGTCTCTAGTGTGTTATAAACTTTATATATATATATATATATATATATATATATATATAAGTGGCAGATTCTCTCCATTTATAGGTCTTTGTCTCACCTAGATGCTAGTAGATTATTTTATGTAGGCCATATGATTTGTCAAAGGTTAGTGACTCTACTTGAAGTGTAATCTAGTTGTAAGTGTCTCAAGACAAACCTCTCATCAATAACCTCTAAGTTGTATCCATCTACCATAAAATTCATGTGAAATATTGATGCATAGAAGTCTTTGGAGAGAATGCTCCATTCATGTATTATTCATTTATGGTGATTAAAGGTTAAATAAAGTGGATAACATATATTGGTTCATCACCATATTTATATTAGGTTTCATTTTATGCATTTTCTCTACCTCCTTTTCACCCCAAATAGTTAGTATTCTATGAATTGATCTTAATTGGTGCACCAAGATAGCTATCCCTATAAACTAGAGGTTTAGCCTAGCCATAGTTTACCCTTAGACTTGGGATAATCTGATCCAAAAATCAAAATCTTTGGTTGAAAGATAATTCAAAAAAATATAACAAGATAATAAATATAATGTTATCTCTGAGAAGAGATGTCTTATTGATAAAATTTGCAGACCCAAACATATTCTTATCTCTGAGAAGAGATGTCTGATTTCCATTTTAGGTTACATCTTAATTTATACATGTTTTTAAGGTGGGAGGAGGATGTGGAAGGTAACCAATCTTTATGTAGATCGAGTGGTTCAACTTCCATGATTTACAATAATACAGAATTTGAGGAATTACTATTTTTAGAAACTTACTATTTTTAGACTGCACTACTAAAATTGAAAATTAGGGAACTTCCATTGGGTTTTTAGGATTCAAACTTGATTGAGAAGAGATAAATTCCATCTCATGATTTTCCCCTCATTCTTAGCTTTTTAATGGTTCAAACGGCGAGTCAATTGGAGCTACGGTGCAAAAGTTATGGCTCCCAGAAGTTCCATCATCAATTGGGGTGGACCCATCACCCAAATTGTTGCTTGAATTATTGCCTAGATCATTCCTCCCTCTTTGAGAAGAAATTTTCTCCATTGCATCAATATTTTTCATCAAGTGTGGTAATTGTATTTTTATTTGATTCCCGATGCATACTTGAAATAGACTGTGCTTTATGGAAATGTGCAGGGCTTGATTGTTCAACATTTTTGTCTGTCCATCAGTATGTGGATAGAAGGCCGTGAAATTCTTCAGCTTGGTATCTATTTTATTTTGTTTTTGTGCTATTTTTGTATGAAGGGAGACAAAATCAGCCCTTTTAGATTCTTGTGGCTTGACCACCATGAGAACAAATTTCTTGGCACTAATCAAAGAGACAGATGTAAAAGGTGGTACCTCTAGTACCTTGTAACACCGTGTTTCAAGAGTGAAAGTGATTATTCGAGTTCTTGATTCATATATGCCATGTTGATCATACATGAATGGATGACCAAAAAGTATATCACAAACATCTAGATTGACCACATCACATAGGACCTTATCTTGGAAAGGTTTTATGCATATGAGAGAAGACATTGGTGGGTGATACAGAGGTTTCTCCCTAGACTCAACCATCCAATACTACATGGCTTTGGGTGAGGATTCATAGACAAATTTAGGATTTTCATAACATTAGTAGAGATTAAATTCTTTTGACTTCCACTATAAAGAATGAGATGTAGAGGCTTACCTTTCACCCGTAATTTAGAGTGAAACAACCTTTCCTTGTCATCTAGCCTCTCCTCCTGGGTCTATGATGAAGCAACAATGACTTCAAGCTCAGAATCTATAATCTCTTCTTCAACCTCTTCAATTGTAGGGTCTATATGAGGTAGAGCAGTGGATGTTGAGGATTGTGACTTAGAAAGCAGGGACTTGATGGCTCAACATTCTTCTTTGGAGTGAGTTCCAGATTTGTGATAATCACACCAATTCCCAGTCTTTCCTTCCTTTTGCTTCCAATTTTGGCCTCGTGTTTGACATTCTTTGTCACTTTTCTATTTTGAAGGCTGATTCTTCGTATTCATTCTTCCATGCTTCTATTCAATCTTCACTGTGAACTTGTATGCCTCACCAAGGGTTTCAAAATTGAAGAGTTCCATTTCTACCCATATGTACCATTGTAGTCCACCATGATATTTGAGAACCTTATGTTTCTCACTTTCTTGGATGCCTGATCTCCCAAATAGATAATGAAAATTTTTAGTGTAATCTTGAATAGACTATTCCTTACCTTGGCAAAGTTGTTTCCACTCTATATACAGATCATCATATGTTCCAATGGGGTAGTATTCTTCATTTACAGCTTCTATGAAATCATCCTAGGTAGGTTCTATCTCAAGGCCAATATCATCTACACTGAATCTCTTTTTGTACACTTCCCACCAATTTTTGACAGGAAATGATGCTTTCAAAAGAGCAAAAGTGATCTTCTCTTTATCAGTGAATTTGTTTATAGAAAAATAAGATGACAATTGATCCAACCAATTTTCTATTGCATCAACATTGATTTTGCCTTCAAATGTAGGGATATAAAAATTCACCTGAACCTTGAAGGGTGTTGGGGCGCTGAAAGGATGTGGGGGTGTAAATGAAGAGCTAGAATTTCCCATCGATATTTTTTGAGAATTTGAGAAAATTGTTGTATCATATATTCTTGTTGCTGTTGGAGGGCTTCATTCACCATTTATTTGAAAGGATCATATGTCTCAGTGTTGTCTACCATTTGAATTCATTTAGAGTGAATAGGTGGATAGTTTGTTGGTTATATTTTCCACCCAAGCTTCCTATAATCTAACCTCATCCTTGGGATCATACACTCTAAAGACAAACTACTCTGATACCATTGATCCAAAACTCGAAAGCTTTGGTTGAAAGATAATTCAAAAAAATAGAACAAGACAATTTAGATAATGTTATCTCTAAGAAGAGATGTCTTATTGATAAAATTTGCAGACCCAAACATATGCTTATCTCTAAGAAGAGATGTTTGATTTCCATTTCAGGTTACATCTTAGTTTATACATGTTTTAAAGGTGGGAGGAGGATCTGGAAGGTCACCAATCTCAAGGGAGATCGAGTGGTTTGACTTCCATGATTTACAATAATACAAAATTTTAAGGAATTACTATTTTTAGACTAAATTATTAAAATTGAAAATTAGGGCACTTCCATTGGGTTTTCATGAGTAAAAATTCATCAAGTGGAGATCTATGCCATCTCACTATGTTCCCCTCATTCTTAGCTTTCCAACGGTTCAAACGGTGAGTCAATTAGAGCTACGGTGCAAAAGTTATGGCTCCCAAAAGTTCCATCATCAATTGGGGTGGACCCATCACCCAAATTATTGCCTGAATTGTTGCCCGGATCACTCCTCCCTCATTGAGAAGCAATGGTTTCTATTTCATCAATATTTGTCATCAAGTGTGGCAATTTTATTTTTATTTGATTCCTGATGCATACTTGAAATGGACTGTGCTTTATGGAAATGTGCAGGGCTCGATTGTTCACCATTTCTGTCTAACCATCAGTCTGTGGATGGAAGGCCATGAAATTCTTTAGCTTGGTATCTATATTCTTTTTTTGTTGTGTTTTTTGTGTATGAAGGGATAAAACATTGGCCCTTTTAGATTCTTGTGGCTTGACCACCATGAGAACAAATTTTTTGGCACTAATCAGAGAGACAGATGTAGAAGGTGGTACCTCTAGTACCCTGTAATGCAGTGTTCTAAGAGTGAGAGTGATCCTTCAAGTTCTTGATTCATATATGCCATCTTGATCATACATGAATGGCTAACCAAAGAGAATATCACAAACATCTAGATTGACCACATCACATAGGACCTTATCTTGGAAAGTTTTATTGCATATGAGAGATGACATTGGTGGGTGACACGGAGGTTTCTCCCTGGACTCAACCATCCAATACTATATACCTTTAGGTGAGGCTTCATGGACAGATTTAGGATTTTCACAATATGAGTAGAGATTAAATTATTTTGACTTCTACTATCAAGAATGAAATGTAGAGGCTTACCTTTCACCCATAATTTAGAGTGAAACAACCTTTCCTTGTCATCTAGCCTCTCCTCATGGGTTTGTGATGAAGCAACAATTGCTTCAGGCTTAGCATCTATAATCTCTTCTTGAACCTCTTCAACTGTAGGCTTTGTATGAGGTAGAGCAATGGATGTTGAGGATTCTGACTCAAAAATTAGGGACTTGATGGCTTGACATTATTTTTTGGAGTGAGTTCCGGATTTGTGATAATCACACCACTTCCCACTCTTTCCTTCCTTTTGCTTCCAATTTTGGCCTCATGTTTGACCTTCTTTGTCACTTTTCCATTTTGAAGGCTAATTCTTTGTATTCATTCTTCCATGCTTCTATTCAATCTTCACTATGAACTTGTACGCCTCACCAAGGGTTTTCAAATTGAAGAGTTCCATTTCTCCCCATATGTACCATTGTAGTCCACCATGATATTTGAGAACCTTATGTTTCTCACTTTCTTGGATGCCTAATCTTATAGATAGAGAATGAAAAATGTTAGTGTAATCTTAAACAAACTATTCCTTACCTTGGTGAACTTTTTGCCACTTTATATACAGATCATCATATGCCCCAATGGGGTAGTATTCTTCATTTATAACTTCTATGAAATCATCCCAGGTAGGTTCCGTCTCAAGGCCAAATCATCTACACTTAATCTCTTTTTGTACACTTCCCACCAATTTTTGATAGGTAATGATGCTTTCAGAAGAACAAAAGTGATTTTCTCTTTATCAATGAATTTGTTTATATAAAAATAAGATGACAATTGATCCAACCAATTTTCTACTACATCAGCATTGATTTTGCCTTCAAATGTAGGGATATCAAAATTCACCTGAACCTTGAAGGGTGTTGGGGCGCTGAAAGGATGTGGGGGTGTAGATGATGAGCCATTATTTCCCATCAAGATTTGTTGGAGAATTTGAGCAAATTATTGTACAATCTGAAATTGCTACTATTGGAGGGCTTCGTTCACCATTTCTTTGACAGGATCAGATGTCTCGGTGTTGTCTGCCATTTGAAGTCGTTTAGAGCGAATAGGTGGATAGTCTGTTGGTTATAATTTCCACCCAAGCTTCCTATAATCTGACCTCATCCTTGGGATCATACACTCTAAATACAAAACACTCTGATACCGTTGATCCAAAACTCAAAAGCTTTGGTTGAAAGATAATTCAAAAAAATATAACAAGACAATTTAGATAATGTTATCTCTGAGAAGAGATGTCTTATTGATAAAATTTGCAGACCCAAACATATGCTTATCTCTGAGAAGAGATCTCTAATTTCCATTTCAGCTTACATCTTAATTTATACATTATTTGAAGGTGGGAGGAGGATGTGAAAGGTCACCAATCTTGAGGGAGATCGAGTGGTTTGACTTCCATGATTTACAACAATACAAAATTCAAGGAATTACTATTTTTAGAAACTTACTATTTTTAGACTACACTACTAAAATTGAAAATTAGGGAAATTATGTTGGGTTTTTAGGAGTTAAACTTCACTAAGAAATTATATACACTATATCTTGACATTTCCCTCATTTTTATCTTTCCAACGGTTCAAACGGTGAGTCAATTGGAGCTACGATGCAAAAGTTATGGCTCTCGAAAGTTCCATCATCAATTGGGGTGGACCCATCACCCGAATTGTTGCCTGAATTTTTGCCCAGATCATTCCTCCCTCCATGATAAGCATTGGTCACCATTGCATCTATATTTTTCATCAAGTGTGGCAATTGTATTTTTATTTGATTCCTGATGCATACTTGAAATGGACCATGCTTTATGGAAATGTGCAGGGCTCGATTGTTCACCATTTTTGTCTGACCATCAGTCTATAGATGGAAGGCCGTGAAATTCTTCAGCTTGGTATCTATTTGCTTCTATTGTTGTGTTGTTTGTTTATGAAGGGATATAACATCAGCCCTTTTATATTCTTTTGGCTTGACCACCATTACAAAAAAATTCTTGGCACTAATCAGAGAAACAGATGTAAAAGGTGGTACCTCTGGTACCCTGTAATGCCATGTTCCAAGAGTGAGAGTGATCCTTAGAGTTTTTGATTCATAGATGCCATGTCAATCATACATGAATGGATGACCAAAGAGTATATCACAAACATCTAGATTGACCACATCACATAGGACCTTATCTTGGAAAGGTTTTATTACATATGAGAGAAGACATTGGTGGGTGACATGGAGGTTTCTCTCTGGACTCAACCATCTAATACTGTATGGCTTTGGGTGAGGCTTCATGGATAGATTTAGGATTTTTAAAACATTAGTAGAGATTAAATTCTTTTGACTTCCACTATCAAGAATGAAATGTAGAGGCTTACCTTTCACCCATAATTTAGAGTGAAACAACCTTTCCTTGTCATCTAGCCTCTCCTTGTGGGTCTATGATGAAGCAACAATGGCTTCGGGCTTAGCATCTATAATCCCTTATTCAACCTCTTTAGCTGTAGGGTATGTATGAGGTAGAGCAGTGGATGTTGAGGATTATGACTCAGAAAGTAGGGACTTGATGGCTCGACATTCTTCTTTGGAGTGAGTTCTAGATTTGTGATAATCACATCACTTCCCAGTCTTGTCTTCCTTTTGCTTCTAATTTTGGCCTCATGTTTGACCTTCTTTGTCACTTTTCCATTTTGAAGGTTGATTCTTTGTATTCATTCTTCCATTTTTTTATTCAATCTTCACTATAAACTTGTATGCCTCACCAAGGGTTTCCAAATTGAAAAGTTCCATTTCTCCCCTTATGTACCATTGTAGTCCACCATGCTATTTGAGAACCTTGTGTTTCTCACTTTATTGGATGCCTAATCTAGCAGATAGAGAATGAAAAATATCAATGTAATCTTGAATAGATTGTTCTTTACCTTGGCAAAGTTTTTGCCACTCTATATATAGATCATCATATGCTCCAATGGGGTAGTATTCTTCATTTATAGCTTCTATGAAATCATCCTAGGTAGGTTCCATCTCAATGCCAATATCATCTACACTGAATCTCTTTTTGTACACTTCCCACCAATTTTTGACAAGAAATGATGCTTTCAGAAGAGCAAAAGTGATCTTCTCTTTATCGGTGAGTTTGTTTATTAAAAAATAAGATGACAATTGATCCAACCAATTTTCTACTACATTAGCATTGATTTTGCCTTCAAATGTAGGGATATAAAAATTCACCTAAAGCTTGAAGGGTGTTAGGGTGCTAAAAGGATGTGGGTGTGTAGATGAGGAGCCAGAATTTCCCATCAAGATTTGTTGGAGAATTTGAGTACATTGTTGTAGCATCTACACTTGCTACTGTTTGAGGGATTTGTTCACCATTTCTTTGAAAGTATCAAAGGTCTCAGTGTTGTCTGCCATTTGAAGTCATTTAGAGCGAATAGGTGGATAGTCTGTTGGTTATATTTTCCACCCAAGCTTCCTATAATCTGACCTCATCCTTGGGATCATACACTCTAAAGACAAACTGCTTTGATACCATTGATCTAAAACTCAAAATCTTTGGTTGAAAGATAATTCAAAAAAATAGAACAAGACAATTTAGATAATGTTATCTTTGGAAAGAGATGTCTTATTGATAAAAATTGTAGACCCAAACATATGCTTATCTTTGAGAAGAGATGTTTGATTTCCATTTTAGGTTACATCTTAATTTATACATGTTTTGAAGGTGGGAGGAGGATATGTAAGGTCTCCAATCTCAAGGGAGATTGAGTGGTTTGACTTCCATGATTTACAACAATACAAAATTTGAGGAATTACTATTTTTAGAAACTTACTATTTTTAGACTACACTACTAAAAAATTAAGGAACTTCCATTGGGTTTCAAGATTTAAACTTCATTGAGTGGATCTCTATTCCATTTCATTATTCTCCCTTCATTATTATCTTTCCAACGGTTCAAACGGTGAGTCAATTGGAGCTATGGTGCAAAAGTTATGGCTCCTAGAAGTTCTATCATTAATTGGGGTGGACCCATCACCCGAATTGTTGCTTGAATTTTTGCCCAAATCATTCCTCCCTCCTCGAGAAGCAATGGTCCCCGTTGCATCAATATTTGTCATCAATTGTGTCAATTTTATTTTTATTTGATTCCTGATGCATACTTGAAATGGACTGTGCTTTATGGATATGTGCAGGGCTCGATTGTTCACCATTTCTGTCTGACCATCAGTTTGTGGATGGAAGGCCATGAAATTATTTAGCTTGGTATTTATTTGCTTCTATTATTGTGTTGTTTTTGTATGAATGGCTAAAACATTTTCCCTTTTATATTCTTGTGGCTTGACCACCATGAGAACAAATTTCTTGGCACTAATCAGAGAGACATATGTAGAAGGTGGTACCTCTGGTACCTTGTAACATTGTGTTCCAAGAGTGAGATTGATCCTTTGATTTCCTGATTCATAGATTCCATGTCGATCATACATGAATTACTGACCAAAGAGTATATCATAAACATCTAGATTGACCACATCACATTGGACCTTATCTTGGAAAGGTTTTATTGCATATGAGAGAAGACATTGGTAGGTGACACAGAGGTTTCTCCCTGGACTCAACCATCCAATACTGTATGGCTTTGGGTGAGGCTTCATGGACAAATTTAGGCTTTTCACAACATTAGCAGAGATTAAATTCTTTTGACTTCCACTATCAAGAATGAAATGTAGAGGCTTACCTTTCACTCATAATTTAGAGTGAAACAACCTTTCCTTGTCATCTAGCCTCTCCTCATGGGTCTGTGATGAAGCAACATTGGCTTCGGGCTCAACATGTGTAATCTCTTCTTCAACCTCTTCAACTACAAGGTTTGTATGAGGTAGAATAGTGGATGTTGAGGATTATGACTCATAAAGTAGGGACTTGATGGCTTGACATTCTTCTTTGGAGTGAGTTCCATATTTGTGATAATCACACCACTTCCCAGTCTTTCCTTCCTTTTGCTTCCAATTTTGGCCTCGTGTTTGACCTTCTTTGTCACCTTTCCATTTTGAAGGATGATTCTTTGTATTCATTCTTCCATGCTTCTATTCAATCTTCACTATGAACTTGTACACCTCACCAAGGGTTTCCAAATTAAAGAGTTCCATTTCTCCACATATGTATCATTGTAGTCCACCATGATATTTGATAACCTTATGTTTCTCACTTTCTTGGATGCCTAATCTCACAGATAGAGAATGAAAAATGTTAGTGTAATCTTGAACTGACTGTTCTTTACCTTGGTGAAGTTGTTGTCATTCTATATACAAATCATCATATGCTCTAATGGGGTAGTATTCTTCATTTATAGCTTCTATGAAATCATCCTAGGTAGGTTCCATCTCAAGGCCAATATCATCTGCACTGAATCTCTTTTTGTACACTTCCCACCAATTTTTGATAGGTAATATTGCTTTCAAAAGAGAAAAAGTGATCTTCTCTTTATCGGTGAATTTATTTATATAAAAATAAGATGACAATTGATCCAACCAATTTTTTACTACATCAGCGTTGATTTTGCCTTCAAATGTAGGGATATCAATATTCCCTTGAACCTTGAGGGGTGTTGGGGCACTGAAAGGATGTGTGGTTGCAGATGAGGAGCCAGAATTTTCCATTGAGATTTATTGGAGAATTTGAGCAAATTATTGTAGCCTCTGTGCTTACTACTTCTAGAGGGCTTTGTTCATCATTTATTTGAAAGGATCATATGTCTTGGTGTTGCCTTCCATTTGAATTAATTTAGAGCAAATAAGTGGATAGTCTGTTGGTTATATTTTCCACCCAAGCTTCCTATAATCTAACCTCATCCTTGGGATCATACACTCTAAATACAAACTAATTTGATACCACTGATCCAAAACTCAAAAGCTTTGGTTGAAAGATAATTCAAAAAAATAGAATAAGACAATTCAGATAATGTTATCTTTGAGAAGAGATGTCTTATTGATAAAATTTGCAAACCCAAACATATGTTTATCTCTGAGAAGAGATGTCTGATTTCTATTTTAGGTTACATATTTATTTATACATGTTTTGAAGGTGGTACAAGGATGTGTAAGGTCACTAATCTTGAGGGAGATCAATTGTTTTGACTTCCACAATTTACAACAATACAGAATTCGAGGAATTACTATTTTTAGAAACTTACTATTTTTAGACTACACTAATAAAATTGAAAATTAGGGCACTTCTATTGGGTTTTCAAGAGTCAAACTTCATTGAATAGAGATTTATTCCATCTCATGATGTTTCCTTCATTCTTATCTTTCCAATGGTTCAAACGGCGAGTCAATTGGAGCTATGGTGCAAAAGTTATGGCTCCTAGAAGTTCCATCATCAATTGGGGTGGACCCATCACCCGAATTGTTGCTTGAATTGTTGCCTGGATCATAATCCCATGTCACCCTAAACTTGGAGGTAGGCCTAAATAATATACTCTTGGGTTATATTTTGGAGTGTTAACAATTCTGGCACACCTAATGGGACTTGATTCAAGGAGCTTGGAGCACATTCCATCCTCATTTGGTGATCTCAAGTAGATGCAAGCATTGAAGAAGTAGATTTGTAGTCATAATTTCATGCTAAGGTGGTCATTAGAAGATATTCATCAATGGTAAGAACATCTATTGTTGATAATTCACTTTTCTCTTGAATTGTTTCATAATGTGTAATGGTTGAATATGGAGGATATGTGTGTCCTATAGCTCCTTATCAACCTTACTATGACCCATATCAACCCCACTATGACCTCTATCAACCCTACATTGACCCTTATTAGCAACATTAGGTATCACATCAATCCTCTTTACTATCAAGGATACCACTCTTACCCTCCTTGTGATCCCTATCCACCTCCTTGCTAGCCTACCTACCCTCCTGATCAGTATTGGAAATATCATAATACTTCTATTCAGTATGGCCATGTTCCAACTCAATCCCTCTCAGGCCTTAAATAAACTCTCATAGGTTATGAGAAATACATGGTTTGGATTGATACACAAAAGAGTTATGGGAAAGATAACCCTAGTCACCTAATCAAGAATATGAGAGCCTCATTACAAAAAGCTAAGAGGGACTGGTCATCTCTTATGAAGTAAAATTAGTCAAGGCCAACTAGTGACATGTTATATGTAAGTGGTTTGATTAAAAACATAGAAGATATAATGGTGGTTCATGAGGGGTAGCAAGCCCAATATTACCAGCCTCATGTGCCTTCCCTTACTCCACATCAGCCCTTTGTTGAGCATCCCATCCTTATTCAAAGGACCTAACCAAGTGAGTGTCAAATCCTTCTGAGTTCTCCACAATCTACTCAAGACTTCCCTATTTGGAAGACCATCAAACAAATTATGTAAAGGATGGAAGAAGTGTGTGTTGAGAGGGATGAGTTTCATGGTTTAGATAAGACCTTGTAAGGCCTTTCCTTTCCTAATTAGCTTGAAGAGATATATGATTAGTTGAGACTTGAATTTGAATCTCACCTAGATAGAGAAGTTAAACTTGAAAATTAACACTTGTCTTAGTCAATGGTAGCATCAAAATTAGTGCTATCTTAGGATAAGGTACCTTCATTAATTACTCAAGCTACAACACATGTTTCTAGTGTCAAAATCCCAACTTGGATCTAAGTAGTGCAGTCATGGGGAAAGGAAGATGAGTCAATCCTACATCAAGGTGTTAGAGTTAAAGACAAATATAAAACCATTCAATCCTTATCCCTCCCTCCTCAAGAGTCTAAAGCATTCCCATCATGGAATTCTATTCAAGAGAATATGTATAAAGAGAATGAGTTACTAATTGTCAAAGGTAGGAAGCTGAATGAGCATAATGAAGAATCCATAACACCACTAGATTTGACTTCTCTTCTATAACTCTTTAAAGGATCTTTCATTCCACTCCTTGAGAAGGAACCTATCCTTTGAGAGAAATGAAGAAGATACAATTATAGTGGTAGATGATGAAGGTGATGTAAGTGAGATAAAAGAAGAGATTGTTATTGGGACACCTCTTGGTAAGGAGAAATATGAATTAGTCTTCCATAATGCAAGAGGTGGTGAACTTCAAGAAGATTAATGTAAATAAGGTGAGTCGCAAGAAGAATGCATACCAATTGACCAAGGAGAAGATGACCTTGAAGATTTATTTGATGACATGATAACCACTCTCCTTTGTGATAGTCCTAAGGAGTGTAAAAATGGATCATCTACTCAACTTGTAGTATTTTGAAGATAAGGAGACAACCTTTAAGAGTTTTCAAATGTTCAATAAAAGGTATGTGTTAATGTTCAAGCTCCTAATTTCATTGAAGATGAAGGACCCATTCTTTGTTTCCAAAAAAATATTGTTAATAAACATGAGGTCTGAATAGTGGATGAGTTTTTTAAGCATTATCATGATCGCATGGAATGTCAAGAGGATAATGAGGATCTTTGGCAGTAATACATAAACATTTTTAATGAATATGAGACTCTTTGAGGACTTAAACCTCCTATGGGTTAGATTGAAGATGATTAAGTTGTTGAACTTGTCAAGTTTTATTAAAAATAGGGATAAGTTCAAAATTATGAAAGGAAGGTTAAAATGTTTTCTATAGTAGTTCCTAAATTTGAGGCAAGTGAAGATACATTGACCTTTAGTATACCTCATGAGGCTCAAGATACAAATCATGAAGACCTTGGTGATATGTAGTATTCATGATTGTAAACTTACAAAGGGTTTGAAGGCATTAACAAGTCACCAATTTAGATAGAGAATAATGAAGACACAAACCAAGGTATACTAGCTAGGTTGTCAATTGAATTTTTGCATATGACCATTGATAATTAGGAACAGCCTATGGGTGAGGTATAAATGAGACTGTTCATGCAAAGGAGATAAGTATGGGATGAATATTATTGGGTGTTGGATTCACATAACCATACTATGCAACTAAGAATGGAGAAATAAATTATAGTTACTATTCTAAGAGGCTATGGACATGCCAACATCTATAGATGCAAGTGGAGGTTCTCATCCCATGAATAATATATGATTGGACTTCATTCAACACATGATAATTTGACCTCAACTTACTATGGTGATAAAAAGAGATTCCAATTTTATCTTGGAGAAGAAAAAGGTTGGGTTTATGCTAGTTTTTTATAATAATTTTTTTTATTATTTCTAATAAGTGTGTCAGCATAAGTCTAGTGTGTAGCTTCCTCAGTTGCTTTGTTGTCTTGTCTAGTTGCTTTCTTAGATGTTTTTTCTTGTTGTGTTTCTTGGTTATGTTTCCCTTATTTTTTTTGTCTTGTGAGTTTTTTTCATCTTATAGTTTTTCTAAGGTACTGATATGATTATCATTTCATGTGAGGAGGTTATCTTAGTTGAGCCTTTTGCCTAGCATGCATGAGTTAGTGGGTTCCCTTGACTAGTAGGTTGGTCAACCCCTGTGAGTCACCAAAGATGTTGAAAAGTTGGACTCCCAAGCCAAATTTCAACCCCTATAACCAAAAAATTTCCCATGATACCCATCCAATCTTATACATGGTGATCTTCATGTATTATGGTGTCATGTTTGGTCTCTTTTGTAAGCATTTTAACATTGTTAGAGGTGTCATGGTATGTATTAGAGCTTGCTTGTTAAATCATCATGTCATAGTTATTTTGGGTCTTTATATGATGTAATAATTTTTCATGGTGGTCCATGAGTGAGTGTAAAAAATCATCAAAGTGGTTTTGAGGTCTAGATAATGACCTAAGTTCTATTTGATAAAGTTAAGGTTTCCTAGTAGAAGTTAAGGTAATTTAGGGAAATTAAGGTTTCTAGTTATCATAGTGTTTGTGCCTATTTTGGACACTTCTCATAGGGATACCTTGATAAAAATATGTATAGGGTGTCTAAACCTTATCTAATCCATAACATGAGGTTTGAATTATATCCAAGGTTATTCTTCATTGTTTATTCATTCAACCTATTTCAAGCCTTGATTCACGCTTCAAGTCATCAAATGGTCCTTAAAACATGCTATATGAGTGAAAATTTCATTGTAAAACTTTGAAAGTATAATTTTTTGATGTCAAAAGAGTAATGAAGGTTCTTAAAAAGGGTCTCATTGACATTCTAAGTCTTAACAAGGTAGTTTCATGCATAAAAGGGCCCATTTTAGAGGTCAAACATAGTTTTTATTCACCAAATGGGCCCCACATGTGATAAGTGTGACCTTTCAGATTCCCAATTCCTACCACTTTTTTTTAAATGTTGTTTTAATTCTATTTTCCCTCATCCTTCCCACCAATGGCACTTCAAGCTCTAAATTTTGAAAAAATGTAGGAAAGTTACATGTTGCAGGTGCTTTCAAAATTATACAGATTTGTACAGTATGACCATGATTAGAGGAGGTCATAAATATGTAGAGGGGACTTATCTAAAAAATAATATGGAATGATATTTGATTTTTAAGGTTTAAAAGGCCAAAATCCAATCCATTTCTTCCATCGAGCTCCTAGGCAACTCATGAGAGCTAGTTAGGTTTGTGGTTTGTATGGATAGGAGAGAGAAGGTGAGGATCCAAGACTTTGGGTAGAGGAAGGGGGTCTTGTGAAATTTTAATTATTTTAATTATTCTATAGATTAATAACCTATACTCTATGAATAATAGTTAAAAATTTAAGTAGTTAGAGTTGCCTTCTTCATTCATGTAGGGGTCAAATTTGTAAAGGTTTTAGTGTAGTTTTGGTTGGTTTAATGTTATAAATGATAATACATGTATTATAAAAGTACTTAAGGTATTTATATTACATAATCAAACCTTGGTTCATGTGTGTGAGGCTATGGTAGTAAATAAATCTTCATGTTGTCACATGTGTAAGTTACATGCAATGTCTCTTCAGTTTGCAGAGTCTTTAGTGCATTAAAATGGAAGTGTGTGGTGGTTTGAAGTTGGATGTTGAGTTACTTAGAGTCCACTTAGAGTATTAATTTTCTTCCCTAATAACTTAGTTTATCCATCAAATCAAATAACTCCATCAAGTGTTTCTCATTTCTAACTATCATGTATACGATGTATCATCCTTTGCAAGTGAGAATAGGGTAGTTATAGAGAGTCATTAGGTTGTTTCCAAAACACACATGAATTACATATTTTATTAATGATATATGATGATTAATTCATTCCCCCCACTACCTTATTCTCAAACCCATTCTCACCTTTATGCCCTTGAGAGATAATCCTTCATCTAGCCACCTACATGTCTTTTCAAGCAGACTAAGCAAATAGAATGTTGACTATTAGAATGGGGTCTAGAGAAGAATTGGAGAGTTTTAAGGAGTCATAAATACCTATGAAGAGTATGGGAGTTATATAGATCAGGGTCTATTAAGGATCAACACCATCAACCACCTCAAGATCAGAGCTCAATCAAGGTTCCCATGCACATAGGACTATAGCGGCAAGATTAAAGAACATTGAGGGAATGATGAAGCTGAGGGGATGCAGAGGAATGAAGTAGACATTGAATAATATTATAAAAAAATTGAGGTTCTATAAAAATGGAAGTCGTAACCTTAATTTCACAACACAATCACAAAAAGGCCTAGAATCACCACCTACAGGCCTGACTATAGGTAAAAGTCAAGTTAAACATAAGAACCATGCTTGGTGAAGAGGAGTGAAGGGGAGTGTTGGGACCCTTATTTTGGTAAGTAAGGATTTATGCCATTAGGAAATCCAAATCAATGTGAGGAAATAATTTTTCATAATGATGACTTTTGGCATCTTGACACCTGTTGGAGAGTGTTACACATACCTTGCACCAATTGGCACATGGTTATCTAGTTCTCAGATATTTAGGGCATCTTATAGTCTAGGAAATATGTGATGATTATAGTGAGGAGTTTTCAAGGTTATGGAGCTAGTAAAAATGATCACCAAGGCTCTAGATCAGTACTTGGCATGCACATTCCACCCTAGTGGAGCTCTTCCAAAAGGCTATAAAAAAAACTCAAACCAATTGATCAAGAAATGCAAAAAATGGTGTAGCAAAGCTCTAGAAATTTGAAAATGATTTTTACACATTGTTATGTTATGGTATCCATTATTCTTAGGATTAACATGAATTCCTTGAAGGCTCCATTTATTATCACCCAAGCCTACCTATGATCTTCTAGGTTGTTAATTTATTTGATCTAGGCATTTCCTTTTTTATGAATTATATACTTTTTATTTGAAATTTGATTAATATCAAAGAGTGGTTTCAATAAAACATGATTAATTTGGTATATGCATATTTTATATCATTAAATGAACTATGTACAATGAATTTAGTATGGTATTTTAAGTTCACTTATTCTAATTAAAATCCATGTGTGCTTCTAGTTCATGACGTTAATTTCATCCCTATAGTAAATGATGAAGTCATAAAAAATCTATAGAGATTATTGAGTATAGAGCATACACCAAACATTATTACCTTTGATAAGAAGTACATGCCTAGTATAATTACTTAAAGTGAATGCAAGCCTATGATCCTTCAAGAACCTATATGACTCTAGGGTTAGTATGCTAAATGTCTTGTGCCTATAGGCTACTAGTATTAGCCTATGAAGGGTTTACACCTATAAATATACTTTATCCTTCATTGAATTGACCAAGCATATATCAGTAAGATGGTGCTTGTGCCATTAGATACCAACTTCCCAATCAAAATTCAGTTGCTTTGTGTTGACCATAATCAAATTTAGTGTAAGCAAAATATTTCCTTATATTTATTTAATTTGTGTTAGGTTAATGAGAGTGGAAATTTTAGGCTCATAAGAGAACTATTATGGTGCTTTCATGCATAAATATAGTTGAGTGAGTCAAGTATGGATGCTCTCTAATTGCTTGATGCTAGACACCTAGGTTTATAGGCACGTGAAGTTTGCCAAGTTTAGAAAGCTAAGAGTAACAAGTTGATAAAGGGAGGTGCACAAGAAATTAAAAAGAGATAATGAAGCACTAGAGGATGAGCACAATGATTTTAATGGGGTAAGGAAGGATCAAAGCAAGAGACATGAAAGTGTAGAGAAATTGACTAAGAAAGAGAGGCACACTTGAAAGGAATCACAACACAAAGAGGAGATGGAATCGAGGAGGCTAAGTCATGTGCATGTGAAGCATTGTACCTAGGTTTCCTTAAGAAGGCTAAAGGTCATGCCAAGGTGAACAAATCACAAGATAAATATCATCAAGATAGCTGACACCTACCCAACAATTAGTGGGAAGTGACTGTTTGAGTTACCTATTATTTCACCAAATAAGTTGTTAAGAAAATTTAATGTTTTGATGGTAAAAGCACCAAGATAAATAATAAATAAGAATGTGGTGATAAATTTCCATGGATTTTATGGGTCTAGCATATTTAAATAAATCCATGCATTTTCATGCCATTAATCACTAGCCATTAATGAGGTATTTGAAACTAAGGTATAAAGGGGTGAATGGAAAATTTTGAAAGGTTAAAAACCTTATGTGAATCCAAACTAGACACAAATATTCAAATAGATATGAAGCCACACAAATCATAAAATACTACCAAAGGGAAAACTAGAGCATCTAAAACCCCCAAACAATAACGGTTTAATAAAGATAGATATTATGTTCTACTTTGAATCAAAAAAGAGGTGAGTGGAGAAGAATTGAGAGAGAATAGGGAAGTATAAATTATTTAGAATGCCAAAGCCATTATTAACAGTGCATGAAACTTGAGAGCCAAATACATAGTCACAGATCATGCGAATATGAAAAAGTGCTAAGCACAATTAAGGGATTTAGAAAGATCAACCAACTACACTTTAATAACATCTAGTTTAGAATGGGAAAAAAGAGGTTAAGTATAGGTCCATCATAGGTGCATAAGGACACCAAGATAGTGTGGATGATGAAGGAATAAACCACTATGAAATGAGAGGCACAATTGGTATAAGTGTTATCATTATGATGATAGATCCTAAAGCAAGCACAAAGCTTATTTTTAGAGATATGTAGTTCCCTTTGAGGTCTTAGAGGGGGAGAAATGGGTATCCTTTACACACAAGTGAATATTTAAGGAGTAAAACCATTGGACACCTAGAAACTCATAGGTGACTAATGTGGGAATGACACTCTTTGAAATCTCTATCCAATATAAACTAGCAACAATAGGCACAACCCAACTATTTGAGCTACCAAGATTTGTCAATCTAGAGGAATTGGTACAATTATTCTTCTCACATGTACATGGTAACAAGTTATATTTTGTAGGGAGGTGCATGAAAATATTGACGTGCCTCATCATGAGGATCATAAGGCTCCCAAGTGTAGGAGTAGACCTCTTTTAGATGATAGCTGATGAATATAAAGTTAACAGGGTCAAAAAACTCTTGGGATACTAGAAGTTAGGGATAATGTTCCCTATCAAAGACATTCAAGACAATGGCATGAAGGAAATGATGTTTTTGGTTAACTCCAAGCTATGCCCTATCAATCGATGGTTTGACATCATCAAGACCTACTTGTGCATATCCCACAACATGGAATTTAACATTTTCAAATTCATTATTGAGGAGATTATTAATAACATGTTAGAGTGACACAAAGTGTACAAGACCTTTAGATGGGGTTACATGCTAATTTTGATCATGATGGAGGAGATCGGTGTGCTAGATGGAGATGATGACAACCTTTGGGTGTTCCCACCTTACAATAACTCCCTTGTGATGAGGCACAAATATTTAATCTACCCAAACAAATTCTCATAAAAATATAAAATAAGAGTGCAAGGGTGATTCAACATGTATATAGAGGCCTTTGGGATTAAACGGTGCATCCATTAGGAGCTCCCCCAATAATTGGTAATAAGAATGACCTTTTCCATAATGTATCATTTTTATTTAGTGTGCCTAGTACTCATAGATTGGAACTTGTCTAGATGTCTTAATATGCCTTATGCATTTTTTCTAAATATTTCATAGAAGTGTTAAGGAGGATTCCTAATGCACAACATCTAGAGATCTCATTGAAGACTGTGGATAAAGATAGGAGTAGGTTGAGGTACCAATATGTGCACCCCAAATCTAAAGCCACCAAGGATGAGGAGGGTGAATTTGACAAGATGGACCTCCATCCCCTCTAAAGATAAATAATAAATGGGGGCATCTTTAATCTCTATTATGAAATGAAGCAACACAAGAAGAGCACCAACCTAAAAAGGATGATGATTTCCACCTCCTATTTGATGAGGAAGACAAGTTTACACCAAATATGTAGGAAAAGAATCTCAAAAAGAAAAGGGGAGAGAAACTTGAGGATATCATAGAGTATATTAATTCAAAGATTGCCTTTGAGAATAAATTATTCCACTGACTCTTAAGCAGCACGTAACCTTCACGCTAGAGATTACTTCCTCCATCAAGAAGCACAAGAAGTCTAAGGGAACCATTGAATTCTTGACTATAAATTTGGTGTAAATGGAGAAAGAGGACACCCTTATGCCTATAGTAGAGGAGACTAAATAAGAAAGAGCAGGGACATATGTCCTACAGATAGAAGAGGAAGAAGAGCCAAGTGCCAAAGATGTATAGGAGGCCCTCCAAAGTGGCACAACCATTGCACTTGAATAAGTATAGGATCCAAAAATCTCCTCATTTAATGAATAACCCTCCACACCACATCTAAAAATAAAAGAGGAGAAAATAAGGGTATGGAATAAAATGAGCTTAAGTGAGTTAGATATATAGAAGGCACTAACGATTGAAGAAAAGTGCAAACTGGCCTAAGAAAAAGTAGAGGCCAAGGTAGAGAAAAAGGCAAAGAAGGTTCTTGTAAGTGTAGAACCAGACATTAAAACAACCAAGAAAACACCCAATGCCCCATTAAGAAGGTAGAAGAAGCTGGACAAGAGGTACACCCAAGTAGTGAAGGGGTGCCTAAAGAAAAAGAAGGTGATATTGGTGCCTTAGAGCAACAAATAGAGATAGCTGAGGAATAATAGTAGTAACAAGGTGATGATGGTACCTAAATTACCCTATAGGTGGGTATTAAGAAGCCTCATGGAGAAGAAGTGGATGAAGGGGAAAATTTTAAGGAAGAAACCCCTAAGGAACATGCAAGTGAATCCTTTGAGGAAAGTGTTGAATAAAGTGGTGGCACTAGTGAAGAGGAAGCAAAATAAATAGAGATGGTCATCATTGAGGATGACATAAAATTAAAAACAAGGTAAAATACATAAAAGGGATGGGAGGCTGAAGATGTTTACATGTTTGAAATCATGCCCCCTAAGCTGCCACAACTAGGACATGTAAATAACTTGCACTAGTATTTGACCATTATATGGATGAACCTTACTTTGAGACACCTAGGGTATCTACTTCAAGCCTAAAAGACCCTAAGGAAGGGTATGAATCCCTCCTTATAAACCCTTGTGCCATGAACCCAATCTAATCTATGAATGTGCTCATTAGTATGGCCATCGAGGTTGTGCATCAAAACATTATCAATAATGGTAAGGCAAGAAAATGGAAATAACTCCATAAAAATCCCAAGAAGAAGTGTAGGACACTAAGTTCAAACTAAAGCAAATATGTGAGTTCATAGATATGGATGAACCATACCTTCTATTCAACGTTGATACTTTGAACCTTTCTGAGGTTGATAAATTTGTGTTCTAGTAGAGCAGATGCTCCTAAGGTTAGAACCTGAGCTGACATAAGAATAAGAAGATCCTTACATCACACTATAGAAGGAGCTTGATGGAAAGATCAAAGAGGCATAATACATATTTTTAAAACTATAGGAGGGTGAAATGTAATCAATGCCATCTTCTTGAGCTTTTCAAACCAAACATTAGTCATAGATGCATGTTTAAAGCAAGCAAAGGAGGAGAAGGAGAATATGATAATGTAGGTGTACTTGGTGAGTAGGTTACAGTGCATGAAGATCATGGGCAGAATAAATTCACTTATTAATTAGATAAAAGAGTGAGATAAAAACTTGGAATCACTCTTTCACACTCTACAGACTAAATCCTATGAGTAAGGATCAATCCTAAATGGGAATGTGAAAAAGGCAAAGGAAAATGTAGAGGCCTTACAAAAAGAAATGGAAAATACTTATGTGATTGCACTTAGTGCTTCCTCCACCATAATAGATAACACCACTAAATAAATCAAGCTCACCATTAATGTATTTGAATTCTTCAGCACCGAGCTTAAGGAGAGTATGCCCCCAAGTTTTATGCACCAAAGACCTTGATAGCCTAGTTTGAGGATGGACCAAAAAATTTATATGGGGTAATATTGGGCCCCTTATTTTGGTAATGATTCATGAAATCATGACATCTAAATTAGTATGAGGTGATAATTTTTCACAATGATTACTTTTTGGCATCTTGGCACTAGCTAGATGGTATTGTGCATACCTTATGTCAATTGGTAGGCAGTTAGCTGGTTCTCAGATTTTCAAGGCATTTTCTAGGTTGGGTGGTAAATGATGACTATAGTACAAAGTTTTCAAGGTGATGGATCTATTAGAAATGATCACAAAGGATCCATCGTGGTACTCAACATGTGCATTCCACCCTAGTGAAGCTCTTCTAAAAGGATATAAAAAGAGCTCAAACCAATTTATCAAGAAAATGCAAAAAATAGTGCAACAAAGCTTAGGAAATGCTCTATACACATTTTTATGGTATCCATTAATCTTAGGATTAAAATGGATGCCTTAAAGGCTCCATTTTTAAGCACCCAAGCTCACTTCCAAGCCTTTGGGTCATTAAAATGCGATGAACTATATACTCTATATTTGAACTTTGATTAATGTCAAAGAATGGTTACGGTACAACATGATGAATATAGTCTATGTGTATTTTATATTACTAAATTAACTATGTATAATGAATGTAATATAGTTTAAATTCAATTATGCTAATTTAAGTCCATGTGTGCTTTTGGTTCATGATGTTAATGGCATCCCTATAGTAAATGATGAACTGAACACAAATCTATAGAGAGTATTGAGTATAAAGCATGCACCAAGAGTTCTTACCTTTCCTAAGAAGAATGAGCCTAGTATGATTACTTAAATATAATGAAAAACTTGGATCCTTCAAGAACCTATATGAATTTAGGGTTAGTCCACCAAAAGGCTTGTGCCTATAGGCCACTAGGATTGGCCCATGAAGGGTTTACACCTATGAATCTACTTTAGCCTTCATTGAATTGACAAAGTCCTATAATTGATGTCTTGTGCCATGGAATAACTATCACAACATGGGCCCTATTTATTTATAAGCTATCATTTGAGTGAGTGCATAAGTCTTGTACCTTATGTGAATTGATGCTAGCATAATTGAATATAAAATATTGAGTGCAAAGGAAATACCCATGTTTATTCCTGGTTGTAATAAGCCAAGAACTGACTAAGATAAATTTTCACCCTTTTCTAAAATAGGAAGATAATAAAGATTACTAAAAGTTATTTCAAAGTTCTCAGTATCTATTGAGAGACTAGATTCCTTAAAATTCAAAGGCTAAGACTTGACAGTTTATTAGGCTTAATATGCTTAAATAGGTAGGCAGGTAGGGTAACGGAGATGTTTTGAACCCTATGTAGAAGTGATTGAGTTTATAATGGTTAAAATAACATCAAAATTATATGATTATGATGTACCTATGTATCCAAAGTTCAACATCACTTCAAGGTGTTATTAAAGTAAAATAACCCACACCTGCTCATTCAAGATGTAGGACTACCACCTATAGGCAGAGTCATTAGTAGGAAAATTAAAGTGTATAACCCTATAGAGATGTTGAAGAATAAATGTCAAAAATGGGGTATCTAAATTATTTCATAAATAATGTTAGTTTTTCCCATTGAGAAGGTTCATTCCTTGAGATAGGAAAATCCTAATGACCTAAACATGCCTATTAGGCCTAAACATGCTTGTGCATATGAATTGAAGACTTATACATGTTTTAGGGTTATTTGAGGGTTGGAAATATCTAAGGGGGGAGTGAGGAAGGCATAAAAATGTTTTTAGGGTGATGATAATCTCAATATGAGGAAAAAAATAAATAAAGCCTTTAGGTTTGCATAGGTCTAAATATCTTAAACCCTAGGCAAGGGGATGAAAAGTATGCAGAGAGAAAGGTTTAAGGAAACCCCATTGGAATGGGTGTTATAAAAATATAATAAAATTTAACACAATTTTATAACCCCATAAGAATTTTAAGGATGAAGATAAGAACCTATTCTCAAGTCTTTAACACCAGTTGTTGAACTCTCAAACTAGACATGAAAGTAATGGAACTTAAGGCAGACCTACATGAGAGAGGGTAGAGGTGGTGGTCAGATCAGCTGAGGGTAAGAAAAAAAGGTTGGAAAAATATGCAAAAGAGTGCTATGGTGACACTAAGGTCACCAATTCACCTACAAGTGCCTCAGGTCTTGACACTTAGTTAGGCCTATAAGGCCTAAAACCATCTTTAGGCTTCATAACCCCAACCTCCTCTTAATGGTAGACTCAAAGCCATAAAATCATACTTGAAATAGATAGAGTAAGATTTATGATGATGTTTCAATCCTTGAGGAGGATATTTTGGGTAAAGTAGGGAAGTGTGAAATTTGTTCTCACTACCTCTCTCAAACTGCACTACCCTAAGCTGCCATCTTGAACCATCAACTTAGATGCTCATATCTCACCAAGCATAATGACTAAAGCCTAGATATCTTAGGGGTATTTGGGGACCCCTAGGAACTGATCATCCATGGAGGAAAGAGAGGGATTTAAGATCCTAATTCTATGAATGATACCTAAAACTGCACCTTGTATAAAATGCCTAGCAAGAAGCTTGGAGTCCACCAATTTTCACTAAACATCCCATCATACAAGTTGCATGGGACTAGGAGATATTTAGGGGTTTTTAGGGGGTCTATGGGCTAGACATCCATGGAAAAAAATTCTATATTGGAGTCCTATACTTTATGAACCATCATTAAGATGGTAGGTCATCAAAACCCTATATAAACCTTAATATAGGCTTGATTGAAGAAAATTTGATTATTTTTTTCTTAAATTATTTGAATTGGTCTTGAATACTCTTAGAGCTCATATTCCACTCAAATGAGGTCCTATTAATGGTATTGGTATGTATGGTCTATTGCATGAACTCATTATATGTTATAAGTTTGAAAGGGTTTGAGAGAAAAATAGTTCTAAGCATATTAAAAGGTTTAATATCATTAGGGAAGGTAGTATGAGGGTTATTACACCCTATAAAGACACAAATTAATCACATTTATCCTTGTAAAGGCTTCTACAAGTCTTCACCAAATGGCCAGTCTGTAAGTGCTAGTGAAAGGTGACCCAGTCACCTAAATGGGGTGGATTTTTAGGTGTATATTTCTTAGAAGACACATGTCATGGTATATTATTCTAGTTTAGACCTGAAACAAGATAAATCACCTATTCTTAAGTTCTTATACATGTTCCATATCCTTCTAAGTAATAGACATCATGTTACTAGGCCTAGTTGTCTAATAGGCCTATTTGGGCAATAAGATAAGATGCTTTGGCATAGAGGGGATTCTAAGGGAATAAATTCAAGACCATTAAACCTTTGTAAATGCATCATGAAGGCAATAAAACACACTTATCATGGTCATTATGGAGGATGGGATAGTTTCCAAGACTGAACAACATGCACAAACAGAAGGTGGGTTATTAAATGCTTCATGGAGGCCTATTTACACCACATTTCTACCTTGTAACTATCATGGTGATAGGAAATTAAATAATTTGGCATGCTCATAATTTATATGGGGTCAACTTTGGCTAAAAATAGACATCTAATGCCTGAAAGACTCATTGATGACCTCTCACTACTAAGGCAATGTAGGAGGGAGCTATTACTAATCTTTGTTTATGTTATAACTATTTATTGACCAAATGCAGTTCATTCATGACCTTTCCATGTCACTTCTATTCCAAGATTCTTCTTCTCTCTCTTTCTTATGTCTTATAAATTTAGGCTTTTAGACCATTGTATATATCCCTCAACTGGGTATGAGGAAACTCTGCCTAGATTTGTATCTTTTAAACCTCTTGAACTGATATATGGATTATTTCAACCTCTCCATGTTAGTCTCTAGTATATTATAGACTTGTTTTATTTGCATAAGTAGTAACTTCTCTCCCTTTATATGTCCTTGTCTCACCTAGATGTTAGAGGTATAATTACTGAGAGAGGGGAAGTGAATCAGTGATGTAAGATAATCCAATTCAATTCCCAACTATTAAACATTCAGTAGACATCAACTTGATAAAATAACATAAAAATGAAAGCACATACATCCAAAGCATACATCACATGATCACATCATATATGTGGGAAACCCTCTTAGGGGATAAAACCCACTGAACACTAAAATATTGAATACATTACTATAAAACAAGATCAAACATTTATACCATTATAAAATCATCATGGAACACCCATCCATTAGTTTAGTGAGACAACAATCCCATAAGGAGCAACTGCCCCTATCTAGTTGATCACCCACAACAATTAGACCTTTAGCAAGATTTACCTTGTAAGGAGGAACCAACCCCCTAGGTAATGAATCACACACTTATATGCCTAAATAAATCACCTTTAACACCTTTTCATACTCTTCCACTTATTATGATCACCTTTGTCTTCACTCTTCACCTCCAATCTCTCTCAAGCTGCCTCTAGGGCTAACTTGCTCAAACTGCCTCTTCTAGGCTCATTAGGTCCAATGACCTATGTATCCTCCTACATAATATTGATTATAAAATCATGACTAATACTCTTAACTTTATTTTTTTCCTCACTAACCTTTACCTTCTCTTTTAAAGTTTCTCTCTTTTGCTTGAATCCTTACTTGCATGACTAGCACAATTAATCTAATTATTCCTTATATTTATACCATTCTCTTACTTTAACCCATATTGGTTGACCAAGATGATTTAAATATTTGAAAAAAATTTAACATATGTCTATACACATTTTACATTTTATAACCACACTCTTCATAGTTCGGTCATTGCCTCATTATCCCCAAACCACCATTAGGTCTTAGTGAGACCTAAAACAATTAGACCTTCATACTCACACGTTACATGTGAGACTACTTGGAGAAAATTTATTCTTTACCAATGCTTCAAAAACATCAAAAATATTTAAAATATACCTTTAATTACTCCCATATAATTCCATACTACCTATAACACCAACTCACACTTTGACCCTACCAATTAAGTCTCCTTGCTCTTCAGGTCTTCATACATAGAAAACATAGTCTCAAACTTTTGAAGAAAATACTCAAATATTTCACATATAAATATGATTATATCACATGGTTGAACCCTTTATGACCTATCCTATACCTTCATGTTTTTTATATACTTCAAAATAGGATCTAAGCACTCAAATTAACTCTCTCAAACTTACCACTCATACTGTTCATATACAGTCAAAATACAATCAATCTATTTTGAATCTCCATAATTGATAAAGGGAATATCATGACATCAAATAATTTATCATAATCATTTTATACTTATAAAACATATTCATACTCATTTTATTCTTCAATTTTTCTCAGAACACCTTCAACTTGTCTCTGTAAAATGGTCACTCAAACTACCAATGCATTCAACAAACATAGTCAACTTCTAAGCAATTGTTCACACTTAAGATGGATTATTAAAACCTCAAAAATCCATAAATATGGTACTAATGGATAATAAAACAATATACAATAGTTATTTCATATTTAAACATCAAGACACTATCAAGAATAACTTAATTATCCTTCTTTGGTCACTTACATAACATGATCAAACACATAGTCAACTTTAGAGCTCAATATCTTTGACTATACAAACATTTAAACCTTATAACTAGTGTTTTATATTTCCCTTATATTCCCTTATATTTTTTATTTTTACATCACTATGAAATTCATCATAGATTAAAATATATAGCTCAAAAACTAAGCATTGGATTTCTTTCGTTAATTTGAATATTCAAATTCTAATGATCATTGTTCAAACACTAAACATTAGACACATTGACCTCATCTCATGCTCCCTAGAAAATTTTGATAAATACACACCATCGATCTCTTCTATATTATCCTAGTCTTTAACTTACAATCACTCACTATTGATCTTAAATATGTGCTTCCATGATTGTGCCACTTGGCAGCTCTACATGCCTTCTATGCACCCTGTACCATTCAGTCAATATGCATGTTGCACTTATTAGTTATACATGAAATATAAGAATCCTTTGAATTATTAAATTAATACACACCATTATATCATCACTAATAATATCATGTGCTCCATTCAATCTTCATCTGATAGATTTCATGCTCGTTATTAGATCTATTACTCAAACTCTATGATTGTGACACATGTCACTAGTGCATGCAATATTGACTATTTAAATTTGAACCATAATGTTAGATCCTTATCCAGTCATAATATCTCCATTAGATATTTGATCCAATTAAATGTTTACCATAGATCTTTGATAATGAAAATTTGGCTGAGAATGGGAACTTAGTGAACTCTGTCTGAGAGGCCAACTTTTCACCTTAATAAATTTTGCTATGCTCAATGTCTAAACCTAAAATTTGAAACACATCATCACTTATCATAGGGGAATCCACTCATTTATCAAAATAATCCTAAAACCTTCACACATGTGAAATATGATGTCATCAATTTGCTCACTCAACTTTATATATCAAGATGACTACTAGAGATTAAACATTCATATGATTGTTATAATGAATTCCATTCACTTCCACAAGAATTATAAGAACTCATAACATACCTTAGGGTATTTTCAACATGTCTATACCATCAATTGCATATCTAATTCTAACATAAAATAACCATGCAGGAACACTGAAGCACATTGAATCACACTTTATCATTATCATTCTGGCACACATAAGACCTCATCAACATCCTTGGTCACCTTGGAGAAATAATTAAAAAACCTCTAACATTATCCCCCTTTTTCATTGATTTCAACACCAATATAAATCTTATGCATAGACTTTATCTCTCTCTCTTCAGGCACTTTCTCCCCCTTTGACACAATGACAAAGTGGGCTCATCTCCAAGTAACAAAAATAGGAAAGGACCACCTCTGATAGATAATATAGACTCCACCTAACGTTGTGCATACCTTATCTTACCCTAATATTTTCAACCGTGCTCCATAACTACAATCTTATTTGATCATATATATATTCTATGAAGACAAAACATACATGAACATCAAAAACTACATGAACTTACCTTGAAAACATTAATAGGGATTCCCCCTAAGTCACTTGAGCTTAGGCACCCTTTTGAGAATCTTCAGACCATTTCCAACAATGATGAATCAACATAATTTCCTTCATTCCTTCTCTCTCAAATTCTAATACATAGTCCTCTGATCCTAGGACAAGACCATTTATAAAGCTCCCCCTTTATTTATGCACGAGGATTCAAAACATTATCAAATCACTTGAATTGGTTTGATAAATTAATCATATGAACATGCTTAATTTCACATCTATAGCAGACTTAATTATATCTCCACCATTACTAGAACATATCTCCACCAAGACTATAACATCTCACATATGTTCCCCCTCACATCATACACAACCATTCAATCCTTTCAAACTATCTGAGTTAACCCCCTCCTAACTCCATGCTTCACCATCCTTGATAAGACACCTAGAGATATTCATTTCCTACTTACAAACTTTACATACACAACTTCATTCTTCACCATACTAACCAATTAGATCATCCATCAAGGATTGATCAAAACTTTGAATTTAAGATCACTATCTTTGAATATATCTTTTGATTCATCACAACACTTTCGATCAGTTACATAAAACTCATTACTCCCCCTTATCCAAGCACATTTTCAAAATATATTCTTATCCTACAACATCAACCAAAGCTTAACTGGAATCCATCAAGCTTCCTTTTATATGTCAAGTTTTTCCTTGAAGCCTAGATAGAGATACCCTAACCCACAATGTCCTATAACAATGTGAAACTAGGAGTTGCCCACAACTCCTCATATTGCTTCTCCTCCTTGGTCATTTGATACTAATAGTTATTCTCCTTCTTCTTTTTATTAGGCTTAAGAAAAGTAATGTGCTCATTCACTAAAATTTTTTCATTTTCATCTAAGATTGGATAGATAACATATGGAGACAACAAAGATTCATGACCTACCTTTTCATCTAAATAAAGAATTGGATCAATGGGCATTGATAGTTAATGTTATTTGCATGAAACTTGCTCAATAATAGCAGGATATTCTCTTAGATACATACATCCCTTAGAACTAGCCTCAATTACTACTTTGGTATTTTCCTTGAGCTTGACTTGAACTAACTTTTGATTCTCCTTTTCTATCTAGACAAATGATACATTCACTTCAAATTCCTGAACCTTCTTCATATCTGATTCCTCTTTTGATTTAGTAGGTAGTTCACCTTGATCTTTCAGCTTAACTAAATTAGTTTTCTTGGTCTTCACTTCCTTAAGATTCAATACCAAGGATCAACCTTTCTTGAGCACTCTAGGATGTCCTTGCACCTTCTTATGACTTGAGAGCTTGATTTTACAATATCTTACAATATGACCAAATTGATGACAATGGAAACAAATACCATCATTATGATTTAATAGTTTTAGGAATATTGGTGTATTATTCCTATTTTAGTAAAGAGTCTAAGTTAATTAAATTAATAAATAAATATGAAATAATTAAGATACTAATTTTTATAATTTGACTTTAATTTAAATCTTTCTAAAAATAGTAACAAGGGAGAGAAAATAAGACATAGATAGAAACTAAGATAGCTGAGATATAGTCTAGAATTCACTATGCAGGACTAGGACACTATCACAAATTAGGTTCTAGACTTAATTTTTTGAAAGGATAGTGTTGGGTGAATATTTTGTCGTCAACTAACTGATGACAAAGTGGGGATATCAACCACAGCATAGGGAGATTTACACCATGAAAAGTATGGGTTTACCAGATATGGATGAAGTAAATCTCTCCTCTCATCAAGGGGAGGTTCCCTATAGATACTCATGCGCTATATGCATATATATAATTAAGCAAAAAATAACACATGGGGGTGGTATAACAGCATCTACTCTTTTTTCAGAAGTAATGTATAAAGAACAAAAGGGGGAAATCCTAGTCCGTAGCCAACAACATTCCTCTTCTTTTAGGGATGGTATCAAATGTGGAGCAAAAAATCACCTGAAATAACAAAGTCCAGAAGAATGCTCACACAAGCACAAAGTCTTTTGTAGCTTCTTTCACCGATTCGAAACAAGTACAACCATAGAGTAAAGTGAAGCACAAAGTCTTCACCTGAAACTACAAAAGATAACCGAATCTCAAAGATAAAAGCAGCACAAAGTCTATCTTCTACCTTCCAGAAATGCCCTCAGATAGTAATAACACACCCACTTTGCTTATTAAATTAGATAAATAAGATATTACTAGGAAAAAGGACATAAGAACTATTTGCTAAATAACACAGACAATCTCAACACAAAGTCTGAAATAACCTGCTTCTCATTCATTCAAAAAAATATGATTTACAAATTTGAGCACAAAGTCTCAAAAGTTGCTTCAATTTTAGCAGAGTGTTTGCTATTAATTTTTCCAAGATCATTTAAAAATGAGGTCTCCACTATATATAGGGAGAAAATCCTCAAAAATAGAAAATAATAAAATATACAAAATATCTTGGTCAAAGATGACTCATCTTTGACTTTTAGATATTTTTCCAAAAATTTTACACATAATTACATATTTCAAAACTACATGCACTTTGCACAAAATAGAAGTGCATAAGGAGAGAAGAAGAAAGAAAAGAGAGAGAGAGAATCAGTTCTGGCCGCCAAGTTTCTTTAAATGAGCATCGTACATGGCGATAGATGCCTGAATTCCTATGATGTCTGGCACAACTGCGTTCTTGGAGATGATTCTTGCTCTGATCAGTGTGTCCTTCAATGCTGTGATAGCTTTAGCGTGGCCAATTAACCTAAATTTCAGATTTTCCAAAGTTAATCGAGCATCTAGAATGTTGTCCACCGAAGACATTGAGAAGGATTTTTCTTCAAAATCTCTCTAAATCATTTCCTTGAAACTCTGAATCATCTCTTCTGTCAGAAGGAACTGATTGTCCTTAGAGGTTAAGTCGCATGGCAACTCTTCTAATTTATTTAGCAGGCTCAGGTCACTCTTCTCACTAGCTTCCTTGAAAGCTTTAAGATCATCAATTAAGTCCTTGAGTATCTGAATTCTAAGGACCAGTGACTCCTTGATCTCAACATAGGAGTCCTTGTTGGAGATGACACCGATAGATATCAGGGTGCTCTTCTTGAGATTTTTCATTTCCTTCCATCTGCCGAGATCTTTCTCCAAGCTATCAATATCTTGAGAAATGAGGGAGATGAAGTCATCTACCTATGTTTTTACCTTTATTTTTCTTGTCTTTTTTGCTACTTTTGTAAGCAGAGAAACTCCCTGAGTATGCATCTTTTCGATATAGTCCTCCAAGACTTTCCCTTTCAAATAAGTCTTTTTTGCTTTTTGAATGACTGAGTCATCCATAGAGAAGGCCTCTGGAGCTGCTGCTTCAGAAGGAAGAGTGAACCTTTTTATTACTATCATTAGCTGCTCTGCTTTGGCCTTGTAATAATCCTTCATTTCCTTCTTCCGATCGAATTTCTGGACCATGATGTCTATAGCTGACTGAAGATCACTTTTCACACCTTCGTGAGTAACTTTTCCAAGTTCAACACGAGAGATGGAATAGCTGCTCATTTTGAAACCCTCAAGGGTTGCATCCTGTGGAGGCTTGGCAATTTCTAGAAATTTTTGTCTCTTTTCTTCGACTAATCTAGAGAGGATTCTTGGCCTCTTCAGAGCCTTTGCTTTCACCGGCACTATCTTGCCAAAGTCAAACTCATCTGGGGAGATGGCCATCTTCTTTCTTTTTGACATGAAAGTAGACATCCAAGGTGGGAGAGAAGTACCTATTGTGGCAATGGTTGTCTCTGTTGGTGCTACTATAGCAACTTCCACACTGCTAGTGGTGACAGTAGTTACAGTTAGAGTAACTAACAAAACTGCACCAACTACTGATTCTGGCTCGGGTGTAGAGCTTGCTGGCAAGTTGAAGGAAGGAGACAATAGACTTGGAATGGATCCAGAAGAGCGAGGGGAACCTCTAGAAGGACCCTGAGGATCGCTAAATACAACTCTGGAAGGAGAAGCAACTCTAGAGGAGGAAACACTGATAGGAGAGATGGGAGAAGAGGGAACCATAAGAGACTGAGGGGGAGAAGCAGATACGCTCTTGCTCGACTGCGCTTGTTCCTGTGAGAGTGGAGACCCAACACCTGGTTGCCCTGATGGTTGATCATCTTTCTCCATGGGCAGAGCTACCTGTGCCTGAGGGCTCTGTTCTTTGGTTCTTTTTGTTGCTGCTTATGGCCCTTATGTAGTCTTTGATTTCTTGGATACAAAGATGATCCTAGGCTTGTGAGGCCTAGAAGGAGAAGGGACATCACCTTTATTTTTGGTTCTGTTCTCTACTTTTCTCTTTAATTCTACCTGGTATTCAGTCTCTGAACCTGTAATAAATTCCCTCAGGGTGATTTCTTTGGCTGCTAACCAATCATTGGTGTTAGCCAATATTGGTTTGAATCTTTTTCTCAAAGAAGTCAACTCCTTCTGAGACCACTGAACTGGAGGGAGAGGGGAACCAACAACCTTCTCTGCCAGATACCTACTATTTATGATGTTCCCATCATCGGTTAAACTAGAGGGGATCTCTACAAGCCCGAGATATTCAATCTACTCCAGTGTCAGCCTGCAATAGTCCATTTTCCTAATTTCCTTAGCCATCCTCAGGTCTACCCAAATATCTTCAATCATTGGTTCATGGGACTAAGTTTTCCTTCTGATCTTCTCCTTGACTCCCATGTAGTCAAATTTTTCTCATCTTTTAAATGGCTTGATAGTAACTATCTGCATTTTAGTTTCCATGACCTTGGCTTTGGTTAAAGTTGTAAAAAAATACCTACCAATCTTGATTGGAAACTTGAAACCTGGTCTCTTTAATTCTATTTGTCTAGTATGCATGACAACCTATTGTTGACAAAATTCCATTAGAACTAATTTATCTGAAAGAAACATGGGAAGCATGTAGGGGTAGCCTTGGTAAAATCTAACCCAAAGATAACAGAATGTGGGGAACTGGAGGAACATGCAGCCATAATCATTTACCACTGCCCAGGCCTCGTCTGATATTCTCTTTTGCTCGAGCTGAGGATCAAAGAGACACAAAAACATGGCAAAGAAGGCATCATTTACTCCTTTGAAATGATGTGTTGACCCTTAGAGCATCATCTGAGGATAATATGAGTAGACCGGGGTGGTCTTTCTATCTCTTGCTGTAGTTAATCCTAGGAAAGATCACATTACGATAGCTATATAAACTAGGTACGAAGTCATATAGAATTTGAAGGAAGTCTGTACTTTAGTTAACTACTCATGGAGCGCATTACTAATTTTCTCTCCCCAAAAGATGGTTTGCTTGCTCTAGAGGATGATCTTGATGAATGGATACATCCATTCATGGAATTGTGAAGAAGATGGGAGACCCCATACTCTGCTGAGAAGGGTGATCAAGTCACCAACTTCCTCAACAAAATTGCTCCTCAAAAAGTTCTTTGGCCATCTGGAGAGGCTGGTCCTGGGAATCTTCAGCCACTTGTAGTTTATAACTTTCTTTGCCCTCTTAGGGTCTTTATCATACTCCTTTTGTGCATTCTCGAAGTCGATTTGGGTTACTTCAGTGGCTGGAGGGCACATGAAAACTTTATCGATGAATTTGGGGTCCAACCAAATCACCGTGTTACCGCTAGCATGTGAGACCGTTCTGGTCTCTTTATTGTAGAAGTGCACGCATTGAAGGATGAACTTCGCATGATGCGCTGCTATCGAAAAGGCAGCCACTAGGTGGATGTTGCTCTCAACGATCCTCTTTATCCCAGTGCTGGGATTTGTCACCTTTGTTCATGCCAGGAACTCGGCCATGTCCACATGGCCGATCTCAGTGTCCCAAATGTCATCGACATTCGAGGAGACTGATGTGAGAAGGAAGACACCTTGATACCTATACTTCATGGTTTTTGCTTTCTTGGGAGACGCTTCCATCATAGAGGATGATCTTGATCAGATGGGAGTAGAAGTGCAAGAGTTTGTTGAAGGTGCTACAGTCATGATCACAGATCAGAGGAGAGAGGATGAGAGGGGAAAAAGCACAAATTAAGTGATATTGGTTACTGGAGGTCACTTAAATAGGCCAAGTCAGGAGAAGGAACGAAAAATGAGGAAGAAAAGGAAGGAAAGGGACAACTTGGAAAAATTCCTCTGGGGTTAGAAAAATCCAAAGGAAAAATATAGGGGGCGGCAAAAATTGCCGCCCTTGCAAAAGCTTAAAAAAATGCAGGGGCGGCGAAAATCACCGCCCCTATATTTTTCACTTGGGAAATTATGTAGGGGTAGTGAAAATTGCCGTCCTTGCACGTAGGGTTGAAAAATGTAAGGGCGGTGATTTTTTCCACCCTTGCACATAGGGTGGAGGAAACATGCGGGGGTGGTGGAATTCACCGCCCTTGCACGTAGGGTGGAAGAAGAAAGGCGGGTGACAAAAAATGTTGCCCGCATGAGTTTTTTATGGAAACCCATAGGGAAAGGAGGGAAAAAGAAACAACATCTGCGATGAGGAGAGGAGGGATGCGAGCAGAAGGAGAGAGAGAGAGAGAGAGAGAAAAAATAAAGCAAAAACAATAGCAAACAACTTAACACTAAGCAAAAACTAGAAATAAAAAGAAATAAAAGCCAAAAATAAGACCTACCTAAGAAACCATGTGTGCCACGAGGTTGAATCCACCAAAACACACTTTAAATTGTCAACTAGATTGCTCAGGTGCAAGGGGCAGGAGGAGAGGAGGAAGCAATGAGGAGAAGAGAGGCTCAAATCGGTTTAAATGGGGTGAAAATTGACCCTAACCACCTGCCGCACACGGCAATAAATGCTACACCTAGAAATCAAGACGTGTAAGGGCAGCAAAATTTATCGCCCTTGCGTGTTTCAGTTCATTCGAGTGTAGGGGTGGCAAATTTTTTTGCCTTTGCAGGTCAAAGTGCACGGGGGGCAAAATTTGCCGCTCTTGTAGAAAAAGGTGCAGGGGTGGCAAAATTTGCCGCCCTTGCACAAAAATAGAAGGAAATGCAAAGACTAACTCTAAAAGGAGAGTCAGGGGGAGGGAAAACTTAGTCGGGATGAGATTGTAACCACTTTCACGTTTCGAGGCCAAGATGAGAATGAATTCAAAATCCATCTCAAAAAATGAACTTAGAGAAACGAAAGATGAAACGAACAAGTTTCGTAAGGAGTTGTTCCCAAAAATGAGCTAAGCTAATATTGGAAACAACAGTTGGCTCCTGTTGGGGAACTTTCGTTGATCAAATTGATTAGCGGGAGTAGAAACCAGTCTCTAAGTGCCTTCATCCAAGCCATTGGGCTATGGAGTCAAGCTAAAAACAAAGGAAAGAAACAGACAAAACATAAAAAATGTACATATATACAAATAAACTCATCTGAGCTTTAAGGATTGAACAGCTTGAGATGCTGTCCACTATGAGGTAGTGTAAATGACATTCCATCTTGGTATTGCAGTAAGAAGCTAGCCTCACCATAGAGTTGTCGAATGGTAAATGGCCTCTCCACAGGGAGTCAAATTTGCCATGCATCCCTTTTGGTTCTCGCCTCTTGTCCCATAACAAGACTTGATCTCCAACTTGGAATTCACTCACTCTAGCTCTCTTATCAAAAAGTGCTTTCACCCGATTCTGATGTTCCATAATTTGGTCTACTACCATAACTCGTTGTTCATTCAGATTGGTCAGACACATGATTTGTTTGTCAACTGAGCTTTTGAAGGTTGAGTCTTCGATTGCTTTGGTTAATCTCAGTGATGGTAGTTCAAGGGTGATGGGAATTTCTGCATTCAATCCATACATAAGTTGGAAAGGTGACATACCTATAGCCCTTTTAGGTGTTATCTTGTCGGCCCATAAAGCATCATACAAGGCTTTGTGCCATGTTCTCTGATTATCATCCACCAACTTCCTAATAATCGTGACTAGGTTCTTGTTACTCGATTTTGCTTGGCCATTTTCTTGAGGAAAATAGTCTGAAGTGTGGGATAAGGTAATCTCATAATGGAAACAAAATTGAGTAATTTCATGTGACAAAAAATAGGCTGCATTATCTGTTATGATCTTTAGTGGAACCCCAAACCGAGAGATGATATTTTCTTTAAGAAAGCCGCATACCACTTCAGACGTAGCATGCTTGGTCGGGATGGCCTCCACCCACTTAGTGAAATCATCTGTTGCCATAAAGACATAATCATGTCCAGCACTTGAAGACAGGTTGACCACTCCAATAAAGTCAATACCCCACTGCTGAAATGGTTCCTCGATCACAACTGGCTTGAGGGGCAGAGCAGACAGCTTAGGCTTTCCAACAAATTACTGACATAATTCACACCTATGCACCCATTTGTAGGCATCTTGGAATAGTGTGGGCCAATAGTACCTTGCTCATAGAATTTTGTGTGTTGTCATCGGTGCAAAAAAATGTCCTCCACAGGCCAAATTGTGGAATGATTCTAAGAGTCTTTCTTGTTGAGCTTTGTCAACACAACGAAGAAATGCCCCATCCAGGTTTCTCTTGTAAAGACCATTATCCCACAGAACATAACCAACTGCTTTCAATTTAACATTCTATTTCTCTTTAAAAGAAAGATGAGTGGGACACTCGCCATATGTCAGAAAATGAGCAATGTCAGAATACCACTCATCAATATTGGTGACAAAGAGAACCGTAGGCACACCTTTGATCTCTGCTTTTTCACTTTCTACTTCATCTGGAATGTTGTTGGCGATCAATTGGCAGAGACCCCTTCCTCGTACGAGCTTGGTTGGTTTGATGTCCAGATCAAACTCCTGAGTCTTGGAAATCCAGTTACCTCTCTTCGTACCAAACTCTTGCTGAGTCAAAATGGATTTCACTGTTGTATCTGGTACGAGAACTTTAGTGTGAGAATTCAGGATATAAAATCTGAAATGCTTGACAACTTTGACCAAAGCATATGCATGCTTCTCCATAAGGAAATATTTTATCTCGTGATCTTTGAGTGGGTAACTCATGAATGAGATAGGAGATTCTACACCTTCTAGATTTTGCTGGACCAGAATAGCCGATAGTGTATGCTCAGAAACATAACTATATATTTTGAAACCTTTAGTACAATTTAGACAGACTAAGACTAGTGCACGGGCGATTGCTTCCTTAATCTCTTTGAATGCTGACTTACCCTCAGCAGTCCATCTAAACGTAGCATTGCCCTTCATCATGTTGATAATATGATAGGTTTTCTTAGCAAATTTAGGAATAAACCTTCTGAGGAAATTCACCTTTCCAAAGAAAGAGTGAACTGCGGTCTTGCTGGTAGGCAGAGTAAGCTCCTGGATGGACTTGACTCTTTCTGAATCAATTCTAATACCTTCTCGGGACATGATGTGTCTGAGAAGTTTCCCTTCAGTTACTCTGAAGATAGATTTTTTTGGGTTTAAAGAGATACCATTTTGACGATAGCATTCCAGTACTTTTGCAAATGGTGAACATGCTCAGAATGATGTTTTGAAAATACCATCAGATTATCCAAGTATACTACAATGAATTTTCCCATCTCATCTTTGAAATCAAGATCCATCACCCTTTGAAAAGTGGTGCCTACATTTATCAGACCAAAAGGCATCCTTCTGTAAGTGAATGTGCCCCAAGGCGTGGTGAACGCTGTCTTATGCTGATCTACTTTCCCAACTTCAACCTGATTGTACCTCAAAAAACCGTCTAGCATTGATAACATTTTTAAACCTGTTACCATCTGCAGAACTTGATCCATGATGGGGAGAGGGTAATTATCTTTTAAAGACAACTGATTTAAGTTCTTAAAATCCACATAGATTTGAATTTTGCCATTTTTCTTTCTAACGGGTACTATATTGGCAATCAATGTTGAGTGATGGATTGAAAAAATTATCTGAGCATCCAACATCTTTTATATCTCAACTAAAATATTACCTAAGATTTTTGGATTATATTGCCTAGATTTCTATTTGTAAGGTACAGAGTTGGCTTTCAAGGGAATGTCGTGATGGATGTCATTTGGCCTGAGTGATTTCAGATCATCGTAGAAATAGGCCAATACATCTATATACTGGTAGAGTAGACTAGCAAGCACAAACCTTTCCTCGGGAGTGTAGCATTTCCCAATGTTTACCATCTTAGGATCACACTTGGTTCCCAAGTTGACTTGATCAAAATCTTGGGAAGAATTTGAATCAGTTTGTTGTTGTTTGAAAAACCTATCATGGTTATCAAACAACTTCTCTAGGGAAACCAGACCTTTGGGAATCTTATTCCCCCTGAGCTGTAGGAAATCTTCTCCTATGTTCGCATGGGCCTCAAGGGCTGCCCCACACTCTCGAGGTTCACTACCTTCAAAAACACAGTTATTCAAAACTATCCTTTTGCTCCAAGAAGGTGATGATTTGATCATCATTGTTAAACACTTTCTAGTGGCTGGCATTATCTGGTACACTTGGTCAAAAAACTAGCTCGATAGTATACTTATCTCCTCTAAAGTCTGGGTGAGGAACTAGAAGAGTGGCAGAGATAGCCAATGCATCTGCTCGGTCATTGAATTCCCTCGAAATGGCAAAGATGTTGAAGGCGTCAAAATTTTCAATCTGATCCCAGACCAGGTTGTGATAGTGGTGTAACCTCTCATTCTTGGTCTGATAGAGGTTTCTCACTTGACAAACTATCAACTCAACATCTCTTTTAGCATGGAGTTCCCTAATGCCCTTTTCTCTAGTGGCCTATAGTCTGAGCAACAAATATTCATATTCAGTCGTGTTGTTGGTATTGTTGAACTGCAATTTGTAAGAAAAAGGAGTAACCTCTCCCTGAGGGGATACCAACACAACCCCGGCTCCTGAACCAGTAGCAAAGCAGCTACCGTCAAATTCTAAGGTCCATACTTCATTAGATACTGCTTTTTCCACAAAAGCTTTTTCATTTCGAGGAAGGGGTTTTTTCACATGTTCATTTCACTTTGGCACTTTACCCTTCATGTCAGCTAAAACCAAATCTAAGTCATCACCCATAGGAGTTTCATCAGGTGCATCGTGGATATCGTCTGTAGACAAGAAATAGTTGCCCATGCCTGAAGACTCAAATAAAATTTGAGCTTCAGGGGCTGCAGAATGGGTAACTACATACCTGGCCTCTTTTTCAGTAAGCAACTTTTTCATGATGCCTTGAATTGGAATTCTCGCTTCTAATAGGTCCATGCTTAGCTCACCTCCAACATCTTTACAGAAATTTTGCCCAAGCAGGATGTCGTAAGATGCTAGAACATCGGCTACTAAAACTGTCATTTTTATTCGCTTCTCTGGAAAAGTCGTGAAGGCATATTGAGCATCTTTTATTTGACCAAAGAGAGGAACTTGCTTATTTTCCATGGAAAAACACCTCCCAAAAAATTTGGTCAAAGTCAGGCCAAGAGAATCTGCCACTTTTACAGGCATAACCTTATCTGAGGCTCCAGAGTCTATAATACAATTACTCAGTTTATAGCCATTTATAAGCAGAGAAACATAGAAAGGTTCTATTTTCTCGGGAGTGACGGGGGGAGTCACAATAAGATTGTTTTGGGCCGGTTTGTCTTTAGGGGGATCAGGAACAATTTTCAAGGAGTCTTGTCCTACAGGGACGGCTTTGTTTTTCACATATTTTGCTAACCTATCAAACTATTCTGGGTTAGCTCTTAACTATTCAACCTCTGTCATTTGAATTTTAGTCTTTCTAGCATGATCAATTATATCAAATAATTGAAAAGAACTTGCAACAGAGAAAGAGAGTCCATCATCAAGGACTTTAACAGGTGTGGCACTGGTCTGAGTAGTAGAAGTGGGAGGTATCGGGTGATTGGGAGTACTTACTTTTTTATAGATTACCTGATCTTTTGATTGTGGAGGCAATGGAGTCTCGCATTTAGCAATGGAAACCACTGGTTAGGGCTCTTCATCTGCCTTTTCTTTGTCAGTTTGTGAAGTCAACTGATTTTGAGATCTGGTAAAAATAGTGTAAGCTCCATCCAAATCCTCCCCTTTACTTCCAGATTCATCCTAGAAATCCAAGAAACTAATATTGGAGTCACCAGCTAATTCCTCTTCCTTCTCGTCAAAGAGATTAGCATTTTCTTGTTGATCTAACTGTGGTTGAAAAGAGTTGTCGTGCTCAGCTTTCAGGTAGCTGATCACTAAATTGGCAGGTGTTGCTTCAATGGCTAATCTCCCTGGATGGGGAGGTAGACGGTTAGATTGCCCTTGGTTTTGGGCAGCATTACCCTGATATTGCTGATTCTAGAATGTTCTCTGTGGCACATCTCGATAGGTAGGAGCAGACGTACCTTGAACTATTTTCCTCTTCAAAGCTATCAGTTCGTTTGTTAATTTCTGCACCATAGGATCTGTAGTACCTGAAGAACTTTCGACAGATGAAGGGAGTTTATTTTTACTAGAGTCTTTTCTGATCTTACCTACCAGGATAAGATCATCTTCAATCTCGGTAGCCAAACTTCGAGCCAAGGTTAGATCCATAGGGCCAGCTCACCTTAACAGGAAACTTACTTTGGGAAGCTATGAATTGATGAAAAAGCACTTGAGATTTTCCGACGTGGGCTGAGCCACAGTCAGAATTTAGTTCCTCAACTTGTTGAATTTAGCTATGAAATCCCTCATGGGTTCCTGGAATTCTTTATTCAACTATGTCAGCTAAGCCAACAAAGCATGTACATCCTCAGTGGGTTTAAACCTAGCTTCAAATTTGGACTTGAGCATATCCCAGTCCATTATTGACCCAGCCTACAGGTGATAGAACCAATCTGTAGCAGCACCTTGCAAAGTCTCTACAAAAAGTCTTACTACCACATCTTTAAATTCTACCCCAATTACACTACATGCTATGGAGAAAGTAGCAATATGCTCGTCGGGATGAACCTTCCCCTCACCAAAAAACTTAGGAAATTTTTTTCTAGAACTACGAGGTAGTTCATGCAAAAGTGGAGTCAAGTTAAGAGGACCAAAGGAATTACCCCATAGGCCTTAAGCCATTATGTTAGGAGGATTAAATGGCGAGATAACAAACCTTGGTGGAGTGTTTATAGGTAGGCGGTGATTAATAGCAGAAAAAGAAGTTCTACCTTGCGTTGGTGACCTGACAAGGCTAGAAGGAAAACTCCTAGACCGTTGAAGAGAAGCTGATGGAGGAAACAAATCAAAATTACTCTATTGTGTCAACTCAAACACAGGGTCAACAACACCCTTAGATCTCTAACTTCTTTTATAACGTGGAGTTGCCAAATTTAAAATGAAAATAGGACCGAAACTATTTCAAGTTGAAGCTTGGGGCTTCAAAATACACGTTCGTATTCCAGTTGTTCTAGTTTTGCAGACCAAATAATATAACAGAGGTAAATGGTAAGGCTATAATAATAATGGGTAAGACATGGAATGGAGTCACCAGACTAAGCAATGGATAAGGGTAGGGACTGCTTCAATTTGAAACTTGAGGTTTCAGACTGCTCATTCGAATCCTCAGCAGAGTTGCCAAAAAACTATTGGGTGAATATTTTGTCATTAACTAACTGATGACAAAATGGGGATATCAGCCACAACATAGGGAGATTTACACCATGAAGAGTATGGGTTTACCAAATCTGGATGAAGTAAATCTCTCCTCTCATCAAGGGGAGGTTCCCTATAGATACTCACGCGCTATATGCATATATATAATTAAGCAAAAAATAACACATAGGGGTGGTATAACAGCATCTACTTCTCTTTTTTCAGAAGTAATGTATAAAGAACAAAAGGGGGAAATTCTAGTCCACAGCCAACAACATTCCTCTTCTTTCAGGGATGGTATCAAATGTGGAGCAAAAAATCACCTAAAGTAACAAAGTCCACAAGAACGCTCACGCAAGCACAAAGTCTTCTGTAGCTTCTTTCACTGATTCAGAACAAGTACAACCGTAGAGTAAAGTGAAGCACAAAGTCTTCACCTGAAACTACAAAAGATAACTGAATCTCAAAGATAAAAGCACCACAAAGTCTATCTTCTACCTTTCAGAAATGCCCTCAGATAGTACTAACACACCCACTTTGCTTACTAAATTAGATAAATAAGATATTACTAGGAAAAAGGACATAAGAACTATTTCTTCAATAACACAAACAATCTCAACACAAAGTCTGAAATAACCTGCTTCTCATTCATTCAACAAAATATGATTTACAAATTTGAGCACAAAGTCTCAAAAGTTGCTTCAATTTTAGTAGAGTGTTTGCTATTAATTTTTCCAAGATCATTTACAAATGAGTTCTCCACTATATATAGGGAGAAAATCCTCAAAAATAGAAAATAATAAAATATACAAAATATCTTGGTCAAAGATGACTCATCTTTGACTTTTAGATATTTTTCCAAACTTTTTACACATAATTACATATTTCAAAACTGCATGCACTTTGCACAAAACAAAAGTGCATAAGGAGAGAAGAAGAAATAAAAGAGAGAGAGAGAGAGAGAGAGAGAGAGAGAGAGAGAGAGAGAGAGAGAGAGAGAGAGAGAGAGAGAGAGAGAGAGAGAGAGAGAGAGAGAGAGAATCAGTTTTGGCCACCAGGTTTCTTCAGATGAGCATCGTACATGGCAATAGATTCCTGAATTTCTATGATGTCTAGCGCAACTGCATTCTTGGAGACGATTCTTGCTCTGATCAGTGCATCTTTCAATGCTGTGATGGCTTTAGCGTGGCTAGTTAACCTAGATTTTAGATTCTCCAAAATTAACTGAGCATCTAGAATGCTGTCCACCGAAGACATTGAGAAGGATTTTTCTTTAAAATCTCTTTGAATCATTTCCTTGAAACTCTGAATCATCTCTTCTGCTAGAAGGAATTGATTGTCCTTAGAGGTTAAGTCACATGGCAGCTCTTCTAATTTATTTAACAGGCTCAGGTCACTCTTCTCACTAGCTTCCTTGAAAGCTTTAAGATCATCAATTAAGTCCTTGAGTACCTGAATTCTAAAGACCAGTGACTCCTTGATCTCAACATAAGAGTCCTTGTTGAAGATGACATCGATAGATATCAGGGTGATCTTCTTGAGATTTTTCATTTCCTTCCATCTACTGAGATCTTTCTCCAAGCTATCAATCTCTTGAAAAATGAGGGAGACGAAGTCATCTACTTGTGTTTTTACCTTCTTTATTTTTCCTATCTTTTCTACTACTTCTGTAAGCAGAGAAACTCCCTGAGTATGCATCTTTTTGATATAGTCCTCCAGGACTTTCCCTTTCAAATAAGTCTTTTCTACTTTTTGAATGATTGAGTCATCCACAGAGAAGGCCTCTGGAGTTGCTGCTTCAGAAGGAAGAGTGAACATTTTTATTATTGTCATTAGCTGCTCTGGTTTGGCCTTGTAATAATCTTTCATTTCCTTCTCTCGATCGAATTTCTAGACCATGATGTCCATAGCCGACTGAAGATCGCTTTTCACACCTTCGTGAGTAACTTTGCCAAGTTCAACACGAGAGATGGAATAGCTGCTCATTTCAAAACCCTCAAGGGTTGCATCCTGTGGAGGCTTGGCAATTTCCAAAAAAAATTGTCCCTTTTCTTCGACTAATTTGGAGAGGATTCTTGGCCTCTTTGGAGCCTTTGCTTTCATCGGCACTATCTTGCCAAAGTCAAACTCATCTAGGGAGATGGCCATCTTCTTTATTTTTGGTGTGAAAGCAGACATCCAAGGCGAGAGAGAAGTACCTGTCGTGGAAATGGTTGTCTCTACTGGTGCTATTGTAGCAACTTCCATACTACTAGTGGTGACAGTAGTTACAGTTGGAGTAAATGGCAAAATTGCACCAACTACTGATTCTAGCTCGAGTGTAGCGCTTGTTGGCAAGTTGAAGGAAGGAGATGATAGACTTGGAATGGATCCAAAAGAGTGAGGGGAACCTCCAGAAGGACCCTGAGGATTGCCAAATACAACTCTAGAAGGAGAAGTAGCTCCAGAGGAGGGAACACTGATAGGGGAGATGGGAGAAGAGGGAACCATAGGAGACTGAGGTGGAGAAGGAGATACACTCTTGCTCATCTGTGCTTGTTCATGTGAGAGTGGAGACCCAACACCTGGTTGCCTTGACGGTTGATCATCTTTCTCCATAGGCTGAGTTGTCTGTGCCTGAGGGCTCTATTCTTTGGTTCATTTTGTTGCTACTTCTGGCCCTTGTGCAGTCTTTGATTTTTTGGATACAAAGATGATCCTAGGCTTTTGAGGCTTAGAAGGAGAAGGGACATCACCTTTGTTTTTGGTTCTATTCTCTACTTTCCTCTTTAATTTTGCCTGGTATTCAGCCTCTGAACTTGTAATAATTTCCCTCAAGGTGATTCCTTTGGTTGCTAACCAATCATTGGTATTAGCCAATATTGGTTCAAATCTTTTTCTCAGAGAAGTCAGCTCCTTCTAAGACCACTAAACTGGAGGGAGAGGGGAACCAGCAACCTTCTCTACCAGATACATGGTATTTATGATGTTCTCATCATCGGTTAAACTAGAGGGGATCTCTCCAAGCCTGAGATATTCAATTTGCTCCAGTGTCAGCCTGCAATAGTCCATTTTCCTAATTTCTTTAGCCATCCTCAGGTCTACCCAAATATCTTCAATCATTGGTTCATAGGACTGAGTTTTCCTTCTGATCTTCTCCTTGACTCCCCTGTAGTCAAATTGTTCTCATCTTTTAAATGGCTTGATAGTAACTATCTACATTTCGGTTTCCATGACCTTGGCTTTGGTTGATATTGCAATAAAATACCTACCAATCTTGATTGGAAACTTGAAATTTGGTCTCTTCAATTCCATCTGTCTAGTATGCACGACAACCAGTTGTCAGCAAAGTTCTATTAGAACTAATTTATCAGAAGGGAACTTGGGAAGCATGTAGGGGTAGCCTTGGTAAAAGTTGACTCAAAGATAACAGAATGTGGGGAACTGGAGGAACATGCAGCCATAATCATTTACCACTGCCCAGGCCTCGTCTGATATTCTCTTTTGCTTGAGCTGAGGATCGAAGAGACACAAAAACATGACAAAGAAGGTGTCATTTGCTCCTTTGAAATGACATGTTGACCCTTGGAGCATCAGTTGAGGATAATATGAGTAGAACGAGGTGGTCTTTCTATCTCCTACTGTAGTTAATCATGGGAAAGATCGCATTGTGACAGCTATATAAACCAAGTACAAAGTCATATAGAATTTGAAGGAAGTCTATACTTTGGTTAACTACTCATGGAGGGAATTGTTGATTTGCTCTCCCTAAAAGATGGTTTTCTTGCCCTGGAAGATGATCTTGATGAATGGATACATCCTTTCATGGAACTGTGAAGAAGATGGGAGACCCCGTACTCTACTGAGAAGGGTGATCAAGTCACCAACTTCCTCAACAAAATCGCTCCTTGAAAAGTTCTTTGGCCATTTGGAGAGGCTGGTCCTGGGGGTCTTCAACCACTTGTAGTTTATAACTTTCTTTGCCCTCTCAGGGTCTTTATCATACTCCTTTTGTGTGTTTTCAAAGTCAATTTAGGTTACTTTGGTGGCTGGAGGGCACATGAAAACTTTGTCGATGAATTCGGGGTCCAACCGAATCACCATGTTATCGCTGGCATCTAAGACCATTCTAGTCTCTTTGTTGTGCACACATTGAAGGATGAACTCAACATGATGCACTGCTACCAGAAAGGTGGCCACCACGTGGATGTTGCTCTCAATGATCCTCTTTATCCCAGTGTTGGGATTTGTCACCTTTGTAAGTGCCAGGAACTCAGCCATGTCCACGTGGCCAATCTCAATGTCTCGAATGTCATCAACATTCGAGGAGACTAATGTGAGTGAGAAGACACCCTAGTACTTATACTTCATGGTTTTTGCTTTCTTGGGAGACGCTTCCGTCATGGAGGATGATCTTGATCGGATGGGAGCAAAAGTGCAAGAGTTCACTGAAGGTGTTGTAGTCATGATCAAAGATCAGAGGAGAGAGGATGAGAGGGGAAAAAGTGCAAATTAAGTGATATTGGTTACTAGAGGTCACTTAAATAGGCCAGGTCAGGAGAAGGAGCAAAAAATGAGGAAGAAAAGGAAGGAAATGGACAACTTGGAAAAATTCCTCTGGGGTTAGAAAAATCCAAAGGAAAAATATAGGGGCGCCAAAAATCACCGCCCTTACAAAAGCTTAAAAAAATGCAAGGGCAGCAAAAATTGCCGCCCCTATATTTTTCACTTAGAAAATTATGTAGGGGTGGTGAAAATCACCGCCCTTGCACACAGGGTTGAAAAATGCAGGGCAGTGATTTTTGCCGCCCTTGCACATAGGGTCGAGGAAACGTGTAGAGGCGACAGAATTTGTTGCCCTTGCACGTAGGGTGGAAGAAGAAACGCAGGTGACAAAAAATGCCACCCACATGAGTTTCTGATGGAAACTCGTAGGCAAAGGGGAAGGGAAAAAGAAACAATGTTCGTAGTGAGGAGAGGAGGAACGCGGGCAAAAGGAGAGAGAGAGAAAAATAAAGCAAAAATAACAGAAAACAACTTAACACTAAGCAGAAACCAGAAAAGAAAAAGAAATAAAAGCCAAAAATGAGACCTACCTGAGAAACCACATGTGCCACAAGGTTGAATCTGCCAAAATGCACTTTAACTTGTCAACTGGGTTGCTCAGGTGCAAGGGGTAGGAAAAGAGGAGGAAGCAATGAGGAGAAGAGAGGCTCAAATCAGTTTAAATGGGGTGAAAATTGACCCCAACCACCCATCGCGCATGGCAATAAATGCCATGCATGAAAATTGAGACGTGTAAGGGCAATAAAATTTGCTACCCTTGTGTGTTTCAATTCATCTGAGTACAGGGGTGGCAAAATTTGCCGCCCTTGCAGGTCAAAGTGTAGGGGAGGCAAAATTTGCCGCTCTTGCAGAAAAAGGTGCAGGAGTGGAAAAATTTGCCGCCCTTACACAAAAATGGAAGGAAATACAAAGACTAACTTCGGAAGGAGAGTCTGGGGGAGGGAAAACTTGGCTAGAATAAGATTGTAACCACTTTCATGTTTCGAGGCCAAGATGAGAACGAATTCAAAATTTGTCTCGAAAAATGAACTTAGAGAAACGAAAGATGAAACAGACAAGTTTCGTAGGGGGTTGTTCCCAAAAATGAGCTAAGCTAATTTTGGAAATAACAGATAAGAGCACCAAAATAGGATACCCTAGGGTCTGATGCTATATTCCTTTTCTACCACTATTGTCTAGGAGACCTAAGCTTTCTATGTTTTGTTTGTCGTGTCTATCTGAACCTGTCTATGAAATTTCAACTACTAGATGTCTGCAAAACTCCTTATAGAGATGATTTAGTCTTCAAACCCTAGACTCCATTGTGATTTGACCAAATTTAAGGAAGAGTGGGGGTTAGTGTGTGTAATATGCACTGAACATGTATCCACACCCCTTGTGTCAGTATGCTACCTACATACCAATACTCCAAAGAGGGATCAAGCCATATGTAGTTCTCCCACTTGATGTGCTTTTTGTAATAGTGTATATGAATATGAAAAATGCTAAACTAGGTGTGCTTGAGGTGGCTAGGGACTAGTTTAAGGATTTAAATAAGCTTATAGTTGTATGATCTAGCTATATGCATAGAATGGGGAAGATTGGCATAGCAGTTTTGCTTGTATTCTTTCTTACTTTGTGATAATTGCCAACCCCTTCTAAATGAAATTTAAATTGGATTTTATAGGGATATGTTGGTCATGGATCAAATGCATTTACATTATGCTAACAAGGAGGATAGGAATTAAAATAATATCATCATTTGAGGTAAAAATGCATTTGGATAAGAGCACCAAAAATGGACACCCTAGGGTCTGGTGTTATAGTCCAAGTTGGGTGCTATAGTCCTAAAGGAACAAGACCTAGAGGGATGGATTCATCACTAGAAATGCTACTTGGAGGAGGTGAAATCATTATTTAAAAGGCTACATATGACTGAGAATCAATTAAAAGATGCCTATAAGGGTCATGAGAGCAAGCAAGAAGGACCTATGGGTTGGGTATCACAAGCCCCACTCAAGATACCAAATTTAACATTTTATATGACTACATTTACCCCCTCTTTATTCTAGTGATGTAGCAAAGTGAAATACTAGGATAAAGGAAAAAAGAAAGTATACTTGAACTTACTTTCAAGGGTGAAGCTCATGAATCTGTGTGATGTTGGGTTTGCATAGAGAGAGCACATTGTGAATTTTAAATATACAAGAAAAAATAAATAGTAGATCAGTTCTTACTAGATACACTATATCTAAAATAATAATGTACAAACTTGGGTAAGAGAGAGAGAGAGGAAGATAAAGGAATGAATTTACCTCATTAGGTATGTGAACCAATATAAAACCTATTGTGATGTTGAGTGATGTTAATTAATGTTGGTTATATGCTATACCAAGATTAATATCATGAACGGAGTTGAGTGCTCAATTCCCCAAGAGTGGTTTAAGAACATAAAGGCTGGCCTTTTAGATCTATCATTACCCATTAAGTGAATCTATGTGATTATATGTGCATTAATTGATTTTTGGACTGTGTGTCCAATCACTTTGAGTATGTGGCTCAAGAATTCAAAGGCTATTTAGACATTTGGCTCCATCATTGCCCCATGAAGTGAAGCCATGAACTAATACCGGTATGAAATGTGTGTTATATGAGATGGCTCCTGAAGCTCATAAATTCTATATAATATAATAATGTGACATGGATAGATAAATGTATTTGGAAACTAGGCCACTCTTGGCCACTTTTAAAGGTAGAGATTAGGCTTATATGAAATCCACTTTGAAACTAGGCACTAGGCTTATATGAAAGCCACTCTAAAATGTGAAGGTTAGGTTTGTATGAAATCCACTCTAAAATGATGCCAACCACCTATAGATGGAAGAAGGCATGAAATTATTGATAATGTCTGAGTAATGTACTAAACTTAGAAATAAAAGAAGACAAATGTGTTGCGCACATTGCCCCCAATCATTGGTGTCTATAACATGGATTCTGATCTGAAAGTCATACCAACTACCCTATCTAAAATTGGAAGTGAGAGCCATCATGCCACACATGATGCTACCTATATCTATATTCTTTGAGAAAAATTATACTAAATCTAATGTATCTAAATTGGTTTGAATATGCAAAACTATAGCTGAATCTACTTTTGTGCCTATTTTTGGAAAACCTAATTTTTTTCTAATTTGGATGGGAGCACCAAAAATGGACACTATAGTATATATAACTATAGCCCAATCTTGGTGCTATTATCCTAGGATAATTTTTATGATGTTTCTATAATTTTCACTATCTACCTGGTCTATTTTACCTGGTTTGAATTCTAGTTGTTGTTCTAGGTATTCTGAAAACTACTTTTTTGACCATTAGGAGTTCTAATCTTTGTGACAAAAACCCCTATTTATTTCCCCCTCTTCTAAGGGTAGGAATAAGGACTCTACAATGACTTCCCTTAGAATAAATATCCCTACAAGTGTATTATGATGTAAAGATACATGATATAGTAATGATAATTGACAAGATATCTTAAGATATAACATTGTTTGTTATGAGAGATTGTTAGATCAATAGGGGTATGCCTATATAGATATAATAATATAATAGTATGAAATGTACTATATTGGAATTAGAAGTCTAGTTATCTGTTAGTTTTTATTTTTCAAGGAGGGATGGAGCATGATGTCCATCATGGCATCCAAAAAATCAAGATAATGCATGATGTGGATCATGGAATTACAAATAATAGAAAAGAAATCAAGAAACAAGCATACAAAGCAAGAATTAAGAAACATAAAAGAGTGGCCAAGGGGAAAAGAAAAAAAGGTACATGGGCATATATCACACAAACTAGAAAGCAAGCATACAGGGCTTGTTCAAATGCCACATACACATATAATTGAAACAAGCAAGGTTAACACAAGGGCCACAGGCACAAAGAATAGTACAAGAAAAGGACATTGGAAAATGTCCTAAGGCACACATAAGAATAGAAGTAGAGGACATTGGAAAATGTCTTAAGGCACATATGGGAGACATACAATAACTAAGAAATGTAATCACATCTAGCTATGTAAAGCAAGAAAGGAAAGCATATAAATATTGGGAATATAATCACATCTAGCGAATCAAAACAAGAAGTGAAAGTATATAATACATGTAGTACAAGAATATGTATATGCTAAGAAATTAAACAAGTGATATAGACTAGTGGGATGTCAATAGCATAATCTATGTAATATAGTAAGTAATGTACATCAACATGATAACTAGAGTGTGTGGTGTAGGAATGACATAATCTAGATGGTGTAGTCATGTCGAAGATGCCCCCAGTGGGTAGATATATCAATGTGTCTCAAATGTATGAAGTAGGATTCCTCTTCAATGGGTAGAGTGAAGCAATCAAGGATCTAGAAGTCACTCCACACACTCAAAATAAGATCAAGTGAAATATGGTAATTTAGATAAATCAACAAACAATAGCATAGAATAGCAAATGTATGTCTAGCATTGTAGTAGTAATGCAAATCATGGATGATGGATACAATTGAAATGTTTTTGTGTTTTTAAATTATTTGAATGTTTTTATGTTTTTGATATGTTATATTTTTTTTGTATTTTGGCATATATTCTATGTACAATCAATCATGAGAAGACTATGTACAAGTAATTTGTAAGAAATTTATATACAAGTAGTTTTGAAAAAATTATGTACAATACAATGTGTGAAATGTAATGTTAGACATGGAATCTCTGTAAATGCATAATATTCATTGTATTTTTGAGTTTCTTTACTTCAAGTGAGGCTAGATGATACACTTTAGGGATAAGATTTTTGATAATAATATATGGACCTAGCCAATTTTGTTTGAATTTTCCTTTGATTTCTTCTTTGGCATTGACATTACAAAGATTCTCTTTGAGAAAAAGATCATTAACTTTGAATTCTTTGGTGTGAACTCATTTGTTGTAGGATCATTTTATACATTGTTAGTAGATTCTGAGATGTTTTAATACTTTAATGTGTGTGTGGTCTAACTGCTCAAGCTGGTGTAGATGTTTTTCATGATATTAGTCATTAGTGAGAATACCTTTAAGGGAGACATGTAGAGATGGGATTTCTAATTCCAATGGTAAAAATAATTCTATGCCATAAATGAGTGTATAAGGAGTGGCTCTTTTGGGTTTGCAGATACTTATGAGATAGGCCTATAATGCAAAGACTAGTTGATTGTGTCAAATCATCTCTAAATTTGGTCATTATTTTGATCAAAATTTTGTTAATGGTTTTATTAGTATCCTTTGCTTGACCATTTCCTTGTGGGTAATATGGAGTGGAGAACGTATGTTTGATCTTGTATTTAGTGCAAAATTTCTTAAAAATTTTATTCTTAAATGATGTTCCATTATTGGAAATGATAACTATGAGTAGGCTGAAATGTGAAATAATATGAGTCATGAGAAAGCTGCAAATATTTATAGTAGATTGAAGTGGAACAACTTCCATATATTTTATAAAGTATTTTGTATCTATTATTATGAACTTATCTCTATCATTGGATTCAAGGTTAATTTTTCCAATAAGATCAAATCCCCATAACATGAATAACCATGGAGATACAATAGGCTAAAATTGTTGTGATGGTGCATGTTGTAGGTTACTATGTCATTGACATTTATCATATAATTTTGCATATTTTAAACATTCATATTCCATGGTGTGCCATTATTATCCCTAGTAAATAAATTTTTGTGGCATAGCCTTTCCACTAAAGTGACCACCACACTCACTATCGTGTATTTATGTAAGAGAAATTTCAGCTTCTACTGAAGTTAAACATCGAAGTAATATCCATCAAAGGATGTTTTAAAAAGGTCTCAAATGATGATTACATGATGGAGTGATTGTTTTTGTAATTTATGTTTATCATTTTAGGAGAAAGTGTTTGGTGTAATAGATTTGTTTAGAAAGTTATAAATATCAGAGAACCATTCTGGAGTTGTAGAACTTTGCGTATTAGATAGGATGGAAAGGGTAATCAAATATGCATTAGATATTGATGGTGATTGTAATAATTTAATTGTAAAAATAGATTGGTCATCATTGATGTTGATAAAAATCAAAGATGTGGCAATTACCATTGCATCTACATGTTAGTTATCTTTTCTTGGTATACTTTCTATAGAAAAGTAGTCAAACTATGATGATAAACATTGTACCATATTTTGGTATGGGATAAGATGTTCTTCTTTTATCTAATAGACATCATTAAATTTATTGACCATAAGTTGGGAATTATCAAAGACCTAAATATATCTAATTTGGAGGAACTGGGTGGCAAATAGACCTAAGACAAGTGCTTTATACTATGCAGTGTTGTTGGTGCATGAGAAACTTAATCAATATATAATAGGAATTGTGTGACCAAAAAGGTCAATAAAGAAAATTCCTACCCTCATATCACATGCTCATCGAGAACTATTAAATAACATGGTCCAAGTATCAAAATGAATATAATAGGTAGTGAAATCATAAATATGTCACTAATAGGATTGGTGTCCATGAGTGGTATGAATGCTAGATAGTCTATAATAATTTGGCCCTTCATTGATTTTTAGAGAACTATTTTAAATTCAAACTCTATTAATAGCATGACCCATTTTGTGTTGCGACCAGAGAGATGTGGTTTTACCATGAGAAACTTCAAGGGATATACTTTTGTGATAACTTGAGTCTCATTATTTACCATGTAATGTCAAAGTTTTTATTTGGCAAAAACTAATACTAGACAGTTTTTCTATTGCAAAATATATTTTTTCATAATCAACTAATGTCTGATTGATGTAATAAATTGCTCACTTGATATGTTGATCATCATGTTGTGCTAAGAGTGATCATAATGCATGATTTGTTGTTGAGATATATAGAAAGAAAGGTCTGTCAGGTATAGGTGGTAATAAAATAGGTGGATTAAGAAGATATTAATTGATTATATCAAAGCTTTCTTGATAGGTTTGATCCCAAAAAAAATTTGTATCTTTCCTTAATAATCAATTAAATGACTCAGCTTTATCAACAAGCTAAGCTACGAAATGGTGTATTAATTGGATCTTGCCTTGTAAGGATTAAAGTTTTTTTAGGTTCATGGGATGTGGCATGTTGATAATTACTTTGAGTTTCTTAGGGTCAACCTCTATACCATGTTGGGAAATAATGAAGCCTAAGAGTTTGCCTGATGTAACTCCAAACACACATTTCTTTGGGTTTAATCAGACATTATACTATCTGAGTCTTTGAAAGATATTTCATAAATTAATAGCGTGATGTTGTTGTTTGGATTTAGCTAATATATCATTGGCATAATCCTTGATAGTATGGAGAATCAAATCATGAAATATATGTGTCATGGTATGTTGATATGTGGCTCTGGAATTTTTTAATCTGAAAGGCATGACAATGTAACAAAATGTACCCAAAGGTGTTATAAAAGAAGTTTTCTCTTGATCTTCTTTGGTAATTTTGATTTAGTTGTATCCTACAAAGCCATTCATAAATTATAACATTTCATACCTGGATATGGATTCTACAATCATGTCAATGTTAGGTAAAGGGAAATCATATTTTGGGCATGCTTTATTTAAATCTTGCGAATAAAAACAACACTGAATTTATCCATTAGGTTTGACCATGGGGACTATATTGGAAACCCATTCATAGTATGCTACTATTCAAATGAATCTGGCATCTAAGAGGTATTGGATCTCATCTTTTACTAAGAGATCCACCTTAAGATGTATTTTGTTAATTTTTTATTTAACTAGTTTAGCATCTGGGTGTAAAGGAATTTGATGAACTGTTATAGATGTATCAATTCTTGGCATCTCTAAATAAGACCAAGAAAAGAGTTCTAGAAAATTTGTTATTGACAAATATATGTATCTTCTTCCTTTCATAAATAATTGAATAAAAATACAATGTGGGGATCTTGATCAGCTCCAAAATTGAAATTAACTATTTCCTCATTAAGCAACATGGAACGATCTAGTGTGTATGGGGTTTTAGGAATAGTATCATCTTAATCAACTAGTATGTCTTGGGGAGAATCTATATTTTCTCAAAATTATGCATGGACATTTGTGTGATAAGGAAATCTATTTTTATGATAGAAATATAGGAGGTCCTCATATTCTCCAAAAAATTGTAAGAGTGATTCATCATTAGAGAATTCATCTAATGTGTACATATCTGGTGAAACCATTTCATCAATAAGATCATGATAAATCAATGATAATGTTGAGGTATGATTAATAGTGTGGTCTACCAATGTAATGGGTGGAAAAAACTTTATATGCTTTGAAGTTGTGGAAGAAGGTTTATCATGAAGAAGGGTAAGCTGATATCCTAGTCCTTGCCTTCCATGTTGTGTTGATACCTCGACAAGATTGATGATTCTTTGCTCTTACTTTCTAAGACCTTTGCCATAATATCCCATCTTATTAAGACATTTAAGTGCAAAATGGGAAGTAAATTGGTCATTTGGTGTTAGTGCTATTATAGAACTTGGAATTATTTGATGTGTTGCATGGTCCAAGGGTGCACTATAAGTAGTGGATTATGTAGGTATATTACTAACATTAAAGTGTGAAATATAATTGTATGGAGATTTAGCAACCTATTAGTATTTAAAAGGTTTATTGTCTATTAGGAATGTATAGATGTAGCCTTTGTGACTAAATTTTAGACAATCATGAAGTGTAGAAGGAAATGCATGCATATCATGAATCCAAGTCTGACCAAGTAATAAATTATAATTAAGGCCATTTGGCATGACTTGGCAAGTATTTGGTAGTGTCTTAGGTCCCAAAGTAAGACTGAGTGTTATTTGACCCATGATTTTTTTGTAGAATGTTGTCAAAACCTATGATGTTCATATCAGAATGGTATAGATCATGAGGTTGTATATAAAGATGTTTTAAAAAAAATATTGCAAATGTTGAGTCTTGAATTGTTATCAACTAACACTTTTTTTACCCCCACACCATTAATTATTAATTGAATATATAGAGGTATATGTTGTTCAATGATGTGCCACAGGGGGTAAATCCTCTTTTTAAAAATAAAAATGTTATTTAATCCATTGCATTGTGTTGAGGATAGATGCAACATAAGCTAGTTTGGTATAAATAAGAGTTCTAGTATTATGAAGGGCTGCATACAACACATATTTCTAAATATCTGATTACTGAAGGAGCTTGAGAAATGAAACTATATCTAAAGGGGTGGTAACCTAAGTGATAAATATATATCCATGGGTGTAATCAAGCTACCTATCTTCACAAACTTGGGCGATAGCATATACTACATGATCTACTATGGGTATAGAGTTGGGAGTAGGTGTAGGATAAGAGTTAGATGTACCAAGTTTAAAGGTAGGAGGGATAGATATAACTACTAGTGTTTGCTTGTGTTTAGTAGTGATAGGGAAATAGTCAAAATTATCCAATGAGTTATATGAAACTAGGTAGACACCATGTATTTGGAATGAAATGCATGTAATGGGAGTAATGATTTGTACAATAAGTTTATAAAAACCATTACACATGAGATATAGTAAGCAAGGGATAGAGAGCATGAATTTGTGTAAGAATTCATAAAATGTTTTACTATATGCTATGATATTTCTAATGTGTTTAGCATGATAAACCTAAAAAAAATTCCATATAAGAGATAGAAATCAAGTAATAAAACCTTGTATTAAATACAAGTAAACATTTCTTTGAAGGAGAGGTATCTTACTATGTTTAACAATGACTTTTTTAATATCATCCCATAGTATGAAAAGTAAGCATGAAAATAAAAGAATGAAGCTGTGTATTAACATGTGGTAAACTTCATCATTCACGTACATAATAGGACCAAGTATCATCTCCTTATTATTTTCAAGAGATGCAAGAAAAATTTGTAAATGAGGGAGATCCATTTCTATTTTTATGTGCAATCTAAATTTAGATGTAAGGTGATACCTCAAAAGAAATGGGACCTAGTATATGCAACTAGGGTTTTGAATAAAATTAATTTTGAAATTACAAAGGAATTTTAAAATTTGATGCAAATTTATGATTTAAATATTTAAGTAAAAATTAGAAAAATATAGGAAAAAATACTGAGAAAATACCAAGACCTAGTATGGGCAACCAGGGTTTGAAAGAATAATATTTTAAAATTTAATGCAAATTTATAATTTTATTATGTAGGTAAAAAATTAGAAAAATATAGGAAAAAATAGTATGAAATTTACCCTAGGGTTTTTATGCCTAAATGGAGTAAGTTAGGTTCACCAAATGATTTAACAATTTTAGGAATATTGATGTATTATTCCTATTTTAGTTAAGTGTTTGAGTTAATTAAATCAGTAAATAAATATGCAATAATTAAGCTATTGATTTGTATAATTTGGTTGTAATTTAAATCTTTATAAAAATATTAATAAGGGAGAGAAAATAAAACTTAGCTAGAAACTAATTGAGATGACTGAGATAGAGTCTAGAATTCAGTGTGCAATAATGGGACACTATTGTAAATTAGGATCTAACATTCATTTTGTGAAAGGATAGGAGCACTAAAATGGGACACCCTAGGGTGCAATGGTATAGTCCTCTTCTACCACTATTTTCCAAGAGACAAGCTTTTTGGGTTTTGTTTGTTGTGTCTATGTGAGTCTACCTATGAAATTTTGACTACTAGATGTCTGTGGAACTCCATGTAGAGCTGATTTAGTCCTCAAACCCTAGACTCCATTATGCTTTGACCAACTTTGAGAAAGAGGGGGGTTAGTGTGTGTAATATGCACTGACCGTGTATCCACACCCCTTATGTGGGAACACTACCTACATACCAATACTTTGAACAGGGATCAATCCATAGGTAGTTCTCCCAGTTGATGTTCTTTATACAATAGTGTATATGAATATGCAAAATGCTAAACTAGGTATGCTTGAGGTGGCTAGGGACTAGTGTAAGGATTTGACTAAGCTTGTACTTGTATAGTATATCTATATGTAGAGAATAGGTAAGATTGCCTTAGCATTTTTTATTGTATTCTTACTTATTTTGTGATAATTTCCAACCCCTTCTAAATGAACTTTGAATGGGCTTTTATAGGGATATATTGGTCATGGGTCAAATGTATTCACATTAGGTCAACAAGGAGGAGGATAGGAACTAAAATAATCTAACCATTAGAGGTAAAAATGCACTTATACAAGAGCACCAAAGATGGACACCCTAGGGTTCAGTGCTATAGTCCAAGTTGGGTGCTATATTTTTAAAGGAATAGGACCCAGTGGGATGGATTCATCAATGGAAATGCTACCTCGAGAATGTGGAATCCCTATTTGGAAGGCTATGGATGATTGGGAATTGATGAAAATATGCCTATGAGGGTCATGAGAGTAATCAAGATGGACCTATGGGTTAGGTGTCACAAGCCCCACTCAAGCTACCAAATTTAACATTTTATATGATTACACATTCATACTATTTATTTGATGAATATTATGAATCTCAGTAAATATACCATCTTGTATCTTAGGTTTATTATGCTCAAGCTTAACTATCTTAGGTCTCCATACCTAGATTAATCTTTTTTCATGAATTTTGGGGCAGAATCTAGAAATATGTCCCATGTCATGACAATTATAACATACTACATTATCCATACCTCTAGCTGACCAACTGCTCTTCCTTCTATAGTTTCTTTCCTTATGACTAAAAATCTTACATGAAAATCAGTGACCATGAAATTAACTTTCATACCTTATAACATTTGGTTCCTTGACATGTCTCCTCATGTTGATCTTTTTGCTTTCATCCTTATTGTCTTGAGCAGACCTCTTTTACTATTTCTCATTCTTGTTTACCTTGACAGTAAATTGTTCATGCTTATCTTTCAATGAATCTATATTGGTCTTCAATTTAACACTCTCATCCTCTTTAGCTCTCATAATTAAACTTTCAACCTCTAACTAAATTTTGAGATCTTGGATGGTCTCCTTATACTCCTTATCCCTTTTGGCCATGTCATCTTTCATTCTAGATGTTTTCCCTTCAATAATATTTATATAATCAAGATTGGACTTCAACTCATCATGTTCACCTTGATTTGAACTCAACTTTCCATTTTTATCTTCTAACTAAGTCTTGATATGTTTTCATTCTTCCTCTTTTGAACTCAAATTATCTTTTTAACCCTTAATTGATCCTTAAAATCTAGAATGGTCATCTTATCTTCTTTGACTTTTCACATATTCCCTCAACCTTGGTTTTAAAAAGAAATAAATTTTATATTTATTTCATGAATGCCTTGGCTTATTATTGAAGATAATTGACCAATAACCTTAACTCCAAATTTTATTTCCTCAACTACTTAGCCTTATTATACCTTAGATCACCTTTAAGTGGTTAAAATTCCATAGAAGGTCCTACTCTAATACCAATTTTTAGAGGTGCAATCACTGAGCATTGGGGGGTGTGAATCAATGATGTAAGATAATCTAATCCAATTCCCAACTCTTAAAAATTTAGCATACATAAACTTGATCAAGCAACATAAACATGAAATCACATACATCTAAAGCATACATAAGAGCATACATCACATGATCACATCATGTATGTGGGAAACCCTCTTGGAGGAGAAAACCCACTGAACCTTGTAAGATAGAATAAAATACTATAAAACAAGATCCAAAATTTATACCAATACCAACTGATCAAATATCACCCATCCCTTAGTTTAGTGAGACACCAATCCCACAAGGAGCAATTTCCTTTGTCTAGTTGAGCACCCATAATAACTAGACCTTTAGCAAGCTTTACCTTACAAGGAGGAACCAACCCCCTAAGAAACCAAGTACCCAATAAGCTACCTAAATATATCACCTTGAACACCTATTTATACTCTTCAATTGATGATGATCACCTTTGTCTACACTCTTCACCTCCAATCTCTTTCAAGTTGCCCCTAGGGCTAACTTTCTCAAATTACATCTTCTAGGCTCATTAGGTCCAATGACCTATGTATAGTCTTACATTATATTGATCAAAAAATCATGACTAATATTCTTCACTCTCAATTTTTCCTCACTAACTTGTACCTTCTCTTTCAAATTTTCTCTCCTTTGCTTGAATCCTCGCTTACATGACTAGCAAAATTAATCCAATTATGCCTTGTATTTATACCACTCTCTTCCTTTAACCCATCTTGGTTGGCCAAGATGCTTTACATATTTAAATAAAATTTAACATAGGTTCATACATACATTAAATGTGATAACCACACTCTTCATAGGTTTATCATTACCTCATTAGCCCTAAACCACCATTAGGTCTTGGTGAGACCTAAAATAATTAGGCCTTCATACTCACATGTTATGTTATATGTGAGACTACTTGGACCACCTTTATCCTTTACCAATGATTAAAACACATCAAACATATTTTTAATATCTCATTTATTTATCCAATATGGTTCCATGTTACTTGTAACACCAACTCACTCTTTGAACCTACCAATTAGGTCTCCTTGCTCTTTAGGTCTTCATGAAAACATAGTCTCAAACTTTTAAAGAAACTACTCAAATATCTCACATAGATATATGATTATATCACATGGGTGAACCCTTTATGACATATATAACACCTTCATGTGTTTTATATACTTCAAAATAGGTTTTAAGCACTCAAATCAACTCTCAAATGACCACTCAGAATGGTAATATATAGTCAACCTATTTTGACTCTCCATAACTGATCGAGCGAATATCATGACATCCAATAATTTATCATAAGACTTTGATAATTATAACATATTCATACTAATTTTATTATTCAATTCTACTCATAATACCTTCAACTTGCCTTTGAAATATGGTCACTCAAACTACCAATGTATTTAACAAACATAATCAACTTATAAGCAATTATTCACACTAGAGATGGATTAGTCAAACCTCAAAAATACACAAAATTTGTCATAATGGAGTATAAAAAACTCTCCAATAGTTATTTCATATTTAAAAATTAATACACTATTAATAAAAACTCAATTATCCTTCTCTAATCACTTATAGAACATGATTAAACACACAATCAACTATAGAGTTCAATATATTTGACTGTACGAACATTCAAACCTTATAACTAGTGTATCTAGATGCACATTGGAGTCCTTTACTCTATTTTTAAATCACCATGAAATTCATCTTGGATCAAAATATATATCTTAAAACCAAGCATTGGTTTTCTTTCATTAATTTGAATATTCAAATTCCCAAGGTCACTATTCAAACATTAAACATCAAACACTTTGACCTCATATCATGATCCCTATAAACTTTGAAAATATACACACCATATATATCCTTAGTAGTATCCTATTATTTAACCTTCAATCACTCGCCATTGATCTTAGAAATGTGCTTCTATGATCATGCCACTTGGCAACTCTACATGCCTTCTATGCACCCTATACCATTCTATTAATACGCTTGTGCCACTTGGCAGTTATGCATGAAATCTAAGAATCCTTTGAATTATTAACTTAATACACACCATTGTATAATCACTTACAAGATCACATTTTTGGATCTTTTTTTGATATTTTTCATGTTCACCATTAGATTTACTACTCAAACTCCATGATTGTGACACATGTCACTAACACGTACAATCATGACTATTTGAATTTGAATCATGTTGTTGGATCCTTATTTGGTAAAAATAAAATCTCACCATTATATCTTTGATCTGATTAAATTCTAACCATATATCTTTGATAATGCAAATTTGGCTAGTTATGGGAACTTGTGAGCTTTGTCTAAGAGTCCAACTCTGCACCTTAATAATGTTTGCTATGCTCAATGTCTAGACCTAAAATTTGAAACACATGATCACCTCTCATATGGGAATCCATACCTGTATCAAATTTATCTTAAAACATTCACACATTTTAAATATGATGTCATTAATCTTCTCAATCAAATTTACCTATCAAGATGACTACTTGAGCTTAGACATTCATATGACTATTCTGATGAATTCTATTCACTTCCACAATTATTCTAATCACTCATAACATCCCATAGGGTCTCTAAAACATGTCCATACCATCAATATCATCTTTTAATTTCACATCCAAGTCAAACATAGAAGAACCATGCATGAACATTATATCACATTGAAGCACACTTTGTCATTGTCATTCTAGCTAACATGACACCTCATCAATATCCTTGGTCACCTTGGAGACATCATTGACAAACCTCAAACACTATATGATAGTAGGTTATTTTATGCAGGTCATATGATGTGTCAAAGGTTGGTGACTATACTTGAAGTTTAATTTGGTTGCAAGTGTCTCAAAATAGACCTCTCATCCATCACCTCCAAGTTGTTTCCATCTACCATATCCTTTATGTGAAATACTAATGCATAAAAATATTTGGAAATAATTTTTAGTTCATATATTAATTATTAGTGTTGTTAAGAGGTTAAATAGAGTGGATATATTATATTGGTGCATCACCATATTTAGATTAGGTTTTCTTTTATGCATTTTCTCTACCCCCTTTTTAACCCAATAAGTTAGTAGTATTAGGAATTGAGCTTAATTTGTGCACTAGGGGAGATAGCCCCATAAAATAGAGTTTTAACCCAAGAATAGGTCACACCTAGCCTTGGGCTAATCCCATGTTACCCAAAACTTGGAGGTAGAACTAAACAACCTCCTCCTAAGGTGCAGTTTGGAGTGTAAGGTGTTTTCAAAGGGGGATAGTTCATTTATTCCTTCATCCTTCCCTTTACCAAGTACATATTAGGGGGGATGTTAATTTATTTAGTAATTCATACACTATTTTATGGTTTAATATGCACTTATATATTCAAATTTAAATATAGATAGGTAATAATTATGTGCACACTTATCCATAATTTATTATTAGAGAATTTTTTTTAGATAGATATTAGGGTTTATAAGGCCCCGTCCCATTAATAATAATACTCAAAAAACTAATTAGGCATGGCTTAATGGTATAACCATCAAGGCATCTAGCCAACTTACTCCAAATGAAACAAGATAACTAAAAATATTTAAAAATGCTTCAGCTTTACATTAAAAAAAAAAATTTACATAATAAAAATTCTAAAATTTACTAATTCTCACCCTTTTTCACTATGATATGAGAACAAAGTATCTTGGAAGGGGAACTAGGAAGGAGACATCCTTTTTTTTACTTCTAATAATCATTAATTCTTCTTGATTACTCAATTTACCTAAATCTAAACTTGTAACTCAACACCTATGCATGGATGTGCCTCTACAAGCCTTATTCTTGCTAACAAAAATTGCATTAATTTTTCCAACTGAACCAACTACCTCAAAATTTTAAGGTGGAGACACCAAATGAACTAAAATCACTTTTGAATTCTTTTCCTAGAGAACTTTTGAAGTAGTTCCTAAAGGTAAAATGGGATCACTATCTAAAAACACTAGAATAATCTCTTCACTTGCCTCCTTCCACCATGAATAATCTACTTTATGCTTGGATTTTTGATAAAAGGTAGCAATATTATTGATTTTGAAGCATTTCCAGTACCTGAAAGGAATCCCCTCATAATCAATGGTTTGAGACCAACATCTATCTTTAAATTTCATCTTGATCATTTCAAGAAGATCTTGAGAAATATCCAACAAATAAGAACCCTAGAAAATTTCATTTAAGATAAATTTAAAGAAGAATCATCAGTTTCTAGTAAATCACCTGACGAACCCCCAATAACTGAAAACCTAGATTCAGACCAAAACTAGAGAGGAAGATATGGTAACCACACCTAGATGAGTCTAAGAGAGAGATTTTATATTAGAGGATTAAACTTTGAAAACTAGGGTTTCAAAAAGATAAGGTGGTGATCACATCTCCAATAATTTTCTTATATAATCTTATTACAATCAACAAAATTATCAAAAACCATAATGAAAAACCCTCTAACACAAGGATAAATTTCCATACTACCCTCCAATACAGACCACCAAAAATTTCAAATCCACTAATGTAAAACAAGAATGGAAGTCCAAAATTGATCTAAATGGCACATTAAACCCCTTCCACATACCAATCCTCACTTTGAAGTACTTCCTCAAGAGCCTCCTTTTCAAAATTAACAATTAGAAATTCTTTTGCAATGCTCAAAACTCTAGACTACTCAATCTAAGTAATCAATGACCCAAAGGAGGCCCTAGCTACTCTGTTATCCCTATTGATAGGGGTTGTCAACTACCCCATACTCTCTACAACACATGTGCTCTCCTTCCCCTCCCCTATGCCTACCATCGAGCTAGTTTGAACAAAACTGCTTAGCTTATCCCTACCTTTTGGGTGAAAAGGTAGTGCCTTACTTATGCCACACTCCACCACTGTCTCCTACCTCTACAGTTAGTTTGTAGATGAACATATTCCATCAACCTTTCCCAACGCAGTCAATTCTTTTCTTGCTAGATCAGTCTTAACCCTAATCATGGGAGAATACAATTTTTTCATCACTATAATCTCTATTTTCACATTAAATACTAACCTTACCAAGTTAGTCAATTATTAGAGAATATTATTAATTAAGTAATTTACTTAATTAACTTATACTGATAATAATAAATTCATATTTTAAGAAGACTTATTATACAGGTAAACTACTCTCTAAAACTTTAAACCTATATTCCTTATCTATATTAGAGCATAGAGGGATAGTGTGTAAGGTAGATCTATAAATGAGACTTACTTTTATAATTCTTCTAGATTTGTACCAGATATTTTAGTCTAAAGAAGTAGTAATGATACATGGATAAATCATGTGTGTTTTATTTATGTGCTTTATCTATTGCATGTATGTGGGTGATAATATTAATATAGTTTTTATAATTCTAGAACATTTCTAGGAATTTTAAAGGTGGCATTTAAACTATAAGAGTTCAAAAAATAAGTAGAGATTTTTTTAGAAGCTGGAAATCATATTTATTTCTAGGATTATAACTGATTGAGGTTTCCTATGGATCTCTAATTTTTTAACTATACTCTTTCCTAACTCATACGCAAACCCAAAAGGCATGGATTAGACTCTATAATTCACTCCTTATAATGTCATTTTGATGGACATGAGTCGTGGCACAAACACAAAAGGGCATGTGTGTGGTACACCTTCTTATTTTATGGAATCTTTTTATTGATTCCAAAACCCAAGTATAATTTTGGTCTAAGAGATTATTGGTATGGAATAATTAATATTAATCTTTATGATTCACAACCACTTACATGAATAGTATAACTTAACACTTTACAAATTAGGTCTTAAGCTCAAAAGATATAAAATCCAAAATAGAAAAATTATAGTATAGCTAATTACTCTAAAAATGAAATCTTTTATACTCACTTACTTAAAATGTTGTCTGAATGTGATATGGATTTTGGAACATATCATCAAAAAAAATTAAAACAATAATAAATTTAGATTAGAAATCTAATTTAAATTCAATAGAATATAACAATGTCTAACTAGCTTCAGATATCACTCAAAAAAATTAAAGCTAATGCATGGTAAATATAATAAACCCAAATTTTATCTAAACACAATTAAATATTCTGAGCAATAAATTATGGTAAATATTTCCATTTAAATATTTCTTAAGATAATTCACGAAAAAATAAAAGAATAAAGTAAATACATTTTTAGGAAATTTTTATTTAAAACCATTCACAATATTAATTCAAGTTAGAATAAAAACTCAAACTAACCTTCCTTCTATAGAAATCACATGAAGATTTATCTAAATTTAAACAACAGATACCTAAATGTTCAAATCATTCATGAGATAAAAATAAAAACAAATATAACAACTTATAGAAGTATCCAATCAATCTACAAATTTAAAACCATATTAAAAATTGACAACAAAAGATTCTATATAATAAGTTTGGTGGATCACGGCCTCACCAAAATAAATTTCTAAATAAATAAAAATAAAACTATAAAATTATCATAAATAAGATGGTTTTAAAGATATAACTATATTTTTTCTCATCAAAGAAATCTTACACAATAAATAGTCTTAGTATATTTGATTGGTGATGATGAGTATGCGTGTTTTCAGCTAGGATTGATTCATCTTCATCTCCTTGTAAACTACCTAAAGTCAATATTTGATGAATTCATAAAAGATACATGTTCTCTCCCTCTTTTGACCACTTCAATAATTAATTAAAATTCCTTTTTGTTCCTAACATTCTACACATCCTTTACCCACTTCTTAAATGGCATCCTAAACATTCTAACCATGATTTTTAAATAAATGATTGTCATCCAGCTACCATCCCTCTTACTTATCTATACAAATATTAAAGTGGATAGCATGCTTGTAATTTTCTATTTGAAAGTATCAAGCATTATTATAAATTTTATCAAGACACCATTGAGGTTGGTCACTTTATTCTTGAATTCCTTTATGAACCCCCTAAAATATATTTTTATAAATAATATTGTAGGGTACATATATTAATTGACCCTATAGGCTGATTTGAGTGATATTGTCAATTTTAGCAGTCAATTAGATGGCCTATGTCACCTATATTTGTGTTTCAATATGCAATTCTCAATTTCCATTATTGACCCCCAAATTTGGCTAAATAGATATCAATGTGGACATTTTCCAAAATTAAACAATCAAAGAAGGAAGTGAATTTTGACTAAGTATAGTCACATATGGAAATATAATGCACTCAAGGGAGCATACTGTAAGGGAAAGGTTTATGCTAGGTCTATTAGTGCATGAAAGAAAGTAACCAAGCATTTGTACATAAATCAAGAACTCCAAATATTCAAGGAATGTATATAGAAAAGGACTAACTAGAAAAATTATTGCAGGTACACAAAACAAAAGGATAAGGGATTGAAATAAATGGAGGCACCCAAATAAGAAGGATGGTTAGAAAAAAACTTTGATGAGCTAGAATAGGGAGTTCAATTACATAAATCATGGAGCATGAAGATATAAATAACATTTCAAAATGAATATGGAATCAACAAAAGGAACATGTTATTATTAAAAACTCATTAGGATATTTTGTATATAAGTTAGAGTGTATAGCAAAGGAACTCTTGTGTCTATAAAATACAACCTTACCTCTTATATTAGGTAGTTGCATAATTTATGTTAAACATTTTTATTGATATTTTGAGGGTTGTTTATTGTTATTTATATTAGGATTATTGTTGTTTATAGCTATTGGTATATTGAGATTAAGTTGCCATTATTGGAAATTAGAAATAATTTCAATGCTTACTAATTTATTTTAGCTTTATTATGGTGAATAAATGGAGTATATTATGTATAAATATGTGTACTATTATATGGCATCATGATAGGCTAGCATAGTAAGACGTCCTTATTTTTTGGGTTTTCACTAGTGGCATGGAAATATTTTAAAGCATAAGAATGGTGTTATATCCAAGACCCTCAATAAACTAGTTGAAAAATATGTATTTAGGATATGGTTGGACATATCTCTTTGGATCATGTTTAGTGATGATTGATAGATCAATAGTTAGAGATTGAATGCAAGCATCCAAGTAGAGGATATTTTTAACTAAATAAGTGGGAGTGTAATAACTTGTATTATCCTTAAATACGAAATATCCTTTGTATAGGTAACTAGGAAATTGCATGCATGGCTAGCCATGTATGTTTTACGTCATAGTATAAATTTTAGGAAGGATATATCCATGGATGGGAGATTGCATCAAATAGTTGAAAATGATGAATGTACTATGGACACATTTTATAAATATATGGTGGAGAAATGCATTAGGAAATTACATGCTGTAATTTTTTGTGTTATCATATTCATGCCTAGAGGAAGGAAATTACAAAAAATTTCATGATCCATGAGGGTCATGCATTGTGTAAATACTATTATAGATAGGGAATCTTGTGGTAGATTTGGTATTAGGATGATTTAGGTGGAGAGATAAAAAATTATGCATGGGATAAGTGGATGGTAGAAGGAAAGGGTAAGGCAAGTTTTCATGTTGAGCCAATGAAGGTTGAATCCCAATAATTCAAAAAGGATGGACAACAAAAATGATCAAGATATTATAATACACATATATGATGAAGGTAGTCAATAAGTGATAGTCACAATGGACATTAAGAAAAGGGGAGATTAGTCATGAGGATGCAATGAGGACTGCATGGAATGGGAAGCGAATGAAATTATTTCCCATGTAGAGGAAATGTGATCCACAAAAGAAGAAGAGATAAACACTATACAAAAAAAATTCAATCCTCTTGTGGAATAACTATTTGAAAGAATTTCTTGGAATCTACTAAACATGAGGAATTATACCATAGTTTTAAGGACATTAGCCCATAACATACCTAAAGTTTTATCCCATGTGTACTTTAATCAAATGGAACAAACATTAAATTTAAGTGTGAATTTATTATAGATAGATAAATCTAGGAGACAAGTAGCTTCTTAGTGTAATTTAAATAATATTATCTTAAAATTGTATTGGACCAATGGAAGGAAGTATAACTCAATTATACCATTTATCATAACAATGTTTGGCACATCAAATATGGGACAAAAAAGTGATTATATGGCACATCAAATATAGTAATTATTTAGCATGAATGAGTACCATAAAAGTGATTTATACAAGAGGGACAACAAAATATAATATTCTTTCTACCCCATAATTAAGTTATATTACTGTGAAATATAACTTAGTAGTTAGAGGATCTGGACCACCACCTATTAAAGGTGGAAACATAGGTGCTTCAGGTGAAATAAACTTAGGAGTAATTAGTGTGTAGGCTACACAAGCTAATATATAACAACATTTAATTTACAAAGTGTCTATGAAGCTACCATAATATATATGAGTAGATAATGTCACTGAGCATTTGCATAAGTGTGAAATTATTTGGTAAACTAAGGGAATCACACTACCAAATCAAAATCACAAGGCAAGCTATTTTTCCACCACTTTACTAGAAATGTGCATACTTGGTTCCATGATTATAACCTACATTATGTGGTGGTGGATTATGACCAATTAAGGAGTGCCTTTCTCAAGGATTTCAACATCCCAAAATTTGAACAATAAATTATATTCATGATAAACAAGATCAATGATTTCATGAAGAGCATATGTGGCTATGATGCAAGGTTAAAAACCTTTATTTATAGATCATATTAAATTAAATCCATAATTTTTAGCATTCCTAATGGTTCATTAGTGGCCTCTTAATGCCTTTTCAATGCACATTTTCTATTAATAAAATTATTGATCCAAGAGAAGCTATGGAATTTGCATTAGATCTTCAAAATTTGGATTGTAGATATAAATATGACTCCCTTTATATAATTTCAAATCACAATATGAATAATCAATTCTGAATTTTTACCTTGAATAATTTACATGACACAAATAGTGGGTTGTGGTACATCAACTATGAAGTAGAAGGCCATAACAAAAATATTTTCCCTAGTCACAAAATCAGAGTTCTCTATAATTCATGTAAGTCTTATATGAATATCATGATCTAAGGATTTGACCCTATTGAAATAATCCAAAAAATTTAAGGTCTCCTTATATTGTAATATTTCTAACACAACCACTCATGATACATAAAATTATCGAGTGGTACATGAGAGACATCAGGCATGCAAGTGGGGGCCATGTTAAGCCATAGTTGGTTTATCACAATAAGGTAGACAATATAGAGGATATATTTTATATAACCATGAGAAAAAAGAGGATAATTTGGATGTATATTACCTCTAAATTTGTGTTACAAGTTGTTAGGAACCCGTGCCTTACCCTTCTCTTTTTAGTATTAGTGTAATAATTGTTATGGACACATATGCTTTGTAAGTCATCCCTTAGAGCATATTTGAATTATCCCACATACAAGTGAAGTATTAGTTGTTAGAATAGAGTTAGTATATAAGTAAGTGTTGAGGTCCAATGAAGGCATCCATGAATTTATTGTATTGAGCTTGCTCAAAGGAGGTTGCCCCCTCGAAGTGGCCTGCGATCAATATAAGCTTTATGTGTTTATGTTATTCGTAAGAGTTATTTTATTTTCACATATTTCAATTAAATATATTTTAGGAGGTAATTTTCTATAGGATGTTCTTCTCATCTGGTATCAGAGCACTTTCTTGGCTTTTTGGGTAGATTTGGAGCAAATTTTTTTTTAACTAGGGCTTTCTAAGAGCTGCACCATTTTTGGCAAGAATTTTTTTCATTGCAAGTTCTGTCATTTCAGATTGGGTAAATACCCATCTACTTAACTATGGGAAGTGTTTGGGCATAAGCCCTAAAACTCATTATGAGGAGTACCACAGGAACCCTAAAGTAACTAGCCCATTGAGAGGACCTGCCAGTGAAAAGGGCAATGGCCCCATCTTGATTGACTAGTTCCCACCCGTGAGGTAAACCAAAAGTTGTCGTTAAGGGGTAAACCCATGGATAAAAATTTTTGGAGAGTAGTACTTGATCAAATAACTTTGGTGGCCAAAGAGAATATTAAAAAATCCTTTAGGTAGCCAAACAAACTTGGGGTCCATATCCAACTTATCCAATTCAGAGAGAAAACAACAGTGTATCCATAGTTGAGGATATTTCCAACCACACAGTTGCAGACAATCCATTTTTGAAGTAGTAGTAAAAAAATAGTATCAAAACAAAACAAAAAAAAAAAAAAAATTGGGGCACTGCCCCGAACCCTGCCCTGCATCGTGACAAGGAATGTGAAGGATCCCTGGCTATTAACAACTGGTTATGGTCACCACTCATGCAGGCACAAAAATCATGGAGGAGGAAATCACCACATTGAAATCTCAAGTTACAGAGTTAACCAATATGATGCATGGCTTGAATCAATAGAATAGCATCTTACTCAATAGAGTGTAGAAGGAGGAGTCTTCTTCAGAGCATCACTCCTTTGCTTCCAACTTCTCACGTGGACCTAGGCTAGACTTTCCACGGTTCAATGGTATAGATCCTACAGGATGGATATATCGAGCTGAACAATTCTTCAACCTCCATAATACTTATTTTGCAAACAAAGTCCCAATTGCTTCCTTTCATCTGGAACAAGAAGCACTTCAATGGTATCATTGGTATCTCAAGTCAAATGATGAACCCGATTGGTCAAATTTTGCATCCTTAATTCTAGGTAGGTTTGGTCCCTTGGCATTTGAGGATTTCACAAGAGCTCTCACCAAACTTTGTCAAATAGGTATTGTTCATGAATATCAGATTGAATTTGAAAAACCTGCCAATAACACTGAGAGGTTGTCAGATGACTTATTCAAAAGCTACTTTGTTAGTGGCCTCAGAGAGCCAATCCACTTGGAGGTAAAAATTTTTTGACCTAAAAATATGATGGATGCTTTGGGTCTGGCTAAGTTAGCAGAAGATAAACTCTCCACATAGTGTCGACCTCCCACCTTTTCACTAATAAAGAACACAGTGAATTAGCGGACAACAATAACCACACCAATCAAGCACCTGACTGAGGTAGAGATGTGGGCTTGTAAAGAGAATAGATTATGTTACAACTATGATGACAAATGGGTTAGGGGTCATAGGTGTGCAGGATAGCGAGCCTGATTTTCCAAAATTTCAAGATGCTCAAGAAGAACTTGGCACTGAAGAAGACCCAATGGTTCAAAAGACTCAACCTGAGATCTCAGTGAATGCACTAGTAGGTGTCACCACTCCCCAAACCATGAAGGTCAAAGGGTGCTTCAAAAATATCCCTCTCACAATACTCATTGACTCAGGCAGTACTCACAATTTCATCGATCCTCGCATTGCTAAGGTGGCAGACTGCTTTGTATACCCTTGTTCTAGCTTTGAAGTCATGATTGCTAATGAGGGCACATTTCCATGTAAAGGGAAGTGTCAAAATGTGTGTATTGCAATGGGTGATTATAATTTTCACTCTTATATGTTTTCCCTACCTTTAGGAGGGTGTGATGTGGTTTTAGGAGCACAGTGGCTTCACACATTAGGACCTATTTTATGGGACTTCTCTGAGCTTTAGATGTAGTTCAAAGATAATGGTTAGAAGCACACCTTAAAAGTGTTATTGCTATGATCTACTAGCATCATCAGTTCTCATCGCATGGAAAAACTTTTGAAGAAAGGCTCACATGAGGTCATTGCACAGTTGTATTCCATTCAACTCCAACCCCTTACTACTACTAACCACCCTACAGATTTATAAGCCATACTTGACGATCATGCAACCATTTTTTTAGAACTATTAGGTTTTCTCCCTTCATGCCCTGAAGATCACCGTATTCCTCTCCTTTCAGGAAGTATCCCACCTAACATCCGGCCATATCGTTACCCCCATCTGCAAAATACTAAAATTAAGAACTTAGTCTGGGAACTCCTCAAGTCTAGAGTTATTTGCCCTAACACCAGCCCATATTCTTCCCTAGTGCTTATTGTCCACAAAAAATATGGGTTGTGGCACCTTTGCATTGCCTTTTGATCCCTTAACCACCTCACTATCAAGGATAAATTCCCAATTCCTGTCATCGTTGAGCTTCTTGATGAGCTCCATGGGGCCAAATTCTTCTCCAAGTTGGATCTGCATTCTAGCTATCATCAAATTTGAGTGCATCTTGATGACATTCCCAAGATAGCCTTCCATACACATGAAGGTCACTATGAGTTCCTTGTCATGCCATTTGGCCTTACAAATACCCCTTCCACTTTTTAGGAACTCATGAATAAAATCCTTCAGCCTTTTCTCCGTCAATTTAATTTAGTTTTCTTTGTTGACATTCTGATCTATAGCCACACATGGGCCGAGCATCTACAACATATTGACAAGGAATTACAACTATTAACATACAATCAATTATGTGCCAAGAAATCCAAGTGTTTCATTTGGTCAAGATGAAATTGACTATTTGGGGCATATTGTTTCAGCTAATGGGGTTCGCGTGGACCTAGAAAAAATCAATGCTATGTGGAATTGGCCTCGACCAACCACCCTCAAGAGCCTTCATGGTTTCTTAGGCCTGACAAGATACTATCACAAGTTTGTCAAAGATTATGGAAAGATCACAGCTCCTTTGACTTCATTATTGAAGAAGGATGCTTTCACCTGGGGTGTAACAGCTGATCAGGCATTCATCAAACTCAAATAGGATATGTGTAGCACACCAATTTTGGCATTGCCAAAATTCACCAAAACTTTCACCATTGAAATTGATTCCAGTGGAATCAGCTTGGGTGATGTTATTCTCCAAGAGGGCCGACCAATTGCCTTCACTAGCAAAGCCCTTTTGGGCCGTAATTTAGCTTTGTCTACATATGAAAAGGAAATGATGGCAATTTTACATGCAGTACAAAAATGGAGACCCTACTTATTGGGAAATCATTTTTACATCAAAACTGATCATCAGAGTTTGAAATATTTCTTGGAATAGTGGGTCTCATCCCCACCTCAGCAGAAGTGGGTTAGCAAACTCATGGGTTATGAGTATGATATCACCTATAAGAAGGGAAAAGACAATGTTGTGGTTGATGCTCTCTTAAGAACCTTCAAGGACTAGCCTTCCCTCTCTACCATCTCCATGTCCATTCTAAAATAGTTAGAATCTATCCAACAATGGTATGTAAATGATCCCTCCTTATGCCACCTCATTCATCAATTGGCCACTAACCCCTCTACAGTACCGCATTATTCATGGGACGATGCTTCTCTGTGATATAAGGGTCATTTGGTGCTTTCCCAAAGTATAAACCTGCATCAGGCCATCTTCTATGAAATCCATGCCTCCCCCTCAGCAAGGCACTCAAGATTTCTCAAAACCTATGAGTGGGCACATTGACACTTCTTTTGGAAAGGTATGAAAGCCAAAATTAAATAGATGGTGGCCAAATGTGATACTTGCCAATGAAACAAAGGTGAAACCACATTGACTCCCAGTTTGCTTGAGCCTTTGCCCATTCCTACTAGGATCTGGATAGATATTTAGATGGATTTCATTGAGGGCCTCCCTAAATCAGGGGGAAAGATAATGATCCTAGTTGTAGTCGACTGCCTCTCCAAATATAGTCATTTTTGTGCACTCAGCCACCAATATATAGCCTCTATAGTTGCACAAGTTTTCTTGGATCAGATCTTCCATCTTCATGGCATTCCTTCTTCTATTGTCTTAGATCATGATGCTACTTTCACCAACCATTTTTGGATAGAACTATTTCATCACATAGGCACACAGTTGAGAATGAGCTCTGGGTACCACCCATAAACAGATGGCCAGACAGAAATAGTCAACAAATGCTTAGAGACCTTCCTTCATTGCTTTGCTTCAAAATAACAACATCAATGGGCCAAGTGGCTTCCCCTAGCTGAATGGTGGTACAATACCTCATACCACACTTCCACCAAAATGACTCCCTATGAAGTAGTTTATGGTCAAGCACTGCCACCACTTCTTCCATATAATCTTGGCAGCTCACCAGTTCAAGTAGTTGACACTACTCTCTAAAACTGGGATCAAATTCTCCACACCTTGTGGGACAATCTCCACATGGCATAGAACTGAATGAAGTAGCAAGCTGATCAGCACCGCTCTGAGTGTACCTTTCAACCTGGTGATATGGTCTTTCTTCATCTATAGCCATACAAGCAATCATCATTGAAACTAAAAGGGCACCAAAAGCTTGCTCCAAAGTTTTATGGGCCATATAAGGTTCTCCAAGATATTGGTTCAGTTGCTTACAAGTTAGAGCTTCCACCTTCCTCCCAAGTTCATCCCGTCTTTCATGTCTCCTATTTGAAGCAAGTTCTTGGATCCAACATCTGAGTGCAGACAGTTTTACTAGCACTTGATAATGAAGGCTCTATCCTTCTCAATCAAGAAGCAATCTTAGATAGGTGCACCCACCAACTTCAATCCCGCTATATAACAGAGTTCTTAATCCAATGGCAAAGCATGCAACCAAAAGATGCAACATGGGAACCACTCTTCCAGATTTAACAATAATTCCCACATCTAAAGCTTTGAGGGCAAAGCTTTTTCTAAGGATGAGGGGATGTTATGAACTTGTGCCTTACCCTTCTCTTTGCAGTATTAGTGTAATAATTTTTATGGACGCATATGCTTTGTAAGTCGTCCCTTAGAGCATATTTGAATTATCCCACATACAAGGGAAGTAGTAGTTGTTAGAATAGAGTTAGTAAATAAGTAAATGTTGAGGTCCAATGAAGGCATCCATGAATTTATTGTATTGAGCTTTCTCAAAGGAGGTTGCCCCCTCAAAGTGGCCTGTGATCAATATAAGCTTTTTATGTTTCTATTATTCATAAGAGTTATTTTATTTTTGCATATTTCAATTAAATCTTTTGTAGGAGGTAATTTTTTACAGGAGGTTCTTCTCACAAGTGTGGTGTGATGGATCATTATCAAAAAGACTACCCAAAGTTTCTAGCTTATGGGGTTTGTAGAAAGGTGCATAAGATAGAAGAATGCTCAAATATTTATTATAAGTTCATCTAGAAATAAAATAAATATAAAGGTGTCGGTATGGATTGCATCTATCCACAAATATAAATGGGTTCCTAATAAAATAGTGCACAATATAACTAGTGGTGCTAACATAGTTATTACACACATATTGATATAAACACCTAACCTACGATGGAGGCATAAAAATAAAAAGTATAAAAGGCACCTCCCTTAAAGGTAATATACTATCATGATGTTATAACTCATTTGGTAAAAGTTAAATTTATAGATACAAAGATAGGATGACATTTTCATAAGTGTATAATAGTTGATTGGATGCTTGGATCTTGATATTTGGAATTGTCTTATGATTTCCTCTAGATATATACCTCCTAGGTCATTGCTTCTAGATAATGAATGGCTTTGTTAAAACTTATATATAGGCTAACTTAGGATAACTTAAGTACATTTATCAACTATGGTAATGTATAAAAACAATAGTAAAGTTGAAATATATATAATAATGGGCTAATGGAGACATAAAACTAAAAATTACAAACCTATAAGTGTATAGGTTTATCTAGGATGGACCCATACAGTGGCTGGTTCTATCCGAGATATGATTATAACTTTTTTTTCTATGTAAGGTTGGTGATAAGAGATAAATGGTATATATTTTTTAATAGATACATTTTTTATAATTTTTGAGGTGCGTTTAGGCTTAAAATACTAAGTATAGACCTATTGTGGGCTCATAGTAGTCATAGAAATAGGCTAAATGTAAAATATTTCTAAATAAGGTAAATTGGGAATAATACACTTGAAATATAGGTCTTGTTCCAAATTTAGGTGTTTACATAATCCCCCCATTTTGATGTGGGTATGTGAGTGTAATGTATGGGTACATCAAATTTTAAAATTTAAATACTTGAAACATGCACCTTTACTTACCTAGGGATAAATGAATTATTTTTTAAAGCATGCTTGATCTAATATTTCAGACATACCCTATAGTTGATGTACATGAATTGAATTCCAATTACTAGAGGTACTCAAATTCTTGTGGTATGTTTTGAGTTTTAGAAATTTCCTAACTTGATTTTGAAGGAAGAGCATAGGAACAAATACACCTACATCATATCACCCTGAACTCCAAACCAACAAGACTTTTAATAGGTGTTGAAACATATCCAACACTCCTTTAAGAGTATTCAAAATCCCAATCAACTTCTTGATAAATTATGTACATAAGTTTTCCACTCTACCTTTTTATCACTTTTCCTTTTCAAAAATATTTGTTTTGTAAATTACATGATATATAGCTCCATTTTGAGGTGAGGAATGAATAACTTGCACTACAATCACTCATCTAAAAATAAAAGTTTAACTGCATAATACGTTAGGAAAAATAAATTAGTTGAAGCATGTTATAACCCTATAAAAATATGGATTTGATTCATGTCATCATTTTAAAATTTTACATAGATCATATGTTAGGAAAAATAAATTAGCTAAAACATTTTATAATCATAGAAACATATGTAATTTGATATTTTCCACAATCATATTGTTTTGAAAAAAAAATAAACTATTTTGAATTTATTTTTTCACATATTTTTATGCCACATAGAATCATGTATATTTAAATATATCATAGGACAGTTAGTGTATATACAACACATTAGGCTATATAGAATCATGTATATACAACACATTAGGCTATGATATTTCCTTTGGAAAATCAAATTTTAAAGTAATTATTATTCCCCCAAATGTTATAATAAATATTATAAAAAATTATGTTGTGATGATGTAGTTGGTTTAAGTTGATTTGGAAAATTGGTAGAAGTGTTAGTAGAAATTTGAGTATCATTAGTGTTAGAAGATGATGGAAGAGTGGTATAAATAGAATGGGAAGTGTTATCCAAGAGAGAATCATAAATTAAATCATCCAAATTAATAAGGTCATCTTGTCCCAACTCATTTAAATGAGTTGGAGAAGAATCTTAGATAACGTGATATGTTTGAGATGAAAGAGGAGAATAGCTAGGTTGAGAATCGATAAAGGCAATCACCCTTCACATATTATTCATGCTAATTGCATTCTCTTCAAAACTTGGTTCAACAAGACTTTCTACATTATTGGTGGAAGGGATGGCTTTATCTTGATTGTCTTGAATAGGTTGATGATTAAGGAGAGGGTCTTTATAAATAACTAAATGAGTGTTTGCTTGATTTAAGGATTGAGTTTTATCATGTGATTTATAGTCCTTAAAATCAATTTCATAAGCTTGTTGATGCTTATGAATGATGGAATCATGATCAAAATTAGGACCAAGAAGAATTTCCATAGCTAAATTATGAAGTTGCCTACAGGTCTCATGAGAATGACCCTAACTAGCACGAAACCAATAAAAATTATTAGGATCATACCAGGATTTCATAGGATAAGTAGGGTTAAGTTTTCATGGAAAATGCCTAGGTAGGTGCTTAATTAATTCATCTAAGGATAGAGGTTTGTGAACGTTAATTTTGTTTGGTGAACAAAAATGAGGATTGGTATATTGTTGAGAATGGGGAGCTAGTTCTCAAGATTGGTTAGGAATGACAGCTTGAACATTGTGAATGGTGTTATAAGAATCTATAACACCATCATTGGTAATATTGTGATTTTTTTTAATTTAGTAATGGACAAGAACCCATAGAAGGTTGGTGTGGATCGAATTGATGCATTAAGAAATATTGATGTTTAGCTTGGTTAATAGCCTTCTCCAAGGTATGTAGAGAGAGAGTGTGGACTTGATATTATAATTTAGGAAAAAGGGAATTAGTAAAGAGATGGAAAATATTATCATTGGCCATGTTATGTTCACATTTATTTGACAAAGTCTTCCATATTTTAACAAAGGCTTGAGTGGTTTCATTTTTATTTTGTTTTAAATTTATGAAATGGGCCAAAGTGTTTTTGATAAGATCATTAGTTTGAAATTCTTGAACTAAAACATTCACTAAATCTTCCAAACTAGTAATGGAATGAGGTCTAAGTTGATTGTACCAATTGAAGGCATCACCTATGAGGGTTTTGGCAAGGAGCTTGGTAGTAGTAAAGGTGTTTAATTTGACCCAATCCTTATAAAGATTTCCAAATGTCTTAAGATGAAGTGTGGGATTGGTTGATCCATTATAAGAAATTGTAGGTGTTATACCTCCTATGTCAATGTTAAAAATTTGAGTAGTAAGAGGTTTATTTTGAAGATGCTTAATGGTTTTGTTGATTAAAGAATGTTGAGGAAGGAGATTGACTTGAGAATTGTGAAGAGGAGGTGGGGGAACATTTTAGTTGTGTGCCCCAAGCCATTGGTTGCGGATGAGATTGAAGGTGGAGAAGATGGTTTTGCATTCTCATCATTTGATTTATGTTATGAGAATGAAATGTATTCATGTGATTAAGAGTTTGTAACAAAATTTTATGTGTTTGATTAGCATTACTAGAAGCATTAGTGTTATCATTAGTGTTAGTATTAGTGGCTTCGGTACCACTATTGGTATCGATAGGAGATTGAGAAGAATTATGAGAGTGTGATGCACTAGTGGCAAAATTTACTTGTGTATAAAAAGATGGAGAAGTGAATGGTTGAGAGGAATAAGCACTACAAGCATGATTACCTTGGGTTGTAAATGAAGCACTAGTAGATGGATTAAGGATAGTAGATCTCAAGAGAGGCCCAATAGATGTAGAACTAGCCATGTTAGTTAAGATACTAGGCATGGAGGTGGAATAAGTTAGAGAAGAAGAGGTCATGGTATGAGAAGGGGTCATAATCGAAGGAAGAGGCTGAGAATAAAATAGAGTGTTACCCCCAAATCCAGTTGAGAATGTAGGATTTGGTGGATGAGGCTCTTCAACTTGACCACTAATCATAAGATTATAAATCGTAAAAAGATCCTTTCCTCAATGTTGAGGAAATTTAGAGATAAAAAAGAGAATTTCAAGAGTATACTCTAACTCAAGTTGGTACTCTAAGAAAAGAGGATAATTATACTATAAAGAGGTATTAGGATGGGTCCCATAGTTCATTGTTTGACTGGAAATATGAATGTTACTAGCATCAAAGAGAATATCCCTACTCTATCTATGGGATACCTTAGGAGGATTGGTAAATTTCATCATGTTTTTTGGTTAAAACTCAATGTTGTCATCAAATAGAAAGTTCATGATGAAGGGAGAAAAAGAGAGATAAGAAATCAAAGAACTAAGAACTGACTAAAATAATACAGGGTCAACTAGATCGACCTAGCATAGAAATAAGGACTACAAAACTATACAAGATTGACTGGATCAATCCAGGTATAGTACATAGAAACTAGAAAAAGACGTAAAAGTGGTTATAGATAGTACATGGTCAATTAAGTCAATCTTATATAGTGCATAAAGGATGGGAAAAGGTATAGGGTCAATTGGGTTAACCTAGTATAGTAGATAGGGAAAATGAGAAGGTTGAAAACAAGTTATGAACAAAAATAAGAAAATTTTTGTAGCTAATCTAGGAAAGTAAGAACTGAAAATAAATAAATAGTCGATCTTATCCAATCTAATTGAAGCACACAATATAAAACCTTGTACTAACATTGGATAATGAAAGTTTTTGCACACACAATTGAGCAAAGAGCAAGTAATCAACTTGAAAATTAAAGATGTAATTAATTGGTCAACCTAATAAGTTTATTAGATTATTAAGAAATGATTTTAAATGTGATGGGAAGTTGGTTATAATCAAGGAACTAGATATCAATCTAAGGATGGTTTCAGGTAGTTTGGGTTAAAAGGGATTGTAGTGGCAATTATACAAGATTGGTATTGGGGCCTACCCCCTCACTTAATACACTACATCAATAAGGGTGTCAGGTGCTTAGCTGGAATATACCATTAACCACATTTTATACTTGACCAAAGTATCAAGTTGACTTCCCCCTTGGTGATGAAATCCAAGTAGGTTGGCCTTGGGTAGACAAATGTTAAAATGTTTGTTTAGATTATGTGATTTGGCTATGTGTACATAAAATAGAAATAGTGAAACTAAATGGTTAATTAAAAACCCCATAATTAGACTATGTGAACTATTCTAAGCATGCAAGCAATAAGAAAAGAAAGGTGTGAACTAATTACTAGAATAGAAAGATTAATTCCAACTTGAAACAAGGTATAGTGTTGACACTATATGTATAAAATATAGAACAAGGTCAAAAGGGTCAAACCTATACTATAGAAGCAAGGTCTAAAAATGAATAAGGTTAACTAGGGTTGACCCAATTATTTAGATAGCACACAGAACACAAAACTAGGTCGACAAGGTTGATCCAGTTGACTATGCAAGGGTAGTTTTGAAGATTGTAAACTATGAAAGGATAGACAAAAAAGAAAGAGATAAATAGATAGAAAGGAACATTGGTGGATCGGATATGTTAAGAATGAATATTTTCAATCAATAACCTTGGAATATGATTGAAAACTCTACTAATTAGGTCAACTAGGTCAATCAAGCTTTGTAGAATCCTGCTATTGAGTATCTAAAATATACAGGGTCAATTAGGTCAACCTAGTATGCTAAACAGGATGCCTAAAAATGTATAAGGTTAACTGGGTCGACCTAGTAGTCTGAATTAGAAGTCTGAAAGTCTAGAAACTTATATTAGGTCATCTGAGTCGATCTAGTTGCCTGTTCTTGAAAACCTATGCATAAATATTAGAAATGGGTCCATAAATTTGATCTAATATGATAGATATATTATAAAAATAATGATAAAAATGAAAGAAAGTGAAATAAATCCTATAAGGGTTAGTTTCACTTAGGGTTCACCAGAATGTATGCAATTAAAAACACATCATGTCTATAAATTGATCTTGGATTGAAGAAGATAGAGCATACCTATACTTCTAATTAGGAATACATTTGTTAAGCAAGAGCATGACCAATATGGGGATTTTATAGATCTCATTATGGGATCACTTATCAAAATAAACCATGTGAGGTAGGTTTATAAAGCCTACAGTCTAACATAATCACAAAATAACCCTAAAAGAGTCCTAGGTTTAATATTCGCTCTATTCTAATAAATAAGAAATTAAATTTAATATAGTGCACACCAAAAATTATGGCACAAAGTGGGGGTTAGAAACAAAACAAATAACTAAACTAAACATGTATATAGGACATACACTCATGTCAATGTATACAAAATTCTAATGCATGGAAGAAAGAAGCACAACTACATTATCTATCTACTCTTACAAAGAAGAAATAAAGTTAGGAATACTTACCTTGAAGATGAACATGTCAAGTCTCAAGCTCTTCCTTGGCCAAGGTGTTTCATAAGAGAATGTTGTGGTATATAAGGATAACAAAGACAAATCATCTCTAGGCTACACAACCTATCTATGCATCTAACATACTTCTCCACAAAACAAGATATGTATCTCTAAAGAAAGTATGGAACCTTAATTTGTATTCCTAAAGTAGAATGATCAATAAGCATATATTTGTTTTCACTTATTATTCTTCACTTCTTTTCTTACAAATGGTTAGAAATGAACTTCTATATATAGGTGGATCTTTCCCTAAATCCTCTTGGAAATGTCAATTGTACAGGGTCAAACTTGGTCAACTTTGTATATTTTTAGGGACAATTCACTAGGTTAAAGCCAGGTTGGCTAAAGGGATAAAAAAAACCAAAAAGTGAAAAATACCCCTAAACTATACAATTTCTACCTTGGTCGACCTAGTATAGCTGATAGTCTAAAAGGGAATTAAGGCAAAAAAGGAAGACGAAAATAGGAAAATGACTAGAATGGGTAAGGCCAAGAAGAATAATCTTAGCGTTAATGTTTTTAGGAGATGAGTGTGTATATGGCAAGTGGAAAATGGGAAAACAATCTTATGAATCACTAATGGTTTTCCCACCCATTTCTTGGTCGACCCCTTAAGGCATGCACTCAGAGAGATTAAGACTCAATGGGTTCCTGCAAGATACAAAGTGCCAGTAATCAATAAAATTTTGAAAATATTAGGTGTGTATAATACACACTTAGGTACGTATAAAAAAAGGGTAGTACAATAATGAAAAATAGAAAAAAGAAGAAACAAGTCTAGGAATATAATGCTATGGTATAAAGAAAGTAATCTAGAGTTACTCAAACATGTGGTTTTACTCTAAGTATAGATAAAATTATAACAAAGTAGTACTAGAAAAATTTTAAGAGGTGAAGAAGAATGGAATATAGAAGAAGGAAAACATATTTGGAATCATAATTTGCCTGTCAAGGGGGGAAACGAAATGGATGGAGGGGATAATGAAATAAAAACTAAGGTAGAGAAACTCTTTATCAAAGTCAAGACACTCAAATAAAGTTTGTCAAAACAAGAGAAATTTTGACCTTAAGGACTATAAAGAAATTTTTTTAGCTACACAATTCTTAGGTCAAAAAATGTAGTATATAGATCATGCCATGAAGGTTATATGCATAAAAATTAAAATGGACCTATCTTCCCAAAATGTGTTCCCTATTCCTAAGGACCCCTTATAGAGATGCTGGTCTACTGTGAAGATTGGGTACTTGCATGAAAAAGTAGGTAGCACTATAGATTTTTTTGAATTCTCCTATTCCAATCTAATGGGCACCCCAATGGACCTCATCTCTATGTGAGGCCAACTATAGAGTTTGAACTTTGATTAAAGATAAGATATGTGCGTGTAAACACATCTTTTGGTGTGATTTTGACTTTTGAGATTGGTATGTTATATTTTGTATATCATTGCCTTTTATTTCAAATGATTTGTCTTTTAACTTTCTTGATGTATTTTTCAATTCCTCCTCCATATAGATTTGGAAAACCAAACATGGGTACTAAATATGACTTTCATTTAAATACTTGGGACTCAATTGCTAAAAGAGAGAACTTCAGAGAGCATGGGATCTAAGAGTCTCATAATCTAGGTAAAATAAAAGTGTTATCTTGAATTTGACCTTATTTTATCCAATGTGAAGTGGAAGGAAGGGAAATCAAGAGGAACAACACAGAACAATTTGAAATTACTTCAAATTACAAAAAATGTGACAAAGGGTGAGAAAGGGATACAATGACAATAAAAGTGTGATTACTTATCATAACAATGAGGGAAATGGAGGAAAATATGCTAACATATGTTATTTTTCAAATTCCATCTATCAAAAAAATCAAAAGCTAAGGTTAAGAACAAGGATCAAAAACTTGTAACTATTGTAAAACACATTCTAGAAAAGGAATGACATGATGGTAATTTTATGAGGAAGGTCAGGTCCTATCCACGGTCTTACACTATAACTCATAAAATAAGAACCCACAAGGGTATCAAAAAGCATGTGAAAAAATAAATGAGGAAAAGATGGTATTTTTTTAGGAAGTCCAGGTCCTATTCATGGTCTTACACTACAACTCACAAGAAAAAAACCCCAGGGGTGTAAAAAATGTGTAGAAGGAGTATGAAAATAAGGAAGACTATGGTACATCATGAGGAAGACTAGGTCCTATCCATGGTTTTACAATGCAAATCATGAGAGAAATGGAAATCAAAAGACCAAAATGGAATGACTTAAGGTTTTTAAAAAGAGAGAACTGCTACGGAGGGAAAGACCCATTTAACTTGTAAAAAGTGTTAGATAGATGTGGATAGAATGTATTAAAATAGAAAATGTTAAGGCAAAGTACTTCTTCAGGAATTGTGCATTGGTGGGCTCTTTGAAAACATGGCCTTCATTGGTTTGAAGGTGGTAGGTACTTAGACCAAGAATATATTTGACTAAATAAGAACCCCATCATTTTTGGGCATATTTACCTTCTTTGTCATGAGTGTAATATAATTTAAGGATAAGATCACCAATGTTAAATGTGTTAATTTTAACATGTTTATTATGTTATTTGGTAATATGAGCCTTGTCTTAGAGGTTATGTTGTAAAGCGTAAAGATGGTGTTCATGAAGGAGATCAAGATCATGAAAGTAGGCATTATGTAATTATTCATCAAGAATGATACCATGAACAAATATACGAAGAGAGAGAAGCTCAATTTCCAAAGGAAGGATTGATTTAGAACCATAGACTAGAGAGAATGGTGTTGCCACAGTAGTAGTACATATGCTAGTTCAATAGGCCCAAAGAACATGATAAAGGTGAATGTGTCAATCTATGTGGGTTTCACAAATTGTCTTTTAGATAATTTTGTTGATAATTTTGTTAGTAGCCTCAGCTTGATCATTACATTACATATGATAAAGTGTAGAAAATTTGTGATTAATCTTGAATTTAGCACAAAGATGTTTACCATATTTATTTTTGAAATTATAACCATTGTCTAAAATGATAGTAGGGTAACACCAAAGTGTTAAATTATTTGATTAAGAATAAATTTGTCAATGGTGTTACCAGTGACATTAACAAGAGGCATGGCTTCAACCCATTTGGTATAATATTTAGTAATAGTGATAATAAAACATGACCATATTGGGAGCAAGGTAATTTGCTGATGAGATCTAATCCCCGCATAGAGAATGGCCAAGGAGATTTGATAGTTTGAAGCTCAACTAGAGGTGAATGAATCATATCATCATGAAGTTGGCAAGGTGTACACTTTTTTGCAAATTTGATTGCATCCTTTTCAAGAGTAGGCCAAAAATAACCCATACATAGGAATTTATGGGTTGTATCATATCTGCTATAGTGGTCACCAAAAATTTCCCCATGTCCTTGTTTAAGAAGAGGAGGGACCTCATCTTGCATAACATAATGAAGTAAGATACCTTCAAAATTATGATAATAAAGGATGTTATGTAAAAATACATACTTAAAATATTGTTTATGAATGTGTGTCTTTTTACGAGAGACTAAGTTAGGAGGATAAGTTTGATGTTCCAAAATTGAATGATGTCTTTAAACCACAAGCTTTATCAAATGGTAACAACCTTAATGTGGCAGATAAGTGAATTTGTTGGCTGAGTTGAGGATGGATATTTTATTATTTATATAAGAAAATTAGGATAATAAAAAACTTGGTGTGGATGAAAGAGAGAAGCTAAAGAAGCTAGGGAATCAATAATGGAATTTAGATCTCTAGGGATAGGCTCAATGGTAAAAAAGATGACATCCTTAGCAAGATTGATTTTAATTTGATGATAGCTAATGATATTTTAGATTTTTCATTAATAATCATCATTGAATTAGAATAAAATAAGGTGGGAATAACTTAAGGCATGCAAATATTAAATGTCTAAATCAAGACAACTCTCATACCTAAGATTAGAGCTTCGTATTTGGTCACATTATTGGTGACATTAAAGGTGAAGCGAAAAGCTAAAGGTATGATTTTTCCAAAAGGACTTGTAATAATGAAACCTATCCCAACTCCTTGATGGAATTTAGCACCATCAAAGTGGGGGATCCAAGTATCCTCATGAAATTCAATATTAATTTTAGGAATCTCTTTGTAACTACTTTAGGTTTAGTAGTATCAGGGGAAATATTAGATTTGTCTAGATTATTTGCTTCAAGATCAATGTTAAAGTTATGAAAGTAATATTTGAGAGAGATATCTTGATTAAAACCTTAAATATAGAGGATATTGTCATCTCAGAGACTCTCTTAAAGGTGATTGGTAGCTGGCACAAGAGCTATAATAAGTTGATTAGCTATGACCTGTCCTTTAACAGCTTTTTGAGTCACAATGTGGAGATTAAATTCCATAAGGAGGACCATCCATTTTCCAATTATATCTCCAAGAAGAAAGGATTTAAAGAAGAAGTGATGAAAGGGGTCAAAATTAATGATGATATAAGTGATCTGGTATAGCATGTAGTGTCAAAGCTTTTCAATTGTGAAATAGATGGTAAGGCAATCACATTCAACTTTGGTATAATGTGTTTCATAATTGATGAGGCATCAGCTAATGTAATAAATGGCATACTCTCTTCTAGTATCATCTTGTTGGGAAGGCATTACCCCAACTGATATAGGTGTGGAAGAAGTATATAGGATTAAAGGTTGATCGTTATAAGGAGGATGAAGTGTAGGTGGGTGAAGTAATGACTCTTTCATGTTATCAAAAGCTTTTTGACAAGGAATTGTCCATTCTAAGGCATTACCTTTCTTAAGAAGAGAATTGATAGAGTGGATATGATAATCCATTTTAAGGATAAATAATCTAATTACCCTAAGTTTGCTTAAGTATGTATGAATTCTAGGAATGGATCGAGGAATGGGCATGTTGACAATAACACTAATCTTGGATGGGTCAACATCAATGCCATAGAGAGAGACTAGGAATTCTAATAATTTTTTAGATGTGACACCAAAGACACATTTATAAAGATTGAGTCTAACTCATTATTTAAGAAGGTGGTCAAAAATTATAGCAAGATCTAATAGATGAGTCTTATGACTTTTGGATTTATCAATGAGATCATCTATATAGGTCTCAATAATTTTGTGGATAAGATCAAGGAAGATATGAGTCATTGCTCATTGGTAAGTGGATCTAACATTTTTTAGTTTGAAGGGCACTTTGACATAACAATAGGTGCCCCATTCTATGGTGAAAGTGGTCTTATGTTGGTCCTTGGGGGAAATGTGATTCTAATTGTAGCCTGAGAAGCCATCCATAAGAGATAACATTTTATAACCTACTATGGAATCAATGATGGCATATATTGAGGTAAAGGTAATTTGTCCTTGGGATAAGAAAGGTTAAGATTTTGTAAATCAATACAAATGTGAATGACAAGAGTGACCTTTTTTCAAATGAGAATAATGTTAGAAACCCATTCGAAATAGTCCATAGGTTTGATAAATTTAGCATTGTGTAATTTGATGATTTCTTTATGAAATAAAGTGGAAAATTCAAGTGGAACTTTCCTTTATTTTTTATGCATAGTCCTAGCATCAGGATAAGCAACAATGTTATGCACCACAATGCTAGGGTCAATAATAGACATGTTTTTATAGAACCAAGCAAATATCTCATGATATTTATCAAAGAATAAGCTAAAATTATCATGTTTGGTAGGTAATACTTCATGAGAAACTTTAATTGGTCAAGGGTAGGATGGAGTACCATATTTAATGTGAGTGGTTTCATTGATAAGCATGGTATTATCATCTTAGAAATGGTATGGTATAGTAGGTAAGGAAGATATTGGATTATTTTTGGGATCAATGTTGCTAGTAATCAAGTTGTTGAAACAAGGGGTTTTAGTTTTAAAATTTCCAAGTTTAGGATGTTTTTGAGGAAGTTGAGGTTCTTAGGCATGAAGTATTTCAAGAATAGATTAATCACTAGGTAAGGTAGGAAGAGGACCACAATACTCAACATCTACTTCGAGATATAGAATTTTATTACCATGGTGATCATACCTAGAATGTATCTAACAGGGATTAGTTGCCTTGTCATCAAGTGTAATCTTGAGAGTAGGAGAGGGAGATGGATCAAAAGGGATTGGAGTGTTGGTGGTTTCAATGATAAGGTAAGGATCAGATACAATGATTAGATCTATACGTGGTAAAGGAGAAGAAAAAATTTCCATAAGTTTGGAAGGTATAATTTGCTCTACCACCCAAGGAGTATCAAGAAGTGGAGAATTGGCAAGAGGCACATAACCTTTAAGATCAAAATCAATAGTCATATAAATGGTATGGACATCCCAGTTAAATACATAGATATGAGCTAAGGTTTCTTGATAGTGCTGGATATGTAAGTCTTGAGATTGAGCCTGGGTCATTATGTAATTATCATCATATGTTAGAGAAATTCTATATGCTTGAGAGTTAGGGGGAGTTTCAGAAGGTGAAATCCCAATATTATTCAATGTAAGTGGAGACATGGTGAGAGGATCTTGAAATAATTTGGATACTCCAAAATCATTACAAGTGAAGGCATCTTCAAGTAAACAAGGTTCTTAAGCATTACATGGAGGGCGAAAGTCACTAATCTCATTAATAAGAAGAATAGTATGATCCTGAGGTAATAAAAAGGGAGGAAGCCAATTCAAAATATATGGAGGTAACTTGGTAGGATTATAAGTATGTTGTTAATCATCAGGTTCATCATAATCAAAATCCATAATAGTGACTTGTAAATCAAGATTGATGTTAATAAAATTGGGTAAAGGAGCACTATTGATCTTGAGAATGGTAGGAATATGATACTAAGATTTGGGATTAGGAAGTTGAATACTCCATGGGTTAGGATCAGCCTCGTGCTTATACCATATTCCATTATATAAGAATTTAAGTAATTGGCTACTGGAAGAAGCAATGGCCCTCATTCTATGAGTCCATGGGTGACCAAAGAGTATATTATAAGATAAGGGTAATTTGAAGACCATAAGCTTAGTTTGAATGGTCTTAGGTCTAATGGTTAATGGAAGCCAAATACAACCAAGTGGCTTTTGATTAGCATTATCAAAACCATGACAAGTAAGATGGGTTTATTTGAGATGTTCCTTATTATAACCAAGTTGTTGGATAAACCACAAATATGTCACATTGATTCTATAGCCTTAATCAATTAGAACTTTATAGATAAGGGTAGTATTAATGGCTATTTGAATAAAAAGTAATGGATCATCAACATGAAAAATAATTTCATAATTGATCATGTCCTCTTCAAGAAATTCAATAGAAGGCTTGGAAAAAGGACACATGGTTTCAATGGTATTTACATTGGTAGGTTGAGGTTCAATAGAAGGTGGTTCTTCATCTATAGAGGATAGAGCCTTAATTTTTTGGATTTTTAGCATAAAGAACTAGAAATGATAAGGGGAAGTATGAACGAACTCCATAAGTAGAATCTTATAAGGAATAGAGTTAAGTTCTTTAAGGAATTTCCAATGAGATTTAGAAGACCCAACATGATGTTTAGGATACAAAGTAGATTTTGAAGGAATAGATGTGGTTGGAGGATTAGGAGGAGGAAGTGGTTCCTCATAGGTTTCTAAAGCTATATTATTAGTGGTAGTATCCTTGAGAACTTTTTCTTCTAAAGATGTCTTCTTAGGTTTGGTAACAGGATCTGTATGAGTTAGCTTGCGATGATAATTGACCTTAACAATGTTAACATATTGAGAGTTGTTATTATATTGGTCATAATTGACATCAATAACACAAACATCTTTGGTATTGGGTTGATTATTGGAAAAATATTTTTGGTTATTTGAGTTAGAAGCTTTAGAAACCTATTGTTTTTGAGAATTAGTGGTTTACTTTTGATGATGAAGGTTGACTATGGCTTCATGATTAAATGAATCACCAAGCATATACAAGATAAAAAAATAGTGAGCCCTCTACAAGATTCATGAGAATGACCAATGTCAGCATGAAACCAGTAAAATTAATTAGGGTCATACCATTTAGGAGGATTGTTAGGATAGGTGAAAGGTCTAAAGGGTGGTAAGAGTTGTTTCATTTATTGCATGGAAAGTATTATGTGAGAAGATGAAGGGATGTCAGCTTTGGTAATTTTAGGTTTGGGTTGTAGAGTATTACTAGTGATAGCATTGGTAGATGTTTGGAAATATCCTTTTATAAGTTTAGGATTGGGTTTGAATTGATTCATGAGAAAGTCTTAACATTTAGCTTTATCAAGAGCTTCATAAAGTGTTTGGGGAGCAAACATTCAAACCTTGTATTGAATAAAAGGAGTTAAAGCATTAATAAAGAGTTTGAACAAGTTAACATCAATCATGTTATGGTCAGATTTATGGTCCAATGATTTTCATCATTTGATAAAGTCATGAGCTGATTTAGTGGGAGATTGCTTAACATTGATGAAGTGGCTAAGACAATTTTTGGGAAGATCATTGTGTTGAATTTCTTTAACTAAAGGATTGACTAAATCTTCAAGTTTCTAAATATAATGTTGGGGTAATTAGTTGTACCATTCTAATACATCACCAATGAAGGTTTTGACTAAGATTTTAGTTGTGGTAAAGGTATTAGTTTGGATCCACTCTTTGTAAAGGTTGCCAAAGGCTTTAAGAAATGAGGTTGGGTATTTAGTCCTATCATATTTGATAGTTGGAGATATTTTACCAATATAAATGGACACAATAAAGGGAGCTAAAGGCTCATTTTGTTATTCATTATGGGTTGAGGAATAACATTTCCTAAGGCATCTCTAAAAAGTGGAGGAATGTAATTAGGATTAGCTTGAGGATAGATAGCTAGAGGTTAATTAGCCATATTAATCAAATGATGATGAATTTGCATCATTTTATTAGTGTAAGAATTTTGCATTATGTTCATTTATTAGATAACTTGGGCAAGAATTTGATTTATATTAGGAGGTGGGTTGGAGTTGGTAGGAGTACTCCTTGAATTGGTATTAGGGGGAAAGTTGTTAGAAGATGGATTATTTATTAAACTTATGTCAACTACTCCCACATTAGTTTGAAGGTTTTGAAGATGAGAAGTATCTTGGTAAGTATAGAAAGGATCAAACCCATCAACTTCATCTTGAGGTGTGATTTACACCACATTACAAGTGATGGATGAAGGAGGGGAAGAGGTGCCACAAGAGTGATGATGCTCTTGGGAGGAAAAAATAGGGAGAAATGAACATCCCATATAGTATCTAAATGTATTCAAACTACCTAAGAAGATTTTGATAGGAGACTTCATTATGACTTGAGAGAAATGAATAAAATGCTAAGAAAGAGAAACTAAGAAATGGATTGAAAAATAGGGAAAGCAAAAAAAGATACAAAGTTGACTAGGTCAACCTAGTATAGAAAATAGGGTATGAAAACTTTACAGAGTAAACAGGGTTAACCTAGTATAGAAAATAGGGGATAAAAATTGTACAGAGTCGACATGGTCAACCTAGTACATTAGGCAAGGGAAAAATAGATAGTCTATAAGACACTGTGTTGATAGGAATGACCATGTATTGAAACAAGAAAAAAATTACAAGTACTTTTTAAAGCACTAAATAAAATGAAATGCATAATCAATTGGGTCATTAAGGTTAATCTAATTAAGTTAAACAACATAAAACCTTGCACCAATGTTGGCTAATGAAAGTTTTTGTAATACATAATATAATTCAGTAAAGAGTAAGAAGTCAACTTGGAAATTAAAATCTAAGTGGTCAACCTGAATGTTGTTAAATAATTAGAGTATAATTTTAGATGTGATAGGAAGTTGGTTATAAGCAAGGAACTAAAAACCAATCTAAGGATGGTTTCAAGACATTTGGGATGAAAGGGATCTATATTAGCAATGGTACTAGCTTGGTATTGGGGCTTACCCCCTCACTTCACACATTATAGTGATAAGGGTGTCGGGTGCTTAGCCAAAATATACCATTAACCACACATTTATACTTCACCATAAAACCAAGTCGACTTCCCCCTTGGTGATGAAATCCAAGTAGGTTGGCCTTAGGTAGACAATTGTTAAAATGTTTTTTGAGATTTTTTGATTTGGTAGTGTGTGTATATAAAATATAAAATATTGAAACTAAATCATATATTTAAAACTACCTAATTAGACTATGTTATCTATTTTAAGCATGCAAACAACAATAAATGAAAGTGTGAGCTAATTACTAACATATAAAGGTTAATTTCAACTTTGAAAACACAATATAGTATCAATTCAGTTGACAATGAATGTAAAGAATATAGAACAAGGTTGATAGTGTCATCTCTATACTACAGAATCAAGGGTCTAAAAATGAACTATATCAACAGAGTCGACCTAGCTTTTCAAATAGAACACAAAATACATAACTACATCAATAGGGTCAACCTAGTTGACTATATAGGGGTAGTTTTAAAAACTACAAACTATGAAAAATAAAACTGTAATAAATGCTAAAATGACAAAGAAGGATAGAAATTAACCTTGGTGGGTTTAAAGATGTAAAGAAAGATGAAATTGTTATTGAATAACCCATATTTATACTTGCAAATTATGTTGTGTCGATTAGGTTGACCTAGCTTTGTAGATCCTATTTGTTGAAAACTTGAAAATGTATAGGGTCAACTGGGTTGACATAGTAGCCTAAACTTATAAAAAAACTTGCATAGATAGAATAGACTCATATTGATGTGACTATATGTTAAACTTGTACACATAAGCTAGAATTATGCCAATATAGTCAACCCAATATTGGAAATATATGATAGTAAAAATGATAAAATAATGAAATAAGTGAAATGAAAACATGCAAAGGTTAGATTCACATTGGGTTCACTAAAATGTATGTAATCAAAAATGCATCATGTCTATAAATCAATCCTAACTCAAAAAAGATAGATCATACCACACACTTCTGATTAGGGACACATTTTTTAAGCGGGAACATGACCAATATGGGGATCCACTAAACCCAATTATGGGATCTATTATCATAATACACAGTGATAGGGAGGGTTCCAAATCCTCTAGTCAAGCACAATCATATAATAACCCTAATTGGGTTCCTGTTTTTTGATATCTCACTAAACTAATAGCAAGTAAATTAAATCTAATTTAGTGCTCACCAAATCTTGTGGCACAATATGAGTGGTTAGTAAATAATTAAAACATGCATAGGAGAATATCAATTAAGTTATGTATGAGTAAGACCCTAATTCATGGAATAAAGAGAGTAATATTATTTGAAGCCAATGCATATGCTACTTCTATCTACTAAAGAGAGGAGCAAATTTAGAGAATGCTTATCTGAATGATGAACCCATCAAAACTCAATCTTTTCCTTATCCAAATGGGCTTCACAAGAGGTTTTTATGGTTTTTAAGGATCACTAATAAAGTCTAAAGTATACAATACTTATCCACAAGACTAGATTTTCCAAGTACAAACCCTAATCTAAGACTCGTCAAGTAGAATGGTGGAAGATTAGATTGTAAATAAGTGCAAGTGAATAATAAATCTTGATTGCATATGAAATAATGAAAAAGGTTCTTGTATATATAGGAATATTTGACCCTAAACCCTTTCAAAAATATTGGCTGACAAGGTCAACCCAATCAACCTAGCACAATTTTAGATAATTATTCACTAGGTCATGAGCTAGGTCGGCCAAGAGCCAAACTAGTTCCTAAGTGAAAATCACCCAAAATTGTACAGGGTCAACCAAGTTGACCTAGTGTAGCTAACTAACAAAAGGGGATTAAGGTGAGGAAAAGAAGGATGAAAAGTGGGAAAATATTAAATGAGTGTGCAAAGGAGGATTAATAGCTTAAGGAATGGTTTTAGGATCTAGTTGGATTGGTAATAATGTGGAAATAAGGGACAACAATATTGTGAAGTACCAATGGTCTACCCACCCCTTTCTTGATGCACCCCTTAGGGCATACACTCAGAGAGATTGAGTCTCAATGGGTACCTATAAGATGTAAAGCATTACTATTTGATTAAAGTTGAAAATATTATGTATATACACTTTTTATGGCTATTTATGCATACAAAAAATTCTATGATATCTATAGAACATCCTTAAATATAAAAGTCATATGGTCCAATGATAAATATTGGTCTTGCAAACCATTTTCTTGACTTTATGTCTCATAGTCCTATCTAAATCAGATAAGCCATTTTGTGAGTAATATTTTCACCACATACACTAACCTTCAAAGAATGATCATGACTTAAATTTCATAAATAAATTATTCATTCACTTTTATTGCATCAATTTATCATGCATAGACCCTCAAATCTATCTCTTCATCTCTGCCTGGGTTTTACATTATCTACACCATTAGGTATGGCTGTGACTGTCTTACTTGGATGACCAATTTAGAGCACTTGAAGGCGAAAACCTATCTATAAAACATCATGGACATGTAAATTGAGTCTCTATCTTCTTTTGACATCCTTATACTCTTCTTAACCAATTCAAATTTTGAGAGCAATAACAATTTCTTGACAAATAATCCTGTACCTATACATTTGATCTCATATCTACTAACCACCACCTATAGGTACCTAGGAAAGTTTACTACATATTTAAATATCGTATATAGTGATTTAAATCCATCCTAAGCTGATTTGAACAAAATCTTTCACATCAGGTCTTTATTAGGGTTTTAGGGAGGTTTAACACATGTTTGTGTGTTAACGATTGTTCATAAAGGAATGACACTTAAATCCAAAAAAAATCCCTAGATATCTTAGATAGGACCCTTCCCCATCTCTCCTAAACATCTCATACTCCCACATAGAGGTTACCCATGCTTATGAACAACTAAAAGTGCTTCTTTGGGTTTTAAGACCCTCAAACAGTGAGCTCGAGAAGGCCTAAAAGACTTTTCATGAATTTCCTTCAAACCATAAATTAAAACTTCATGATCATACATAAAAAAACTTATCTCACCTATTTTAATGCTCTCATATGCATAATTTTTTTGAAATCTGATCTTCACACCTCATTAGGCTAGGCAGGGTCTAAGAGTGGTTTGGGTACAAACTTAAATTGAAGGTCCTACCCCTATAAGCTCACCCTAAAACTCTCATGAATGATTTTATACCTTACTATAATTCTCAAACAATGACACACAACCTTCACATGCATGTGTTCAATCATTTCACCATGCACATACCTATTCATGTCATGATTATGCTTCATATGCACTTGACATCAATGACCTGTACCTCCCATGCTAACATCAACAATGATATCGACCATGCAAACATAAGACTTTATTTATCTTCAAATTATCTCTTTCTATTTCTATCATGACAAAACTCTTCCATGCACCTTGTCACATCACACACTACCAACTATCCTTAAACACCTTTAACATCAACCTTTACAAGATGCACCTTTGACATCAATGACAATACTCAACATCATGTACAAAATGTTTTAAGATATATTCAAATGAATAATGCATATGACTATCAACCAATTTCAAGGTGTAAATGGTGTTAGATACATTAAATCATAAACTAATTTAATAAGGCAAGACATGCAAGTAATATGTCCCACTATAGTGATACATGTATAATCTATAATTAATAAGATTCAACTAAAAGTATCATGCCTCCATGGGAATATTTTTCTAAATTCATGCTCAAATAAACTCATAATATTTCAATGAGAAATATTTGAGGGTATGATTCCCCTAAAGTAAAAGATGTGTATATATATGTGATCAATAGAGATCATGCTTGGGTATGATAGATATTATCATGTTATGAGACCATGTTTTTTTTTTATGTAGAAGAAAATAGAAACTAGGACAAGAAAACATGGGGTTGTATAGGAAGGAAAAGGATCAAAGCTCAAATGTTATAAGAAATTAAATGAGGAGGATTATAATTACCTATGGCTTCCCTCATAGCTCAATGCATGATATAAAACAATCTCTCTTTAATCATGTCATCATCATTGGCAAAAATATTTTAAATGCTAATATTGGAACCAACATTAAAATGGCCAAGGCTAATGAAACATTGCAAGAAACATAAAACAAGTAGCTATAATAATGGAAATTAAATTATAAGGAAAGTACCATGTGAAGTTTATAAATTATAAGAATGTAATGATGTACTATAAAGAGGCCTAAATCATAGTCATAAATTTGAGGATGGTGATGATAATAATAAAAAATCATAATCAAATCCATGTATACATGTAAAAGATGTGTATACCTTATGTATGTAATAAGTAAGAAATAGGATGTACATATAAATGACTATATAAAAAATTTGATTTCTTAACCTGATGTTACTATGTAACCATCAAAAAATTAATCACTATATCACCATGGAAGAACTAAAAATGTAATCTTAATCATATCTATCGAAATTATTCAAACTCTTATCTAAATAAAAGTATATCATAAAACTAAAGTGTGAAAACATGGCTGCATAAATTTTGTAGTTTGTGTAGATAAATATCATGTATATCATATGAACAAGATAAAGGAAAACAATTTTATGTAATTTTATCTTGTATGAATATTTTTGGATTTTGAAATTTTAATAAAATAAGCAAAATGAGGAAGGCACATGTAAGGTAAAACATATAGAAGAATAAAATCATGTACAAGAATATGGTAAATCAAGATATCAACATATGTATACATTAAAGACCACATTATTCCTTATTATGCATTAAAAAAAATAGAGGAGGTTAATATCCCCCTAATGTGTTTCATCATAGAATAAGTGATAATCTTCATTAGGTTTTCATCGAATTGATCATTGATTTGAAATTTGGAAAATATTTAAGATGATGATTTTATTTGTGATGAATATGTTTTTTTGAAGAATTTTTAGGAATCTTTATTTTTTTGAAAAATTATTTCTTGAGTTTTGTCTCTTTAAGAATTATATCTATTAGTTGAATATTCTTTTGTTGTGTACTATGAAAAAAATCATTTTTATTTATTAGATGTTGGCTTATAGTTTGAAAAGACATTATGAAAATGTGGAAATTTGATTATGCTCTTGTGCAATAATATTTTGAGCATGTTTGATTGATTTTCAAATATCTCCTTTGTTTCTTTTTAAACAAGCTTCCATGTTAGTGTTGTGTCCTCTTAAATCCATGTGGTTGGTGTATTTAATTTATACATTGTGTTACTTGTAGATAGTGCAAAAATACAATTCTAATATATATGGCTAGTGGTTGAAAAAAATCCAAGATCCTTTTTCTATCAAAAATATTTTTCAAAAGAGTAATTTAAAATATTCACAAGTATGATAAATAAATTTGTATTTGAGAGGAAAGGAAAGGCCCCTTCAAAATATGTATTGCACATCTATATTTTTTGGTTGATAAATTAATTCATCTGCATACAATATGTAATTAGTAATAGACTCTTATTATCCTTGGTGAAGAGATGGAAGATGATAATATGTGGCCCTTTATCCTTTTTTGTGAATGTAGTGTGTTAAAAATGTTTCCACCATCTTTAAAAAGGTATACAAATAATCACTAGGAAGATGATGAAACCAATGTAAGGGTTATCTCATTAAGCCTTTAGGTAAATTTTTAAGCAAGATTATATAATTAATTTTATACTTCTTTATAGAAGCTATGAAGTCTCTAAGATGTAGGTAAGGATCTCCAGCCCCATAAAAAAGTGAGAATGTAGGAATCATCAAATCACAAGGTAACGATGAATTAAGGATATTGATTGATATGGGATTTCCATATGTAATATCATAATCAAGTGAAGGATGATATGTATAAATTTATAAACATTTATCATGTACATTCAATTGTAAATCAATAATTGCATGCATTAAATCTAAGATCTATTTTGAAATCATGCTTAAATTCTCAAGGGGCTTATTTAGTGGTTGAATTTTTCTATTAATGATAATCATAGGCACATTGTTCCTCATGGGTGGGGGATATGAGGGTAAAGCAAAAAACAAGGAATAAACTAGTTTCAATTAAATAGATATATGCATACATGATTAAAAATACATAATTCAAATCTATCTAACATGATATGATGAGAAAAAAGTTGAAATTAATAAATTGACACTATACTAAGTAAAGTAAAGGATAAATGGGTAAGGAATGATCACACCTATTCGTTATTATGGAAATATGAGGTTGCATACAGACCATGCAAACTATGTGAAACCTACTCTTTAAATATGGAAACTTTATGATGCTCTCAAATAACATGTTCACTAAGATAAACACAATCCTATGTTGTACATACCTATATGTCCATGATCATTTTACTATGGTTCAGTTCATCTTATTGTGACTGAGATTATCATGTTAAGGTTTTGAAGTCTGGTTTTTATGTCACATGCAATGTTACTTTCATATTACACGTGTACCTTCAATTCATATATGTGATAAATAAAATATGTTAATATCCTCTATGACCTATTTTTCACTCCACAAAAAAAAGTTATAAAATCAATTAACTGTTGAGGCAACAATTGTAAGCTACATATTTTACATGCATAGAATCAGAAATCCATGTAATTTTGTGATTATATGGATGGAATAGCTTGAGTGAGTGTTTTTAATCCCATCTTCCCTATAATTAGTGATGCAACTACATGTATTATATACCCCTCCTTTGTCATAAGGTAAATTTAAAGAGACCAAGATAGGATGACAATGTTGTTAATGTATAATATTTCATTTGATGCTTGGCTTGAGTGATACTTTGTTCAAGTGATGCTTGGATATTGATATTTTGAATTATCTTTTTTTTTTCTCTAGATAGATACCTCATTAACAATTTATTCTAGATAATTAATGGTTTGGTTAGACCTTATATATATATATATATATATATATATATATATATATATATATATATATATATATATATATATATATATATATACACTAACCTTGGATAACTTAAACACATTTGTTCACTACAATGATGTATAAAAAATAAGAGTAAATGTGTAATATTCATGGAAACAGGCTAAGGTGCCCACAAAACTAAAATATAAAAACTTTTAGGTGTACATTTTTATCTAAATTACACCCATGTAGTGTACAGGGTAATCTAGGAGAATATTCTCACTCTATTTTTGAGGCAATGCTAGATGATAAGTGATAAATAGTCTAGATGTGTTAAAGGATGCATTTTTTATAAGTGTTGAGGTGTTTTTCAGGTGATGAGTGATAAATAGTCTATATGTGTTAAAGGATACATTTTTTATAAGTGTTGATGCATTTCTAGGTTTAAAAAACCATGTATAAATCTATTGTGGGGCTAGAGTAGTCATTAAATAGGATAAATGTACAAGTTTTCTAAATAAGATAATAGATAATAATTCACTGGGAATAAGACACCTATGCCTAAATTTATTTGTCTACATAAATTTACTCTTTTTCTATAAATTAACATAAATCCTTTCCTAATGTACCATAACCTAATTCATTATTATGTCCCCCTTGTTTGTAAATTAACCTAATCCCATTTTAATGTCCTTGTATCCCTAAATTATCTTAAATCCTAACATTTTTAATATTTTTTAATATTTATTTAAAAAATAGGGTGATGTAAACCTGATGCTATGTGCATCAAGTTTATGTAATCCTAATATTAAAAATAAAGGGAGAATAACTACCCCCCTCACCCTCCCACCCTCTCCCCTTCCCCACTCCATATTCCCCCATCCACTCCTTTTTCTTCCCTAATCCCCCTCATGTATTATTTTATTATTTATAATCCCCCACATGTATTATTTAATTATTTTTAGACAAGGAGGTATAGAGAGGGGAAAGGGGAGAAAAGAAGAAGGACCATCTACCACTAACACTTAATATAAATTTAATAGGAGGAAAAAATTTAGTAAGAATGGAAAGGATAAGGTCATTAACATAAGAATATGGAGAAGAGTTCATAAGTAGATAGGTATCAAAATAGCAGTTACATACACCTCACTAGACCAGTTTTCCCAAAGAAGAAGAGGATTATGCAGAACCCCTCAGAAATAGGACAAAAGGTATGTAATTTTTTCAACTAATTTTTTAAACTTAAATAATTAGATTTCAATAAATAAATACACTTATAAACATTAACAAAAATACATAAACCTTAGGAAAAATGATTAGGAAGAGATCCTAAATGGAACCCAAGTAGAAACCCTTGATAAAAATCCTAAGAAAAAACCCCAATATGAACCACAGAAAAACCTTTGTCAAAAATGAAGGAAAAAACCCTACCCAAAACCCCTATTCAAAAACCCTATGTAAAAATTGTAACATAAACCCTAGATGAAAACCCTAAAGGACACCTAGAAAAAATAGATATGGAAAATGGACACCATAATAGAAATCCTAAGAAAAATATTTCAATCGCATTTAGTTTTTAATTTTAAAATCAATTAGATTTATTGATTATAAGTAAGTAATAGACAATATTATTATTTTAAAATAATGAAAACTTCAAAAAGGGGAATCATGTGACCCACATCCATTTATTTTGAAAATGGAGTTGCTTAAATTGGGTTGTGGTGGATAAAAATTTTGTGTAGCTATAAAACAAGATGTATACTAGGCGTTCTACACCCCATCACATCGTCTTTCATTTTCATATTGCAAAGTAGAGGAAAACCATAACCCTCATGAATGTTAATAGTTTATATATTAGGGTATGATATTGAATAATAGGTATAAAAATTTTCAAATTATATTAATTTATTACTTTATGTCATTCAAATTTATTCGTACAAAGTATATACACATAATATTTTCAAACTTTACTAATTATTGATGCTTTATATCTTACAAGAACCCATCAAGTCTCAATCTCTCTAAGTGCATGCCTTAAGGGGTGCACTAGGAAAGTGGTGGGCAGACTATTGGTGTTGTTGGACAAAGAAGGCCTATATGCCTAGTTTAGAATCAAAATTTGAGTAGAGTCCCAATTGAAGAGTGACTCAATGTCACAAGGAGCATATAGACTTCAAGAGGAGATCACATAGCATTTGAAACCTTTTGAAAATATTTAAACAGGCTTAAAGTGCAAATTTGGTGATCTTAAGAAACCAAACCATCATCAAGATGTCATGCAAGAATGAGTGGAATAAGCTAGTTGTGCATTTAATAAGTTCACCTAGAGAGCCTCATAGGCCAAAAAATTGCATGGTCATGAAGAATTTCATGCCAAGATCATCTTATTTAAATTTCATGTGTTGATGAGTTCTTTATCTTTATATACAAGCCTAAAGTTGATCCAACAAATGAAGATGATCATGTAGATGTCAAAATCAAGCCATGATAAAAAACCATTATAGTTCAAATTGTTACAGTCTCATGAATGTTAATAATGGGCTCATAGACATCAAAAATAGGTGTGCAGTCTTCAAAATAAAGCTTAGCAACAAAACCACTAGGGTTTAAATTCTAACATGATCATGAACAATAATTACAGTCTCATAGATGTCAATGATAGGCACATAGATGTCAAATTTAAGACAATAAAAAACCATTTGGGTTTAAATTATGATGGTCACACAAACATCAAATATGTTTGCATGAATGTCAAATACAAGCATGTAGATGTCAAATTTGGGCCTTGTGGATTAGTCATTTGAGTTTAAATGGTGGGTCCCAACAAGATTAAGGGCTTTCATACATCTTGATCTAATGACATGAGTTAAAGTCAAAGAGTCAACATATCTTATATACCAATAAGGAGAAGATAGTTTGGCATAAATTGATAGGTCTGAGTTGGGAATCGATGACCAATAAATAAAGGGTAAATCCAAAAGCTTCTAATGGAGGTTGATGAACCAGTTTTCAACCCAAGCAAATGCAGGTTTCAAAGATCCATGTTGCCATTAGAGCTTGGTCAACAACAGATGCAGTCATATAAACAAGATGGTCAAGAATAAAACTCTTTCACAAATAAATTTATATAGGACCTCTAGTCAATAATTTAGAACCTATCGACCTTGTTATAGGATTACTACATTGGTGTGTTCATTACTCTTCTAGATTGAAGATCCTCATGTGTAGTAACTTCTCAGGTCTCATGTGGTTTAGAGGTGAAATAGGTCTTTTTGGTCCTAATACAGAGATCAAGAAAGACTAAATATCTATCAAAATTTCATTGATATTGTGACTATGTGAAAACTAATAAATTGGGTTGGTTCAATCTATGGTGGACCTATGTTAAAATTGGAGAAAATACAGATATAAATGTGATTATGGGGAAGTGTCTCATCTTTTGATATGGTAAAAAAATTTATAAACAAGTACCTATGACTATCCAAAGTAGATGTGGCATGAAGCTATCAGTTCTGAGATATGAAAAGTTTGTCTTTATCAATAGATTAAGAAGAAGGTGGTATGGAGTTCTAAGGAGGAGACCTGATGGATAAATAAGGACAATGGGCATTCATTTCTATTACATATATTTTAAAATATTGATTCCTTCTTGAAAAAAATTAGGACTCAATAGCCTTGAATCGGTGCTAATCCATCATATCTTCCCCTCTCTTCTTGACCTTTTCTATATATGTGCCATATTATTCCACATTATAAAAAATATCTCTGGAAGTTTTTTCAGGCAAAAAATCTCTAAGATATTTAAATAAATAGAATCTTGTGCTTGGATTGCTCAGGATGTGCCAAAATTTGTACTATAACACCTTTTGATGCAATAAAGATTGAATTCCATCAGTTTTGTAGACTAGATTGAAGTGTTTTCTATGAATCCATGTACTATGATTAAGTGAATATATGTTTTCCTTTCCTATGTTTAAGTTTCCTCACCTTCATTAAGTGCTTTGTAGTCTTCACAGGTCATTTTAAATGCAATATATAGTTTATTGATTAGCTTGGAAGTGGATAGCTTCCCTCTCATGCTAGTTTGATAGCTAGTCAATGCCTTATTTTGAAATACTTATGTGGGACTGATCATCTTTGGTCTTGAATGTATCTTATAGTGTGTCTTATGTACAGTATAAGTGTCTTAATTACTGGTGCATCACCTCATTTTATATGATTTCATATATTGTTGTTACTCTCTCTCTACTTTTTCAAGTAATTATTCAGTTAGGTCTAGTTTAGGTGATAGATCCAAAAGGAATCTAGCCTTCTCTAGAGGTTTGACACAATTTTAGGTGACCCACACCCTAGGTTCATTCCCATGTTGGACTATATTTGTGTAAAAATACTTTAACAATCTCGTTACTCAACTAGGGTGCAATCTAGGACACCAACAGTTCTAGCACACTTGATGGGACAAATTTTCCTTGGCATAGTTGAAGTTTAAATATTGAGAATAAGAAATTGTAGTAGGAAGAGACATCTAACATCATCAGAAGTTGAAGATTATTCAAGTTGTAGTAGCATCATTTAGATAGTGCTTTCATTCCAAATATTACCACAAGATCAGCAAGTAAAGGTACTCCTTTTGAACACATTGAATTACCTTCAACTTCTTATAAAAAATCAAGATTCAATAAGACAATTCCTTATCCTCAAAATAAATATTCATCTATTTGTCATCTTGTTTTCTTAGTCCAAACTATTGTACCCATTACCCAAATGGTTATCAAGAATCAAGTTTTATTCCATTCAATAGGGGAAATCCTCTAAATTTAGCCCAATATGATGGCATTCATGTGTCTTCCCTTAAGAGTATTCCTTTATTCTTAGGAGAATGGGATAAAATAACTGCTATTGAGCATATCTAAGATGTTTCTAACCTTTGTTCTATTCACAATATTGTTCAAGATAATGTGGATATCAGATTGTTTGTTGCTTCCTTCAAAGGAAAAGCATTGCAATGGTATATGAATCTTCCTTTGACCTCCATTTCTACCTAGGATGAGTTATGTGTAGCCTTAGTTAGGCAATTTGAAGATAAATCTGGTCATCTATCCTTAGTTAAATATATGTCTACCATTAAAAGGTACCCCCATGAATGCATGTCTGATTTCAAACTCAAATTCCAAAAGACATGGACTAAGATACCTGCATTGGTCAGACAATCCTTAGAATATGCATTCTTATGCTTCCTAAAATCCCTTAATTTTAATATTAGTGTGATGATATAGTCCATCGGTGGTAATAATTTTCAAAATGCCTATGAGCTTTCAATATGAGTAGAGAAAAAGTTGATACAAGATGGTAAAATTTATCTAAGACTTCTAATGCCTATTTCCCATAAATAAAACCTACTCCACCACCTCAAGTTACTCAAATCCCATCTATAACTCCTATTCCAGCTCCTAAATCACAATTTGCAATCCCTTCTAATTAGGCTAGTGAGATTGTAGATTTAAAAATTATGTTACAAGCTTTTGGAAATGAGATAGTTCAACTCAAGAGACAACAACACTAGGGTAGACCTTATCAACAACAAAAATAGAACACCTATCAACCCTCCAATAATAAAAGGCCTCCTTATCAACCTTTTAGAGAAAATAGACCACCCTATTAATCCCAAGGAGCCATAACCTAAGCTAAACCACATGTAACCCTTGACCCTAATGTACCCTCTAATTAAAAATCCATTATTCCCATACCTCCTCAAATAACTTGATGCAATATCCAATTTGGTATCCTTTTAATCCTAATGATATTCAAAACCAAGCCTTGGTATCACAGGTTATTACTATGCCACAAATGACACAAGAAGAGTTTTATCTTTAAGCAGGTCAGTATCATGAGACAAATTTGATACCCCAAGGAGATTCTCAACAAGTTTAATGGTAACCTAATGTCATTAATATGAATTAGCAAAAAAATGATCATGTTGCATTCAATTAGATTGGTGAGACTAGAAACACAAGTGGTCAAGTTGTAGCTCTGACTAGAGCTAAATGAAGATCTATTACGGAAGCTCAAGATGGAATAAATACTTATAGTACTCCTAATATTATTCCCAAGAATATCAAGGATCAACCTACTACCCCTATAGCACAAAATAGTCAAAAATGCAGAAGATAGGAAGATACATCAAGTACCTTTTATTAGAGAACAACCAGTGGTTCATAAAGTGTCTCCAAAGGTTAGTAGAACCTCATTCAGTGTAATAGACTAGATGAATAAACCTGATATTAACATTAGAATATATTATTCCCTTGTTATTCTAGGGCAAAAGGACATGCTCATCTAACAACTTTCATCTCTCAAGGTGCCTCAAGAACTAATTAAGAAACAAGGTGTTATTTTAGCTAATTTAGACTAGCCAACCAAGCAATAAGATCAACAGGTACATAAAATGATAAAAGTATACAAAACCAATGTCAAAACAAACAATACTCCTCCTTTTTACCTCTCTTTGATAGTTGGTGATTGTTTAGTTCATAATTATATGGTAGACAGTGAAGCTAAGAGCACTGTCATACCTAAAAAAATTGTATATAAGCTTGGTCTTGTCTATAAACCAAATACTAAAGGAGTATTGAAACTATATGGGTCACTAAAAAATATAGTAGTCATCATCAAATATATAAATTTAACACTACATTCTTGTCCCAATGTTACCATTCAACAAGATGTAGTTGTAGTGGACTTGCCTCCCTATTTTGCCATGTGTCTTTCAAGGGACTTTACCTCAAATATTGGAGGATGCTTATCAGCTAATTAGACATATTTGATGTTTAGGAATAGGTATGGTACTAAGGTAATAATACATTCTAAACCTAATTCATTTTTTCATTTGGAGCCATATATGCCAAGTATGGTGAACACTAATTATACTTTCTCAAATGAGGTGCTAAAAAATAATAAAGTATAAATTGACTCACCTCTAGATGGAGTTATATATTTATTCCTTGATGAATGGACCTTTGATTTTCATGAACATGATCTAGATAATTTAATTGAATAATGACTTGGTGTTTATTGCCTTCATGAAAAAGATACACCAATTCTAGCCTTGATGAAGGATGATGAGTCTGGTGATGGCCTGTGTCAACTATAGTTTGATGGATCAAGGACTAAACATGGTACTAGGTCTGTAATGATGTTGATTTTTTTATCTAATCAAAGTTATTTCTTTTCTCTCAAGTTTCATTTTGGTTTTTCAAACAATGTTGTTGAATACGAATCACTAGTTCATGGTTTACAATGGGTAAGAAAGATAAAGATCAATACCTTACAAATCTTTGGTGATAGTGAACTAGTATTCTACCAAGTAAGAGGTCTAAATATATGCAATAATCCATTACTTAGGTCTTATAAGCATAGAGTATGGGACTTACTTGAATAATTTCAAGCATTTAATATTTGTACCATATCAAGAAATGAGAACAAACATGCAGATAAGTTGGCTATCATTAGGTCACAATTCAGTATCCAAATGATATAAAGAATGAAAAGGTTCAGTCACACATCAAGGTGGTTGTAATACCTTTTATTTTAGACAACCATGACAATTGGAAAGTGTTTGAATATGATAATAAAATTATCAATTTATTGCAAGAAGAAGCTGAATTTTCTTCAAGGAACCAAGATAAGCTATTGTAGCAGTATGGTGAACAGATTGTGCAATTGAAGATAAATAAGTTGCCCAAAGTGTTGGTCACACTTGAGAATATATTTAACTGATATGATGAGTTGAGAAAAGAAAAGTTTTCATTATCAACAAAGGAGGGACACTATAAAAATGTGTAAATTACAAGTTGTAAGAACTTAAAGTTGGGCAAAGTTTGCACTCTTTCAAAAAAATAAAATTTCATTAAGTTATGTTCAAGTTTTGCACATATCTCTACATGTAGTACAATGACCTCAAAGGATATGATCCAAGTCTAGCTCAACACACCATTGAGTTAGAAGATGATACTAAGCCAGTAAGATAAATATAAATCCTATTAATCCAAATATTGAGCCTTTGATGAGAGTTAAGCTTTATAAGCTCATTAAGTTAGCTATAATATTTCCAATTTAGCACTCAACTTGGGTGACAAATCTTGTTCCAGTATGGAAAAAGAATAGTGAGATTAGACTTGTGTTGATTTTCATGAATTGAGAAAAGATTCCCTTAAATACCACTACCCATTTCCATCAATGGAACAAATTTTATTGTTGGTTGTAGGTTTAGAAAGGTTCTCCTTGTCAAATGGCTATAGTGATTACAATTATATTTTGGTCAAATAAAAAGAACAATTCAAATCAGCCTTGACCATAAAGTGGGGGACATTTTCATATAGAAAGATGTATTTTGGTTTATCCAATGTTGAGGAAAAATTCCATAAATCCATGGATATGGCATTCTAGGGTCTCCTCAACAAGTGTATACTTGTTTATTTAGATGACATAACAGTATTATCTGAGAATGTAGATGATCACATGATTCACTAAAGCAAGTGTTTGAAAGGTGCATACAATTTGGGGTGTCTCTTAATCCCAAAAAGTGTGTTTTCTCTATTCATGAAGGTAGGATTTTTGGACATCTGATTTCAAAACATGGCACAAGTATAGATCCTGATAGGATAGATTCAATTCTTGCACTTTCCTTGCCTAAACATATAAAGCTTTGCAAAGCTTCTTAGGCAAGGTCAATTTTATAATAAGGTATATTTCAAATTTTACCACTTTAGCTAAGCCACTTATAGACATACTAAATAAAGTTCAGAGTTTCATTTGGTCCAAGGAAGGAGTGAGGAGCTTTGAAGAGATTAAGAAATCCATATCCAGTGTTCTTACAGTCCTAAACCCTGATTTCATAAAGGATTTTTTTTGTATACCTGTACTAACATTGACACAATTTTACGTATTCTCATGTAGTAGAATTAATAGGATTTAGAGCATCCAATATCCTTCTTTAGTCAAGGCTTGTAAGAGTATGAAACAAGGTACTCTTTTATTGATAAGCATGTACTTTTAGTTATAAGGTCTCTCAAGAATTTTAGATATTTATTGTCCAATAATAAGATACATATGATGGTTGCACATCCAAGTATCAAATATTTTCTCTTGAACAAGGATATAAATGACAAAAGAGTTGGTTGGATAAAAAAGGTAATGGAGTATGATGTGGAGATCAAGGTCACAAAGTTGGTTAGAGGCAAAGGACTTTGTGAACATTTAGCCCAAGACTTGCAAGAGGCTAATGGAGTGGTTATAGTGTCAAATGATGAAGTTGAAACTAATTACACCTCACCTTTTAGCTAATTCCAAGACATGGTAAGATACCTCTAAAATGATATTTATCCTTCTCATATGACCCCTTCAAAAGGAGATATGTTAGATTGTAGTCAAATCCTTTTCTCCTTATTGATAGTGTTTTGTTCAAGAAAGATATCAATGGCATGTTGCTAAAATACATAGAACTAGGTCAAACACAAAGATTACTTGATAAGTTCTATGATCGACATATTGGAAGACATTATTCAGCTAGAAAAACAACCCACAAGATCATGAGAGGTGGGTATTATTGGCCAAACATATTTGGTTATTCTCATGCATGGGTCAGGAAATGCAGACAGTGTGTTATGTTTATTAGAAAGGTGAAACTTGTAGCCTTAACTCTCCAACCAATTACAATTAATCAACCCTTTATCCAATGGGGATTTGACTTTATTGGTATCATTAACCCCCCTTCAAGCTCAAGACATAAATGGATATTGATTTCAACCTATTATTTTACTAGATGGACAAAAGCAGTTGCATCGAAAGAAGCTAATAAGTCCAATGTTTTGGATTTATATGAATGTTTTCTTACTAGATTTGGATTCCATTCAACCATTATTTTTTAAAATGATATGGACTTTGTAGGGTCTAGAATCAATGAGTGGGAAGTTTAACATAGTGTTTTTTCTCAGTACTTAAAATTATTATCCACAAGGCAATGGCCTTATTGAGTCAACTAATAAGAACCTATTAAAGATCATTAGGAGGACTATTGAAAACAATCAAAGTTTATGGCATCTCAAATTAAAGTCAACTTTATGGGCTAATAAGATCATCTATAAGAGATCAATATACAACTCTTCATACAAGAAGGTATATGGTAAGGAAGCAAGAATGTCCATTTCTCTTGAATTACATGTTTTGAAACTAATGTATCAAATTGAGATTTTGGAGAATGAGCCAATAGAAATCAGATATGCAAAGCTCATGGACATATAAGATACAAGACATTAGTCCATGTTGGCCATGGAAGCCCATAAACCATAAGTGAAGAAATTTTTTGACAAAGGAGCTTCTTCAATAGACTTTAAAGAGGGAGATTTGGTCCTTAAGAGGGATGAAGAAAGAGCTAATCCAGGAAGGCATGAAAATTTTTGACTCTCTTTGGAGTGTTCCATACACAATCTCTAGATATAAATCCCATAATGCCTTCCAACTTAAAAATATCGATGGCAAAGAGCTTCATAGCCTAGTCAATGGGATACATCTGAAACATTATTATTAAGGAAGCTAAGTTCCCTGTACATAGTTAATTGGTCTTGATTTCCTTGAAGTGTTGATCTAACACATTAAATTATTCTATTTTGTCCCAAATAAAGTGTTTTTTTTCACATTTACTTTGATTAGGTTAGTTTTCCTTTCTTATTTGTTTATTTGCTTGTTTGGTGGAATTCATTGTCCTTGTAAGTCAATAGGGTTTCTTGAAATCATAGTATATGTATCATGTAAATGGTCCTAATTGAATATTGACCTATTGTCACAAGGAGAATATAGAATTCAAGAAGATATCACATAACATTTTCAACCTTTTAAAACACTTTAAATAGGATTAAAGTGCAAATTTGGTGATCTTAAGAGACTAGACCATCATCAGGATGTCATATAGGAATGAGTGGATCAAGATGGTTGTAAATTTAATAAGTTCACCTAGAGAGCCTCATAATCCAAAAAATTGCATAAACATGAAGTCTTTCATGTTAGGATCATCATCTATAAATTTCATGTCTCGACGAGTTCTCTATCTCAAGATACAAGCCTTCAAATTTGATTCAGTATGGTCATGCAAACACTAAAATAAAATAGTGGCAAAAAACCATTGGAGTTTAAATTATGAGAATCTCATGAATGTTAATGATGGGTTTACAGACATCGAAAATGGGTGCATGTATGTCAAAATAAATATCAACAACATAACTACTAGGGTTTAAATTTTGATGGGCTCATGAACGTCAATGACAGACTCATGAACGTCAATGACGGTCTCATAGATGTCAATGAAAAATACATAAATGTAAAATTTAAGACATAATAAAAAACCATTGGGGTTTAAATTATGATGATCATGCAAATGTCAAATGTATTCACATGAACATCAAATATAGGCATACAAATGTCAAATTTGGGCCTCATGGATTAGCCATTTGAATTCAAATGGTGGGTCCCAATAAGATCAAGGGATTACATACATTCATACATCTTGATCTAACAGAATGAGTTAAAGTCAAGGAGTCAATGTATCCTCAAGACCAATAAGGAGAATATAGTTTGGCATAAATTGATAGGTTCAAGTTGGTAATTGACAACCAATAAACAAAGGGAAAATCCAAAAGCTTCTAATGGATGTTGATGAACCAGTTTTCAACCTAGGTGAATGAAGGTTTCAAAGATCCATATCACCATTAGAGCTTGATCAATAGTAGATTCAGTCATACAAACAAGATGGTCAAAAATAAATCTCTATCACCATTAAAATTTAGATAGGACATCTGGTCGATAATTTAGAACCTGTTGACCTTGTTACATGATTACTCCATTGATGTATTCATTGCTCTTCTAGATTGAAGATCCTCATGTGTAGTAACTCTTCAGCCCTCACATGGGTTAGAGGAAAAATAGGTCTTTTTGGGCATAATATAGAGATTAAGCAAGACTAAATGTCTATTAGACTTTCATGGATATTGTGACTATGTGAAAACTGATAGATTGGGTTGGTTTTCAATCCATGGTGGACCTATATTCAATTTATAGGTACCTATGGCCATCCAAAGCAAATGTGGCATAAAGTTGTCAATTTTGAGATATGAAAAGTTTGTCCACATTAACAAATCAAGTAGAAGGTGGTATGGAGTTCCAAAGAGGACACCTAGCAGATAGATAAGGAAAATGGAAATTCAATTTTGTTATAAAACTTTTAAAATATTGATTCCTTCTTGATAATATCATGACTCAGCAGCCTTGAATTGGCGTTAATCCATCATAGCTTCCCCTCTCTTCTTCCCCTTTTCTATGTATGTTCCATATTATTCCACATTGTAAAAAATATTGCTAAAAGTTTTTTAAACAATAAATCTCTAAGATTTTTAGATAAATAGAGTCCTATGCTTTGTCTTTCTTGGGCTATGCCAAAATTTGTACTATAACACCTTTTGATGCAACAAAGACTAAATTCCTTCATTTTTGTAGACTGAATTTAAGTGTGTTCTATGAATCCATGTATTATGGTTAAGTGAATATATGTTCTCCTTACCTATGTCTAAGTCTCCTCACCTTCATTAAGTGATTTGTAGTCCTCATAGGTCATTTTAAGTGCAATCTATAGTTTATTGATTAGTTTTAAAATGGATATCTTCCCTCTCATGCTAGTTTGATAGTTGGTCAATGCTTTATTGTGAAACACTTATGTGGGATTGATCTTATTTATTCTTGAATGCATCTTATAGTGTGTCTTATGAAAAATATAAGTGTTCCAATTACTAGTGCATCACCTCATTTTATATGCTTTCATATATTGTTGTTACTCTCTCCCCTTTTCCAAGCAATTAGTAGTTTAGTTTTAGTTTAGGTGATAGATATAGAAGGAATTCAGCCTTCTCCTAAGGATTGGGCCAAGTTTAGGTGACACACAGCCTAGGGTTATTCCCATGTTGGACTATATTTGTGTAAGAAGACTTGAAAAATCTCTTTACTTAGCTAGGGTGAAATATAGGACACTAATAAGTGCTTCAAAGGATTATTTTCCCTATACTACCACTTGATATCTACACGACCATCTCCTAAAAATATTCCCCTAATCTTTCCCTTTTATTTTACACCCTCCTCTAGTCATTTTCCACGTTCATTAGCCCTTCCCTAACTTAAAGACCTTTTTGATGGTTTACATTACATTGTCATCCCCAAAGACCTTGTACTCTAATTGATGAAACTTGTTTAGGGTCTAGATTGGCCCTTAGCCAACCTAGACCAAGACCTACTTTATTTTTGTCAATAATGATACAAGGTCGATTGGGTCAACCTTATCATCCTAAAATTTTGAAAAGGACTAGGGTTAGATCCACCTATATATTATGCATTTCATTATCCACCATTCTAATTGAGGATAATAGCTTAGGGTTTCATAATTTCTTTGGAGATACAGATCTTGTCTTATGGATAAGTCTTTTAGATGAATTAATAGGTTGTGTATCCTAGAGCCAATTTATCTTTATCATCCTTACTAATCAAACCAACCTATTATGAAACACCTTGGCCAAAGGAGAGATTGAGACTCGACAAGTTCATCTTGAAAGGTAAGTATTCCTAACTTTATTCCTCCTTTATAAAAGTAGATAGATACTCTTCCATGCATTAGGATTCCATATACTTGATGTGATTATATGTCTCCTATACATTCTTACTTTTCATGTTCATTACCCTCACTTTGTGTCATAAGCTTTGGTGAGCACTAGATTAGACTTTACTTCACTTACTATTAGTTTAGTGAACATAAAAATATAAGACCTAGTTAAGGTTATTGTATAGTTTTTTTTGAATGGAGATTTTAGAACCCTCCCTAGTGAATTTATAAAGGTAAGAGATCCCTTAGCTAGGTTTAGCATATTCATCTTGGTCATCACCTTGAATATATAATGTATGGCAATCAAAAGTGTAAGTAGGATTTTTCTTCTCTGAGCTAAGATTGATTTATAGATTAGTTGCATTTCCCATTGCATACATTATGGTTAATCTGATGTGAATCTAACCCTTATAGGATTTATTTTACACTATCATTTTTATAATTTTATTATATTTTTACATATTTACATTATTATATCAAACTGGTCAGTATAGTTCTAACTTTCTATGCACATGTTTAACACATAGTCACTTCAAAATGAGTATGTTCTATCTGTGTAGGTATTCATCAATTACAAGTTATTGGGTTGAATAGGTTAACATAATACTCTTCTTAATTTCTAGATTATAATACATTGTTAAATCGGTTGACTTTGTCTGCTAATCCTTTTTGACAACATATAGGTCAACAAACACTATTGAACAAGTTGACCTTGTTCCTTATTCTTCTTCAGCATACAAGGTTTTGTATAACTTGGTTAAACTAATCAACCTAGTTTGTAGAACTTGAAAGTAGAAACTAAGGCATTAAAACATAAAATTTGAAATATTAATCATCCTAAATCCCACCAATGTTCCCTTATTTTCTCCCTCTATCATTTTAATATTTTTTTAGTTATATTTTGCATAAGTTAGTATTCTTTAAAACTATAACCCTACAACTAACTAGGTCGACCTAGTCGACTTAGTTCTATAGTATATCTTCTTTCTAAGGGACATAGTCAAGCTATTTGAATATATTCTTAAAGACCTTGATTCTACATAATAGTAGTGACACAGTTGACTCTATTCTGTACTGCTTTCATATAGCGTCTCTTGAACTGAATCTATACCATTCTTAATCAAGGAATTAATAGCTATTTACTAGCAATTAATTCACATTTATTTTTTAGTTATTTGAATTATTAGAGTAACTCACATAGTTTAAATAGATGTATTTTCAAATTACCATTTTAGTTATACTATTTTACTCTTTTTCACATAATACCAAATCACATAACATTCAAAATACATTTCAACACTTGTCTTCCCAAGGCCTACCTACTTAGATTTCATTACCAAGGTGGAAGCTGACTTGGTTTTCTAGTCAAGTATGAATACATGGTTAATGGTATATTTTGTAAAATAATCTGACACCCTTATCACTATGAGATTGTGAAGTGAGGGGGTAGGCCCCAATACCAAGCCAATACCATTTCCAACATAGATCCCTTTCAACTCAAACATCCTGAAACCATCCATAGACTAATTTCTAGTTCCCTATTTCAGCTAACTCTCTTATCACATTAAATAAAATCTTTTTAATAATATAATAACACTTAGGATGACCACTTAGTTAGCATTTACTTTTTATTGGATTGATTTCTCTCTAATCATTGCATATTATATTATAGAAACTTGTATTGGCTAGCATTGGTACAAGGTTTTATGTTATGTGCCCCAATTAGATCACTCACTTTGATCCAATTATTTGTGTGTTTGATTTCATTATTGATTCAATTATATTAAAAAAATAATTCCTATTTCATAACACTATTATTTTGGTTGATATAGTCTCTTATAGACTATATTTTTTCTCCTGTCAGTAGTACATAGTTGATCTATATGACTATGTCTTCTTATTTATCCCTTTTTAGTTCTCTATCTAGCAGTACATAGTCGACCTACACAATTGTGTATCTTTATCATCCTATTTTACCTTATTATATGCAATATAGAGTTGACCTACATAAATCTATAATCTTATCTACCTATTAGGTTACAACATGCAGTCTACCTGTATGACTATGTATCCTATTTTCTAACTTTGTTTTTACATCACAATTTTCCTTCTTAACCTTTCTCTCTCATCATGAACTTCTTATTTGAGAATAAATCTAAGTTTAACTCAAAATATATGATGGTATTTACCAATCCCAATAGGTTTTCCCATAAACAACTTGTGGTTCTTATATTAGATGAAAGTAATGTGCATGAGCCACTCGCACTACAAATTATGGGACTCCTCCTCATTCCTCTTTAGTTTGCAACCTTCTATTCTCCTTAGAATATCATCTTGAATTAGAGTATACTCTATAAATTATTTTCTTTATCAATGAATTTCCTCAACATTGAGGAAAATACCCTTTTACTTTTTATCACCTTATGATAAGTGGTCAAATAGAAAAAACCCCATTTACCTTCCCCCACATTCTCACATGGATTTGGGGGTAATAGATTTTTTTTCCTCTCAACCTTTTCCTTTTTTTTAACCCCTTATCATACTATGATCTCTTCTTTGATTTATTCAACCTCCATGTCAAGTATCTCTACTAGCATGATAGGTTCCACATCTAGTGGACCATTTTCACAACCTACTCTTCTTAATTCCTCCATTAGTGCATCATTTACTACCCATGGTAATCATGCCACTAGTGCTTCTTATTCTAATCCTTATACTAGTACATCTTTCACAACACAAGATAATCATGCTACTAGCTCCTCCTTTTCTAACAATACCTCTCAATATACTAATAACATGCATGCCGCTTCTCATAGTGGTACCCAAGCCATTAATACCAATGCTCATGCTTTGTATGCTATGAATAACACCACTCAAACTCATCAAATTTTATTGAAAACTCTTTATCAAATGAACATTTTCCAAGCTAATAATGCCAACCAAATGATGAAAATGTAGAATCATTTTATTCATCTCCAAAATCACCCTCAATAGGTTCTATGTAGAGTGCACAGCCAAAATTCCCACAACCCCCCTCCTTTAGGGATTTCCATGGTAATATTATCCCTTGACTACATCTTGTTCACAAAATAATCAAACACCTTCAAAATGAACCTCTTACACCTCAAATTTATAACATAGATAAAGGAGGTATCACCCCTACCATTAGTTATAATGGGTCAATTGATCCTACCTTACACTTCAAAACATTTACAAAATTATACAAAGATTGGGTCAAGTTAAACACTTTCACCACTATAAATATCTAATAAAAAACCCTCTCCAGATATGCTTTAGATTGGTATAACCAACTCAAATCTCATTCCATCACTATTTTGGAAGATCTATTTAATTTTATAGTTCAAGAGTTTCAATCTAGTGACCTCCCTAAAAATACCTTGGCTCATTTTATTAATTGCAAACAAATTGAGACAAGAATTGCACAAGCTTTCATAAAATAGTAGAAGACCTTATCTAACAAGTGTGAACACAATATGGTAGATGATAACCTCTTTCATATATTCACCAATGCTTTCTATCCTAAATTTTAATATTAAGTCTAGACTCTCTCCATGAACTTTGGAAGAGGCCATCGACTAATCCAAGTGCCAAGATTTCCTAATGCATCAATTTGAGCCATCCCAACCTCATATGGGCACTCGCATGCTCATAAAAAATAAAAATTGTCATGATACTAATGTTGGTATCATTGATTACTATAATACCATTCATAATATTCAAGCCATTGCTCTTGACCATACTCTAAAACAAGCTTCTCCTCTAAACCACATCTTTAATCCTCACTTTTCTCCAACCATCAACATCAATATTCATAAGCCTTTATCTTTAGTGTAATTGAAAAAATATTTACCAAAGCCTCTTTCATGAGATCTTGATCCTACTCACCTTATGAAATCATGGTATGATCCAAATAATTTTTGTTGGTTTCATGGTAGTTGGGATCACTCTCATGAGACTTGTAGGCAATTACGTAACTTAGCTATGGATTTCCTCCTTGGTCCCAATTTTGATCATGATTCCCTCATTCATAAACATCAAAAAGCCTATGACATTGCCTTCAATTCTCACAAAACAAAAAGTAAAACTCAAGCTTTGAACTAGGCTAATGCTCATCTAGACATCTCACAAAGACCCTCTTCCAAACCATTAAGATACTAATGATAAGCCTACTCTTTCCAACAATAACATTGACAGTCTTCTAAACCCAAATCCTAAAGATAATGTGGTTAACATGACTAATATGTGAAGGGTAGTTACCCTCATTGATTCTCATTCTACCCATATATACCAATCATCTCACACTTTTTGTGTTATCTAAGATTCTTCCCCACCTCATCTAATAATTTTGGGAAAGAGGACCTTATCTCTTTTGACAAAATAATTCCAACACCTCCACTAGATAACACCTCTCATACCATTTATAAAATTTCTCCAACCTCTTTACCCATCGCTAATTATATTCAACCTTATCACACTACTTATTTAAATCTATCATGAACCAAACCTACATCAACTACCTCATCTCATGACAATCGACTAACTTATCCCCCAATTAAACCTCTTTCATACATGCACTTCTAATACTTCTAAGGAAATCCTCTAACACTATGCACCTATATCCAATAGTCCACTCATGGTATATGATGAATGGGGTCCTATCACAGAACTTACCAATTTCCCATCTTAAATTCCATTTCTTGAACTTATGCAAACCACTCTACATCATTGTAAACACCTTATGCAACTCCTATTCAAAATGAGCATCCCTTATCCTCCCATATTAGGACATGAAGATACCTTATATGGGTCAGAATATAACATCTTGAAATAGTTAGAAGAGATGTCTATACATGTTGATGAAATAATAGACACTTCTCTCTCTCAAATTCCCCATCGCTTTTATGATTCTAGATGAGATTCTACTTCATGCAGTTGATCCTCCCCTCTTTATAAGCATCCAAATCGATGACATCCAAGTCAAACATGCCTTGATTGATGAGGGTTCAAGTTATTATATTACCTCCCTCAACTTTATTAAACCCCTTAGATAATCTAAATGTAATCTTAAGTCCATACACAGCATGTGTCAAGGCTATGACCAATGAAAAATGACTCCCTTAGGTTGTGTGTGGCTCCCTATCATTGTCCCACATATCACTATTTGAGTGAAGATCCTGATCTTTATTTTTCCTCTCTCCTATAATATCTTTCTTGGTAGGCTATGGACTCATTGCATGAGGGTTATTGCCTCTTCTACCTACCAATGTGTCAAGTTCCTTTAGAATGGTGCAATTTATAGGATTTAAGGAAACACTAACGCATGGAATTTTGAACAATTCCAAGACTATGGTGTATTTAAAATTCCAACGCTTTAACCCTTGCTAAGTGTTCCATTCCATGAATCTCAATGTTTTAATTTCCATATCAACTCTACACAAGGTTACCATGGTCACCCCAAAATCATCAAGAACATACCACCTAACCTCTTAGATTTTGATGATGATGAGCCTGATGAGATCAACCTTAAGATAAAAAAATTTGATCTCTCTCCTCATCTCATTTCTTAGATTCCACCTTCTCTATAATCATGTTCCCCTCAACCATCTATTGATGATATAACCATAGTCTTAAGTAAGACTCGACACTCTATTCATCATGCCACCTCTGATGAGAAGGTCATCCCTACTTGTGTAATTGATATTCATACACCTGACTATGATGATGGTGATACATTGTTAACCTATTTATAAAAGGTCTTGTTCAGGATCGAGATGTTGAGATCATTCATTATTGTTCTTCTTTGTTTTAATCTTTATGTTTATCTTATCACATTATATCTTATATAATTCCTAATTTTATCATTATTCCTCTTGTTTGTAGGGTAGAGATGGTGTGCACACCTCTAATTTCTCAAAAACCTTTTAGGAGCATGTTGATGGATCATGTTAATATTGGTCCCTATCACTTTACTAAATACTAGGACCCCTATATTTGACTTGCCCTTGAGATGATTTATTCCATCCTTCAACCCTCTATGTATCCTAACCCTCCCTCAGCTAATCTTATTCATATCATATTCCCACTCTCCCTCTAACTGAGTCTCTTCCTGCTACTGATCCTATTTCTCCTTTAGTTGAGCCTCATCCAGCCTCTCCACCTCATCTAGTCTCTCCACCAACCTCGCTTCCCTTGGTACTAGTTTTCTTCCTTTATTGTATCTTGCTCCTCTACCTACCCAATGGTCTAATCAGTCATACTATGACATTCATAGAGTTGTTAATCATTAGACTTAATATTATAAATTATACTAGCCTTCCTCAGCTTCTACTTCCATTCCCTATATTAGTACACCCATAAAGTCTACTAACAAGTGTATCTATTGTTTCCATGACACAAATAATCGTTCCTTCACTCATTTTCATAAGCTTAAATAATATATAGACACCTTTCATCTTATAGACATCCAATTCTTAACACCATTTGTGTTGAAACTATCAATCTTACTTGAATTGCACTCAAATGCACATTTTAGGATAAAATCCATAAAACACCATAAATGGTTAAAAATTTTCATTTACAAGTGTAAATTTAGGTCAAAGTATCCTTAAATGGGGCAATGCATTTTATGGGCCAGCTAACTTTGATCAGATCATTTTGAGTTAGAATGCTAATTTTACACTTGGGTGCCCTTGATTGCTCTTCTCTATCAAATATCTTACATGATACATGTGCCCTTATTATTTGGTGTTGACATCATCCTAAATGGTATGGTGGATCCAATGCATCTAACATCACCTTCTAATTCTTCCCCAGTCAAATTATGACCTAGTAATATGACTTTTTGACCATTTTGACTAATTGAGTGCTAATTTTCAAATAGTTGCACAAATGTTGATTAACCTTGTTTAAGGCTAATTAATCCAAATCAAGAGATTAAGTGGATTTTACATAAGAATTGTTGAATATTTATTTTTGGAAATTAATTTCTATTAATTGCATCATTAAGTGACATCATTTTTTGGGAAGACATCCCTAGGCCATAAATGCCAGAAATATCAAGATTATGAGTCTCCCATGCCTCATTATGACCCTCCATGCCTCTTAAATGCTCATCTATCCTAAATATTGATGAGCCTATTTATATATTTTAATTACATAATTGAATTAATCCTTAGCCACACATATTAATCTTGAGATGGATGATTTAGGTTGATTCTGGGCAATCTCAAAAATGTATAAATAGAGAGGCCATCAACATCATTTTTAAGCTTGATTTGTGCAAAGTTATTATATTGAATTGTTTCTACAATATTTTTCATTTTACCATTGATTTTAGGTGAAAACTTTATTGATAAGCTAGTTTAGTGATTCCAAATCATGAGCCTAGATTTTACAAAGAGTTTTTGAGACATTGGAGGAGTTGGCCACCATTATTGTTGAAGAGAAGAGCTCTTGATCAAGGGAAAACATGATTTTGAGTTGAATTGGTATGGTGAATCCATTTGGGAAGGTAATATGATGTTACTTTATTTCATTTATTTATTATTATCCTTTGTAATTCCCACATTAATAAGTAGGCTTAATTCGGTTTGTTCTTATGCATTCTTCCTTTGATTTATTGGACTAATACTTGACTAATCATGTTATGTAATCCTCTCTACATCTTGGCATGCCCGGTGGGACCACAACCCACAAATATTATCATAAAGTCTCTACAAGAAACTCACTAATCTTATCCATATATGATCTTGGAGTTAGAGGCCCAAAAGAGTGAAAATTTAGCTTAAAATTCCATTTTTTTATATTCATGTTTTTTATATTTTGGAAACCTCAGTTTTGCTCTCTGGAATGATATAAGTGTTATGCAATTAAGATTTTGTGTAAACAAAATAATTATTCTCTAAATAGTGATTTTGTGGACTTGAGCAGTGATATTGTCATCTAGAGCAATGATATCATCCTTCTAGGTAGCAATATCATTCTTTTAGGTAATGATATCATTCTTTTGGTCAGTAATTTCATCATTTTGGGCAGTGATTTTGCATAATAGTGATTTCATCATCTGAATGGTGATTTTGTATTTTCTATGTTTTCTTTTTATAAAAAATGATATTGTATCACCTAAAAATAGTGATAGCATCATCTGGTCTAATGATTCCATTTGAAATAATGATATTGCATTTTTTGGTGTTTTTCTATTTGATAGTGGTGATTTTGCATGAAACAATGATATGGACTAGGTAATTTTGATTTTGTAATAGAGACCTCAAATTTCAAAGTTGTTCCTTCCATTTGTAAATTATCTTCAAAGATAAATGATACTCTAACATTTTTATTGCAAGATCAAGCTTGGGAATTTGATAAAACATGTTTTAGACCATCTTTTGCATTCTTTTAAAATGAACTATGAGCTTTCTTTTAGTACTTAATGAAACATTTAGGTGCTTAAGATGAATTTTTGATATTTAGACTTTCAAAGTTACAAATTAAGACCAAGGGATCAAAAGAACACCACTCAATCTTTTAGATTGGTACTTTAAAATGAACTCATCTTTCCAAGTTTTTACATTCAAAAGTTATTTGAACTAGTTTTTGTTTGGCAAAGAGAGGGATGTCACGTGTATGTTCTTCCACTTGTCCCCTTTAGGGAACCCTTGGAATCAAAAGTGCCAATCCTTATTGCAAAAATCCTAGTTTAAGGCTTAAAAATAATGTCATCTAAAGCACTCCCCAAAAACTCACAATAGTTTGGGTGATCTTGAAAATGACCCTAAAGTTTTTATCTTATGTCTTTTATTTCATTACATCTTGGCTTGTGAGGGGGATTTCATTACCTCTCACAAGTTCTATAGGGAATATTTGACCCAAGGTTCATCTCCTAACACTAACTTCAACCACTCCCACTAAGATTGGAGGTTTTAGTGGTTAAACCACCTTCTAGTGATAGAGTTGCACACAAGACGTATCTATACTTTAGACATCACACTACATTGAGAGAACAATAGGTTTTAGTGGTTGTAAAAAGGGCAAGTTCTTTTTGCAATAAGCCAAGTGCCACAAACACCCAATTATGTATTTTTCTTTTGCATCATGACATGAAATTCATTGTGTAATTAATCCCCTTAGAAATGATTAAAAACCAATTAGTTTTAGTCAACCCCACATGACCATACCCCTTTTAGGATTTGGATAATTATACTTAGTGTATTTTATCATTTTCTTATTTGGTTTTTTTGAGACTAAAACTTGTTTGTTTATTTATAAACCATGTCAAAACCAACTTATTTATATTCCACCCTTTTATTTAAAGAAGTGTTATGCTAGCCATTTTACACCACACATATACCTTGAACTTTTTGCCAAACAAGTTTGTGTGTGTGCCATTTGGACCTCATTTATGCATTGTCATGTTATATGTTCTTGTCTAGCTTGTTGGGCCAATCCTAGTCTTCAACATTGCATTTTTAATTAACTTTGTCAAGTTTGGATCCAAACATTGATTGATTTTTGTTTAAGCCTTAGTTCATGGGGCTGGTACATAGATCTTTTTATTTTGGGTTGCATAACTTCAGTTAAATAATTACCCAATTTTAAACACTATTGATTGTTTGTTTGTTCAATTGCTTATCCTCATCATTGTTTTTGCCTTTATTTGGGAGAATACAACCTTTCTCAAAAATTCTTGGACATTAAATGTTTGATGTTAGGCTGTTTTATCCCAAATCTTGGCACAAACCATTTTAGAGATATAGCTCCCCCGCTTTATTTGACTAAGGTTGAACTTTTTATCTTTTGGGCATCACTTTCAAAGTTTTCAAAACTCTAAGCCTTTTATTTTCTAAGATTTCTTCATTAATTGTAGATATGTCTAGTTACACTTATGGTGGAGTCATAGATAATCCAACTTATGATAGAATGGCCATACAAAATGACTTTTATGACTTTAGTCAAGACCCCAATGGTGATAATATGGTTTGTGAGATAGATTTCTATCCACTTCATAAAAATCAGCCATGGGAACACAATAAAGATCCAACTTATGATACAACTTGAGATTAGGGTGATTGGGTTTATCAAGAAGACTTAGATGTTTTGGCTTATGCGAGAAACCAAACTAAGAAGTATCTAGTCATCACCATTTTAGGACCTCCTCCTTTGGTTTGCATGAGCAATCAAATTGAGAAGCATCTAGTCATCACCATTTTAGGACCTCCTCCTTTGGTTTGCATAAGCAACCAAACTAAGAAGCATCTAGTCATTACCATTTTAGGACCTCCTCCTTTAGTTTGCATAAGAAACCAAACTAAGAAGCATCCAGTTATTACCATCTTGGCCCATCACCAATTTTTGGTGAACCTATTGTTGAAGAACCTCTATTTGATGAACCAATTGTGTTTGATCCTTTCTTCAATAGTCTAATTTTTGGAGAGTCCATTATTGAACTACAAACCATTGTTCCTGCTAAACCAAATGTTCCCCACTTTAGAAATTTTGTGTTGATCTTCAAGCCAAAACAAGAACCATTGCCTCTTCAAGAACCATCTTATGAGGATCAAAATGTTTTCAAAGTTGATCTTTTACAACCAATTGTGAACCAAAACTAAAATGTTATTATTAAAACACCCATTTATGACAAGTCAAACTGTGATAAGTTACCTATTCATATTTTACCTATTTTTAAAGAGCTTCATCTCCTTAACAAGCTAGTCTATGTAGAGTTATCTCTTGATCTTTTCCCACTCGTTGAGGAGTCTCATTTTGACAGACATGATTTTTTCAAGACATCCCTTAAGTGGTTCCCTCTTTATGAGGGGCTTTACTTAGATGATCCAATCTATGTTGAACCCTTCCAAGATGAATCAGTTTTTATTGATCCCATTATGCCATCACATGCCATTACTTATCAAACATTTATCATTCAATAGAATAGTGAAGACACAACCACATCAAATGAAAAATTAGAATTAGAGTCAGGTTTTATTTTTGAACCAACATTAGATTTAGCATCAAAAATAAAATCAACATCAGTTGCAACATCAAATTTAGATTCCCTTACTATAGAATTAGATTCAAAAATAGATTATAGTCATGGTTGTTACAACATTGGTTACAATTGCCTTATGGATCAATTTAAATATATTTATGATCCTTCTACAATTTTTGAGGATAGTTACTACAGCATCGACATAAGTTATCCTAGTATTTTCTATGAGGAATGTGTTGCTTTTCATCATCCCACCATTATTCCCACCCAAAATAGCCATTATATTGGCATTACACCTCCCATAAATGTCGATTGAGACTAACAGAATCACACTTTGTTGAAATGTATCCATGGTGACATATCATTTGCAAAATCTTAGAGGGGTCAAGACCACATTCATTCAAAAGAAGAACAATCTCTTAGTGAAACCTTTTCAGAGGCACTAGGGGATAAGCAAATATTAAACTCAGCATGTTTTAGTGAAACCTTTTTGAAGGTGCTAAAAGATAATCAAAGTCAAATGTTAACATCTCTTCATGAAACCTTCTCATAGGTGCTGTGGGATGATTAAAACAAATTCACTGGTGAAAACCTCAACAAGGCACTAATAGTGAAGAAAAAAAGTTCTTGACTATTTACTAAAGATAATATCAAAGATAAAATCAAAATAGCTTCCAATCTACAGCATAATCAGATGGTAGCTACTCTCATGTAATAGAATAATTTGGTGGTCATATCTAGAGCATATTCAAAGGTCTTCAACCTAGCCACAACCAAAATTATGTCAAATCTAGCATCAACAACATCATGTGTGATTGAAAGTCCTGATCTTCATTTTTTTCCCATTCATTATACATTCCATTATCACCCACCCATTCATTACCCATTGATATCATTTATCATTGGTAGCACTTTCCTTTAAAAAGGCTATGAGGTTATCTTATCTTGATGTTAGAAGGAAATATAATCGATTGCCAATAAAGATCATAAACACATTATTGATATCCAGATCAACAATAAGTTCTTAATAGAGTATATTTTATAAAAGGGTGTTGGATAGCAATTTTTATAACTGATCATTTATATTATCTCACATTTTGACTAGGATGTGCATCTCCCTGTCAGCAAGACTAGTAGAACCATTTTTAACTTTTCCAATTACCATTTGCCATTACCATGCCTTTTCTCTTAGGGGAAACCCTATAGACCTATTTTTGGCATTATTATACAATTGTGTTACATTTACCATGTTGTTTCAACTACATTGACTTGAGGTCCTCTAGGACTATGTAGCCAACACTCAATTTCTATTGAAGTTAGCTAGGTCACCCCCTTTCCACGCTCTCATTGTTTTGTGAGAAATTATCCTAAGCCTACACTCTCACCATTTTGCAAGCAATTTAATCCAATCATCACTTGGGGGGAACTTTGTTTCCACTATAGCCAATTATCTTTTGATCATTTTCCTATACCATTTCTTTACTATTGACCAAAGCCTATTCTTAGTCATCCTATCTCATCCCATTTTGATCTTAGTTCCTTTGGTTCATCTTGCACTTTCTATAGGGGGATTTTAATATGGTTTCAAGAGTTTTTAAATTTTGTGTTGAATGACAGTCTATGGAAGTAGTATGGCATTTGATTTAGCAAGTTATCTTTCATCTATCATCTTATTTGGTATCATTGATTATAACCACCTATGGGAAAATCAGTATTGTTTTGGTACCCCTGATTATAACTACCTCTCAGTAAATCAGTATTATGACATTGTTTCCTAATTATAACCACCTATGGGAAACTTAGGTACAATGCCTTTTTATCATGCATTACCGCATGATGTGGTCATTACTATTATCATTTATCTTGTCATTCACCTTTGTTTGTAAACTTGCTATGACCTAGTTAGTTTTTCATCACCTTTTATGTGGGTATAATTACTGTGATTTGGGATTATTATGTGGTTATATAGGTCATGCTCAATTCATGTCAAGGTCAACTAAGTCCCTCTTATCATATGCTCTTTCCATATTGTGAGCATTTTAAGTTGGTGCGCTCTCACCATTTCATGAGCTAGATTGTTTTGTATTTCTTAATCCTCAATCAAGTTGAGATACTTAGAAAATCCCAAAAACATTTGTAAAACTTTCAAAAAAATCAAAAACATTTTGTGTGTGTGTGTTTATTTAATTGTTATTTTTCATGATGGTCTTTTATTTTCCTATTTGGTCTAGCTTCTTTGTTTTATTTTTCAAGTACATCTTGATGGTCTACATCGATCTTGATTATTCATATTTTGATATTATGTTATCAAGTTGTTCTTACCTTGATTTTCTACATTATTTTTCCTACTTGAATCCTGATTGTTCATATCTTGATTTTAAGTTAGGTTCATTTATGTTTATCTTTTTATTTATCTTTTCTTTTTTGTTTAAATGTAAATAGTTGTAAATCTAGTTTTGGTCATTCTTTTACCATTATCCTTAGTTATAGGTATTCACATTTGAACTGGATCAATGAAATTGGAATATTATGTCATTCTAAGTTATCCATGCCTCTTAAATGCTCCTCTATCCCAAATATTGAAAAAAATTATTTATTGATTTTAATTACATAATTGAATTGATCCTTAGCCCACATCTTAATCTTGAGATGGATAGTTTAGGTTGATTTTGGGCAATCTCAAAAATCTATAAATAGAGAGGCCATGAACATCATTTTTAAGCTTGATTTGTGCAAAGTTATTATCATGAATTTTTTCTACAATATTTTGCATTTGACCATTGATTTTAGTTGCAAGCTTCATTAATAGGCTAGTTTAGTGATTCAAAATCATGAGCCTAGGTTTTATAAAGATTCTTGATGATTTTGATCCACATTGGTATGGTGAATCCATTTGGGAAGGTAATATGATGTTGCTTTCTTTCATTTGTTTCTTTCTATCCTTTGTAATTCCCACATGAATAGATAGGCTTAATTTAGTTTGTTCTTATGCATTCTTCCTTTGATTTATTGGACTAATGTTTGACTAATCATGTTATGTAATCCTCTATACACATCTTACTCTTCCTCAGCTTACAAACAATTCTATACCTCCCCTAAAAGGATTACCTGAATATATTCCTAAATATGGAGAGGTATACTATTTGTGTCACTAATGTTTTACCAATCACACTGATCATTACCACATCCTTCATCAACATCTATAGGATCACCTTATGACCATTCATGTGCCTATTATCCCTCCTCCCATAGGTCACCCACATAAGAAGGCTCCCCTTTCTTCCCCCATGGTTCCTCCACTTGTGGTTTCTCCACCTGTGGTTGCTTCACATGTGGATCATCCTTCACCTATGGCCACTTCTCCACCAGTGACCAATCATGTCCCACAAATTCCACTCATATTCCTTCTCTTAAGTATCCTATGCACAAGGGCCCTCATGAGCATGATCCTTCAAACATGTGTATATTTTCTATAGAAGAGATTTGATGGGAGGTATTTTCCCAACTTTCTCTAAAGATGGATGAAACCCTCGCTATAGTTAGAGTCCAACTTCACAGAGATTTATCAGATGTTATGGATATGTTTATGGATGAATTTACCAATATTTATGAACACAACATGGTGTTCTTTCACTTTATTCATTTTTTATTGGACATGTCCTCCAAGTTCATATTTATCTACTTTACATCATTTGACATTATGTCAACTTCTTATCTATTTTATATGGTTATTTATATCTTGCATTCTATGTTAACTATGATGTCATTTTATTTCATTATGCTCTCTTATGGATTCTTTTCATAATTATCTGCTTTGTTTTATTTATGAGTTCATTTTTTATGGATATTTTTTCTTCTTTCTCATGATTGTTTGATACCTTATCTCTATAACATGGATAATCATTATTGTGACTTGGTTATACAAAATGATGATCCCCTTAGTCATTCCTTCTTTAAGATGTGATTAGTTAGCAAACAAGTCATCTCATTATAATCTCATTATACTGGTCCATCTTGGATCTTCTTTTACTCCCCTTATTTCCTTTTGCAAACTAAGCATACACATGGTTAAAACTTGAGATAACATGTTAGTTCATAGGTTAGCCTAAGTTTTTTAGTCAATCATGTCTTTTGATACTTATCTTCCTTTAATCCAAAATATAAAGCTCATTTGTGTGTATCACTCTCATGATTGGTCATTCCAATTCTGAATGGAGGAGGAATCTTAAAATCCATAAAATTTAAAAGCCAAATCATTTTAACAAAAGGCAATGATACAAAATATAACATCAAAAATTTCAAAAGTCAAATCACACTAAAAGATGTGATTCAAAGCACATTCCTTTTTTAATTGAAGATCAAATTCCACAATTGGCATCATGATAGATTCGAGGTCTATTGGGGTGCGGTGGCTAATAGATTGGGAAAAAAGAATACAAAAATATTTTAGTGCTACCTACTTCCTCACACAAGTACCCAATCTTCACAGTAGACTAATGACTCTATAATAGGTCTTGAAAAATGGGGAACACATGTGGGAAGGTAGGTCCATTTTAATTTTTTTTTTTCAAACAACCAACATGAGTCGATATTTATATAGCTTTGTGCTTATTATGAATAGGTATCCTTTGTATATTGATGGTCACTAGTCACTTAGTATATTTATATGTCGTTAGTGTGTCTCATGTTTCCTGAGGTATTCTCATAAGATGCCTACATTATGATTTTTATGTTCCCTCTTTCATTTCCCACACTCCTCATATTTCCCTTTGATAAATATTGTTTTGTTCACTGATCACTCCCACCTAGGAAATATATTTGTGAGTTGCAATGTAAGACCTTGGATAGGACCAGGCCTTCCTCAAAAATTATATTATTACCATTCCTAACATCCCCTTTAACATATTTTTTGTATTATTTCCACCTCATTGGTTTTCCCTTTGTGAGCTGCAGTGTAAGACCATGGATATGACCTAGCCTTCCTCACAAATTTTTCCAATACCCAAGTCACAATGAAATTATGTCTATCAAATTTGAGATAATTCATGATTGATCATGAGTTACACATCATTGTCATGGATCCCATCTTTATAAAGTATGTTTTATGCTTAATGCATTTATCTTTCACTTTTATCTTCTTATTTTTGGATTGCATGTAAGAATACAACCATTTTTCTTAAGTTTTTCATACTTCCCAGCTTGAATTAGTGTGATCAATTTAAGTTAATTTTTCCAATTTTGTTTCTCTTTTATACTTCCTAACATGATTTAGTATTATTGATTGACCTAATTGTTTTTTTTTATACCATTTGGTTTTCATGTGCCTTCCATTTTTTTACATTATTTTCATACTTCCCAATGTGATTATAATTGTTTTAATTTGGTGAAAATATTTTTCATGGTTTAAAAAACATTTTGTTATTCTTTTTACCATCTTTGGTTTATTATACTTTGTCATCTTTAGTTATTACACATTTCCCATCATGATATAGTGTGTAGTACATTTATTTTTGATTAATTATACTTTTCCAAGTGGTTTTTGCCTTTTTATTTTTAACCATGCATGTGTATGACATAATGCTAGAAAAGAAAACACTCTACATATATTTCCCATAGCATATACAACAAAAGCAAAATATCCAACTATCAAAATCAATATCTATATATATCATGTGTTTTATATAATACAAGATATAAAATACATATCTCCAACTCTATGGTTCAGCTCCATCGTACCTATCCTATGGCCTAGCCACATTGCCCATAGATGTTTGGGGCTATACCCTCTATATGGTACATTGTAATGAGGTAATTTAGGATCTCAATCCTACTACCTATTCTTGTAGGATGGTGACCTAGGCATGTACCTATCCAAGTTAGACCATGGTAACCATGTACATTATTCTCTCATGAGCCAAGGCCTACTAGGTTTGTACCTCTCCTACTCTCACCCCTATCGATGGCTAAAATCCATCCCCACATGTCTAAAACTACCTCATGGCCTCCCCCACCAGTCTAAACTAGCTTACCTAGGTTATGGTAGATGGTATCGTAGGGTTATCCAGCATAGTGGGGTCATCTAGTGCTAGTACCCCATCCAAAATGTCATGGTGTGTATCTATGACTAGGGATCCCCATCTGGCCTCTTTTGTCACTAGATTTGTAAAATAAATACTAGATAGATATTATATCACTTATATATCTCAACATCTATCTATCTACTACCAATCACATGTAATTAGTATTCCATATCAAAGCTTAAAATTATAACATTTCTCACTAGTCGTAGTGTCACCAACTACCATCTCCCCATTTATTCACCCATTGATCACATTCTCTCCATCTACTCATCCCCTAAATAACTCTTCTATCAATATCTTCCCCATCAATTAAAATCCACAAATCATCACTCATGCATGTTGTGACCCTCTCCTAAGAGGTACCTCTATCCTAGACCAACTATTGAGTCATCTTTTGTAGCTACCCTCACCTGTGCCCACTCTCATCGTTGGTGCCTCCATCTATGTTGTGGTAACAATGATCATTTTTGCTCCTACTTAGTGCTTATTATGGTACCTACTACACTCTTATATCCACATCCATGTCCTCTCTTCCTTTGGTTGCCTGATGTTATGATTGACTAGTCCATGGTCTCACATGCCATACCCTGATCTTGGGTCTCATAACTAGTACTTCTCCTCCTCCTCTTCCATTTGGATATCTATCATGTCATGCCCAAAAGTTGGGAACTACTAGAGGATCCATTGGGTGTGGGAATCCAAACTACTCTTGAAATCATGCCACCAATTATGGCTATACCCACTAGGTATAGTGGCTCATGATGTACACTCAAGCTAGTCATGTCACCAAATTCAACCAACTAGGCCAAAAAAATCAATGTGCATATAAGCCTACCACATGATCTCCCCTTGTGTAATCATCTAAAAAGTTGGCACATGGGGCATGGCTTGTGCTACCTGGTCCTACCACCATCTAGTCACTTGAGGTAACCTATCATCCACCACATAGGGCAACCTAGTTGGTCGATACATAGGGAACCTCTCATATATCTAAGTACTCAATAAAACCACCAGTCCCATGGTCTTCTACCCTTTAGAAAACATCCCATACATATTATACATGAGCTAGACCTAGATGATAAACCCAAAGTCATACAACACTCCTTGATCTAAAATAGACTAACATAAGGTTATCACATATAACATTGCCTTGCCATCTAACTTGTGACATAACACTCATGTTGTCACAAGTCCAGTCATGACCTTCCATATGTCTAGAATTCATGTGATATACACATCAAAAATACTAACTTATAAACTTAGATATATCCTATCTAAGCACATCACCCACTTAGTTAGTGCTCATCTCTCCTCAAGATCATTTAGTGTCCCTGTGATCATCGATGTCCCACCTATCAGTAGTCTCAGTAATGCATGGATGTCCTCTAGTGTGATACCCACATCTATGATATCCCCATCCACCACCCATTGAAATGTGTTGGTCAATTTTTCCCATAATCTAAGGAACATGATAATAAGATCAACACTCAGTGGGATGCACCTCATCTTCATAATACCTCCCAAGCCTAGTGTAGCTAATCACACTCTATCGACATCCATCAATAACTCCAATAGATCTGGTAGCCATGATGCATCTATCAGTCACCAATACCTTTGATGTCTCTACAAAATATCAAATAACAAAGGATGTATCAAATCTCCATGCCATTCATAATCAAAATGCATTCTTAAAATTCACAAAAATTAGTTGGTTTAATTGAATTTTTCCATTTTATACATAATTGGCCTACTCAACACTAAATAGGCCCTATGCTTCATTTGGGATACAAAATTAGCCTTGTCAAATTCCTACTGAATCAACCTATCCAATACTACATCGGCCATTTTGAAACAACTAAGTTGGCCCACTACTGTGCAGTGACCCCCTCTTAGCAAACTAAATTAGCTCATTATTATGCAATCAACCTTATTATTCTCCCTCACCTTGCAAACTAAGTCAACTAGGTCAAATCTATTCATATATAGTGGTGACTTTTTTACCATTTACCATAAATGCCTTGGGTATATATTGGTCTAATGTTTTCCTACCCAATACCCCATTTTACATCTAGTGTACCTAAAATTTTCCTAGGGTTCATTATGGTGCCTAGATTTTGCCTACCAGTCAATTTTCTATAATTAGCTCAACTTCAAATCAAAATATTCAAATTTTTTGAAATTTTTAGTTATTTACCTATGTTGCACTCATGGAAGTCACTATGTGTCCTCCTCATCTCAATTTTCATCTCCTCACCATAATGGCTCTATGGTCTCTAACTAGGTCTCTCAAAGCTCTATTTTCTCATATAGTAAAAATGAAAAATGAATTATTTTTCACCCTATTTGTATTTACTATTCAAAATTATTTACCTTTCAAATATTTATTATCGGATTTATTGTTTTGATCATATCTTTGTCTCTACTAGCTCTTTTTCCAAACTATAAAATGTTCTGTAATCCTGACATCATAGAGAATATTTTCACCTATTATATGTCTATGTTGTAAAAAATTTGATTATTTTCTCTTTCTCACTAATCTCTACAAGTTCACCTAATGTTTTCTACATTAGACACCTTCATATTTATTGCATCTCCTTATTTATGTACAACACTAAAGTAAGTAAAGGTATGTGTTTTTCAATTTTATCCTTTCATTTATCTTATTTTATCCTTACTATAATTCATTTAGCTTTGGCTTTATGTGTGGCATATGTTCTTTTCCTAAATCACCATCCCATGTTTCACTTATGTGACACATGATGAGCTTCAAGTGAGGTATATGTATGCACATAATATTTTCAAACTTTATCAATTATTGAAGCTTTATATCTTGGAAGAACCTATCAAGTCTCAATCTCTTTGAGTGCATGTCTCAAGGGGTGTACTGGAAAAGGGGTGGGTAGACCATTGGTTCTTCATAGGATTGTTTTCCCTATACTACCCCTTGATATCTACATAAACATCTCACAAAAACATTTCCTTAAGTTTTGCCTCCTATTTTTCACCCTCTTATAGTCATTGTCCACCTTCATTAGCCCTTCCCTAGCCTAAAAACATTTTTAATAGTTTACTTTACACTGTCAATCCCATTGACCTTGTACTCTTATTGATAAAACATATTTAGGGTCAAGGTTGGCCCCTAGATGTCCTAGACCAAGACCTAATTTGTTTTTGTTAATAACAATACAAGGTTGATTGGTTCAACCTTTTTGGCCTAAACTTTTGAAAAGGACTAGGGTTAGATCTACCTATATAAACAAGAAGAATATAAGAAGAAGAATAAGAGATATATATTATGCATATAATTATCCACCATTATACTTGAGGAGCATAGCTTAAGGTTTCATACATTCTTTAGAGATATGGATCTTATCTTTTGGAGAAGTATTTTGGATGAATTAATAGGTTGTGTATCCTAAAGATAATTTATCTTTGTCTCCTTACATACCACAACAACTTATTGTCAATCACCTTGGCCAAGAGAAAGATTGAGGATCAGTGGATTCATATTCAAAGATAAGTATTCCTAACTTTGTTCCTCCTTTGTAGGAATATATAGATATGCATTTGTACTTATCTGTCATGCATTAGGATTATATATACATTGATGTTAGTATATGTCTCCTATGCATGTTTAATTTTCATCTTTATTACCCCAACTTTATGCCATAAGATTTGGTGAGCACTAGATTAGAATTTACTTCACTTGTTATTAGTTTAGTGAATATGAAAATATAGGACCTAGTTAGGGTTATTGTATAGTTTTCCTTGACTAGTAGCTTTGGAACCCTCCCTAGTGAATTTATTATGGTAAGAGATCCTTTGGATAGGTCTAGCAGATCCATCTTGGTCATGACCCCAAATATCTAATGTATCGACAATCAGAAGTGTAAGTAGGATTGATTTATAGATTAGTTGCATTTCCTATTATATACACAATGTTTTTTAATTTTGATGACAAGTCTACTACATATGTGGAACTTCATAATAATGATATAGGGTAGAAAGATGTGACTTGTGCACCATTGTCTTCCTTAAGGAAGTGATGAAGGTAAAAAAGAATTTCATATTTTTAGTAATGTTTTTTAAATTATGTTGTTTTAATTATTCATTTTTACATTTATTAGTTTGTAACCTTGTTTTTTAATTATAAATACAAGTATTAGTGCTTTCATTTTAGCTTGTCATTCTTATGCTCATAAATAAAGATGAATGGAAGGTCACCTATAATCATTAATGATATTCTCCCTATAATGGTGAGGGATATGAAGGTGATGATTCACTTAAGTCTAATGATGATTGACCTACTCATCTCACACTCGATGAGTAAAGACATCAAGTGTTAGGCACTCTTCGAGTTAAATTGTATATAAATGATGAGATGGAAATTTTACAAGGTGTTCAGGATAAGTAAGTATATTATCATATATATTTTTAAAAATTTTAAATTAATTTAATTCTATAATTTATTTATATTTTCTTAAGATAATTTAATTTATTGATCTATTTATATTATCATGAACTTGTAAAAAAATTGTTTAATTTATTTTAGTTAATTTTGAAATAATTATTCTTAGATCAAAGAAAAACATCCATTAAAATTTAAGTACATTCTATTTGAGCATAAAAATGGTTGGTTACTGCAATTCAAAAATACTTAAGAAGAGCCCATTATAATATTACTATAATTGAAATATCTGTGACATGTGTGCTTAGGAAGATGAGGAGGCATATGTGGGTAAGGTTGCATAAAGATTTCAAATAATTAATGAGATATTTAATTTATATGGTATGTACATGGAAAATATGGAGGGGGAAATGTGAAGGCTCATAAATCTAGGTGTAAATACATTTATTTAGGAAAAATTATGCAATGATTGGCTCAAGTGAAATAGAGATCAAGTTGAAAATAATTAAAAAAACATGTAAAAAACTATATTTATTTATATAAATTAATTTATAATTTTCTAAATATTCAAATGCATGCAAGGGTTGAAATTAGCCAAGGCAAGTTCCAAAAATTGAAACTAATTTAAAGTAATTGTGTGACTCATAACTTGGGCCAAACGAGTGTAGATCTAGTTGTACACAGATTCATAAGTCTATTTTAATATTTAAAAAAAAAAGTTTATAAGTTTTAATTGATACCTCAATTTAACAATATATTTTACTATAAGAAAATGATTATGATTATAGGACCAATGTGCAAGTTTAAAAGCAATTAGAATCCCTTGGATGAAAAGTTGATGTGTTCAATAATTGGGCTCATTTTAATGGATTTGTGTCTGTAAGAAATACTCATTGTTTACTTTAGAAATAATAAATTCTAATTATTTAAGTTGAAAATGTTACAATTAACTAAAAATAACAATTTTTTAACATAAATTATTTTAATAATTATTATATTATGTCTTTGTAGGTCAATGAGTCATCTATGATAGTTGATGATCCTAATTTTGAGAAAGATTATGAAGATGGTCTTAACTACAAAAATCACTCAATGCATGAACATGGCATATAAAATGAGTGAATAGATGATGATCATGATGATATATGAAATATGATGACCATCACAAGTAATATTGTATATTTTATAATCATAATTTTATTACTTATATTTCAAAAGGGATAATACATGAATTTTAATCCCTCTAATTTTATTGTATACAAATGAGAAATTCTCAATTTTCTCATCTATGACATTTTTTAAAAAGGGGGCCCTCACCCAAGTATAATAAATAAATCAATAAAGGACAAGATCATACCATATTTAAAATAAATAATAATAATAGTTAACCAGCTAAATATAAGTATAAGATGAAACCATAAAAAATAGTACAAAATGAGCTACAATTTAGACTAGCTAATAGTAGAAAAAACTTGGATTGTTCAAATATAATTTGAATAGAAAACACACCAATTTACTTAAGATAAGGATGAATATAAGTGTTTAAAAGCAACACCCATTGGGATATTACCAAAAAGCAAGTCCAAGATATAAACCACTCCAAAGTCCATAGGGTTTGATATATTAAAGGGAAGATAGAAAACCATAATCATTTAAGCCACCTTGGCATGGGAGGCCTTTAGTCCCTTTAAAATAATAATTTTCAAAACACACCATTTAAGTATGGAAACCTAAAACATTTTTACATTCATCAAGTCTTCAATGTTACCCATACTAATTAAACATTTATGAATCACCTCTAGTAGTAAGGAAGAAGAAGGATGGTTTTATCTTCCTTCAGGATGGAAAGGAAGAGTAACCTCAAGGAAAGCCTAAATTCAACACTTGTGGTTTCCATCATAACCTTATGAACAAGATTTTCGGTCCCTTCTATGTCAGTATTTCCTATAGACAAATTCAACTTATCTAATTTTTCCACCATACTTTTGAAGTCTTCATTAAATTATTTGAAATGTTTGGCAAAAACACTTACTAGTTCAAAAAGGAGAGATTTGGAGGTATGTTTCTTTCAACTTTTCACCACTTGAAGAATTAGATCCTTCATGAGATCATCAAAAGTACAAGTTTCCACATTCAGGTGAAAATGGGTTTGAACCTCTTTTATATTCCAATTATTATACCTCTTATTCAAAAATTCTTCTCCTCGAACATCCCTAATGTAAAAATTACCCAACAAGGAAGAAGGATTGAATATCTCTTATAAAATTTCATTATTATGGGGCCCCTTTAAAGTCTGTCATTTCCAGGTCACATTCCAAGCCTCTATGTAGGATTATTTCCTTCTTTCCTAGCTTCTTCTACACAAATATTTATTGATTCTCCTCTGATTTTGTCTCCTTCTTCTCCTTTATATAATATGTATTTATCACCATTACCATAGATAAACCATAGTCAAATTGATGCAAAAAGTAAATATTGGGTGTGAAAATAGATGTCATAGGGATAATGTAGAATTTTATGCTCACACATTCTAAAAATATGGTAATGAAAGTGAAATGATGGTTTTTAAGCATTGGAAGGCATGAAGAACCACATGCCTATTCAATACCATCAAATTCCATGACATCTTGCCTCAAATTATTTATGCCACCTAAAATCAATATGCTTTAAAAAATATGGGTGATTGAAAAGTATTTTCATTATCATTTTGAAATATGGTATTTAGACCTTCCCAATGGGCATAATCTTTAGAGATAATCAACTCACCATTATTTAAGGTCTTAGCTCCATATTTAGACAAGGGATCCATCAAATGATTTATTTATCTATATCCATACTAGAAGGAAATAAATTTAAATTAATTTTTCAAATGATTGACTTTCTTAATGAGGTTTTGAATATTCTAATTTTCATGACCAACTCCATTAAGAAAAAAATTATGAGGAGAGAATCTCATTTAATTTCAACATTATTGAAATTTAAATCAATGGCTAAATTCATACCCTAAATGAGTACCCATGCCTCTACTATGTTATTAGTAGCATTGGTAATGTTGGATTAAAAATCCATGATAATCTTACCTTAATGGTCTTTGATCACACTTCTAGCTCTTGAGATTCTTGAATTGATTTTTGAAGCACCATCAAATTTGATTTTTATCCAATCCATATTTTAAGTCCTCCACTTAGCCAACCTATGCTTATCTTACTTATAGGTAATATTCACATTCTATTTATGGAGAAAGTTTGATTTCAAAATAATGTCTCTTCTCTCTAGTTACTTGAGATTTTGGAATCATAACTTTGGTTTTGAAGATCTCCTAACACAAAAAGTCCAACTTTTCAATAAAGTATTCCTGAGATTTGGTAGCATCTCTAAAGTTTATAATATTCTTTTCCTTCCAAGATGTGCCATAAAACCAGTATGGACATCATATTCTAAATGTTACCCACATGATCTCTATTATTATCTATCCAAAAAAACATAAGATTTTAGAGATTTTTTGGAAAACCCTTTTCACTTTCAATCTATGAAAAAACTAGAACCAAACAAGTCAAGATAAGAAGAAATGAAGAAAAATATGATTAGAAATGTCTTCAACTATCTTTTAGAGAAAACATTTTGATGGGATAACAAAACCAATCCATTGAATTCAATCCCAAGTTAAAACCTTATTTTTCCTAATAATCCACATAAAATCATTTAATTTTGAAAGGGGTTCCATACCTTATGATGTGTAAAAATAACATCTTACTCCTCCTACATGATTTTATCATAACCAACCTTCATCGATAATTCTCTATAGGGGAGTCATTTCTAATTGATAGTATCCACCTCTAGCAAGTTACCTAGGAGATGAGATTGGAGAAAGTGATGAAAGGAATCTAAAAGGTTGCCTTCAAAGGGAGCCCTACAAACCTTGGGACTTTCCAATATTTATTCCCTCCCCAATTTATTGAGCAACATATAAATTATCTTCAACTTTCCCACCCTAGTAGTGGGAGAAGATAGGCTTTAGAATATAAAAGGGAGGGTAATTGTTGAGGGGTCCCATATTGGACCAATAATCACTCCAAAATTTAACTGTTATTCTATTCTTGATATCCCAATAGATATTATCTTTGATTAAACATATACACTTACCTAAAAATTTCCAAATATGAGATCTTCTCATCCAATCATTAGTAGATATAAGTCTATAAATATCTAGGGAGTCCAAATACTTTTGTCATATACTTTTAGACCAAAGTGCATCTTCTTGTTTGAAGGCATATAAGAAGTGTTTAGACCTAAGAGATAAAATAAATTTGGAGAGGTTATTATTGACATAACCCCATTTAAACTTAGGTTTATATACTTCCTCCCATTTCATCATTGATAGGTTCCTTGTGTCTATTGAACCATTCCAAAGGAATTTCCTAAAAATAACATTGATCATATGTTTAATGCTCTTTGCGACTAAGACAATAGACATGATTTATACTGGAATTGAATCAAGAATAGCATGTATTAATTAGATATTTAATGACCATGAAAATTATCTACCTTTCTATGTATCTAACTTAGATTTGAATCCATTAATAAGGTCTTCCAAGAATATTTTAGATGTATTGCCTTCAATTAGGGGAATCCCCAAGTATTTAGAAGGGAGGTTCTTAATGAGGATACCCAAGATACTATAAATTATGGTTTAGGGATGTACAGGGGTATTGATAAAGAATTAATTATAATTACCCTTATTTATAAATTGACTAGAGGCAACTTGATAGAGATTCAAAATTTGTTTTAGGGATTTCATATCTATAGCTTTGGCTTGAATAAAAATTATTGTTTCATCCACAAATTTAACATGAGTTTCCAATATACCTTTAGTGATAGTGATGCCATTGATCCTATTAAACTCTTTAGCTTTGAAAATTTCTCAAATAAAGGGTTCTTCCATTATTATATATAAGTAGGGAGAGATAATATCTCCCTATCCAATTTCTCTTGAGCCTTAGAAAATCATGTAGGAACTCCATTTACAAGGAAATAAAAGAAAGGAGATGAGATGCATTAAAATATCCATCAACAGAATACAACATAGAAACATAATCTACTCGTAATTTTCACCAAAAAATCCTAGTCCAACTGGTCATAAGATTTGTTGATGTCAAGTTTGATAATCATCTTTGGATCTTTCTTTAGCTTTGCCAAGCTAATGAGTTATTGTATAACTGCCACTCCATAAAGAATTTGTATTCCTTATAAAAATCCTCCTATTTATGGATAAATAATGAAAGCTAACAAGTTTTTAAATCTTAAATATGTTGGCTTATGATGATCTTATTATATGTGTTTCACAAATCAATTGGATGAAATTGATGCAATAAATTGAAATTGGATTGTTTAGGGATAGGAGTAATGAAAGTGCAATTTAGGGATAATCTTTAAATGGATATATTTATCATCATCTTTAATGATTTCCTTCTAAATAATGTCTCGTAAAAATTGAAAGAAGCATGGAGGAAAACCACCTAACCCAGGAGTTTTGTCCCCCTACATAGACTAGATAGCTTTGTGGATCTCTTATTCTATAAAAGGATTCATGAGGTTAAAATAATTATTATCATAAATAATTTTAGTAATGAAATTCAAAAATTTATTATAAATTCAATTATCTTATAGTATTGGAAAAAACATTTTTGAAGTTAGCCATTTCCTCCTTAAATTGTGAAAGGTCTTAAGTGTTATGGCCATCTCCTATTTTTAATTCAAAAATTTTGTTAAAAATTTTATGGTCCAAAGTGGAATGATGAAATATTTGTGTAATTGTATCACCATATTTAATTCATGTTTCTATTGATTTATACTTCCAAAAAAATCATCTTTAACTAAACTATCGTGATGTTTTTTCATTAGCTATTTCTTAAAGTGTAGGGAAATTCAGTCATGGCCAAAAGTTTGAATAGCCATGTGAAGGTTATAAATATATTCTTCAATGGTTTCTTTCTCCATATATATCTTACCAAAAACATCTTTTTTCCAAATCCTAAGTTGATGACAAACATTCTTTAACTTAAAGGCAACAATAAACAAATTTGATCTATTAGGTGGAGTTAGAATATCCCATAATTGCTTAACTACGTCCTTGATATTTGGGTCCTTAAGCTACATGGTCTCAAATCTAAATAGGGTTCCTACTAGAGAGAAATATTTATTAACATTTGTTTTGATGGTTAATTATAAGATCTCTAAACTGTAATAATTTTTTAATATAGTTTCCAAACATGCCAATTATTAGTGGTAAGAAATCTATTTAGATGTACAACAATTTTACCAAATTTAGCTCATCTATTGGTCAAATTGAATACCCTTTATTTAGGTTCAACATCTCATATATTATTAGAGTGAAAAAAAAATTATAAATCCAACCAAGATTGACTTGGATGAGCCCCACCCTCCTGTTTTCTAAAAATTCTTGAGAATATAGTTGAAGTCTCTGATAATAATGAAATAATCATTGGATTTTGATCTAGGAAGGTAGAAGTCTTACCAAATTCTTTGATTTATAATTGGGTTACTCAAGGATTATAAATTCATAATATTTCCATTGCATTTTACTATGTCCCATTATTTTTATATTTTTATAATTCAAGTGGGTCTGAGTTACCATGCCCTTAATAGAGTTGTAATTCCAAAGGCAAACAATGTTTCCTAAAGCCCCCTACATATTCTAAATGTTTCACTATAGTTTGAATTTATCCTCACAATCTTCATTCAAGGGTTTAATTTCTTGAATGATAATAATCTTGGAGTGGCTTATCTAGATTTGGCACTTTCAACATTATCCATTTGTTAGAAAATCCCAACCCTCTAACATTTCAAGATAGAATCTTCATATGGACCTAAAAGGAAATTTCCCCCTTCTTTCTTATTTAGAGTAATTTATCTTAATCAAAGAGAGTATTAAATCTTAATTATCCTTTCTATGTTTTCCTCTACTCCACTTACTAGTATTATATATTTTCTTGACTATTTAAGGTTTTTATGAATATATAACTTCAAATAGATAGAATCCCTTTGTTCTCAGTATTTGGTATTGCCTCCTTATTAGTAGCTAGAAACTTATCCTGATGCAGTTCTCCCTCCTAGAGTGAGTGTGTGAATATTGATATTTTATATATGAATGTAACTAGATAGTTTGACTTGAATGCTTGATAATGAGTGCCACTGACCTATAATAAAAGAATTTTAGACTTGGCCTATGAATTTTAAAGTGTTTTAAATTTTGAATTGGAAGTATTAATGTTCTTTTGCTCAATGTACATCAGAATTTCTAAATGATTGCTAGATTGTTTAGATAGATCTTGATGTGACTATATAGAGTGATATTTGAATATGTATGTTAACTAAACTTGCTAAAAACATGAGAGGGGTAAAATTTAATGTATCAAATTTAAAATTTATCATTGAAGCATGGGGAATAAGGTCATTATGTGGCCCTATCCAACCTAGTGTAGTCATGTCCTAGAAAGACAAAGACTATTGGAGCTAGTCTGACAAGTGCCTATAAGTAAAATATGGATGTTTTAATGATGGTTTGAGTAGTTTCAAGAAATATTATAGAGTTTTGAATGCTTACATAAGATTTAAAGTTAACAGAATGGAAAATTGGCCAAATAGGGTAAGGATGTGAAGATTTAACATTACCAAGCACTTAGCAATTAATTTTGAGGGTCTACATTTTCTCCCACTTTATTTAGTGATGCAGAGAAGTGAAATTACAAGATTAAAGGAGATGCAAACCTAAGTGTGTATACACACTTTGTATTTTTATGTTAAGTTTGATCAACAAGATGCCTTGATGCAAAAATTTAAACAAGACACTAAAAGAACTTATTGTCCATATTTGAAAATTTAAATTTTAAAATTTGAAAAGAGAGTATGGAAAGTATACACTTTAGATAGTATGCAATCTAATTTATCTTTCACTTAAAAGTGGATAAGCATGTGCCACCTTGTTGACAAACTTGGAGAAATGTTAAAATTATGGTGAATTGAGAGTGATCAAGTCCCAATTTGAAAGCCTTTTTAAGCCCTTGAGTTGGAAATATTGTATCTTCCAACTCTCATTTGACAATGTAGAGTACTCTGTAAAATAATTGAAGGGGTGGAACGACCAAATTTGGCTCACTACATTATAAAAAGAGTAAAACCATAGATGTTGAGAGTTTCTAGACTCTAATGTGACTTACTTGAAAAATGAGAAGAATCACACCACTACATATATATCTAGATTCTATTTGCAACTTGTGTACCTTATTAAAACTGTTGAACTTGAGGAAATTTGAAATTTGAAATTTCCATATAGGAACATGAACATGAATGAATATCATTCCCTCAATATATGTACTATATTTATATTGAATGCCAATTTAATTTGTAACTTTTGAATTTTACAACCTCTAATCATTTTACACATGCCCATTCATATGCATCAAGTGTACATGAATTTATATTACAACAATGAGTGCATATACATGTCACATGTCCCCATAATCTAAAAATTATAGATGATGTTGTAATTATGAAAACTATATAGTACCATCAATCTAAAAAAAATTATGTCACTTATATCAAAATAAATTAGTAAAATATTTGAAATTTTTAATCATGTAGTATCATATGAATATTTAAATTTTGTTAAATCATACTATCGAATATAGCATTTGAATTGTATATGAAACATGTGTTAGATAGATATGACACTGAAGCACATAAGTAGCATGTGTATGATATATATCATGGCTCCAAATCAAAGTAGAAGAAAAAGAATTAATGCATGATACAAATCTTGGCACCATAGTAACATAAAATTAACATATAAGCAATGTCACACAATTTTCATATAATGTCACATAAAGCCTAAAGGCCACATATAAGGGATGTGAATGTTGCATAAATACATAAGGATAAGGGCCAAAAACAAATTACATTATGACTACATACAAGTAATAACATGTATATATTTCACACACAAGGATAAGGGACACACACAATAAGCAAGAAAGTCCTAACTTATTTTTAGTAAAGTAAGAATGTAAAAATAAGCATAGAGAAAATGATATTGGTTTACATTAACCATATGTATCAATATCTCTATTATAAAATATAATATTCATGTAACAAAATGAAAAGTATGAGTTATTATCAAAACATTTGTATAATATATAACTCAACATGGTAGAGAGGTTGTGCATAGATACAACCTATTGAATTGTTCACAAAGAACAAAGAGATCCCCCCAACTTATCAAGATTGTTGGGTTATAAGGGAAGCCTAACATTAGAGAAACTTATAATAATATGTCATGTATCACATTCAAATACCTCATGAAAAGTAATGTTTATTTAAAATTTAAATATTCTATCAACTTAACATATAATAAATAACATGTGTAAATAATTAAATAAGCAACACTTGAAAATGTTTTTTAGGTCCTAATTAAAAATATTTTAATTTTTTTGGATTTTTGAAATATTTGAATGATTTTATTTTTTTAAATATTTTAACTTAAAAATATTTGAAAGGATGTTAAGAATCAAGGCTTCTAAAATATAATAAAAATGGAAGGATTCAAAAAATCTGCAACAAGGTGTTAATGTATAGTATGGTAATAAAAAAGGCAAGCAATATACATGTAATGTATGTGTAAATGAATCATAAAAAATGTAGCAAAAATTATTAAGATAGATAAGAATTTAAATTCTCCTTAATGGTTAGAATACCATGTGTGCTCATTTAAAAGTAAAAATATGTGATTATATAAGTTCAATGGAAGTCATAACATGAAAGACATGCAATAACTTGAGAAGGTGGATTGATTATTTGAAAGTAATGTAAGATAGTTGTTTTTTATTATTCTAATTGGTTTGAAAAATGAATAAAACAAGTTTCCAAAGTGAAAATGAAGCCAATGGCTTAGAAAATGCGTGTAAAAGGGATAGAATAACTAGCAATGAAGTTATGTACATGAAAAAATGCAAGCAACTAACCTATTATATTTATAATGGGAGCCATATATGCATAATCCATGGCATGATATGAATTAATAACTTCATATAAATAATAAATCCCACCTATATATGCCTATAAATATGAATAATAATCATATGTTGTAATATATTTATCTAAATCACTACTCATATAACCATGTAAACATGTATGTATATGTGTAATAGGAAAATATGTAACTGCATGTCCCTATGGTGAAGTTTTCCTAATAACTTATGGTGCCTTAGGAGATGAATACTTCTTTTTATATGCCACTTTTTTATTAAGATAATGTACCATGATATTTGAAACTAACTAATTATGCTCATGTGTAAGTGTATGATGCTCATAAATGGATGGAGAAGTTGATTATGGCATGTGCTCATGTTCACTAATAGATGGAGAAATTGATTATGTAATATGATTTGGAATATGTAAATAATGCTCTTGAATAGTTACATAGACTATTCCATTACAATGTTACTCAATGTATGTGTCAGGAAACTATTTTATCAGAGTAAATATCACTGGTTCCAAAGTATATTCATATTGGATTTCTAGATATTTTATCACTTGATTATCATGAATATATTTGAGACATTTATGCATTGTATAAGTACTACTCTAATATTTTTTATCTAATGGCATCCTAATAACATATCAAATATCCATGTGCTTAGTAGAACTAGGAATGGAGTGGGCACTATTAGAGGCCCTCCTTGTAAAGGTAGTAATGTATTCCCAAGAGTATCATGTGTATAACCATAAAATTATTGTATAACTCTAAAAGTATTTGATAAATACTGATTTATATAACCAAGAGAATAGAGGAATGTTATGGTGCATGCATATTCACTTGATACATTGTCTACCACACCACTATGTATGGATTTATTATTAACATATGCTCAAATAAAGAGTGCATGTCTATTTCAATCATCATCAACAACTTAAATATCATCAGTTTTAATATAGGATGTGATATTTGTTTACTTATAATTATACCAATGATACTATCAAGTGGATGCCCATATGTATAAGGAGTATCAGCATTATATGCATAATGTAGTTCATAATTATCCTTGTTATTTTTTCATGATTTCAAAAAGGATATTCATAAATTTTTAGCTTTGCATTGCCATTTATTTGTATTTTAGCCTCTTTGGTAGGTGTGCTAGTATCAATAATATTATCATCAATGAGATCTTGATTTTTTTGTTTAAGCTTGAAACATTTGTTTTTAGAATGCCCAATACATCAATACTAGTCACAATATGCATCACTATAAAAAAAATAGATTGTGTTCTAGACATGTCCGATTCCATTGGTGGAGGAAGGATAATGAGATTGCATTCAAGTATATTTTTCAATAATACATGAGGAGGTGATGGTAATGTTGAGAGTCTCATCCTTGGTGTCACTTGTAATTGAATATTTTATGTTGGCTATGAGATAACATTAATTATAATATTAAATTCATTCTTTCTTTAATTGGGCTTGCTCTTATAATTTGGCTTGCTTCAAAACTTGAAATTTGAAGTAGAAAGAGAATTTGAAGTGTATTTGAGCTTGTTCAAAGTAATCAATTTGACCTCACACTCTTTGACTATATGGCATAACTCATCAAAATATTTGAACTTAGCAAACATAATTGATTCTTGGATTGGAGATAGAAAAATTTGAGTGAAGATATCTTGGATCTCATTAGCAACCATTTTATTTGTCATTTTTGATAGCATAGTCTCGTATCTTAGAACATATTCACAAATTATTTCATTGGATCCTTGTTTGAGCTTTTCAATTTGAACATATGATAGTTTTTCACCAATGTTGATAGAAAAGTGTGTTAAATTTTTATTTTCCAACTAGTTTAAAGTATTTACTAATTTAATAGAATGATCATAAAACCATGTAAGATCATATTATTTGGGACTTCTTAGAAATAACTTTCTCAATAATTTATCATTATCTGTATAGTCTAGACAAGTTACATGGAATGCATAAAAATGTTGTTTAGGATCACCTTTATCTTCATATAGAGGAATATTATAGTCTAAACCCCAAATAGTAATGGATAAGATGAAATTTTAGGTGTCAAAGGGTTGTGTAACAAGGAGCATGAGTCCCAAGGAAATGCTAACATGAGAAAGAGTTTTTTTCAAATTGAGATAGCTTGGATTGTAAGGAAAGAATTGTATGATCAAGAGTAGTATTTTTAGAGATATGTGGGGGATGATAATTATCATGAGTAGGAATAAACATGGATACTTGTTGGAAACCAAGTGATGTTTCCAAACCAAGGGATGATGTTATAGAGGTAACTTTAGGTGTATAAATAGGAATAGATGTAATAGTATAAGTATCTACATTTGAAGTAGGGGGTTTGACAACCCAAAAAGTAAAATTTTATGGTGGAGATGTAGACATTTTATCTTGATGCTCAACTTTTGATGATAGAAGGAGACTAATGATGTTATTTACTTCTTGGGGGTTATCTTGAAGTTCTTGATGAGATCTAGATAAGTATTTCAATTGATTTTTTCTACTCAATTAAGTTATTGTGGATCAACATGAGTCTCATGTTCATTGTGTAAATCATATTTATCTTCATTATTTCCAATATTAGAATCAATGTGGATTTCAACTTCATTGGTCCAAGGATTTTTAATAGTGGCATTATTAATTTGAGATAAAACATCATGATTTGTCATTGTAGAAGAGACCAAAGGAAGCTACGTATATGAAAAATAATACCACTTAATCTAGCATTGTGCCTTAGAGGCATATAATACAATATAAATTGACAAATTTAATGACTATGAATACAATATAAGAAAAATTCAAGGTTTAAGGGTGAACTAGGTAATGATTTAAATGATTATGTGGGCTCTTGAATATACTTGTTCATTTGTATATTAAAATTGACCTAATATTTCATAACACTAACTACAAAGGTTAAATTACTCTTGTAGCCCGTTATCTCATCTCCAAGGACATGGTGAGAGTAACTTCCCTAGGTGATAATCTCATCTCAAGTGCACCATAAATCAAATAGCTAAAAGAGACTTCATATGGTATAAACAAGGGACCCTATGCATTTATAATATACTATGAGGTATGTGGAAACTAAATTTAGTTTTTAGTGGTGTAAAATGGTTTGATTATTGGGGTATTAACCCTTACATTATGGTGTCAGTAAAATAGACAATTGCTTAGTTTGTAATGACAATCATGAAGTATTTTTAAAATTGTTAGGACACAATTTTTTAAAATGAGCACAAGTAAAGAAAAAATAAATATGAAAAAAATCAAAATACTTTTGTGTATATAGATAAACAAATTTCAACTCAAGGTCAAAAGAAAGCGCTTTAATGTCAAATGGTATCCAAAGGTGGAAATACAATTTATTTAATGTTGGATTAAATCTAAGGTCAAATACGATTGACTCATGGTTTCATATGTATATCCAAGGTTGAAGGTTATTTCATTTCAGTGTCAATAATTTATAAAAAAAATTGTAATGATATCCTAAGACAAAAAAATGAGTAAAAGCAAGTAGTGTTCTAAAATTAATAGGTTCACCATATTGTTTAATGTTCTTTTTTATTTAAGAATGAAATGATAAGAACAGAACAAACTATTGAAAATTGATTTATATCTATAGAATATACATATCTAAATGTAAAATATAATAGTTTAAAAAATTTGAATGTGAATTAAAATTAGTAAATTGACAAATATATATTCAAACGAGCTCAAACTAATTTTATGTTGATTGTGCAAGATGACTATGGATGGAAATTGCATGAAAAATATGTGAATTAAGCTGCATCCAAAAACAAGAGTTTAAATTATGTTAGGATAGGACCGTATTAGAAGTACATGGCCACACTATGGTCTTGTTTTTTTATCATGGTTATGTCCAAGTTTACTATGCAACTAATTTTAATATCTAATTACCTACAGCTACCTGTGAGGGTTTATTTTTTGACTATGTGTACCAATTTGATATGCATAAGACCTTTAAAAAAAACTATCTCCTACACAATAAACACAATATAAATTAAATATTATAATGGGGGAATCAATCAATGAGAATAGTTAAACTATCCCTAGAAAATTTTATGTAATATGAGTGTTGCCTACATAACCTCAAAGGGCTTTGGATTGATGTAGTTATCCCTCCTAAAGGGAGTGTGTGAAACTTGATATTTTCTATATGAATGAAACTAGATAGATTGACTTGAATGCTTGACAATGAGTGCCCTTAACCTACAATTAAAAAAATATATACTTGGCCTATGACTATTAGAGTGCTTCAAATTTTGAATGGGAAGGATTAGTGTTCTTTTACTCAATGTGCAGTGGAATTACCAAGTGAGTGTTAGATGTGTTTGGAGAGGCCTTGGTGTGATTATATAGAGGAATAATTTAAATATTTCCACTAACTAACCTTTTTAAAATCATGTGAGGGGTAAAGTGTAACATCTTGAATTTAAAAAGTTACTATTGGAGCATGGGGGATAAGGTTGCACTAGTGGATAGGCCATAATGCAGTCTTATTTGACCTAGTGCAATCTTATCCCAAAAGGATAGAAACTATTGGAACTAGTCTAATGTGTGTATGTAAGCATAATAGGGATGTCTGAATGATGTTTTGAGTAGTTACAAGATAGTTTTTAGAGTAGCGAATGCTCTTATGGAGATTATAAGTTAACATAATGGTAAATGGGCCAAGTAGGTAAGGATGTCAATATTTAACATTTTCAATCACTTAGTGATTAATTTTGTGTCTAAAAAAATAAGAGGTTTATGAAGGTCAATATTAACACATGGTTTATCACTAGCCCCTCTTGAGTTTGAAAGGGTTTATGGGTCCATTTCAATAATCAACCCTAAGCTAGTCCCAATCATCCTCAGTGTGTATTCATTATATAACTCCAAGGGATGTCCATAAATCCTTACCCATACTAGTGATTCAATGTTTTCCTCTTAGGAGGCATAAAAAACCCTTCTCCAAATTCTCATGAATAAACCAAAGTTTTTGCAAAACTAAGTTCCACCCTACATAATTATATCTTTGTCAGATTTGGATTTAAGGGACACCAAAAATAAGCCTTTGAGAAGTATTGAAGTATAAAAAGGACTTACCTAACTCCAATGTTAAATTCCCCATGTCAGGTGTTTAACCACAAACAACCATAACCCACTAAAACAACAAATGAGGGTTTTTGCCTCCATATCCAAAATGTGGTCCTCAATCTTGGTTCCTTCTGTTGATGATGAAAATTACGCTTGATCTTAATCAATCAACAATGGGAAGTTTCAAGCTGTGGGACAATGCAACTTGAAACAACCTCCAAATTTTAAAGAAGCTAGTCTCTTCTATTGTATTGGGTGTTAGGGAAAAGGGATAGGAGACTAAACAGAAACACAAAATGCAGGAATATGAAACCTAACTATGGCGATGCGCCTGAGTGTAATCCTAATCCTAACCTAAGCACAGTGAGACTATTATAGGATTCAATTACATTTAAGAGCAGACAAGTGCATGATCAATGTAAAAGGTCAAAATAATAGAAACAGAGGCTCACAACAGGGAGTTCTTTCATTGAGATATAGAGAATGTCAACAAAGGCATAGTGTTCAATCTCCTTAATAGAATCTTCAAATCACATAAGAGGCATAGAAGTCACGTACAGTTATGTAAACCTTCCAATTCAAGAAAATGAGACAAAAGCAAATGACATTCCTAATCATAACTCAAGAGAATCTACAGTATAGACTACTTTGCAAATGACACAGACAACACCAACCAAGGCATAAAGTTCAAATCTTCTTAATTCATTCAGCTACATAAAAGGCATAGAAACATGCACAGTTACATCAACTTTACAATTCAAGAAAATTGAGACAAGAGCAAATGATATTACTGGTCAAAATTCTAGAAGTCTAAAACTATAGAATCATCTCCTCCTTTTCTTGCAATTCTTCTTATATAGCCTCAGATGTCTCCTTGCATCACTTTCTTTCCCACGCAATTCCACTCTGTCCTTTACTCACAAGGGACAAAACAGATGGCACCTTCAATGCCTCAGATGTATTAAGAATTGCCCTGACTGTGGCATGGCAATCCATGTCTAGTACCTTTCTTTGTGCCTGAAATTCTTCATTCCATCACCTGTCTAGCCACTCAACTATCTCCTCTACCTCTACTTATAGGGGACAAACAAACGGTGTCTTCAATGCTTGCAAGCCCCCAAAAATCTACCCGATGCACTATTCTATCTACCCAAAATAACTATCACTGAGCTTTCCCTCCATCTTTGCCGTAACAGGTAGACGGGCACTCTGTTCTATTGAAACAAAAGAGGACACTTAGTCAATTCATGAAAATTCTCCCTTTTGATCTAGAAGGCACCAGAGGATGACACTTGGCTGCTTCCACTTTCTTTATGTTTTGTTGAGGAATGCTCTGCCTTCGACACCTATCGCAATCTGCTTCCTCAATGCTTCACAGTTTTAGTAAAATAAAATTCATCGGGTTCCTTACCTTATCAACCTTTTAGGAGGGAATGAATGCACATGGCAGCCTTCGCTTGTTGACACTTGGTGCTTCCTTAGTCCTTTGAAATAACGTCTGGGACCCACTACAATCTTTATTCATCAATTAGGCTCAAAGATAGTTTCTCAAAAGTTGACATGTGGTGACTTCCACTGCTCCTAGGAAGATACGTGGCATTTTCCACTCCTTCATCGAGAGGTACGTGGTGCCTTCTGCTTTTGCTGGGGATGGAGTAGAGAGGGACTCAGAGAGTGACACTTGGCAGCCTCCGCTACACTTAAGCAAAATGAAATGATGCCTTTATGCGTTGAATGAAATCACTGGACCCAGGCATTGAAACAAAGTCTTCTCGACAGTCGACACATGGTGACTTCCACTGCTTCTTCAAAAGGTAGTTCAGGGTCTTCGCAACTACCACCTGGCGCTTTCCACTCTCTATGTTGCTTGGTCCATTGAAAATCTTTGCCAAATGAAACACGGGTGCCTCTATGAGAATCGAACACTGACATGTGGTGCATTTCGCTTAGCCGTTATTAGGCTCGTGGCACATTCTGTGACCTTCCCAAAAGTTACAAAAAGGGGCCTCGAAGGACACCAGCTGTCTAGCTTCGTCCCCTGAAAATCAACACTTGGCAGCTTCCGCTCGAATTCAAAACTTAGAAAAGAATGAGATGAAGGAAATAAAAGGGGGAAAGGACCCATGCGACCAGAGGGTGACATTTGGTAGCATCTGCTGCACTTTGACACTTAGGCAAAATAAACCGGCCCTCTGCTTCAAAATTCTACCGCTACGTCCAAGATATGCAGGAACCAAAATTGCAGCTCGAGTCAAAAAATAAAATATGACGTAGAGTAAAAATTACTCTACACCTTCGAGATGGATTTTTATGTTATCATGACATGCCTTGAGGCAATCTTTATGGCCAAAGTTCTCTAAGGTCTCTTTGTCTCTAGTTTGGTTAGTAGGGTTTGAAACCAACCCTACTTTCTATCCTAAATTCTCTTAAGCATTCTAAAAAAAAATAGCATTTTAGGACTGCTTGATCCTAGAATTGTGTGTGTGTTTGGTTTTTTTGTGTGTGTATGCATGTTTACACACACACACACATATGTATCAGAAAAAGTGGCATTTCAAGACTGTTTTATCCTAGAATCGTGTGTGTGTGTGTGTTGTGTACACACACACACATAGAGAGAGAGATACACACATGTGTGTGTGTGTGTGTGTGTGTGTGTGTGTGTGTGTGTGTGTGTGTGTGTGTGTGTGTGTGTGTGTGTGTGTGTGTGTGTGTGTTTGTGTGTGTGTACATATACATATACATATAAATAATTTTAATTTTATGTATGTGTAGTATAATTATTTGTAATTATAATTAGTTATATTATTTTTTTTACAATTTTTAATGATTTATTAGCACTAAAATTACGTCACTTAATTCTACACAAATATGTATGGACCTAAAATAGTAGGGACTAATTTTTTACTTGAACCCAACACAAATTCAATACATCTAAAAATTATTAGCTGCAACACATTTTTTATGACTTTGCATCACCAAATTTGGCATAAAAATATCAATTTTTTGTGTCCTAAACACCCAAAAAGATCAATTTATAACCCAAAAGATGAGATTAATTACACTTAAAATAATAATGTTATAATGTTTCCTTTGACTTTATCTGGGTCAAAAAGTGAAATCTTTGATAAGGGAAATCTATGATTCAATATTCTACAAAAGATTCAACATGCATATCCATGATATGTTGAGGAAGATTAATTGATCATGGAAGAATTTTAGAGCAAAATAATTGTTTATCTAGAACTGAATTAAATATATTGAAGGAAGACTTCGCCTAGAAGCTCTGCTCCTTATTCAAATGAGTGAGAATGTCAAATTTTTAATGACTTCTTTAAATAAAAGGAAGAAAAGAAAAAAGAAAGTATTTCTTAAGGTCCAAGATGTCATATGTTTTGTTTAGGAAATAGTAAGGTAGTTTACATCATATGTTACTATCTCATAATCTTACTATGTAAAAGACATCTAATTATGAATTAAATAATAGGGGTACATACCTTACCTTTTGCATGATTTGATCTTGTGACCTTCATTTCAAGAGCACAAGTTTACTCCCTTTAAAAAAGACAAGTTCTTCTACATTAAGTTAGCTCAAATATATGTACCAAACTAAAGAAGAGAAGAAAATTACCATACAAAGAGAGAGGGCAAGGATTTGTTACTTTCATCAAAGAGTTAATAAATGTTTAAAAAATAACTAATTAGTGTTGCTCATGGTTCTAGTCTATCTATAATAATGGTTGGTTTTTAGCAAAGCATTTAGATGGTTTTCTATAGTTAGATATGATAATGAGTTTCATCATATATAATATCATTTTATAATGCTATTTTTACCTATAAGGTTTCTCAACGACAACCACGTTCTACTAGTTGTGCATGTTAGTCTAATTTTAATCTTTATTAGGTATGTTAGGTTTTATTTGATAAAATAAAAACTTATAAACTCTAAAATTATAGAGATGCAATATTTTATATGAATTAGCAATGCTTGTTAGACTATCTTTTTAAAATTTAATATAGTTATTTAAATATTTTACAAACATAATCGAGCCACCCCCAAGACATAAATTAATAGGTCAAACCAAATATTTAATATAAGTGAACCTAATTCAAGTCAATTATAAGTTTTTTAAAAAATATTTTTAACTATTGAAAATAAAAAGCTAAAAAAAGTGTTCCAAACAAATAAACTAGTATACGTATTTTAAATATTAAACAAATATTTTTATAAAAACATATGTTGATTATGAGAGATTTCATGTTTTCACACTTCATAATGATTAAATTATAAATATTTGGAAGAATGATGTACAATTTTTTAGTTTGAAGTTTCAGATTAATATCTGTGATCCATCATCAGAAAAAAAAATTATGTTGATATGAAACATCAAGCTAAATACTTATGCATGTTACCCCAGTTTTAATACTTATTAAATATGTTAAGTTTTATTTGATAAAATAAAAACTTATAAACTCTAAAATCACAAGATGCAATATTGTATATGAATTAATAATGCTTGTAGGAATAAATTTTCAAAATTTAATATAATTATATAAATATTTTACAAACATTATCGAGCCACCCTTAAAGACATAAATTAATGGATCAACCCAATTCAAGTCAATTATAAGTTTTAAAAGGAAAAACTTTTAATTATTGAAAATAAAAAGCTAAAAAACATGTGTTTCAAACGAATAAACTAGTATACATATTTTAAATATTAGAAGAAGATTTTTTTTTTTAAATATGTTGATTATGAGAGATTTGATATGTTCACACTTCATAATGATTAGATTATAAATGTTTGAAAGAACGATGCACAAGTTCTTAGTTCGACGTGAAAAAAATTATGTTGATCCAAAACATCAAACTAAAAATTTGTACATAATACTTCCAAAAAATTGTAATTTATATCGATTATATTTATTTGTTTTTTAATTTTTGTTTTATTTTATAGATTATAAAAGTCTCAATTCTTTATTTTATATATATATTTATTTTATGTAATAATTTTAAAATATCTATCTTAGATTTGTTATATAATTTTGCATATTAAATTTCATATTAATTAATATTCTCTCACTTTCTCTACAAATTTTACGTTGATCGGTAACACATAACCTAAAACTAATATACTATCACTTTCTCTACAAATTTTCAAAAGCTTGAAAGATCCACCTCAACAACTCTCCAAAATAAACCATTTTCTCTATATTTTTCAAAGTCACTCCTCCCACTCCTTACCTACCCATCATTATAGTTACACTTCCCAACACAATGAAACACAGAGAAACTACAACTAGATGGGTCTCATCCCAGTGGTATTGCTCATTACATTAATAATTTCCATTTAAAAAAGGCCTTCTCTAATAATATTATATTTAGATAATTTGATTCCTGTGTTGGTTAGGTTCCATGCCAAGAATCCAAAGGTTGGTAGCTTTTAGGAAGGTTGACCGTACGATTTCACCCCCAATTCCATCGATTAGTGGGGTCCATAGGAATAATAATTGAAACGGGATGGAAAAGGCGTGCGTGTATTAAATATGGACCAATGATAATGTAGAATCTTCCCAAACAAGAAAACGACGTGTTTTTAATGCGATGACGAAACCCCCGCAAGTTTGGTGGCAACGGTCGGGCCAACCCTAGCGTCATGGGGTCCCATTCCTCTGAGCCTCTCATTTCCTTGTCCTATGTTTTATGTCTTTTGTGGACCAAAAAGTTGACGACCAAAAGACTAAATGACAATATTTGGCTTGGGAAGTAAGCATCTAGGAAGCCATGAATAGGGTTTTAAGAGTTTGGTTTCATGTTCATGTCTCTCATGTCTTTGTCCAAGTAGGTAAAACATGTATTCAAGGCTCACTTCCTTAGTCATCAAATGGGTATTTGTCAAGTTTTCACAATTGAGGTTGGGGTTTAGGTAAGTTGAGGCTTAGGTATAGTTGAGGCTTAGGTATAGTTGGGGTTGAGGTAAGGGTGTAGGAACCATGGTTAAGAAAAACGGTTTTTTAGGTTAGATATATGGTATGTTATGAATTTTATGGAATTATTGGTGTGTTTGCATGTTTTATGTAAATGATGAAAATTGAAAAACGAAAAATGAGATTGTAGAAATGTTTAAAAATATAAGTGTTAAATTTGAAGACGCAGTTTTGTATATAAATTTGTTTTTGAAGATTCATTAAATATTTGGTAGAAGAGTTAATAAGGATATGGAATTGTTGGTGCTAGATATGTTTAATATTACGGAACCACATAGTGATTACAATCTCAAAAGTTTTAAGAATGTAATACTAAATACAAGGGTAGAATTAGAAAGTGAGATCAATATCATTGTAATGTAAGCTAAAAGGTTAATAGCAAATTTAAATGTAAAAAATAACTAAACATGTGTAAAGGTAATTGATCATATGTAACAAAAAGTTAGTTTTCATTTGAATGAGTATATCTTAATCTCAATGACATCATAACTACTCCTTGTGTAAAGTGTTGCTTTATATTATTTAGAATTATATATAAAAAAAATATGAGGGAAAGAAAAGACTTAAGTTAATCGTGAATAATATGTTCTTTAGCAATATGCAATTGTGTTGGTAAAGAACCGCATTACTTAGTAATAAGTTGAAGAAGGATCATGTTAGGAAACCACACACTCTATAGCAACAGAAAAATAATAGAATACAATAACATAAATAATTAAACAGATAAAATACCCAACATGCATGAGATAAAACACAAGATTTATGTGGTAAAACTTTAGCAAAGCTAAGGAAACATCCACGATACAAGATATCAAGCTTTATTAATTTCAAGGTGTGCAGATTACATGCAAACTCACTGTGTAGATTACATGTGAACTCTACAAAGATAAATATGTCTAATTGGCAAAGCACCGTTGAGATTCCTCCTCTTAAAAATATGATCATAATAACAAAGATTTGACTTTTTATGTTGGGGTGAAATTTAAATGCATAATAACATAGATTTGGTCGTTAACAAAATCAACAACGTTGGTGGAATAATGTGCTTTAGATTCCTTATGTGAATATTTTTATGAATATTCATGATATATAAAGTGCTAATATGCAATAGTGAATTCAAAGTTCTAAAATATATAATTTATAGGGGGTTGCTTTAACGGCATGGTAAACGCACTATTTTTGTACCATATCTATTTCCAAAATAGAGGTATTAACATAAAAGAGGATTTCAAGAACATGGCCATTCATATGATAAATCTTACTGAGGTTACAATAAATTTATTGAAGTTAGTACATTTATACGAATGTGAAGAAAGCAAAATACGTGGGAGATGAAGATGACCGAATGAGGAAAACATGGCAGATGGTTAGACGTTGAAATTGATTGATTAAATTTGTTTGTTGTCATGTCTAATAATAAATGTTGATAGTACTATTATCTCCAAATCTTGCACCCTAAAAGAGAGTGTTTAATCCTCTTCCAGATTTGGGCAATGTTGGGACATTTCTAGGCATGTGGGTATACCTATAGAGGAAATGAACCTCTAGATTTAAAAGGGCTAGCTCCCTTAATGTGTCTCTGCAAAACCACTTATGTCTAAACCAATTTTATTGAAGGGAAAAGAATTAGAAATTGTAAAAAAGGAAAACCTACTCTAAGAATGGTGATACACCAAGATTATCTTCCACATAAATATCATATTCTAGTGCACAATACAACAAAAAACACAAATCATTCCCAAGCTCTAAAGATTCTAACACAAGTATTTCAACATAGAAGTGAGATGTGTAAAATGACACAAGGCAAATCAACTGAAAGGCAAACTTTGCACATTTCAAAATAGTAATACACATGAAAAAATTCAAAACACTTAGACACACTCTATATGACCAGTGATATCCAAAACTCTTGCTCAAGTATGAAGGACAAAGGACAGATGGATGAAAACCATCACTTGTTGTCACTATACGCCTCTTACACACTCAGACAATTACTCAGAACTTGAAAGAAAATAGACTAGTACTTAATGCTTAATGGCAAAATGTGATATCATCTTTGCCATACCCTGTGTGTGTATGTTTTTTCACTAGCCAAAGGGTCGTATATATAGCGAAGAGGAATGAGAGGGGGAGAATTTTGGCATCAAAGACAGGAATCCATTGGTTGGAAGTCTCCATCTTCAGCTGCAACTGTCTTTCTAAGGGATGCTCATTTCAGTGATTTGATTGATCCATGTCATCTTAAAGATGCTTTTCCAATGGTTACACTAATAAAAACAAGATATTTTTGCGTTGAGTCATGGCATCAAAGCGGTTATCCACCTGTTGCAGATTTGTCATTTTCATTTTGTTTGGCTTTGTCCTTTTTTGATTGGTCCTCAAGGAACGACTCAAATCCTGATCGATAATGGTGATATGGGCTCTCTCATTGTTTCAATAAATGAAAGATGTGAGCCTTTGGATCTGCTTGTGAATCCTTGAGCATTTGATTGAGGACCATCGAGTTACCTAGGGATCCACTGCTTTGAATGCCAAAAGCTATTTACTAAGGCAAAAGTTTGACGTTTGTGTAACCATATTTCTATGGACTCCCTTTTATTCTCTTCAGGCCCATCTTTTTACGAGCTCTCTGCCTTTGTTCTCCCTTTGGATTGCTCAAATATGCCCTTTGGAAATCCTTCTATGGACTCTACAGGAGTGTCTATACCCTTCAAAATTTTCCCAAGTGTCCCTTCAAAACCTTTGAATTGTACCCTTCCTTGGAAGATGCCCTTCGAAAGAATGAAAGTACCCTTCGATAATTTGTAATGTACCCTTCAGAAAGATTATTTTGGACAAAAAGTCTGAAACAATTCTTTTAGAAAAGTTGCAAAGATGAATTCTTTTCAAACTTTTTATTCGAAATAAAACTCTGAAGAGATTACCTTCAAAGAGTTGCAAAGGAGAATTCTTTTGAAAAAGTTGCAAACAATAATTCTTTCAAACTTTTTTTCTGAAATGAAAAGTCTAAAAGAAAGAATAAACCCTTCAGAAACTCGAAATTGCCCTTCGAAAGAATGGAATTGCCCTTTGAAAAAGTGCAAAGTGTCCATTCAAAAACTTTGAAGTGGACCAATCCTTTGAAAGAACAAACCCTTTAGAAAGATTGTTTTGGACAAAAATTATGAAACAATTCCTTTAAAAATCTTGCAAGAGACAATTCACAAGAGAAATAATCCTATGAGAAGCTTGAAAGTGACCCTTCAAAAAAGTGCAAAAGACTAAACAAAGGCTTCCTCTAATAGACAACATCTAAATGCTGTACTTAGCCAAAATGAAAGATGCAAAACTTGGGAGTGAAAAATGGCTAACATTATTGGCGATTCCAAGGGGAGGCATGCCTACTATGCCTAAGACCAATTGCCTAAATCCTTCCATTGGGCATGGAGTCATGCATATTGGCACTCAAAATGACTTAAACAAATCTTGGCTCAAAAAACATAAGCTGGATTGATTCACATGCACAAGGCAGAGACACACACCAAATAAAATGAAGGAAACACACTTGTTCTACAAAGCACTTAGGGAACACAACAACAAGCCAAAGGAAACACACCTAAACTACTATTTATAACAGGCTTGCAAGGACTAATAGCATAACTTTATATGTATCCCATTCATAGGGATAGGCAATTCTTTTCCATTCATCTCGATCAACTGGAAAGAGTTATTTTGTTTGCACCTACTAATGATGTAAGGGCCACTCCACAAAGTGTTAAAGTTTGTATGTCTGCCTGATTTTACTCTATCCTCATCTTATTTCAAGACCAAGTCACCCTCCTTGAACACTCTTGCACTTGATCTTTTGTCAAAAGACTTCTTCATGAGTACTTGGTGGTGTTCCATGGTCTTATGTGCATTGTCTCTTGCTTCTTGCAGCTGCATTAGTTTTGTTAATCTGACCTCCATCAGAGTATTTTCAAGTAATTATAGTTGTTGTGCAAGTTCCAGAGTAAGGAGTTCTTGAGATATGGACAACCTAACCTCTCTTCCATAAATAAGCACAAAGAGAGAATTATCAATTGATCTTTTAGGAGTAATCTTGTTAGCCCATAAGGCTATCTTAAACTTGTTGTGCCATGCTCTTTGATTGTTCTCCAATGTCCTCTTGATGATCTTGATGAGATTCTTGTTAGTAGACTCAGCCAATCCATTAGCTTGAGGGTAATGATTATATGAGGTACTCAAGCAAACCCCATTCCTATTTTCCTAATCAAAAGTTTTAGCACTTATAAAAACAAGTGCATTATTAGAAATGATAACATGGGGAATTTCAAACCTAGTTATAATGCTCGTATAGAACTCCAAGATAGCATTTTCACTTGCCTCCTTCAATGCAATAACCTCTACCCACCTTATGAAGTAGTCAATAGCAGTCAATATCTATTTGTGTCCAGCACTTGATGGAGGGTTGATCATACCAATGAAATCAAGGTCCCATTGCATGAAAGGCTGGTCTACTTAGATAGGATTCAATAGAAGGGTTGAAAGCTTTTGTTTGCCTACAAAGAAGGCACATTGAGGGCACTTTTTAGCCTAGTGGTAACATTCCTTAAAAAGACTAGGCCAATAGTAACCAACCCTCATTATCTTTGCAGTTGTCATCCTAGGAGAGAAATGACCTCCATCTGCACTATTGTGAAAATTTTACAGTAGCATATCAAACTAATCATTGTAAACACACCTCAACAACACACCATTCACATCTTTCTTAAAAATAACACCATCTACAAGATAATAAGGAATGGTTTGCAATCTAAAATACCTTCTTTGAGACTTTTTCAAGTTGTTGGGGCACTCACCATTTTGAAGAAAACTAATGATGTCTTGTGTCTAACTTTGAACTTGCATGTAATTAGTTGGTTGGGGTTGAACTTGGTTGATCAAAACTTCCTCTTGATGATCTTGAACATCTAAAGCTAAATTCTCACATAACCCTTTACCTCTCACTAAGTTTGTCATCTTGATGTTTACATCATACTCCATCACCTTGGTAATCCATCCAGCTCTCTTTTCATTGAGGTCTTTGCTTAGAAGAAACTCCTTGGTTTTAGGATGAGAAACCATGACATGTATTTTGTTGTTTAAGACCATTTGTCTAAATTTATTCAATCCTCTTATCATTGTTACATCTTGTTTCTCAAAAAATGTGTACCTGACCTCATAATCTTTCAATTCTAGGCTAAAGAATACAATTGGTTGTTCTACCTCTTCATCATTCTTTTTCATAAGCATAGCTAAGATTGCATCAAGTTTAGAAAAGGTATAGAGTATGAAATCTTTGGCAAAGTTTGGGTTCAAGAGAGTAGGAAATTTTGTAATTGCTTGCTTGATTGTCTTAAAACTACTCTTACCTTCCTTTGTCTAAGCAAAAGCTTGGTTCTTCTTGAGCATAGTTGTGATAGGCTTTACCACAATCACAAAACCTGGAATAAACCTTCTTACAAAGTTCATTTTCCCCTAGAATCTTTGAATTCCTTTCTTTTGTTGAGGCAAAGAAAAGCCTAGAATAGCCTCAATCCTCTCGGGGTCAATTGACAAGCCTTCCTTGGAAACAATATGACCCAACAACTTGCCCTCATGGACAACAAAGATGCACTTTTTTAGATTAAGAGATATTTTAAAATCCCTACATTTCTCAAATACATGCCTTAGATGTTCCATATGATCAGCAACATCTTTTGAAAAAATAGTTATCTCATCACGGTACACAAGCAAAAACTTATTGTTCAAACCCTTAAAAACCATGTCCATTGCCCTTTGAAATGTAGCTCCAGCATTGGACAAACCAAATAGCATCTTCTTATAGGCAAAGGTTCCCCATTTTATGGTGAAAGTTTTCTTGAACTAGTCCTCTTCATTCAATAGTATTTGATTGTAATGTGAATAACCATCAAGAAGTGAGAAGCGTTGAGAACCTAAAATAACTTGAAAAAATTGTTCCATGGAAGGTAGTGGATAATGATCCTTGAGAGACAATTTGTTAAGATCTCATAAATCAACATAAAGTCTGATCTCTCCATTCTTCTTTTGGATAGGTACAAGATTAGCCACCCAAGTTGAGTGTTTGATAGGAAAGATAATCCTAGACTCAATCAGCTTGATCAGCTCTTTCTTCATAAGTTCTTCTATCTTGGAATTGATAGGCCTTTGTTTCTACCTAATTGGTTTAGTTCCAAGTTATAAATCGATGGTGTGATGAGCTAAACTTAGATCAAACTCTTTCAAATATTTGTATTCCTAAGCAAAGATGTCATGGAACTCTTTACATAATTCAATATAGGCTTGCCTCTTGGACAAAGAACATACCTTACCAATTTTGAGGAGCTTGTCCTTGTAAATCATGACTCTTTCATAGTTCTCTTTTTTTGTGGAGATGATCACTCTTTTTTTATTCTTTTGATAATCTTCATTAAAAATACTCTCCAAAGTAGTCAACCCCTTAGGTATCTTATTTGTCTTCAGTTGAATAACTTGTTCTTCATATTGATCATGCAGTCTCTTTTGATTCCTTGAGGAGAATCCTACCTCATTTTGTAAGAAGTGTGTAATGTGTTCATCACTTTTGAAAACTTTCCATGATACTTAATTGTCTAGAATAGAAGGCTTTAGAATGATCTTGATATGAGACTGATCCTTCTCCTTCCCTACATCAGCAATTGTGTCAAACTATGCTCCTATGGCAGCCAATCTATCAACATGTTTATTTGAACCCCTTGGTATGGGCTGTATGTTGAAGGCATCAAAGTCTTCAAATAGGTCCCACACCCTATGCTTGTAGGATTTAAGTAAAAGATTATTGGTTGTAGCTTGACTTCTCACTTGATGGATGACCAATTCACTATCCCCATAAACTTTCAAATTCTTTATCCCTCTCTTTTTTGCTCATTAGAGGCCATGAACTAGGCCTTCATATCCTACCACATTATAGGTACAATTGAAGTGAAATTTATGTGAGAAGTAGTATTAATTATTTGAGGGAGAAACTAACATAACACTAATTCCTGCACCTACTTTGCTTCTTGAGCCATCAAAGAACATTTCCCATATCCCATCAAGTTCATGGTCTTCATTAGTGAGTGAAGGGATTGAAACATCTTTTTTGCATATACAATAAACTCCCAAATCAATTTTTTTATGAAAGCATATGGATCCATTCCATGTGTTTCAATGATGTACTTATCAAAGAAAAGATCAAAAATACCTTCAAAGGGGAAGGATGCTTCACCATCCATGACATCTTCTTCTTCTTTGCTAATTAGACAATTCTAATTTGAGTTTGTCTTCATGTATGGCTCAATATGAAACCTTGCTAAAGGTTGAGTCATTATAGTCACCTTGGATCCGTATCTTGTTTTAAAATATAGAAAAGACCAATCAGTAGAAAGGTCCCCTCTTATCTTAGCCATCAAGTCCCTTGACAAGCAGATAGCAAAATGGGCTAGAAGGTCTACCACCACAATGTATTGTAAAATGGGGAAACTTGGACAATCATGTAGGAAAAATTTAAGACCTCTGACCAATCCCACTATCTTGGTTGGAGTCCCATCAAGGTGAAACACACCTTTACTATGAGGTTCATACTTCAATCCCAATTTATAAACGACCACCTTAGGCATGATAGTGATACTAGCTCCACTATCTAAAATATAATTATGAACCAATTTGTCTCCCAAAATGAGTGTGAGGTAGAAGGGTGAAGGATTTTCAAATTTTGTGGAGGGATCTAAGACATGACTTAGAGAATTGGTAAGGACGACACTATTGTGCTTTGAAGTTTGAGGGGCTACATGAATGTTTGCAAGTTATTCTTGTAACAACGCCTTTTGACCAAGCATATGCAAGACTTTCTAAAGAGATATGCTTGTCTTGGCATTATTCAAAGAATCAAAAATGTTTAGAGGGAAAGTATTCACCTTTTCTTGCATTCTTGAAGGTATTAGGGGATTCTGAACCTATTGTGTTGTAGGTTTGACAATCCTACTTGTATTTTGATTTTGCTAAGGAACATGACTTGTAGTAGGAACTAAATTAGGAGTCACACCTTATGGCCTTAGAGAGGCATCACTTGGAGTTATATGTACTCTTGGAACATCTTCTAGAGCTCTTTTCTTGGCTCATGTGTTGGTTGTAATCGACATGCTTTGATTCAATAGATAGTCATCCTTAGCTTGAAAGTTCATTATACCTCACTTTGGCTACTACCTTCTCCATGAATATCCCTTTGAATGGGATTCACTTCTTCTAATGTTATGTAAGGAGTAATTTCTTCTTGTCCCACCAAATCTTGTTTGTCTTCTCCAACATCATGCAAAAACTGACCTTGAGGTTATCCCCATTGGTCCAAATGATTCTCTCCTTGGACTAGATTAACATGTACTAGAACAATAGCCTTCGTGGAAGGAATGAGATTAGGATTATAGGTGGGCTATCTATTGAAGCCTTGTTGACCCTATCCTCTTCCTTGGTAGTTGTATCAGGGTGGAACTCTATAGCCTTGTTGGGGATAGTATTGATGGTTAGGTGGAGCACTTGTTTGGAACATAGCTTACTTGATTTGAGCTTATAATGACCATATTTATTCATCTTTGTCCACATCATTATCCACCTTCTTAGAAAAGGCTCTCAGCTTGACATTGGTATTAGGAACTTATGCTATGTTTGGATCTTCAATCGAACTATGAGACAACAAAGTCATGAAAACTCTTGGGGTAACTTTCTAGCCTATATTAAGATATTCCCAGCTTTAATAGCTATCACGTGTGTCTGGTAGAGTGAATCCTCCCATTGACTATAACATTACTATCACATCAGTACCAATACGCTTGAGATAAGCGAGGAACACAAAACTAGGAGGAGGTCTCACCACAGGAGACAACCTATGCTAAGTTCTTTGAAACCTTTCATTAAAATCTTCCATGGATTTTTTAGGACCTCTCTTTATCATGTTCAACTGATGGATTAATGAAGTGTGGTCACTCTTTTTTTCAAATCTAGTCACTAGCAGTTCCCCAAAGCCATCCCAACTTATAATGCAACCACCTTCAAAAGTCCTATACCAGTCAAGTGCTTTGCCTTTTAGAGACATAGCAAGAAATCTAATGGCTATGTTGGCTCAGGTGACATTATGGAAGTTAAAAAAATTCAAAATGTCCCTAATATGCTTAGATGGGTAATAGGACCCTCTCCATTGAAACCAGGGAGACTCTTGGTCACATTGGGAGGTATAGGGTCATATGCAGGAAGGTCAATTGGATTTTGGGTGTTGAAGGCCGATAAAGGTTGTTTTCTCTCCATTTCCATTCTTTCCTCTTAATATATTATTTCTCCAACTTCCTCAACTTCTTATTTTTCTTCTCCAAAACCTCCTTGCCAAGGATCTCTAAGCACTGGGAATGGTTCAGGGCATTGTCCTTCAAGAAGAGATTTAGCTAGAGGGGTTTGATTGGAAGTCCTATATGACCTACTAAGTACCATGAAGTATAATGTGGGAAACTTAATCTACAACTAGAGATTCTCACCCAGTGGAGTCGCTAAATGCTAGATTAAGGATATTTCTACAACCCTAAGCTTGTCAAGACCAACATTCCCCTTAACATGTAAATAATTAGTCCCACTGGGCATGCTAGAACTACTGTCTCCAAATCTTTCACCCTATAAGAGAGTGTTCAATCCTCTTCCAGATTTAGGCAACATTGGGACATTTCTAGGCATGTGGATATACCTATAGAGGAAATGAACCTCTACCCTAAATGTGACTCTGCAAAAACACTTATGTCTAAAACAATTTTATTGAAGGGAAAAGAGTTAAAAATTTTAGAAAAGGAAAACCTAATTTAATAATGGTGATACACCAAGATTATCTTCCACATGAATATCATATTCTAGTTCATAATATAGCAAACCACATAGACCATTCCCAAGCTCTAAGGATTGTAACAAAAGTATTTCAACACAAAGGTGAGATGTGTAAAATGACACAAGGAAAATGAATTGAAAGGCAAAATTTGCACATTTCAAAATAGTAATACACATGCAAAAATTTAATACACTTAGACACACTCTATATGACTAGTTAGATCCCAAAATATTGCTCAAACATGAAGGACAAAGGATAGAAGGATGAAAAGCATCACTTTCTATCACTATACATCTCTTACACACTCAGAAAATTACTCAAAACTTGAAATAAAATAGACTAATACTTAATGCTTAAAGGTAAAATGTGATATCATTCTAGCAGGGCTTCGCCATACCCTATGTGTGTATGTCTTTTCACTAGCCAAAGGGCCATATATATATCTGAGAGGAAGTGAGAGGGGGTGACCTTTGATGCCAAAAAAATAAATTAATTGGTTGGAAGTCTCCATCTTCAGTTGTAACTATCTTTGCAAGGGATGCTCATTCCATCCATTTGATTGATCCATGTCATCTCAAATAGTTACATATTTGGCCTGCTCTCTCAAAGATGCTTCTCCAATGGTTATGCTAACAGAAACAATATATTTTTAGGCTGAGTCATGGCATCAAATAAATTATCCACCTATTTCAAATTTGTCACTTTCATTCTATTTGGATTTGTACTTCTTCTTTGATTGGTCCTTAAGTAATGCCTCAGATCCTCATCGATCAATGGTAATATGGGCTCTCTCCTTGTTTCAATGGATAAAGGACATGAGCCCTTGGATCTACATGTGAATCCTTGAGCATTTGATTGAGTACCATTGAGTTTCCTGGGGATCCACTGCTTTGAATAACAATAGCTATTTGCTAATATGAAATTTTGATGTTCATGTAACTATCTTTCTACAAACTCCCTTCTATTCTCCTCAAACCCATCTTTCTACAAACTCTCTTCCTTTGTTCTCCCTTTGGACTACTCAAATATGCCCTTTGGTAATCCTTCTATGGACTCTATAGGAGTGTCTATACCCTTTAGACTTTTCCCAAGTGTACCTTTGGAACCTTTGAACTATACCCTTTCTTGGAAGATGCCCTTCAAAAGAATGAAAGTGGACCTTTATTTAAGGAAAAGGCCCTTCAGGATTTTTGAAATTGTCCCTTCAGACTTTTTTCAAAGGACACTTTGAAGAAAAAAAGACCCTTCGACAATTTGTAATGTACCCTTTGAAAATATTATTTTAGACAAAAAGTCTGAAACAATTCTTTCAAAAAAGTTACAAAGATGAATTCTTTCAGACTTTTTGTCCGAAACAAAAAGTCTAAAAGAATTCTTTCAGAGAGTTGCAAAGGAGAATTCTTTCAGACTTTTTGTCCAAAACAAAAATATGAAAGAAAGAACAAACCCTTGGAAAACTCAAAATTGCCCTTCAGAAGAATGGAACTGCCCTTCAAAAATATGGAATTGCCCTTTGAAAAAGTGCAAAGTGTCCCTTTGAAAACTTTGAAGTGGACCAATATTTTGAAAGAACAAACCCTTCAGAAGGATTATTTCGAACAAAAAGTATGAAATAATTCCTTCAAAAATCCTGCAAGAGATGAAAAATTGCAAAGTGTCCCTTCGAAAACTTTGAAGAGGACCAATATTTTGAAAGAATAAACCCTTCAGAAAGATTATTTCAAACAAAAAGTCCAAAATAATTCCTTCAAAAATCTTGTAAGAGACAATTCACAAGAGAAATGATCCAAAATGACCCTTCAGAAAAGTGCAAAGGTCCAAACAAAGGCCTCCTCTGATAGACAACATCAAAATGAAAGATTCAAAACCTGGGAGTGAAAAATGGCTAACAAGTACTTGTAGGTAAGTGACATTTTTTGTAGTGTGATTATTATATAAAAATTAAAAATAACATAAAAATCAATAATATAATCCTATGTATTTACTGTTATTATTGATAAAGGAAATTCAAATTTAATTACTTTACTTTGATTTTTTGTAGTGTGATTGTTGCTTTGAATTTTTATAGTGTGATTGTTATTAGCCCCTTGGACCCCCTATGATAATAGTGGGGGTGAGTTGGCCCCCCATACCCCTTTGTTAGGAGTGGGCTATAAACTGCACCATAAAAGGACCCAAAATTTAACTTTGTTGTCACATGTCTAATAATCTCGACCTTGACAACAATTTTTGCCTAATATCTTACCGACCAACGCACCACCTTTTCTGCAAGCCAAGATAATCCAAACACCATTTTAGATTCCCTAAAAAAATTAGTTTTGAGAACATATCAACATTATTTTTCTCTGTGTGAACCTTTTCAAGTGCTACTTTTTCTTCATCAATCACATGTTTGACAATATGGTACTTTACCACAATATGTTTTGTCCTAGTGTGATAAGCTAGATTATTTGCCAAATAAATTTCACTCTAAATATCATAGAATACATTCATTTTTTTATTGATCTCTTCCAAACTCACGCAGTAGGCCCTTTAACTGAATTACCTCCTAACAAGAATGATAGACAACCACATATTATGCCTTAGTAGTTGATGCAACGACATTATTTTAAAGCTTTGACATCCAACTAATGGGTCCATCTATAAATGTAAAAACATAACCAGATGTTGATCTTTTTTTGTCCAAATCTCCTTCCAAATAAAAATTAAAATATCCATAAATAGAATCACTAGATCTATTGTAAATGATATGATAGTCACTTATGCCTCACAAGTAGGGAAATACCTACTTCATTATTGCCCAATGTTTTTTATCTGGATTTACCATATATCTACTGACAACTCCTACTACATGTGAAATCTCTGACCTTGTACATACCATAACATACATTAAACTTCATACTACACTAGCATATGGTACATGAGACATATACTACTTTTCTTCATCAATACTAGGACATAAACTTGAAGAAAGCTTGAAATGGAAGCAAAAGGGATACTAAATAGTTTCACATAATTCATACTAAATATAGTTAGTATCTTTTCCAAATACCTATGTTTTGATAACCAAAGCTTGCCATTTTTCCTATCTCTATGTATATCCATGCCAAGATTTATTTTGCTACTCCTAGATCCTTTATATAAAATCTCTTCACTAGATGAGCCTTTAAAATATTGATTTATGTCATGATTTTGCTTAAGACAAGCATATCATCAACATATAATGTTGATATAATGAATAAGCCACTGTCCAAAAACTTGAAGTAAACACAGTGATCATACTCACTCTTAACAAAATTTTGACTCTCCATGAAAGAATCTGTAATGATATTACTTCACCAAATAAGCATAATAACAATAATAAATCACAATGATATGGAAATATAGTAAAAAATATGAATAATATATAAGTCACTTCGAAGGGGCAACCTCCTAAATGCTTGAAATAAGAAATGAATCCTCCAATATGATGATAAACAACTAACCCTACCTCATATATATAGTCTACCATGATCGTAGACAACCCATAGGTCAACCTACTAAGCAAATGAGTGCATAGAGAAATGTAAAATAATATGCATGTCACATCCTATTTTTTGCTGTTAGGTTTTAGTTCGATGAACTATTGTCTCTTTGGCATACATGTCATTATGACACGTTGTTTGTGGTACATATGCTTACATTTGTGTGAATATTTAGTCTTGATATGCAAATCAAGAAACTAGATATTTGATTTTATGGATAAATTAATAAAAAATAGTATTAATGTTATAGTTAATTTGTCAAAATAAAGATTTATTATAATCATAAATTGTTTAATTATATTAGACAATTATTGAATGGTGATTTTCAACATATTGTTTATGCTAATTAAATATGAGTATAAATACTAATTAAATACTAAGATGAACATACACTTTAAAAGACTTATCTGGAATTAATTATTAATTAGCAATGCATGAAATCTTTCGATGACTTTACTTGGAAAAGTGAAGTTGAGTTACCTTAATGCTAACTTGGGAAATCAAGGGAGATAAATTAGAAATTTATCTGATAATTACTAGTGGGACTTCCAATTAATTATTTGGAACAAAGCCTACATCTTTGGTTTTCAAGTGGCATGCAATCAAGCAAAAATGGGAGAAAACAGTATTAAACAAATGAAGGATTTCGACATGGATTATACATGGGGGAATAGAGAGCTAGAAGTTGGAAGAAGAAAGGGGGCTTTGGAAGAAAAAGAGAAATTTTATTTGCAATGAAGGGGAAGACATACCCGATGGGTACTGTAATTATTTTAATGGTGTATTTTGTTTTGAAATAATTTTGGATTATGGATTTAAATATATATACATAGTATTTTTACATTAGGAAAACTTTGTGAATTCTATGAGTAAACCCTATAGAAACTTATGGGAAATATTTTGGTAATCTCTTTAGAAACTATAATTCCTTCCTTATTAACCCAAATTATTGATTGGAGGCCATGGTGATTCAATAGTTAGATAAATTTTTTAAAAAAAAGAAAAAAAACTTCCTCTCTCATCACGGAACAACACAGCTTCCATTCTTACCCCAACAAAGACCAATTTTAGCAAGTTGTGTGAATAGAATGTCAATTAAATTATTTTAATTGCCTCACCAATTATCAATTCCTTTATTTTATATATCCCAACCATTTTAATTCAAGAGGAAACACGTCCTCAAAACTTCCCCTTTATGCCTTTAATAGACTTCAAGTATGCTTTTATCTTCATGCTTGAAAAAATATTTATATATTGCTTCTATACTGAGGATGTGATTTATTCTTAGGAGTGCAAGTTGCTTCATGTCTATTCCCTTTGTTTAGTAAATTATATGGATAGGATAACATTTTAATTATTTTATAGATCCCCTACAAAGTTATTTCCATTTCTTATCTTTAACTTGGCTCATGAGTAGCGCTACCATCATTTCTTTTTTTTAACTCAGCCAAGAGTAGCACTGCCACTATTCTTTTATCTCAGCTATTTCAAATCAAGCAGAACCACATTTTATTTCAGTCAAGGATTTCAATAGACTCAAAAAACCTCTGTATTTTCCACAGACTAACAATATGCATCTATCTCCATGTCCAAACATAACATGTGTGTCTGTGTGTGGCGGGGGGCTCATGCACTCTGTGATCATGGCTCCTTTTGGAGTGCAAGTCACTACATGTTTTCTTTTTACATTTAGTAATTGTATCATGAAAGTTCATGAAAGTGACTTTCTTTGGTTCCATTCCAAAATCGTGGCCGATGTATGTTATGTTTTTATAAGAAGTTTTTATTTTCAATTTAAAAACATGGTAGAGGGAAAACCTTATTTAGATGGGTAAGTAATTTTATTTTATTATTATTATTATATATATATATATATATATATATATAATATTGTGAAAGTAGCTTTCTTCGATCCCATCACAAATCTTCCATTGGCAGAGGTATATTTGATTTCACTTTATTGTGAATTGATGGGAAGCGTAATGGAAAACCCACATTTAGTTGGTTTAAAATTTATAAGTATAAATATACAATCATTATTTTTTAAATTTATATGATAAATATATAATGAATATAGGTAGATATTATTTAGATGAAAATATGAAATAATATAATTTAATATTATATATCATATTATATTGATTATTATGTAATTGAAATTTACCTAATGGATATTAAACTAATAAATTGTTATAAATCTACGTAATTATAATAGGATTTTGCCATTTAAAACATATCATAAATTAAATTTGTTGAGATAGATATAAATTAAATACCATGAAACATACAATTTGATTGTAGACATTATTTTCTACTCTATGATTAAATTACGTAGGGAGTAGGGGATATTATCTCTTTTCTTAATATTCAGGGTCTTTATATGAAATGAAAGATATTATAAGGCTTATGAATAAATCAACATAATATGTTCAAAAATGAAAATAATTGAATTGTGGTGATACATATTTTATGTTAGTTTAAAATTATGAAAAATAGATGATTAGAGCCTTTCATTAATTTTGTTGGTTTTAGGGAAAACCAAATTTAACTATTCTATAAAATGTCTAATAAATCCTTGTTTTTTTAAATGTACTTATTTTGTACAAATAATTGAATTAAACTTACAAATATTCTATTATAATTAAGTTAACATAGACTTTTATTGTCATATTTGGTTGGCACAGTTTTGCCAGTGTATGCTTAATCATATCAGATATTGCATGTATGTGACAACAATCCTTAGATTAGTTTACCCAGATGGTGAGCCTATGCTTTGGATTATTTATCTATTATGTATATTATGGGGGCCGCATTGATGATACTATCCAAGTAATGAGATGGTTTCTCAAACCTAGTTGGTATTAATAATGAATTTGACTAATCTGATCAAGTGATGTGTTATGAATTTTACTAATCCAAATAATCATATATTATTTAAAAAAATTGGTCAGAGTAATGTTAGACTAACATTGTCAATTCGTATGTATGATTTTCATGTTGTGTGATATCATAATAGAAACATATTTTTATTTATGATATACATCATGTAGTAGAATCTTACATCACATGGGGGTACTAGCATGTCTCATTCTAGATTCCCACACCATTCTATCTACGTATCTGTGAAGGAAGGGCCATTCCCTGACAAGAGATTGTGTGGGGGATGATTGGTCCTTGGTTGGACTGGTAAAGAGCTCGAATGATACTCTCCCTCCCCCACTCTAGGACATTTTTAGAGACAAAACTTGAGGTTATAATAGATACATGAGTTGGTACAACTTGAGCTCTGGAGAGTTAGATATATTTATATTGTATATAAGTCTAATTGCCTATAAAATTTATAAATATAATGTTATTTTACATAAACAGTCGTTGTTGTATTGTGAGACTAGCCATAGCTATGTCATCATACATGTATGCCTAATGTGTATTTAGACATGGTAACTTATACATTTTGTGACTAAGACAAACCTGCTTATATGCTATAGACCATGAAAAGTTTTCCTATGTAGAATTATTTATTTATGTACAACTATCTATATGTATATATGTTATGTGATAATGTACGTCTTTGATGGCCTAGCTTATGTGAGTTTTAATGCAAGTTATATTATTTGGAGGCATGTTGAGTCTTCTCAATATAGTTAAGGAACATGGTTATCCTTACTTATGTATGTAATTTTCTAGTAATCATGTATACCTTTAGTAGTTTAGTATAACTACATCTAGCCCTGATTTTGTGTATGTAGGTAACATCACATATATGTATGACAGATCAGGAAGTGAGCATGGGCATAGGAAACTAACCTTGATAGGTATTCCTTAGTATGACATCTACTATAAATGTTAGTGAAAGCAAATAACTTTTTTTGTAGCACAATAATGTTATGCAAACTTGTTGGCAGGATCAAGCTTATCACATCTCGTAAGGATGAAAACTTATATACGATATTTTTTGTGAGAAAGTTAACTGTGCAAGTGACTAGACATTTCTAGAATAACATAGTGCATCATGAGGTGTACCTAGAGATTATGTTCTCTTCATATTGTTATTGAAGGTATACTCAGATAGTATAATCTTGACTTGCTTTATTATTATGGTTAGGTGTAAGATTATTGTTGGTGTTGATTTGGATGTTCAAGCACAAAGACTATGGTAGTATGATATATCATAGAGTTTCACAGTATGAAAAGTACTTGAATGGTACATATTGTATATGTTATATCTTGGCCCATACCTAAATAAATATATAAGTTATCATTATTAATGGCCGGGTAGAGTGATCATGCACTATGATAGTTTGGGATATCAAAGGATACTTAAACTTAGATGTATATACTCAGGTGGTACATACTATAGCTATAAGTTTGGACTCTCATCTAAATTGATTGTTCTAATGATTTTGTTGGTTGTTACTTGAACAATATATTCACAAAAATTAACAAGACAACACGTACATGTGTGTATAATATTGAGACCATAAATGAATGATAAGTTTGACTATTATATTCTATATGTCTCACTTTGTTTTGTATACTTAGTTGTGCCTAGCATGTGATTCTCTACAAAGCTAGGAATGTAGATTCCTTCATCATTGCTTATATCTAGGTTTTTATGTAAGAGTGCCTGGGTAAGCACACAACTCTAGATAGTAAGGTGTTATATTTGAGTGTGTCATTTAGCTATAAGATTGTAGATTAGAGCTTTAGAAGCTCATTTGTGCCATGAGCAGTTTGTTCCCTATTTGGCTTAGAGTGCCAACCCCTTTGGTGGTGACTTTTCATGGAGGAGACCATCACATTTGAAAGGAGAATTACATCAGACCCTGATTCTAAGGAGTAGATATGTAGGTTGCCCAAGATTGTGGTTGGCCATCAGGTCTAGATCGTTAGGCTAGGTTAAGTTAGACTTGATTGCATAGCAATCTGTACAATTGATTGAATTAGTACTAATATTTAGTATGGGAATTCATATTGAGTTAATGTCCCTAGTGAGATAATAAGCTTTATGTATCTTAAATTTTATTATATTACTTACAGTATTGGATTATTGAAACTATTTACTACTTGAAGTTATAAATATATGATGGACTATAGTATTCTAACAACAGTGGTTATATGAATGTTCAATATTTAGTTTTTTTAAAAAATTACTATATTTTTTAAGTACAACTAGGTGGGTTGCTACATGTGGTATCAGAGCTTAGGCTTGAACGCTAGGACCTAATGAGTCCATTAATGTTTTTCTATCTTCTATTTTTTAGAAAGGATAATTTAAAAAAAAGTGTGGTATATTGACTGGGTACCCTAAGAGCATTTGTAACCCCTTAGAGTTATTAAAGGGTGGGTTTATCGAGTGTCATGTTGGTGATGGATTTGTAAGATGTATGGTTAGAAGAGTACATATCTTAGTTTTTGAGTGTGAACAAGATTTTCCTACCATATTTTTGATCTTTTGATTGAACACCTTGAGTATGACTACATCTTTCTTGGTAATCAGATCACCTTCACCATTTGTATTTGTGTTTGACACACAGGAAGTGATTCTCATATATATATATATATATATATATATATATATATATATATATATATATATATATATATATATATGCTTTCATTTTGTGTCTTATTTACATAAAAACTAAGAATGAGATTTCCTTAGTTGATTACATATGACTTGATTATAAATTTCTTTGTATTAGGAGTTTGTAGATTAGAATGATTATTTTGTTTTTATTTATATATACTTGAGAATAAGTATAATCTCTCTTCATTGACTTATAGGTGAGTTGTTATTCTCATTCTACTCGTACATCATTTTAAGCTATCGAAAAGGTTCATATTTTCAGGATGTTGATTTAGTGTTTTCTTAAGTGGAAACTTGTTTCTAAAATATTATTTGATCTCATTTCCCTTAAGTTTGTGGGATGGTGTTTCCTACTTCTTATTGAGAAAAGTTGTAGGATTAGATAGGTTGGTGCATCCCTATGGTTAATACATTTTATTTCCAAGTTGAGGAAGTAGGTTATGATTCTACTCTTGTAATTTGGTAAGTAATGTGGATTGTGGTGTTATATTTACCATATGAGGATATGTAGGAAGTTTTGTTTTGAGATATTATCTCTCTACTTTCTATTTATAACTTTATAGAGCTATTATTTTATCTAAAATGTAAACTTGACCACAAGGAATGGATAATAATAGATTTATATTAATTATAGTTAATTATAATTAGTATGTTATTATCTACCTTTGTTAGACTAATATTATTCTCTTTTTAAAACATGTTGTTTTGAAGAGTAGTATGTGTACCTTTTTGCTCGGAGCAAGTAAGGTATTAGATGTACAAAACATCTTGGTAAGGGTAGAGATAAAATTTTAAACTTGTTGTGTGTTAGTCGTGTAAGCAAGAGACATGATCTCACTTATAAGGTTGAAGGGCGATATAATCCTTTGCCTAAGTATGTTATGTTAATGTGAGATTATTTATATAATAGGTTAAGTTGTGAAATTATGAGACTAGATATGTTTAGCTAGTAGCAACTTAATACAATCTCAGAATGATTGTATGATATTTTTATATGTATGTTAGTACATATGGAAATATTATAGCATATAGTAATGATTTTTATGATATGTTAGTACAAATTTGTGTTTCTTTAAACCTTGTGCACATTTTTATTTGGAGATCATCAAGTCATAGAGACCCAAGGGAAGAGTGGTGAATTGGGAATGTGAGTTCTAAGTGATAGGATGGTATCCTACTTAGCCTCACATTGATTTAGATTGTTGGTACTAAGTTGGATCCAATAGATTGAATTGTCAAATTTGAGATTTGACAAGCAAAAATTTAAAAATTTAGACGTATGACCATATGAATGTATACTAGATGGGTGTTCATGTGGATGATTATTCCATGATTTTGTATACATTTTTACTAGTTCTTATTCATCATCATACTTGTCTAGAGATCCAATTGAGTTAGGATAGTATTGACATGTTATACTTATCTAAGGCTACACGGAGTAGTGATAGTATTGACATATACACATCATTTTTTCTAAGTGCCCTTAATACTTTTATTTAGTTTGAGAAATACACTCTCTAGGTTGGAGATATGTGTAGAGGGACTAGAAATATTTATGAGACTCTTCTTGGTTAGATGTTTTGATGATCTCATGTGCATTTGGAAAGTTAGTAAGACTTTTTCTAAGTTGTTGAACCCCGGGGTGGTCATGTTAATCATTAGCATAAGTGACATTCACAAAATTGCATAATAGAAAATGTCACTGAGCAGGGTCTTGTGGGACTGATACTCTATAAATAATATTAAATGAGTTCACTAGGATGAATTTTTAAGGTAAAATTTGTAGTTGTTTACATATTATAATAATAGATACTATATTTATATGCTGATAAATTATGGTGTCATTCATAACTTTTATGTCATCAAGGTGATGACTAGTTTTAGGGGAGACGATGTCACATCCAATTTTTCTCTACCAGGTTTTAGTCCAATGAACTATTATCCCTTTGGCATACGTGTCATTGTGACACATTGACTATGGTACATATGCTTACATTTGTGTGAAGATTTAGTCTTGATATACAAATCAAGAAACTAGATATTTGATTTTATGGATAAATTAATAAAAAATAGTATTACTGCTATAGTTAATTTGTCAAAATAAAGATTTATTATAATATTAAATTGTTTAATTATATTAGATAATTATTAAATGGTGATATTCAACAAATTATTTATGCTAATTAAATATGAGTATATATCCTAATTAAACACTAGGATGAACATACACTTTAAAAGACTTATTTGGAATTAATTATTAATTAGTAATACATGAAATCTTTAAATGAATTTACTTATAAAAGTGAAGTTGAGTTACCTTAATTCTAACTTGGGAAATCAAGGGAGATAAATTGAAAATTTATCCAATAATTATTGGTAGGACTTCCAGTTAATTATTTGGAACAAATTCTATAGCTTTGATTTTTAGGTGACATGCAAACAAGAGAAAATGGGAGAAAATAGTATTAAAAAAGAAGGATTTTGACATGGAATATACACAGGGAAAGAGAGAGATAGAAGTTGGAAGTAGAAAGGGGGCTTCGAAAGAAAAAGGGAAATTTTATCTGCAATAAAAGGGAAGGCATACCTGGTGGGTACTATAATTATTTTAATGGTATATTTTGTACTAAAAAATTTTGGATTATGGATTATGGTATATTTATATTAGGGAAACTCTCTGAATTCTGTGAGTAAACCCTGTAGAAATTTATGAGAAATATTTTGGTAATCTCTTTAGAAACTAGAATTCCTTCCTTATTAACAAAAATTATTGATTAGAGGCCATGGTGACTCGATAATGATAGATAAAAAAAAAACTTTCTCTCTCATCATGAAATAGCACAACATCCATTCTTACCCCAACTGAGACCAATTTTGACAAGTTGTTTGAATCGAATGTCAATTAAATTATTTTAATTACTTCACCAATTATGAATTCCCTTCTTTTCTATATCCTAACCATTTTAATTCAAGAGGAAACACATCCTCAAAAATTCCCCTTTGCCCCTTTAAAAGACTTCAAGTATTTTTATCTTCATGTTTATAAAAATATTTATATATTGCTTCTATACTAAGGACGTGATTTCTTCCTAGGAGTGAAAGTCACTTCACATCTATTCCCTTTATTTAGAAAATTATGTGGATAGGATAACATTTTAATTATTTTATAGATCCCCTGCAAAGTTCTTTCCATTTATTATCATTAATTTTGGCTCATGAGCAATGCCGCCATCATTTTTTTCTTTAACTTAGCCAAGAGTAGTGCTGCCACTATTCTTTTATCTTGGTTGTTTCAAATCAAGTAGAACTACATTTTATATCAATCAAGGATTTCAACAGGCTCAAAAAACCTCTGTGTTTTTAGCAGACTAACAATATGCATCTAGAAATTCTAGGTAAGATGATCGATGATGGCGGGTGCTGCAACTCGTGGATAAGCTAGGGCAGCCGTGCCCTAGCTTTGTTCGGCTTTTCTGAAGGTTTGCGTAGAGTGGGCATGGGCAGGAAGCGTGCGGGGGTTGGAGTGGAGTCAGGGGGTGCGTGGGCTTACTGTTGGGGGTGAGTTTGAGCCTAGTGGTCAAGTGCAGGGGAGCCGAGCTGCTGGATAGCAGGGGCTATGGAGCAGAGGGGACAATCAGGCCCAAAGGAAGGGATTAGTTTCAGGGATGTAGTAAGCAAGGGGCCTCAGGGGCAGGGGGACAGATTGAAGGGCGCTGTGGTCTCTAATCAGGAGGTTGAGGTGCAGGTTATGAACTCAAGTAGTGGAGCAAGAATCAGCAAGATAAATGGTTGTCTGGAACGTTGCACAGAAAGGCCGAAATTGGTGATCCCGTTTAAATTAATTTCAGAAGATGTAGAGTACTATTCTAACCATTCTCTGTACTGTAAATTTTTGGGTCTGAAAGTGTCCTTACCCTTCCTGGAGAATTGGGCACGTAGGACGTGGGAGCCATCGGGGGAGATGGAATTGGTGCTGTTGGCAAACAATTTCTTTATGGTTACTTTCAACTGTCTGGAGGATAGAAGTAGGGTGTTTGAGGGTGGACCTTACTTCTTCAACCAGGCTGGCCTTTTTATGAAGCCTTCGCAGGCTGGGTTCAACCCCACGGAGGAACTCCCTAATAGAGTTCCTGTTTGGGTTCGTCTACCACGAATTCCAATCGAATGCTGCCGGGAAGATGTTTTGCTCATGATAGCATCTTTGATAGGAAAACCGGTGGGAACATCTTCACAAACTCTGGGAAGAAAAATTATGACATATGCTAGGATATGTGTAGAAGTTGACCTGAGTAGACCATTGCCTGATGCGGTGGAGATGTGTGCTGGGTCATACTCGTGGGTACAGCAATTAGACTATGAGACTTTGCCCTTTAGATGCCGTCTCTGTCACGAATATGGCCACTTGGTAAGGAGGTGTCCGAAAAATAAGCCAGAGAAGCAGCAACAATCTCCTGCCATTCCTATGAATAAGCCTGGGGAAGTGAGCGCAGGTAAGAAAATAGGAAGTGGGGAAGGCAAGGATTCAGAAGGTTTTGTGCAAGCTAAGAGTAGAGGTAGAAACAAAGGGTATAAGAGGACTTTTTGGGAGAGACAGGGAGAAGACTCCTACAATAAATTCGAGGTGCTGGAGGAACTAGGACAGCAGGAGGTGATTCCGAGTTTGATCATTGAAGAGGTGAGAATGGCAGAGGATGGGGGAGTTGTGAAGACAGCGCCTGCCTCTCCGGAACACACAGCTGAAACAGCCTTGCCCATGCTCCTGGATGGACAAGGAGGCGGTGGGGGTCATGATGGGGAAGTGGAGGGTGGAGAGCAAGGCGCAGGGTCTGTGGTGAGGGTGGTAAGGGAGGGCCATGAAGGGGCAGAACAGCAAGGAAAAGCCCAGCCCAGTCTGGGAATTCTTCAAAAAGACAACAAGAAAGGTCCTTCAGAAAGAAGTGTGAAGGTGGGAAGGAGAAAGGACATAGATAGGATGAAATTGATTGGAGAGAATTTGGTGGAATCAGGGGCTGTGAAGCCCTTGGATGCTCACTTTTTGCCACCATCCAAATGATTGTGTTATCTTGGAATGTGAGGGGATTGAACAACGCCCTCAGACAAAAGGCTGTTCGTGAATTAGTGAGGAGTCAACATCCAGATTTCCTTTTTCTACAAGAGACAAAAGTGGCAGTGGAGTATATGTTGGATATAGCACCAAGAATATGGGGTCAAGGATCATGCCAATGCATAGGGGCACAGGGGACAGCAGGAGGATTGGCATGTTTTTGGAACCCGAGTAAGGTTAAGCCAGTGGTTTGGGTGGCTTTCAAATCGACACTATCAGTGGTCGCTCTTTGTTCGGAATCGGGAGAGTATGTACTACTGGCAAATGTGTACGCTCCAAATGATTTGCAAGGTAAGATTCTGGTTTGGAATAATATTAAGGTGGTTCGTGAGGAATTTCCTTATATGCCTTGGATTTTAGCAGGAGATTTTAATGCTATTATGGACTTATCGGAAAAAATGGGAGGAAACACAAGATTGGAGCCTTCTGTGTTTCTGCTTAGAGATAAGATCTCGGAGCTGAATTTAGTGGATATCAAGCCAAATAATGGCAGATTCACATGGAATAACAGAAGACCAGGGGATAGCTTCATAGCAGAACGGATTGACAGATTTTTAGCGTCTTGCTTTTGGGTAGGGGGTTGGTGGACTCTCAGGTTTGAGATTCTGGATTGGAGGTGCTCAGACCATTGGCCGATTAAGCTTAACATCTCGTCCGCTTTTAGGCTTAAAAAGCCGTCGTTCAGATTCCAGACTATGTGGTTGCGGGATCAGAGCTTGTTTGGCCTTATTTCGGACTGGTGGAGGGAAGGAAGGCCAGCGTATGGGATAGCAATGTTTTCGTTCGCCAAGCTTCTCCAACATGTGAAATATAGGCTCCGAAGTTGGAACAGGCACACCTTTGGGAATCTCTTCCAGGAAAAGAAAAAGGCGCTGGAGGAATTAAGGGACATTACCAGAGTGATCAGGGAGGATGGCTTAACTGTAGAACTGCTGCAAGAGGAAGCTAGGGCGGCCAAAACTTTGGAGGAGTGGGAATTGAGAGAGGAGATTTTTTGGAAGCAGAAAGCCAGGATTGACTGGCTGCAGGAAGGAGACAGAAATACAGCTTTCTTCTTCAACACGGTCAAAGCTAGGCGTCACGGCAATGTCATCAGTTCGTTGGTCACTGAGAGAGGAGAGGTTTTGTCTTCGACCAGAGATATGTGTGGTGAGGCTGAGCAGTATTTTAGAGTCCTCTTCCAGGAGGATGGACAGCGATTGGAGGGTGTGGAGGACTTGATCCTGGCTAGTATTCCTTCTTTGGTTTCTCAGGACATGAAGGATTTATTGAGGAGCCCGATATCGGAGGAGGAATTGAGGAGAGTTGTCTTTCAGATGAAGAAGGGTAAAGCACCAGGACCGAATGGATTCCCGATAGAATTTTATCAGGAGTTTTGGGAGATTATCAAGGAGGACCTCTTAGCGGTGGTTCGAGAATCCCAGGTCAGCAAACAAATGTTGAGGGCGCTGAACTCCACCTTTTTGGCCCTCATTCCTAAGGGGGAAGGAGCTGACCGCTTAAGTCAATTTCGTCCCATCTCGCTTTGTAATGTTATTTACAAAATCCTCTCGAAGCTAATTGCTGAAAGATTAAAGCGGTGCTTGAAGGAGCTGGTTTCGGAAGAGCAAAGCGGTTTTGTGGAGGGAAGGCAGATTTTGGATGGCATTGTGATTGCTACGGAAGCGGTACATTCAATGTACAATTCCAAAGAGAAGGCCATGTTTGTGAAGCTGGACATGTCTAAGGCATACGATAGGGTCAGGTGGTCCTTTTTGCGTAAGGTGTTGGAGGCCTTTGGGTTCGAGAGCGGATGGATTGAGTGGGTTATGAGCTGTATTACCTCGACCTCTTTTTCGGTGTTGGTCAATGGTGAAAACTCTAACCTCTTCGGAGCTGCGAGAGGGCTGAGGCAAGGGGATCCTCTCTCCCCTTACCTGTTTCTTCTCATGGCTGAAGGGCTGGGGAGGAAAATCAGGGAGCTCACCAGAGTTGGAGAGATCCAAGGGTGGATGTGGGGAGGTGGATTGCCGGTTCTCTCCCACCTGCAGTTCGTGGATGATGTGGCGTTGATGGGAAGGGCTACCTTGAGGGAGGCCAACAGTCTTCGTAGTTGCTTGGATACCTTTCTTGCTGCTTCGGGGCAAGCTATCAATGAAGAGAAATCTTCGATTTACTTCTTCAATACTCCTATTGCTATTCAGAGGAGAGTGGCGGAAATTCTCAGATTCCAGATTGGCAGTCTTTCGGTTCTGTATCTCGGCATCCCGATCTCCTCGGGAAGATTATCTAAGGAGTCTTGGATGGGGATTCTGAGCAAATTCAGGGATAAGGTTAACCACTGGACTCACAGGTGGCTATCGTTTGCGGGGAGGGTCCAGGTTATCTAGGCTGTGGTTCAGGCGCTTCCCCTATACAGATGTATGCTTCAGGTGGCGCCAGCCGGTTTTGTGAGGGAGCTGGATATCTTGGCTCGTCAGTTCTTATGGGTGGGGAACTTGTCAAGAACCAAGTGGAGCCTCATCAAGTGGGAGGTGGTTTGTAGTCCGAAGAGGCTTGGTGGATTGGGTTTAAGACAATCCACGCTGGTGGGCACTGCGCTTGCGGCTAAGTTATACTGGAGGTGGTGCACCGAGCGGGAGAGGAGTTGGGCCAAAACCTTAGCGCACAGATATTTTCCGGGGCAGCCTCTGGAAGATATTCCTAGATACACGTTGGTGGGAAGGGGATCGGTGATATGGGATACGCTGAAAAGAGGAGCGGACTTAATCAAAAAAGGGTTGTTCTGGATTTGCAAAAGTGGGCAGGAGGTGCAGTTTTGGTATGACTCGTGGGATGGGTTTCCTCCCATTGTGTCGCAATACCCACACCTTCAGGGTCTGGCTCAAATGTTCTGTGAGGCTGGCTGGTGTAAAGTGAGGGATTTCAAAGTTGTTGGACAGCATAATCAGCTGTGGGAAGCGAGGTGGAAGAATGCGGAGGAGTGGCCCATTAGGGGTCTGGAGGCGGATTGTGAGGAACTGAAAGGGATTTTGGCCAGTCGCACCTGTTGTCCCCTCAGGGGTGGGGACGAGCTTGCGTGGTATCCTCACCCTACTGGTAAGTATACTGTCTCAGCGGGGTATCAGGAACTTATTGTGCAGAACTTCAGGGGGATCAGAGAGGTTAACTGGTGGAAACGGATATGGAACAGCATCGCCTGGCCAAAGTGCAAGTGTTTTATGTGGATTCTTGCGTGGAATAGATGCTTAACGTGGGACAATATCAGAAGAAGGGGATTTGCTGGACCATCCTGCTGTGTTCTGTGTGGCACTCAGGAGGAGAATTCTACTCATATTTTTTTTCAATGCCAGTATACCAACTGGCTGTGGCATGCGTGGTGGAGTCTATGGGGAGGGAGCTGTATTCATGTCTCCTCCTGGAGCGAATTCTGTGCGAAGAGTGGGAGACCACCCCCTGTGGCGTGTTTTCTGCAGGATGTTTGGTTCGCCGGCCCCTCTTTTGTGCTTTGGCAGGTCTGGCTGGAGCGCAACCGGCGGATTTTTAGGGACACGCAGCTGGAGGCCGCCCAAGTCTGGCAGAGAATATTGAATATGATTCAAGAGACAGTCCGTGCCAAAGGAGAGGCGACTTTGCCATTGGGGCAAAGGGATGCGGAGCTGGCAGGCCGTTTGAATTTGAAATTCTTTCGCCCAGTCGATGAGTTTGGTAGGAGAAGGAGTGTTGGGAGGCAGAGGATTCAGAGGGTGGGGAGATGGACGCCCCCCCAAGCGGGTTTTTTGAAAGTTAATACGGACGGCTCGTCTCGTGGTAACCCGGGTCTGGCGGGTATTGGAGGGGTTGCTAGGGATGAGGCGAGCTCGGTGATTTTCATGTTTTCTGCCCACAGGGGTATTCAGACGGTCAACCAAATGGAAGGTCTGGCCATCTTATTCGCGATTCGGAAAGCTTATGAGCTAGGATGGCGCCGTGTGGTTTGTGAGGCCGATTCGCTTATCATGATTAATATGATCTGGGATGGTGCGACGTCAGGAGTTAGCTGGCGACTCTCTTTGATTGTTCAACAGATCCGGCAAGTTAGTAGGCTTATGGAGTCCGTGTTTTTTGATCATATTCCGAGAGAACGGAATAGAGCTGCTGATTGCTTGGCGAAGCGGGCTTCGGAGAGCCCTGTAGAGTGGCTGGTCGCTGATGTGGATTCGCTACCGGCAGAAATCAAGGAAGATATGGTGAGAATTCTTCATGAAGACAGGAATGGTATAGACGAATGAGGTTGGGTGTTGCCCTGTCGGGCTTGTTTTTGTTTGGTTTTGGTGTTGCTTGTTCTGCTTTGTACTTTGGTTTTCCGTTTTTTAATAAAAGTTTTTACCCCTGACTTTATTAAAAAAAAACAATATGCATCTATTTTCATTATATATATATATATATATATGTGTGTGTGTGTGTGTGTGTGTGTGTATTGTGGTTGTGGCTCCTTATGGAGTGCAAGTCCATACACGTCTACTTTCTATGTTTAACAATTGTATCGTGAAAGTGACTTTCTTTTATTCCATTCAAAAATCGTGGCTAGTGTATGTTATGTTTTTATAAGAAGTTTTTATTTTCCATTTAAAAACATGGTAGAGGGAAAACCTTTGGTTGTGGCTCCGTATGGAGTGCAAGTCTATACACATCTACTTTATGTGTTTAGCAATTGTATCGTGAAAGTGACTTTCTTTTGTTCCATTCCAAAATCATGGCTAGTGTATGTTATGTTTTTATAAGAAGTTTCTATTTTCCATTTAAAAACATGGTAGAGGGAAAACCTTATTTAAATGGGTAAGTAATTATATATAATTAAAAATTATATAGTGGTTATTAAACTATTATATCATGAAAGTAACTTTCTTCCATCCCATCACAAATCTTCTATTGGCAAAGGTATATTTGATTTCACATTATTGTGAATTAACGAGAAGTGTGATGGGAAACCCACATTTAGTTGGTTTAAAATTTATAAGTATAAATATACAATCATTACAATTTAAATTTGGTAAATATATAATGAATATAGGTAGATAGTATTTAGGTGAAAATATGAAATTATATAATTTAATATAATATATCATATTTTATTGATTATTATGTAATTGAAATTTACATAATAGATATTAAACTAATAACTTGTTATAAATCTATGTAATTATAACAGGATTTTGCCATTTAAAACATATCATAAGTGAAATTTGTTGAGATAGATATAAATTAAATACTATAAAAGCATATAATTTGATTGTAGACATTATTTTATACTCTGTGAATAAATTACATAGGGGTAGGGGATATTATCTCTTTTCTTAATATTCAAGGTCTTTATATGAAATGAAAGACATTATAAGGCTCATGAAGAAATCAACAAAATATGTTTGAAAATGAAAATGATTGAATTGTGGAAATACATATTTTGTATTAGTTTAAAATTACAAAAAATGGATGATTAGAGCCTTTCATTAATTTTGTTGGTTTTAGGGGAAGCCAAACTCAATTTTTCTAGAAAATGACTAATAGATCCTTGTTTTCTTAAATGTAGTTATTTTATACAAATAATTGAATTACACTTTAAATTATTCTATTATAATTAAGATAATATAGACTTTTATTGTCATATTTGGTTGGCATGGTTTTGTCAATGTATGCTTAATTATGTCAGATATTACATGTATGTGATCTTGATCCTTAGATTAGTTTACCCAAATGGTGAGCCTATGCTTTGGATTATTTATCTATTATGTATATTATGGGGCTTGCATTGATGATACTACCCAAGTAGTGAGATGATTTCTCAAGCCTAATTAGCATCACCAATGATGGGTATGGGTAACCCGATCAAGTGATGTGTTATGAATTTGACTAACCTAGATGATCATATGTTATTTAAAACTTTGGTCATAGTAATGTTAGATTAACATTGTCAATTCATATGTATGATTTTTATGTTATGCGATATCATAATAGAAACATATTTTTTTTATGATACATGTCATGTAGTAGAATCTTACAGCACATGGGGGTACTAGCATGTCTCAATCTGGATTCCTGCACCATTTTATCTACCTATCCTTGAAGGGAGGGCCATTCCCTGATAGGAGATTGTGCAAGAGATTGTTGGTCTATGGTTGAAGTGGTAAAGAGCTCAGATGATACTCTCCCTCCCCCATTGTAGTATATTCTTAGAGACAACACTTGAGGTTATCATAGACACATGAGTTGGTACAACTTAACCTCTAAAGAGTTAGATATCTTTATATTGTATATAAGGCTAATTGACTATTAAATTTATAAATGTAATGTTATTTTTCATAAATGGTCATTATTATATTATGAGACTATCCATAGATGTGTCATTAAACATGTATGTCTAATGTGTATTTAGACATGGTAACTTATATATTTTGTGACTGAGACAAACCTACTTCTATGCTAGAGACCATGAGAAGTTTTCCTATGTATAATTATGTGTTTATGTATAACTATTTATATGCATATATGTTATGTGATAATGTATGTTTTTGACATCCTAGATTATGTGAGTTTTAATGCAAGTTATATTGTTTAGAGGCCTATTGAGTCTTCTCACTATAGTTAATGAACATGGTTATCCTTATGTATGTAATTTTCTAGTAATCACGTATACCTTTAGTAGTTTGGTATAACTACATCTATCCCTAATTCTGTGTATGTAGGTGACATCACAAATATGTATGATAGCTCAAAGAGTGAGCATGGGTGTAGGAAACTAACCTTGATAGGTATTTATTAGTATGACATATATTATAAATGCTAGTGAAAATAAATAGCCTTTTTTGTAGCATAGTACTATTATGCAAACTTGTCAGCAAGATCAAGTTTGTCGCATCTTGTAAGGATGAAAACTTGTGCATGGTATTTTTTATGAAAAAGTTAAATGTGCAAGTGACTAGACATTTCTAAAATAACATAGAACATCATGAGATGTACCTAGCGATTATGTTCTCTTCAGATTATTGTTGAACATATACTCAGATAGTATAATCCTGACTTACTTTATTATTATGGTGGGGTGTAAGATTGTTGTTGGTGTTCAACCGGATGCTCAAGCACAAAGACCTATGATAGTATGGGATGTCATAGAGTTTTACAATACAAAAAGTACCTGGATGGTACATATTATATATGTTATATCTTGGCCCATACCTAAATAAATATATAAGTTATGGTTATTAATGTTTGGGTAGAGTGATCATGAACTACGATAGTTTGGGATATCATAAGATACTTAAGCTTAGATGTATATACTTGGGTGGTACATACTGTAGTTTTATGTTTGAAATACCATCTAAATTTATTTTTATAATGATTTTTTTAGTTTTTACTTGAGTAATATATTCATGGCAATTAACAGGACAACATGTACACATGCATACAATATTGAGAGTATAAATGAATGATAGGTTCAACTATTATGTTATGTATGTCTCACTTTGTTTTGTATACTTAGTTATGTCTAGCATATGATTCTGTATGGAGACAGGAATGTAGATTCCTTCATCATTACTTATATATAGGTTTTTATGTGAGAGTGCTTGGGTAAGCACATAACCCTAAATAGTAAGGTGTTATATTTGAGTGTGTCATTTAGCTATGGGATTGTAGACTAGAGATTTAGAAGCTCATCTATGTCATGAGTATTTTTTCCCCTATTTGGATTAGAGTGTCAACCCCTTCAATGGTGACATCTCATGGAGGAGACCATCACATTTGAAAGGAGAACTATATCAGACCCTGATTCTGAGGAGCAGATTTGTAGGTTGCCCAAGATTATGGTAGGGCATCAGGTCTAGATCCTTAGGCCAAGTTAGGGTAGACTTGATCACATACCAATCCATGTAATTGGTTGAACTAGTACCAATACTTAGTATGGGAATTTATATTGTGCTAATTTTCTTAGTGAGATAGTGAACTTTTTGTATCTTATATTTTATTATAGTGCTTACAATATTGAAATGTTGAAACTATTTACTACTTGAATTTGCTAATTATATGATGGACTATAGTATTCTAGAAACTGTGGTTGAATGAATGTTAAATATTTAGATTTTTTTAAATTACTGTATTTTCTAAGTATGATTAGGTAGGTTGTTACAATGCAAAAGGGTTATACAAGCCACAAGTCGGTTACACATATCCCTAAACATACTAACAATTAAAGGAATAGCATGCCCCTCCCTTTCAAAAAAATGTTATCCTCAACTTTGAAGTAATATTTAATGTTGTTTTATGAAGGATTCATCCTCCAAGGTAACATCTTTAGAAGGTAGAGTTTTTCCATTTGATCAGATACTCTATAATCATTCTCGACTGTAGCTGCTTAGTGTGCATTTGAAGGACTGCTTTAGGATCAAGAATAACTCTCCCTTCTTCATCTAATTATGGTAACTTGGTTTGAGTGGAAACTCTATGTCCAATGACCTTATTAAGTTAATATACATGAAATATTGGATGAATGCGAGTCGATGGAGGAAATTTCAACTTGTAGGCCACACTACCAATTTTATACAAGATCTGATAAGGGCCATAATACTTGGGAGACAACTTGTTATCCTTTTTTATTGTTTCAAGGAAATTTAATTATATGGATAAAAGTGAATAAATACTCAATCACCAATTTCAAAATTCCTCTCACTCCTGTGTTGATATGCTTATTGCTTCATATGATTTTGGCCACACTACTAATTTTATATTAGATCTAATAAGGGCCATAATACTTGGGAGACAACTTGTTATCCTTTTTTATTACTTCGATGGCATTTAATTATATGGATACAAGTGAATAAATACCCAATCACCAATTTCAAAATTCCTCTCACTCCTATGTTGATATGCTTATTGCTTTATATGATTTTGGGTCAAAGCTAAATTTTCATGCAAATTAACAAGGACTTCCTATTGATGTTGAAGGTGTTCCACCACTACACGCACCTTTGGGTGGAACTTCAAGGGTGATGTGAGGTATGGAGGATGGTATCCATAAAATTTCATAAAAGGAGACATTTTGGATTAACTATGCACTAAATTATTATACCACCAATTTAGCCAGGGGTAGCCATTAAACCCATTTATCTTATTTATCTAACACAATGCAATGAAGGTACCCTTCTAGACATTTTTTGACTACCTCAATTTACCCATCAGATTGATAATGATAGGATGATCTATGAGCCAATTGGGTTTCCAAAAATGCAAATAATTCTATCCAAAAATTACTAGTGAATATAGGATCTCGATCACTGATAATAATCTTAGGAATATCATGCAATTTTTAAACTATATTGAGAAAGGAAGAAGCTAATATATTGGCCACTAATGGCTATGATAAATAATAAAAATGAGCATAATTTTTGATTTTATCCACAACAACCATGATGAAATTTCTACCTTCATATTGTGGTAACCCAGTAATGAAATCCATAAACACCTCTTCCCATCGTTGACTAGGGATGGATAAGGGTTGTAAAAGACTTAGGGTTTTAATTATTTCACCTTTATTTTACTGATAGACCATACATTTGGCCACATATTTCCTTACATCTCCTTTGATTCTTTTCCAAAAAAACCTTCTTGACCCTATGATAGGTTTTCAAAAAACCTGAGTGACTGCCAAGTGGAGATGCATGAATTTCTTGAAAGATTTTCTATTTGAGAAGAGAATTTTGACATAGATATAATCTATATTTTTACCATAATACATTCCCATTCCATGTAGAATTTTTAATCCCATCTAAACCATGTTATAGATTATGAATCGATGCATGGGTAGCATTATCATTCTCCCATTTCGACCTTGCTTCCTTGAGCCAATCTGCCTACTAAATTGTCATGGCACATAATAATGCCTCGACTGGTTCATCTTGCATGGATAGTGCATTGACCATCAAATTTTAATTTCCTTTCTTTTAGACAATTTCAAAATCAAATCCTAACATTTTCATCACCCATTTTTTTCTTTAAATGACAACTGTTGCTCTAAAAAATATTTAAGGATATCATGATCAGTCTTTACTTGAAAGTGACGACCCAATAGATAAGGTCTCCATTATTTGACTACATGTAAAATAACCATCATCTCTTTTTAATAGATTTTTTTGAACCTAGTTTTACCCTTCAATTGAAAACTTTTAAAGGTAATAATCCTACACTCTTGCATGAGTATTGTACACATACCATATCCACATGCATCACATTCAACCACAAATTTTTTATTAAAATTTAGAGTGGCCAATACTAGAGTGGTGTACATATCCATTTTCAACTATTGAAATGTGTTGGTAGTTGTATCATTCCACTATATGGAGTCCTTATTCAATAAAGAAGTGAGTGGTGATGTAATACTACCATATTGTTTGACAAACCTGTGATAGTAACCAGTGAGCCCTAAAAATCCCTATAGTTGCTTGAGTGTCTTGGAAATATTGCACTCCATGATGGCTTGAAATTTTTTAAGATCAAATTTAACTCCCTCATGTGATACAATATGACCCAAATATTCCACTTCTGAAACTCCAATATCACATTGGGACAATTTAGCATACAACTGATTTTGCTAAAAAATTAAGTAGATGTTTCACATGCTACAAATGGTCTTCTCAATTTTTATTGTAAATAAGGATGTCATCAAAAATCACAAGTAAAAACTCTCTAAAAAATGGCCTAAAAAATGTATTCATAAAACTATAAAAGGTGGATGGTGTATTGGTGAGACTAAAAGTCATGACCAAAAATTCATAATGGCCTTCATGAGTACAAAAAGTTGTTTAAGGAATGTTCTCCTCATGGATCTGGATTTCATGATACCTAGAAGATCTAATTTGGTAAAATAAATAACATCATGTAATTCATCTAAAAAATCATCAATTATAGGAATATGAAACTTATCTTTGATAATGAACTTGTTGAGCTCTCTATAATCTAAGCACATCCTCCAAGTTGCATCCTTGTTTTGCACCATGACTACTAGAGAAGAATATTCACTTTGGCTATGTTGAATGGTTCCTGCCTCTAATAACTCTTGTACCATTTTTTTCAATTTCACTCCTTTGGGTATAAGGATATCTATATGGTCTGATAATGGGTGGCATACTTTTAAGAATGGTCATTGGCATGATCATGGGTACAACTAGGAGGAAGACCTTTCGTCATGGGGTCAAAAATAATTGAATGTTCATCTGAATTGTTGTAAATCAGGATGGGTAGACTCATTATTTTGTTGAACACCAATGGAAAATAAGTGCACCACAAATACTTCAACACCTTTTGTAACATCTTGTTCATCTGATGTGAACTAACCACTTGTGGAGATTTAAATCTTAATCCCCATAGTTCTATTAGCTTACCTTCATAATGAAAGCTCATGAATAATTCTTAAAAATTCTTCTCAATAGTACCCAATGTGGTGAGCCATTGTACTCCCAAAACAATGTCAATCCCACACATAGGAATATCAAACATAGGATAATCTAGCAAGTAGTCCCCCATTGCAAACTTAATACTATGGCATTTTTTAGAATAATTAATTGTACCACCATCTACAATCATGATTTGTAATTCTGGTGTTGGGTAGATGAAACAATTCAAATGAAAATCCAACTTACTATTGATGAAATTATGGGTACTTATTGAGTCAATCAATCAACACCGTGACCTTCTATTTCTTAAGGAAACCTACCACCTTAAGAGTCTGAGTAGAAATACATGCAAGGGTATGGTGGGAGATAGTAGGTTGAGAATATACAGCTTCATCCTTAGGTCCTTAAAAAGCCTCACCAGATGCCTCCTCATCTTCTTCATCCTCATTGGCCCCTTCGATGTAAAATAAATTCTTTTTAACACATCAATGACCTTTATTGCATTTGTTGTCATAAACATGACACAACCCTTTAGCATGTTTCTCCTCAATTTGTTTCAGTGTTAATCTAGTAGGTTGAGGTAGTGATGGAGATAGGAAGGTGCATTCCTAGTTAATACTGAAAGGATGATGTTTGCTCAGCTATTTTTCTTCTGATAAGCATGCCCTTGGTATAGCTTTAGATATAGTTGTGGGGTTAAACATGTGAACCTCCAATTAAATACTATCTTTTAGTCCACCTAGAAAAAGGTCAGTCAGATTTGCCTCAGTGATGTCCTCCACATGTAAGGATACATTCTAAAATTGATGAATACAATCCCTCATTGTTCTTATTTATCATAGTTTGGTTAACTGGCTCAATTAGTTTGTAGAAACATTATCTTGATAGTGAGACATTAGTTCATCAGAGAATACTGACCATGTAACAGGAGCATGAATCTTCTTATTTTAAACACACAACCAATGATACCAAATGAATGGCTTAATTTCTAGATACATAGATGACATGACCACCTTTTGAGAGCTAGGATTTTGGTTCAGATCAAATATATTTTCAATTTGAGTGATCCAAGTGAGTGGATATTTATCATCAAACTTGTGCAAGTCCACTTTTGACAACATCAGTTTCACCCCTATATTAGTGGTGTTAGTGTTGAGAGGAGGATGACTAGAAGGAAAAAGTGGAAGATTATTGAGTGGAAAATGAGATGAAATAGTAGTCAATTATGTCATGATATTCTACAACTAATTATTCACACTATTAAGCTCCCCTTACATTTCTAACATTTGAGTTTGGACTTGCACATCCTTCTACATCAAGCTTTATAGATTTGACTGAATCTAAGAAATAATATTTGGAGACATCATATTAGAGGTTTTAGACTCCATATCATTCCCTAAAGGAGTTTTAAGGGTGTCTTTCCCTTTCCCCCATCTACAAGTGTTAAGACCAACCATAAGAAGGCTTGATGGTGAACCTTATTTTTCCCCATTGACCCAAATTTGACCACAAATATTTTTAAATATGTTAGCCTCAAATCACAAATATCAAATAATAGACCCAAACTAAGTTTAAAAATGTAAATAAATTTGAAAAATTCTACAAATTGTGCACTATGGAGCAAATTCATGAAAAACCCAAAAATAGAGATAACTTTTGAAAAATAGATCCAAATGAGCTGAATTTTTTATGAAATCTTACGTAAAATATTTTCTCACCTAAATTAAAAACATTGCATATAAATTCATAACTATTTATGAGATATATCCAAATTCCAAGATCTAGGGTTTTTGACCTAATTATCACCCAAATCGATGCTCTAATACCACTTATAATGATATTACTTCACCAAATAAATAGAATGACAACAATATATCATAATTATATGAAAATATATCAAAAAAATTGAATAATATATAAGCCACTTTGAGGGAGAAACCTTCCAAATGCTTGTAATAAGAAATGAATACTCCAATATGATGATGAACAATTAACCCTACCTTCTATATATAGTCTACCAAGGCCATGGAAAACCCATAGGTTGACCTACTAAGTAAATGAGTGTATATAGAAATGTAAAATAATATTCAAAATGTTTATGCAAGCCATAATTCATCTACACATATCCCTCAACACATCAATGTTTAAGGGCATAGCAGAATCAAACTTCTTATACCATTACCTAGGTTACTATTTCAAGTCATACAATGATTTTATGAGCTTGCAATTTTATTTTATTTTTCTATCTTATAAAAAAATTGCAAGTTGTTCCATGTATATATATCCTCTTATAAATATCCATGCAAGAATGTTTTTTTAACATCTAACTGCTCTAACTCCAAATCAAGTAAAACCACTAATTTTAAAACAACTTAAATTGAAACAATTTTAACAACTGGTGAAAATTTTTCATGGTAATCAGTACCTTATTTATGTTTAAATCCTTTTACTATGAATTTGGTCATGTACCTTTCAGTTTTATCATCAACACCTATCTTTCATTTGTAAACCCATTTGCAGCCAACTAGTTTTTTGCCTTTTGGGAGTTCTACTAGGTCCCATGACTTGTTCTTATCCAAGGCATCCATTTTCTCTTGCATTAACCCTTTCCATTTAACATTATCAGCATCTTCCAATACTTCCTAATAATAACTAGGTTCCTCATCATTAGAAATCAATGCAATTAAAATATTAGGATTATAGTTACTAGGAGGATGCCAGACCCATGTAGATCTCCATATTGGTTGTGGAGGTGTTTCCTCATGTTCTGACCTCCATTCTGATTGTTGAGCTATTTCCTCAAGTTATTTTAGATCTTCAACATCTTCACCATCCAAAAAAGGTTGAATTTATTCATTTTTAGAATCTGAAGATGGCTCGATTTCAACTTTGACATGTTGATGTTTAGGTTCCTATTTTCCTTTCATTTATACATCCAATTTTAGAAAATATGATTCATCAACTTGTATGTCTCTACTAATGATGATTTTGTGGGAATTGGGATCCCACATTTTGTATCCCTTAACACCATATCCTTTACCATACCTAACAAAGATGTAATTCTTTTATCTTGGGTCTAACTTTAAACATTGATTCTTATTAGTAAATGCATAAATATTACAACCATAAAAAACTTAAAATCTGAATAATCACGTGGCTAACCTATCCATACCTCTTCAAGAATCTTACAGTCTATTACAATTAATGGTGAGTAATTTAATAGGTAGAATTTTTTATAAATTCTTTTACCCATAAACACTTATCTAAATTTGCATTGTTGAGCATGTTCCTTGCTCTCTCTAGAAGAGTCTTGTTCATGTATTAGAAAAACCCATTTTGTTAGGGTGTAGAGCTAGTGGTTTTATGTCTTTCTATCTATATTCCTTGTAATAGTTCTTAAATTCAAGGATGTGGAATCACCTCTATTATATGTTCTTAAAAATTTAATTGACCTACCAGTTTTCTTCTCAACCAAAGCTCTAAATTGCTTAAATACACTAAAAACATTAGACTTTCTTTTCAGATAATATACCCATACTTTATAGAGTAATCATCTATAAACATTACAAAATGCAATGATCCATGATATAAAATTATATGGGCTAGACCCCACACATCAGATTGAATATACTCAAGAATATCTTTACTAACATGACTTCTTGCACTAAACTTCCATCTACTTTATTTCTCAAAAACATAGTGCTTAAAAAAATCTAAATCTAAAGATTTTAAACTAGGAAATAACTCATTATTTTTTATTACCTTTAACCCTTTCTCACTCATGTGGCCAAAATTTAGATGCCATAAATGAGCATGATCTTTTCTTGTTTTAGATTCTATAACTATTTGACTAATATATGCACTCCCTTGTAATGTGTAAAGGTTCCCAACTTTTAGAGCCTTCATTATGAATAAAGAACCCTTAGACACCTTAAGAGTTGCACCTTGACCTATGAACTTATAACTATAGGATATAAATCACTCAAAGAAATAAAAATTCATTTAATTTTTGGTACATGTCTTACTTTTATTAGAGTCCTTATAATGCCATAAATTTTTTTATCTTAATGCTACTAATCCCTTTAGTCTTACAAGAAACATTATTTCTCAAAAGAATATAACTTTTGTCAAGGGCTTGGTAAGAAGAAAACCAACTCCTATGTGAATACGTGATGTGTAGTACCCAAATCTAATACCATTCATGATGATAAGAGGAAAATAATAAATAGATAAAACTTAGTCACTCATACCTTCACTTGTTTCTTCCTGATTCACTTCCTTGGTGGATTCTTCACTCTTTTCAACTTTTTTCTTTTCCATCAATCCTTCTTAAGATGTCCGACTTACCACATTGTCAACACTTTTCCTTACTCTTCCTAGATTCTGACTTAGATTTAGATATGCCCATGGAATTTTTCCCTCTTTTTCTAGATCTTCCCCTAACAACCATAACTTCAAGCATATAAGTCTCTAGACTAGATTTTCTCCTCATCTTCTCAACCAATAATACTCCCAAAACAAAATCATAGTCAAGCTCATCAGTAGTACTGAAGTTAATGGAAGTTACTATATGATCCCAAGAATCTAGTAAAGTACATAATAAGGTGACTACCTTATCTTCATCATCCACTTTCATACTAATACTAGTCAACTAGCATAACAGAGTATTGAAAATATTTAAATGATCAATAATTTTCATACCTTCTTTCATTCACAATGTATATAATTGCCTCTTCAAGTAAATATGATTTGTTATAGATTTCATCATGTACATTCCTTCTAATCTGGTCCATAAGCCTAATGCAGTCTTTTCTATAGATATGTTGAAAAGAACCTCATCTGCTAAATATAATCATATTGTACTAAGATTTTTTATATCCAACTCTTCCTAGTCATCATCATAGGTTTCTTTACCTTTTTGTCCAGGGCTTTGTGCAAACCCTATGGGACTAGCACATCATGTGTTTTAAGTTTCCATAACTCAAAATTGTTCTTGTCATTAAACTTCTCCACCTCAAACTTTACATGTGTAACTTTTGCCATTGATGATATAGAAAATAACACCAAATATAAAACATATTTGCTAAAAAATAAGAGTGACCTCACTCTGATACCACTTGTTATTATTTTGTTACTATAGAGTGCACGGTTTCCTAATATATCATACAATTTATATTAATATTTTAATTAGAAAGTTAGAAGCTGATTCATTATAAAAATTTTACTATAAATGTTCCATCCACATAGAGGGATTTACTCTAAATGATGCAACGCTTATGTGTTTTTGTGTCAAGTTAATAGAGGGAAAACATAAATCCTCATTAACAAGCTTTACATCATGAATCAGTTCATATAGGGTGTGGATAGTAGGTGAGCCACAAAACTATGGAAGAGTTATATTAGTATTTATATATGGACTGCATAGTGTAGAAAAAACAAATTTAGTTGTAATGTATAGAAAAATGCATTAGTTAAAAACATTCAAAAAATTGTGAAGATAATGCATATATATTTATAAGATTTCAAAGTGTGAAAGAATTGGCTTGATTTTTTTACAAAAAATGTGTATAATTTCATAATCTGCTACTTTTCATTAAGTGTTGGTGAGTTACTACAATCAATACATCTATTTAGGCTAGAGACTATGCAAAGAAATAAAATCATGTGTATATAGTACATATCATATAGAGAAACTATAATTATCAAACACATAAGGGAACATAGACCAGTATATGAGGAAGATTGAGGTGACATAATTATTGAAATTAGAAGAAGAGTGAAATCTTTATAAAATGTTTGGATGATATTTATAGAAGAAATATGATAATTTTGTGGTCTAGTGTACTTATTAATGGTTGTGGCATTTTTACTAATAGTGCAAGATGTAAGCAAAATACTACACATAACTTATTTATTATTTAAATATGATAGAGATGGCTTTATCTTAACAAATATTAATGGTGTCCATAATATAAATGGAATAGTTATTGCAAGGCCAGTTTAAAATGATGTCACAATAAATATGTATGTAGTTGTATGCACCCTAAATTAGTCAAGCAACCACACATATCATGTTTTTTCATAGTCCTTTCAAAGGAGACTCTAATTGGAGAATATGAGCCTTATTCACATTAGTCATGTCTTTTATTTTACTTATCTTGGTCTTGTTTCATTCTTGAGTCACCTTTTTATCCATAACCAGTCATCCAAAACCTTTTGACCAATCATTCCACCTCAATTAGACAATGTTCCCCATGTTAATTATATCCCCCCAAGTCCCAAGCCTGTAAGATAGAGGTGTTGAGATTGAACTATAGCATTGGACCCTAGGGTGTCTCACTTTTGATGCTCTTGTTCTTTTTCATTTTGAGTCCCAATGGTCATTTCTCTTCGCTCAAGAGGTCCTAAACCCTTCTTAGCCCTTCCCTTAAGTTTTGTTTACCTTTTTGATGTCGGCTAATGTGAATAAAACTCCAAAATTTGAAATAAAGAGTCTTCTATATAAAGGACTTCACAAGGTATTTTATATCTATCACTTACTACTTTGGCACAATATATAATTAAAAATTAGTTAATAATATAGCTCAACATTCTGCATCACACATAGATTTTGCATGTTTGATCAAGGAAGGGCCTAGGTGAAAGTTCATTCTTGCATCTATCATGTGTACTGATTATGTACATTCCCTAAGGGATAACTACATTTGATCGGAGACCCTAGCTTGAGGGTTAATGTAGGCAATGATTAAGATAGTAGGGGTTCTAGATTATGTGATCATACTTCCCCTAACCCAAAATTTCCCCCTTTTTATTTTGATGTATTTGTTGTTTTTTGTGTGTAGATAAACCCAAGGTTTAAAGATTAAAATAGTTATATAAGGAGCTATGTCGACATTCGTCACTCAAAGTTTCATAGGTAAACTCATACAGGGACATAAAATAAACCCCATAAATCTCAGATCTCTGTGACCAATTTGGATAATAGCGGCAGGAGTAGACAATAGTATCAGACCATGAAGGGTCTTATTTTTGGCACTTCTATCCTTTCATCAAATGAAAACTAGATCCAAATTCACAACACTGTCTTAGTTCTGTGCAACAATTTTCAACCCCTAAATCATTTATTTTATCATGTTTTTCTAGATAAGTTACTTCTTTTCCCTATATAATTGATTTGATTAAATTGATATAAATCTATATTTTAATTTATTTAATTCCATTTTCCCCCTTACTTTAGACCCTTTATTATTTAATAATTAGACCCTAGTTTTCTAAAAATAATAAAATATTTGGTGAACCCGACTTAATTTGAATAAAATTTCAAACCCTAGGTACCCTTAGGGTTTTTCCTACATATTTTTGTGCCAAAATTCAATTTCTAATTTCTAATTTTTGTATAAATTTTTATGCATTTATTTTATTCAAATTTATTTTATTGCAATAATTTTCAAAACTTCTAAAACCCCAACCCAAAACCCTAGATTTCCAAACTAGGTCCTCAAACCCCAAGCCTTCCTTATAATTTTTAAATAAAATTTTTGAAATTTTTATAAATTGTTTGGAGTGTCAAAAATATTTTCAAAATCTCTATATTAGTAGTTATTCTTACAAAAAAATTCAATTTTAAATTTTTGATTTTTGTATAAATTTTTGTGCATTTATCTTATTCAAATTTATTTTAGAATTTAAATTATTTGTAATAATTTTCAAAAATTCTAAAACCCCAACTTAAAACCCTAGATTTCCAAACTAGGTCCTCAAACCCCAAACTTTCCTTACAATTTTTAGATAAAAATTTTGGAATTTTTGCAAATTGTTTGAAGTGTCAAAAATATTTTCAAAATCTCTATGTTGACAGTTATTCTTGTAGTTATTTTCTTAATATTACTTTTACATATTCTCTTTGGTGAAAGTAATAAAATGGCCACTAAGGCAATTCTTCCCTCTCATCCCATAGATCTATCTATAAATTTTTATCATAATTATGATAATGAATGGACAAATTTACAAAATTGCACATTAGCTAAAAATGTAGAAAATGATTTCATTTACAATGAAGATAATTACTATTGTTTTAATGAGGAATATGATGATACATATAAAATTGAAGATACATCTTCTTCTCTCAAACATATCTCTTTTCTTCCCTCTTCTAAAGAAAATAATTTTGATAAATGGGAAAGGTACTTTTCACCCATTCTCCTATGCACAATGCACTAAATGAACAAATTAATAAGGAATTTCCAAGTTAATATCTCATTGGTGATAAGCTGCTTCCATTTGAGCCTAATCTCTCTCTCTCTTTTACTACTTTTATGTTCAAATTACAATAATATAAATGTAATAAAATCAAATTTTCCAATGCATAGTTCAAATGATCAATGTCATGTTATTAATTCTACTTTGTCATCTCAAACAATGGCAAAAGAATGTTTAAATGATAACTCTCTTACATTTACTTCTCACTTTGCAAATGAAAATAAAGCATGCACTCCATTCAAGGATAACATAGATGCACATAATATTCCAATTTCACATTATAATTTATTGCATATTAGAAAAGAATTAACATCTTCTCTTACCCCTCTCCCTAGTGATGACAAAATTGATAATGAAATGGATAGTGAAAATGCAAATGAATATGAAAATGAGAGTGAATATGAATAAAAACTTTGATTGTGATAATGCATGGAATAATGATGACTATTATGCACCTAGTGAAGAAGAAAATGTATCTCATGCTTCTAACTCTTCTCTCACTCCTCCCAAACATAATGCACTGTAAAATGTTGTTTCTACTTCTATGCATGATTCTATTTCAAATGATGCACATGTTAATTATAACATCACATCTTCTACGCAATTAGAATGTGATTCACTAAATAATAAAGATATCAATGAATCTCCCAAGCCACCCCTACTACAATGGCACCTATTTCTCACTCTTCACCCAAATATAATGGTAGCCCACATCTATCTACTAAGGTCCAAGTTACCATTCCTCCAAAGCTTCAAGTGAGCACACCCCCTCTCTATGATCTAATTTCTAAATGTAGCATTCCCATGGCTAAAATAAATGATCAAATTCAATGACTAAATGAACCACTTCAATATGCTAATATACCATCCCAAGAGATTATTTCTTTAATTCATGCAGGTTGTGAATTACAACACCAAGTACATCTCCTTACCTTAGAAAATAAGGCTTATAAGTCTTGGATGGATGCCAACGACTTACATGGTAACCCTCTTTTGAAGACATTTGTAAAAGCTTCATTGCCTAAGACTTTATAGATACCATCATTGTCTCACTTTAATGGAATTGGAGATCCATTTATACACCTTCAAGCCTTTTAGAAGGTTTTGCCATCTCATGTGAGTCTTTTGATTCTACTTAAGTTATTCTAGCAGACATTAGCAGGTAGTGTACAAAATTGGTTCTTTCATCTAGTCCATGTTGGTTCCTTGCATACATTGATGATTTAGAGGAGGCATTTATCAGATTTTACATAGCAAACATGAAACCTCATATTACATATGAGAAATTTATTGCATTGCATCAAAATACTTCAAATCTAGTTAGTGATTATATCTTAAAATTCAAGATGCACATGTTAAGATTGATCTATAAACCAATAGATTTTGAGGTCCATCATATTTTTATTATGGGGTTTTTATCTCCAAATCCTACACCTAAGGAGAGTGTTTAATCCTCTTCCAAATTTGGGTAATGTTGGAACATATCTAGGCATGTGGGTATACCCATAGGGAAATGAACCTCTAGATTTAGAGGGCTAGCTCTTTAAATGTATCTTTGAAACAACAACCTCTGTCTAAACTAGTTTTCTTGAAGGGAAAAGAGTTAGAAATTTCATAAATAAAACTTGTTGCATTAAGAAAACTTGTTCTAAGAATGGTGATGTAACAATATTATCTTCCAAATGAATACCATACCCTAGTGCATGATACAAAAAAATGCATAGACTATTTCTAGGCTCTCAAGATTCTAACATAAATATTTTTGTATTATGAAATGACACAAGGTAAATGAACTAAAAGATAAGTTGTACATTCCAAAAATAGTTATACACATGCAAAAATTCAACACACTTGGATGCACTCTATATGACCTGTTATACCCAAAACCCTTGCTTAGGCATGAAGTACAAAGGAAAGAAGGATAAAAACCATCACTTTTTATCACTATACATCACTTACACCCTCAGGCAATTTCTCAAAACTTTAAAGAAAATAGACTTGTACTAATGCTTAAAGGTAGGATATCATTCTAGCAGGGCTTTGTCATACTCTGTGTGGTCTCTCTTTTACACTAACCCAAGGGTTATATTTATATTAAAGAGGAAGAGAGAGGAGGAGACGTTTAACACTAAGATAAGGAATCAATTTGTTAAAAGTCTCCATCTTCAGCTACAACCATCTTTGTCAGTGATGCTCATTTGATCCATTTGATTGATCCATGTCACTTCCCTTGTTATGCAGCTAGCTTGATCTTCTCAAAGATGCTTTCCCAATAGTTACACTAACAAAAATAAGATATTTTTGAGCTGAGTAATGGCATCAATTAATTATGCAAATGAGAATCTACTTGTTTTAGATTTGTCCTGATGCCTAACAGCTTCTCACTGGACCATTGAGGTGTGCAGTGGCATGGAAAAGAGTCACTTTCATTCTATTTATCCTTAGTGAGTCATCACTTGGAGACTACATGTATGCCTACATCGCATTGGTTAGAACTATTTGAAAACTCATTTCAATAAGCTCCTTAGCCTTTTGCTCCTTTTAATTGGCCATCACAAAATGACATGGATCGTGACCTGATTAATGGTGAGATGAACCTTTTGATGGGCTTTAGAAAATGAAGAACATGATCCCTTGGATCTATTTTGGATGAGTAAGTTGGGTTTTTAAGCCTGAGTTGCTTTTACTTATAAAACTTTATAAGTCAAGTAATTCAGAAAGCTCGATTAGGTCTTTTATTGGATGAAGAACTATGAGCCTTCAGATCTACCTGAGACCCACTATTTTGAGCCTTCAAACAAAAAATTTGAAAGAATTCCTTTGAGACCTAGGGAAAAAACCCATATAAGACTTTACTAAAAGAAATAACACATTAGGAATGCTAACCACAAAGGGATTTCAAAGGGAAAAAGACTTGACATTTTTTGATAAGAGAAATAAACAAATGGAATGCTACACTTAGCCAAAATAAAAGATGCAAAACTTGGAAGTGAAAATTGGTGAACATGGGCTTCACTAACCCCTCCTAGATCATATAGTATATCAGATAGGGTCCTCTTTCATGCACTTATGTTATATAGTTCTAGCCTTGGAGAAGAAATTAAGATTAATTGAGTCATATTCCATTGATTGCCTTACTTTGGATTTCAGAAATTACCTCCATCTATAGCTCCTAGTACTCAGCATCTAGCATGTCCAAAATAAGATAGGAGACCATAGCCATAAAAGTAACTAATTAAGAATAGAGAGCCAATTTTTAGAGCACCACTTATAGTATGCACTATAAATAATAGTAGAAGGGAACCACTACAGTTTGATTCAAAGTGGGATAACCCATATGTCATATTATTATCACTACTAGATAGGAGTTTAATCACATTGCCTTCTACTCATTGATTAGATCCACATCTCTTACATAGATAACTAGATCGACCTTTTTATAATTCTAATTGTATATGTGGGCATAAAGATAATGATTGTTATGGACTCAGAGATTGCATTAATAGATGTGTTTATAATGGAATCATAGCATTCAGATAGGGGGTACTGTAATCTCCTCCATCATGGAACCATAGACCTCATTCATCCATTATTGAGTCATCATAGGACATTCCTTCATAATAATCATCAGTTACTCATCATGAGAGTAATGTGATTTTTAGGAAAGAGCATAATAAGATATCTCCTATCCCATCTACTCAGAAGATTTGGAGACTAGTACAATAAGAACATCCTACATATAGTAGTGTAGTCTAAGGAGTACATAGTGTAGTTCCATATATATATCTATCATCGTCATAGACACCATAGTAGAGGACCACTCTAGATAGATATTCACTATAGCTAAGTTTTCTAGGTCCCATCTCACATTGTAACCCACTACGGTTAAGATTAGATGAACTCACATCACAGAGTACTGCTCCTGAGAGATATTCACTATGGCTAAGTTTTCAAGGACCTATTTCACATAACAACCCACTATGATTGAGATTAGATGAGCCCTTATCATGGGTTATAGTTCCATCTCAATTTATTTCTTAGTCATACACATCATAGTAGAGGCCATAGAGTGTTATTTCACATAACAAACCAATATGATTATGGATAGATGAGCCTCCTTCACAACACACAGTTTTAGTTATGCATCCATTGAGATTGCATCTTATAAAGTCTCCACATATAACTAAAGTTAGTACACCACACATAATATCAAATACAGACCATGTTCCTTCATAGGATGAGTAGTATGGGTACTTATTCAGTTGTCCATCAGGGTTCAGATAGTGATACAACATAGAGTGATACAACACACACAAATATTGATATCAATTTATAACTTCATTCAATGGGAAATGATGGATCCAAAAGACTAGTTAGCCTTTGTATTCTTGAGCCACCTACTTAAAGGGATTGGACACATGGCCTAAACATTGATTAACACATGCATGACCACCTAACTTCACTTAGTGGGAACTGATGGAGCCAAAGGGTCAGCCTTTGCATTCTTGATCCACTCTTGAGGAAGTGATACACACAAAGTGATATTTTACATCCCCTTCTACTAATAACTAACATTCCTAGTTATAAATAACCATCCTTAGCCAAACCAAATTATCCAAATCCTGATCTTACCAATATCCTATTTTACTAATCTTAAACTACCTCACTTTATCAAATAAATTTACAAATTACAAAACAATAATTTTTTTTACTCACATATGATTCAAAATCAAAACCTAGCATCACACTTATCAACAACAATCAAATCACATATCCCAAATACCATTTTACCAAAACATATACAACCTCAACATCAATGTCAAATCAGATATTTCTAAATTAACCATTTACAATAAATATACCAATATATTCCAAAATCCATAACACAATACACATGATTCATAATCAAATATATATATATATATACAATGAGTTTTCAAAACATATACACTATATCAAATACAATTAGTCATGAATGGGCATCATGCCCTCACTCTCTCCACTAGTACTAGTATCATAATCAACTCTAGCACTCGATGGCCTAGTACCTCCTCGAGATACCACATGCCTCTTACGATGACTCTCTTACTCTACTAGCTGACCATGCTCCTCATGTAAGTTCGTATATTACCTCTGAAGGTCTATATACTCATCCACAATCCTCATGTTAATAGAACCAAAATCAGGTGGAAGCATCCTATACCTATCTATCTTAACTCTTAGCTTATCTCTCTTTCTTGATGCCCTAACATATGCAACTATCACTATATCAGCCCTATCAGATGAAAATGAATACTAGGCGTAGCTATTGCCCACTCTATCAATCCTTCCTCTACCGCATCATGAGGTACATGTCATGTGAGATCTCAAAGTGTAAACTCAATGATGGTCTCCCAATAATCATCATATCCAATCCACACCCCAATATGTGCCTCATCCTATGCACCTTCCACTCCACCTGCACATAAAGTATGACACTACATTAGCTATATACTTTGAAAGCAAACTAAAATCACAAATTTTTACAAAATTTAAAAGTAATCACTACTTACCTTCCATCATCTAGATCATATTAGGATCCTCATACTCTAGAGTATCCCCTCCATCAATAGGGTATAATGGAGCCCACTAATGCCTAACCCACCATGCGATATATGCATTTGTACACCCAACATCATCTACATCTAGAATATCTATAGTTACATCCTATTCATCCAAAGGTAATGGTGCTAGCTCAACCTTAGTAGGCCTCACATGAGTTCCTACCCTCGTTGGTGTCTGTTCACTCCTCACCCACACCCATGTTATCGAGGGCACATCCTGTGGTACCCCAAACTATCTAGTCATGTGTTCATACTAAAAGTGCTTATTTAATCCAACCTAGCGGTCATGTATCTAAAATTTGACCCTCATATATTATAACTACACTCCATCCTTGGCCCACCCAACAACTCCTCTATATAACCTCCATATGATGTCACTAGCCACCAATCTATCTAGCACTCATCTATAATGATCCATCCTAGGGGATAAGATAGCTAATGTACTCATCCACCACTCCCTAAATGGATATAGAAGTGCCCACTTCTCTCTTGATAATCCTATCAATTACACAACTGCTATGTCCTCATAAGCCCAATAATGCAATAAGGTCACTACACTCAATCCACCACTAAATGCCTCATGTAAAAACTTGTAGAGATCCCTATATAGATGGGCAAGCATAGTCTTACCCCATTAGAATACAATGTGATATACCTCTACACTATACACAATCCTATGCATCCTATATGCATAAACACTCCACTCACATCTACAATAATAAATGATGCCAAAAACATAACCAACCACTTTAACAAGCATAGAACACTAGACTTCACAATAACTAATTGTAGTATACCACTATCACTCCCTCTTTGATATATACTTAAGGGCACACCATAAAAATATAAGTATCCATGATCAATAGCATCAGCACCCATGTCATACTAAAAAATCACACATCATCCACTAACTAATAAATACAAAATATAATGCACATTCTCAAGAGTCACAGTTATCTCCCTTGTATGAAGCTAGAAAGTACATGTATCTAAATTCCACCTCTCACATAAAGTAGTAATCAAATATATATCACACTATATTATGCCTAGGTCACACATAAGACCCAACCCTACCCTATCCATGACAACTCTCTCATCATCATATAATGATAACAACCTCAATGTCTCCATCACCTGACCCTTGTGGAACTATCTCATATGTACCTCACCCTAAAAACACCAAAAACATCATATATATCAATCAACAATGCCAAATCAAAATCCAAAATAGAGCAATAGTCAACAACAAAGTAACATCATTAAAAAATTAAGCCTCCAAGATAATAGTGTTGGGTATAGGATAACAACACTAGACAGGAGCATTACAACCCATATAGGAGCACTAAAACCTAGATATGAGTGTTAGATGTAGGATATCAGCACTAGAACTATAAATAAAATTCCTAGGCTACTTTAAGGAGCTCAAAAACACCAAAATATGCCTAAAATAGACAAAAACCAAGCATTTGTGTTACTTACCAGGGTCACATCACCACCAACTTGAACCTAGGTTGCCAACTGCTTAAATTAGGTCATGGCAGGTGCTCATCTCCTCAGCATATCTCTCACTCGAAAGCTCCAAATATCAACCTAGTCAATGCACAAATGAATTGATAATTAATCCAATTTCTTATAATATCTAACTTTCTCAATCAAAGTAAAATACCATTTTGCCCATAATTTGAACCTCGTAACCCCATTTTTCAAACCATTTTCATCCACAAAATCATGATGATGATACTTTCAACATAACTCAATTTTATATATATTACTACCTCATCTACCTACTACATCATGAGCACCTCTATCTTTCTCTTATACTTAGACACACACCTTGGTCATCACCAATAAAAACTTATTCCACTTTCAACAACTCAGTCTAATCAATCAAATAACCTCTCAAGTTATTCACAACATACCAAACCTTATTTCTATTTTTATGACACTAGTCATCACTTTTGGCTCGACCTACTTTATCATAAATTTTGTCCCTCTCCCCAAAAGGGGAGCATCATTCCTACTATTCTTATTTCTACACTTACCTAACATGCCCATCCACTCTCATAGGTGGATACACCATGGCTTATACATATCCAAGAATTATATAATCAAATTCAACTCATTTTGGCTGAGATATATAGTGATTTAGATTATATGGGTCACTCAGTAATACTAAGGACATTCATAGGGATATACCTTTAGTTTATAGATACATAAACTATTCAAATATAATGGTTTAGACTGTTAAGGTGTGGAGCTAAAAGCTTTACCAAATGAGCGAGTTTTCAAGTTACAGGATTTACACAGTCACCGGCGTCAGTCAGGAGCGACTGATGTCAATCAGGAGTCAACTGGGAGATGCCAGCGTCGGTTATGTTCAGCCGATGTCGGTCAGGTGTAGACAGGCAGGGACCGACTTGGTCACCTGTGCATCCAAAATGTTATTTCCATGGACAGAATAGAATGTTTGCATGTTAGGATTAAGTGTTAGTCTTAAGTCCACATCTCTATTTTAAGTAAGACTGTTTAGAGCCCTTGATTAGGAGGTGCATCTAATGGCTGTAGTTGTATGCTCATGTTTCCTAATATTATATATAGGATTAGATCTTCATAGCTTATTGAATTGGATAGTACAATTGTATATGTGAATCAATCCAGGTTGTTGGAGTTGATTGTAATTGAGAGAGAGAACTCTTAAAGGAAAGAGATCTAGAGAGAGATCTGTACATCTGAAAGAGGTGTGGAAGAAAAGAAGTTTCTTCAATTGTATTCCTTCTGTAAAGAGTTTAATACAAGTTTTCAGGGTGGTTTCTTATATCTCTTATTATTTGCTATTATATGATTCTAGTTACTTATCTTTCTAGTTTAATTCCGCATTTAATTACTTTCACATTGTAATCAACATTATTGGTTGATCCCCAACATAGACCATATAGATCCATAGTGATTTTAGATTACAGGTACATAGATTATTTAGATACAATGGTTTAGATTATATGGATTCATAATTACTTTAATATAGATATAGATTTAGATACCAGATCTGTAGGCATGTACATATTACACGTCTCACACATACAACTTCATATAACATGACATAGGTACATAATCAGATAGTAGACTATAGGTATAGTGTAGAGTATAATGTTTTGGTCTCCAATTTTATACATAAGACATGGTAGGATATGCCATTTCACATATGGTTAAATAGATTACTAGATTATATAGACACATCACTCACATATTGGATTTGGGGGCATGATACTGATGTTCATGTTCTTCATCACTCAAGATTATACAAATGAATTGGTAAGACATGCAATTCTCTTTTTGCATATTTACCAGAGTTTTAGGTTATACCCATCTACACCTAGGTTATCACTAGGTTGGACCACACAGTCATCTATAGTGGTTGGTCCATTACATTACCTAGACCCAAACTACATGAGTTTGTATAGGATAAAGGATAGACATTGGTTTTGTGCCTTTGAAAATTTCTCAATTCTAGTTCAGATATTTAAAGTGGGGGCATAATATATTTTACTCCTCACAACATACATATTTTATACACACATTATAGATTACATGAGTTTATGTGGGATAGAGGATAGACATTAGTTTTGGGCCTCTGAGCATTCCTCATTTTTAGCCAAATTCAACATAGGGGGCAAGCATTACCCTCCTTCTCCATGTTACATAGATTCCACTTTTAGATTAAGTATAGGGGGCATCCATTTCAAGGATTCTTTCTTTTTCTAGGCATTATTTAGCTCTCCATCTACTTCCCTAGGTAGGAAGTGAGTTAGACCCTTTTACAACATATTCATCTCCATGCAGGTAGGTTCAGGTACACATTTTATTTTATTTCTTTTACTCTAGAACTTCATTTCATTGCATCACTAGAATAAAATGAGGGAAAATGTATCCACCCCAAATTGGTCAAACAACCACACATATCATGTCTTTTCATAGTCCTTTTCATAAGAAACTCTGACTGGAGAATATGAGCCTTGTTCATATTAGCCATGTCTTTTATTTTACTTATCTTAGTTTTGTTTCATGCTTGAGTCACCTTTTTATCCATAACCAATCATCCAAAACCTTTTGACTAGTCATTCCACCTTAGCTAGGTAGTGTTCTCGATGATAATTCTATCCCCCTAGGTCTCGAGCCTATAGGATAAGAGCACTAACATTGGACTACAGTGCTAGACCCTAAGGTGTCCCATTTTTGGTGCTCCTTTTCTTTTACATTTTGAGTCTCAACAGTCATTCCTCTTCACTCAAGAGGTCATAAACCCTTCTTAGCCCATATCTTAAGTTTTGTTTACCTTTTTGATGTTGGCTAATGTGATTAAAAATCCCAAATTCAAAATAGTCTCATATATAAATGATTTCACAATAAATTTTATATTTAGCACTTACTACTTTGGTACATTAAATAATTAAAAATAGTCAATAGTATAGATCACCATTCTACATCACACATAGATTTTGCATGATTGATCAAGGAAGGGCCTTGGAAAAAGTTCATTCTTTCATCTACCATGAATGTTAATTATGCATGTTCCCTAAATGAGAAATACATTTGATCTAGGACCCTAGTTTGAGGGTTAATATAGGTAGGGATTAGGACAGCAAGGGTTCTAGATTATCCGATTATACTTCCCCTAACCTAGTTTTCCCCCTTTTTGCTTTTTATGTATTTGTTGTTTCATGTGTGTAGATAGATATAGAGTTTTAAGATTAAAATAGCTCAAAAGGATTTTTTTCAACATTCAACACTCAAAGTTCCATAGGTAGACTCATACAGGAATAACAAACAAAACCTAAAAAACTCAGATCTATGTGACTAGTTTAGATAATAGCAGCAAGAGTGGACAATAGCACTTGAACTTGAAGCGTTTTATTTTTGGTACTCCTATCCTTTTGGTGAATGAAATTTAGATCTAGATTCATGACATTATCCCAGTTCTGTGTAACAATTTTCAACCCCTAAATCATTTGTTTCAACCTATTTTTATAGATAAGTTACTTATTTTCCCTATGCAATTGATTTAATTATATTGATATAAATCTATATTTTACCTTATTTAATTACATTTTCCCCTTTACTTCACACCCTTTATTGTTTAAGAACTAGACCCTAGTTTCCCAAAAATAATAAAATAGTAACATACATTACGCAAAGGAAAATAAAAAAATTAGAACAAATTATAGAGAAAAACCAAACTAGTTACTATAGAAGTTAATTATTTTTATAAAAATATTAAAATCAATGTGACATGATAGACATTTAATACACATGCAAATGTTCATCAATGAGTAATAAAGGACAATTACAAATGATGGTGCAATAAATATCTAGGCAACTTACATTCTTTAAATAAATAAAAAATTACAAAAAAATATAGGGAAAAACCAAAATATATGCAACAACTATATAAAATCCAAAATCAAACAATATATAAAATATATACAATTTTCTTATTTTCTCTACTATATTAAAAAGACCTCCATGTAAAATTAGTTTGTCATGAATATTGTTGAGTATGATGTCAATGTTAGCACTTTATTATTGATGTTAGAATTAGTTTTATTGGTGTTTTATAATTTAGGAAGATTATTTAATTATGTCATAGATTAGTTGTTTTATCAATTTTAGACACTTTTTAGGAACTTCCTAAAAAATAGCTAGAAGCGTGATTCACTGATTGTGTACGTAATTGATCTCGAACCCTTATCCATTCACCCCAATACATGGGGCATAATTTTTAAAGTTGAGTTAACTATAATTTATTTTAGTCGATTTCTTACTTTATATGGATTTGGGGTGCCTAGCTTGTCTAGTGTGCATGTTTCACTTATTTGTTAAAAATATATTTTTTCATGTTGATTAAATCTTATCAGTGAGTCAAACTTATAAAATTTTATATAAAAAATTATTCTTGAAGATGCATTTAACATTTGGTAGAAGAGTTATACGGTTATAGAATTGTTGGTGTTATATATGTTTAATATTACATAACCACAAAGTGATTAAAATCTCAAACATTTTTAAAATGTAATACTAAATACAAGGGTAGAATTATAAAGTGAGATCAATACCATTGTAGTGTATTTTAAGAGGCTAATAGTGAATTTAAATTACTTAAATGCATAAAATATCTAAGCATATGCAAAGGCAACTAATCAAGTGATTTTCATTTGTATGAGTATATCTTAATATTGGGGACATCATAACTAATTCTTGTGTAAAATGTTGCCTTTTATTGTTTAGAACTATATAAAAAACATAATGAGAGAAAGAAAATACTTAAGCCAGTCACGCATATTATGTTTTTTAGTAGTATGCAACTATGTTGGCAAAGACCTGCATTGGTTAATAATAAATTGAAAAGGAATTATATAATTTACATTAATATTTTAATTACAAAGTTAAAATATGGTTAGCTATAATTTTTTTACTATAAATGTTCCATCTTTGTAGAGGGATTTACTCCAAATGATGCAACACTTGTGTGCTTTTACGTCAAGTTAATAAGGAAAAATGTAAATATTCATAAACAAGCTTTACATCATGAATCAGTTGATTGAGGGTGTGGATAGTAGGTAAGCCACAAAATTATGGAAGAGATATGATAACATTTAAATATAAACTACATAGTGTATAAAAACAAAATTAGTTGTAATATATAGAAAAATACATTGGCTAAAATCATTCAAGAAATTGTGAAGATGTGTATAGAGTTATGAAACTTCAAATTGTGAAAGAATTGGTTTGCTTTTGTTACAAAAAATGTGTATAATTTCATATTATACTACTTCATGTTGTGTCAGTAAGTTAATATACTCAATACATATATTTAGGTTAGAGGATTTATAAATAAATAAAATCATATGTATATAGTACATGTCATACAAAGAAGTTGTAATTGTCAAACATGTAAGGAAGCCTAGACCAAGATATGAGGAAGATTGAGGTGACATAATGATTGAAATTGGAAGAAGAGTGAAATATTTGGAAAAGGTCTAGATAATCTTATGGAAAAAATGATAATATAATATCCCAATGTACTTCTTATTAATGGTTATGACATTTTACTAATTGTGCAAAAGGCAAGCGGAATACTATACACAACTTATTTATCATTTGAAGATGATAAAGATGGTATTATCTTAAAAAGAAAATTAATGCCATCCATAATATGAAAGGAATGGTTATTATAAGTCTAGTTCAAAATTATATTGCAATAAATATGTAGGCAACATACATTAACCAAATGGAAATTAACAAATTAGAATAAATTATAGGGAAAAACCAAACTAGCTACTATAGAAGTTAATTATTTATATAACAATATTGAGATCAATGTGACATGATAGACATTTAATATGCATGCATGAACAATGTTCATCAATGAGTATTAAAGGACAATTGAAAATGATACTGTAAAGTGAAAAAAATTACAAAAAATTATGGGTCAAAACCAAAATATATGCAAAAAACTATATAAAATCCAAAATCAAATAGTATAAAAATGTATATTTTTTCTTATATTCTATACTCTATTAAAGACACCTTCGTGTAACAGTAGATTGTCATGAATGTTGTTGAGTATGATGTCAATGTCAGAAATTTATTGTTGATATTAGAATTAGTTCTATTAGTGTTTTATTAGTTTAGGAGGGTTATTTAATTTAATTATGTCTTAGATTAGTTGTTTTGTCAAATTTAGACACTTTTGGGGAACTTCCTAAACAATAGTTAAAAGTGCAATTCATTGAATGTGTACTTAACTAAGTTTGAATCTTTATCCATTCATCTCCAAAAAGTGGGGTGCAAATTTTAAAGTTTATTTAACTAAAATTAAATTTATTTTAGTCAAATTTCTACTTTATAAGGATTTAGGATGCCTAGCTTGTCTAGTGTGCATGTTTTACTTGTTAAAAAAAGTTTTTTGCATGTTGATCAAATATTATTAGTGAATTAAATTTTTTATCTTGAGTTTATTTTCAATTATCTTAGAGTCTATCTTTAGGAGTCCATTTTTAGTTATTTCAGTTTTTAAGTAAGGTCTTAATTTAATATTAACTTTTCATGTATGTTACTTGTAATTAATTATTTTTAATCATGTTTGTTAATAAAGAATGGTACAATAGTGTGGCACCATAGTTAATCATGGAAAATATTTTTTCATACTGTTAATTATATATTTTTATTACAAGTATTCATAAAGGGAAACCAATAAGATTTAGTAGCTTAATTAAGAGTTATTCAATACTTATTTTGTCATCAATCATACTTCCAACACTACTAGATTAACAACTAATAATTATGGGGTAGATTAGTTGATATATTACTTAATTTTTAGATTAAATCATATTTGATTTGTACTCATTATATATTCAAACCATTAATTTTGTACAGTATCATTTAATAAAGGTTCAGAAAGGTTTTAAGCCATTATCAGGAGAAGTATGGCTTCTATGGATTATGCTTCTATGAATATTCTTATTTTCAAAGGTGACAACTTTGAATATTAGAGAGATCGGTTGAAACAAATACTTGTTTGAAATGAAATCTGAGAGAATGTTCTCCATGGATACACACCACTAGGAAATTATAATACTTTAACTCAAAAATTTTAAAAAAAATGATGAAGAAAAAGTTGATGCACAAGTTTTTTTTATCTTCAGAGTGCCATAGAGCCAAAATTTATCCAATAATTATTGGATGCGAAAATTCCTATGAGGCATGGAATACATTGGACAATTCATATCAAGGATCTATTAAGGTAAGAAAAGCAAAAATGTAAACTTTTAAAATGAATTTAAAAATATGAGAATGCTTGATAATGAAAGAGTTAGAGAACATTGCATAAATATAAATGATTTAATGCATAAAATGAAGGTTTATGGAAAAAAACATAGAGTATAAGGTCATATTAAGGAAAACTTTAAGATCTTTGACTCAAAAATGGTTTCATATTGTGATCACTTTTGAGGAGTGTAAGTACATGAACACTATAAGTATGATGAGTTAGTGTGTTCTCTCTTGTTCCATGAGGATAAGATGAGACTATATACAAAAGATCAAGAACAAACACTTGAAACCAAAGAAAAGTTTTAAAAGACCAAAGATAAAAATAAAAATAAGAATCAAGGAAGTTCAAAAAACTCAAATTTAGAGATGAAAACTGAAGCTAAATTCACATGTAAAAGCAAAAGAAACCTTATCATTATTGTAAAAAATTGAGACACTTTATAAAATATTGTAGAATATTGATAGCTAAGAATGAAACTGATCATGAGAGTGAAAATAAGACATTTCAAACTGAATAAAGTAAGGTTTAAGAGGACTTAGATTATTATTTACCTTGTATTTTGGGAATAGAGGATTTTTTTTTTTTAATCTCTTGATTTAGGTTGTTCAAATCGCATGACAAGTCACAAAAATGGTTTCAAAAAGTTAGATGATTCCTTCAAATGCAAGTATAATTAGGACATCGAAAGTCCATCCAAGTTGAAGGAAAGGGCAATGAAAATCACCACAATTTGAAGTAAGGTTGAAATAAAAGATGTTTGTTTTCCTCCAAATATGTATGGGTAAGTGCAAGGAATCGGTGCACAAAAAAGGGCCTATCCATGGACATATTTTTCCTAAAAATTAAAAAATATCAACTTCTCTAGATTATTTGAGATGGATGCACTCAAAATTTGAAGATAGTATAAGAACATAGATTATATAAATTTGAGTCTATCTTCGAAAACATGATTTTTGTTAAATAGTTATATATAAGTAGGAAAAACATCCAAATTTTGAAGAGGAAATCCTATTTTTTTAAGGAAAACATATTAAATATTCATCTTTATAGCACAACCTTTTTATAACAAAGTTTAGTATTTTTTGAAATCTTTTTGTGAAAATTTAGATAAGATAATCTAGTTTGTGACCTATATTTTATTTTAAAAAATAATGAATATTTTTTATTAATAAATTATAAGTAAATTAATCCTGAAAACTAATAAAAAATGGATAGATGGTTGTACGACCTCCATAACTACCTCAAAAAAATGAAATCTAGTTTTGTTTAATGTGTATATAATTAAGCCTAGTTTATAACCATATAATTTTTTTCTCATTTAGATCAATAAAAAAAAATTACTTAAACATAAAGGCACGTATGTTTGTGGCATGTAGGGGCGTAAAAAATCCATAGTTAGAAATCAACATAGATAGAAACCTTAAAATAGTCCAAAAATTTAGAAAAAATATATATTTGAAAAGAGGAGAGCATGCTCGTCATCGTGATAATAATTTTATGGATTGGATTGCTGAAATTCATAGTGTATTTGGAGATAGAAGTTAAATTTTATTATTTTCTATCAAAGATCTCATATTAGGTTGTGTGTTGACAAGTCCAAGCCTTTGGCTCAGAAATTCAAGCCATTTTCAATCTAAAAGGCTTGGTTTTTTAATTCAAACATAGCATAGCACGTACGTGTTATGTTCTACTAAAGTTATTAAGGGGTAAAATGAAATAGGGGGATGACTAGAAGGTGGGAGGGGGTGATTTACTAAAATAAATGTTAAGTATAAATTTAAATTTTTATTGTTTCCTTATAATTTAAATTTATTTTAGTAAATAAAAAAAATTATGGTCACTCTACATGTGATAGAGGTGGTTTCATGGTTGCACACCTTATGACTTAGGAAATAGTTTTTTTAAATCTAATTTGGTTAGTACTTAGGCATTTTTAGGATTCCACTATTGAACCTATGGATTTTAACTTGTAACTCTTGCAATTGATATCTACTTTGGGTAAATATATAGTCATTTTTTAAGTTTTGGCACCTTCAAGATTACTTGTTAGAATTTTTAGGAGTCTTAGGTTTATAAAAATTAAAGTTTAGAAACTAACACACACCCAATCACTCTTATATTCCGAATTTAATTATTATTAGGTCCCTTATAGGCAAAAAAATGACATAACAACATTAGATAATCATTTGTGACTATGGTAAATAGGGAAAATTTGGGATAGATTTATGCGTGGTCACCCCAATTCAATTTTAATTCATGTCAAAGTGGTGTGCATGAGAAAAATTAGGTTACATTGGTGACCCACACACACCCAACCACTCATTCATGTCAATTTTACTTGAAATTAAGTCCATTATAGCCAAAAATGACACACAAACACCATATCTGCTTATGACCAAGGTAAATGTAAATAATGGGCCCACCACACTAATAAAACCCCTACATAATGAATCTCATCAAATGATATAAAGTAGTTAAAATCAACTATCATATTAATAGGTTAGGAATTAGCCATCATGACATGTTACTCTGATCTAAAACTCAAAAGTTTTGATTGAAAGATATTTCAAGAATATGAAAATAACACAGTAATAATGATTTCTCTAAGAAGAGATGTTTTATTACTCAAGATTGCAATACAACCATATGTTTATCTCTGGGAAGAGATGTTTGATTTCTATTTTGGGTTACATCTTCATTTATATACATTTTGAAGGTAGGTGGAGGAAGTGGAAGGTCACCAATCTCAAGGGAGATTAAGTGGTTTGACTTCCATGATTTACAACAATATAGAATTTGAGGAATTACTATTTTTAGAAACTTACTATTTTTAGATTGCACTACTAAAATTAAAATTTTGGACACTTTCATTGGGTTTTTGGGGGTCAAAAACCATTGATCAAAGCTTGTGCCATTTCATTGCATTTTCCTCATTCTTAGCTTTCTAATGGTTCAAACGGGAAGTCAATCAAAGCTTTGGTGCAAAAGTTATGGCTCCTAAAAGCTCCATCATCAATTGGGGTAGAACCATCACTTGAATTATTGCCTAGATCATTCCTCCCTCGAGAAGTAATGGTTCGCATTACATTAATATTCCTCATCAAGTGTGTTAGTTGTGTCTTAATTTGATTATCTATGAGCCACTCACCTTGGTGGCTAAGCTTGCCCCTTTTGACCACTCGACAAAGCAGAATAGAGCATCCTCTTGTTGTCTTCATCTAGGTGTCCACAATCTGATCCTCTTCCATTAGAAAAAAATATACATATCAAGCTCATCAATGTCCAATTGTTTTACTATGATTGAAGTGTCTAATAGAGGTGGATGATGTGGTTTGAGGAGCTCCACGTTGAATATTGGATGCATACCAAGGTAGGTTGGTAGGTTTAACTCAAAAGCATTTTCTCCAAATTTTTTGGTGATGGTGTAGGGACCATATCATAGAGGCCAAATTTTTGTGTGGGCCTGAAAGTCATTCCTTTTTAAGCCACAACCAAACCTTGTCACCCATAGAAAAATTATGTGCAATCTTATATTTATAATGGCGTTTCTTATACTTCTGATTCATCTTCTCCAAGATGTCATGAACCTACTGTTGGATGTGTTATATTTATTCAATGAACTTTGTTATTGTTGCTACCTTACATCTCCCATGAGGTGTGTATTCCATGGTGGAGAATGGAATGGTATATCAATTGGTGCCATGGGTTGGAACTCAAAACATACTTGGAATGGACTATGCTTGGTCAAGCTGTGCAGGGCCCAATTGTATCCATGTTATATGAAAATAAGCCCCTCATCCCATGAGCATGGATATTTAAAGTAATACATCTAAATCATGTGAACAATCAAGAAGTTCACCACTTATATCTGACCATCAGTCTATGGATGGAAGGTTGTGGACTTCATTAACTTGGTATCCATCATCTTCCATAAAGTGGACTAAAAGATGCAAAGGAACCTGCTATCTCTATCTAAAATAATGGACTTAGGGAGAGCAAAATGGAACCATACATGACTAAAATATAGTTGAGCAGTTTCTTTAGTAAATATATTTTTCTTATAAATAATCATGATAGCCATTTTTGAAAAATGATCAACTACAACAAAAATACAGTCCTTACCATGTTTTAAAGTGGGTAAACCTGAGAGAAAATCCATTGAGATAGATTCCCAAGGCCTGGTTGGTTCTGGCAATGGCGTGTACGATCCTTGCTTCTTATTTGTTGGCTTGGATATCACACATGGGGTACAATATTTTAGGTACCTTTCCACATCCTTTCGCATATGAGGCTAGTATAAGTGTTTTTGAAGAACTACTAATGTCTTTTCTACACCAAAGTGTCTAGCTATCCTAATCAAATGAATTTCCCATATCATCTTTTGTTACTCTGTAGCTAGAACATAGATGTGCCCCATGTGACAGAGGATATTATCTTGAAAATAGAAATTAAAACATGTTTACCTTCTTGAAGCACCTGATATATATCATCAAAATCAAGATCTACTTTATATAGATCACCCCAAGTGGTAGTCTCATGTCTGCATAGGTCAAGAACTATTGTGAGTGTAGTAATTGGTGGGTGGCTCAGATTATCTACTATCGTATTTGAGTTCCCCTTTTTGTGTTTTATTATGAGATGGAATTATTATAGATATGTGGCCCACTTTTGGTGCCTCTCATTTTGTAGTTTTCTCTATGTTTAGATGAATTTCGATGGTCTATGGTAAGTGTGGATGACCATCTCTTTCCCCAAGATGCAGTGTTTTTATTTTTTATAGGCTTACACAATGGCATAGATCTCCTTGTCATATGTCAGTTATTTCTTGAATATATCAGTGAAAGTTTCACTATGATATGCAATAGGATGGCCATGTTGTATGATGACATCTCCCATGGCATATTCAAATGCATCTGTCATCAACTCAAAAGGTTGATGCAAATATGGCAAGGTGAGAACAAGGGCTGAGCAAAGTCTATTCTTCAAATTCTTAAATGCCTTTTTTTATATTTCACCCCACTAAAATGTAGCTTTAGATCATCCTTTAGTCACTTTGGTTAGTGGCCAAGCAATGTGTGAGAACCCAAGAATAAACTTGTGATAGAAATTTTCAAGACCCAAGAATTTGTAAAGTTCTATGAGGGTCCTTAGTGTAGGCCATTCTTGAATAACCCAAATCTTCTCTAGATCAACATGGACCCCTTACTCATTCACAACATACCCTAGGTACTAAATTTTTTTCATCCTAAATATGCATTTGTTGTAATTTTCAAACAACTTATGATCCCAAAGAGTTTGAAGCACCTTATGAACATATTGCAGATGTTCCTCCCATGTTCTACTATAGATGAGTATGTCATCCAGATAGACAACTCTAAATGAGTTGGTGAAGGGTCACATGATATCATCCATCATCCTCATGAAAGTTGTAGGTGTGTTAGTTAAGCCAAAAGGCATGACCAAACATTCAAAGATCCACTCCTCATATTTGAATATAATCTTCCAGACATCAGTGGGATCAATGGTAATTTGGTGATAATCAAATTTGAGATCAATTTTTGTGAAGAAATTCACACCATGGAGTTGGTCCAGTAGGTCATCAATCTTAGGGAGGGGGTAGTGATTCTTCATAGTGATTTTATTTAGGGCTTGATAGTAAATGTAAAGTCTTCATGTTCTATCTTTCTTTGGTGCTAGGATAATCAAACTGCCATATAGTGAAGAGCTTGGCCTGATGTGACCCTTTTGAATCTATCTTTTTATCTCATTATTCTCCAAAACTAATCTATGATACATAAGACTATTAGGCAAATGTGATCCTAGGATAAAATTGATAGAATGTTTTACCTAGCAGTGAAGTGGAACTCCCATGGGTGACTTGAATAAGTCATCATATTCTCTCATGATGTGTACCATTTGCTTATGCATTGTGTTGATTGTGTAGTCAGGACTGCAACATTGGCCTTCTTGGATTTTGTGGTTTGACCACCACAAGAATGAATTGCTTTTTCTTATTCACCAATTTCTTACATTAATTGGCACTAATCAAGGGGATAGATGTGGGAGATGGTACCTCTAGTACCCTATAACACCACATTCTAAGAGTGAGGGTGATTCTTTAGGTTCATGATTTATATATGCCATGTTGATCATACATGAATGGCTAACCAAGGAGTACATCACAAACATCTAGATTGTCCACATCACATAAGAATTCATCTTAGAAAGGTTTTATTGCATATGAAAGAAGACACTGATGGGTGACACAGAGGTCTCTCCCTAGTCTCAACCATCTAATAGTATATGGTTTTGGGTGAGGCTTCATGGATAGATTTAGAATTTTCACAACTTTAGTAGAGATTAAATTATTTTGACTCCCACTATCAATAATGAAATGCAAAGGCTTACCTTTTACCCATAATTTAGAGTGAAATAACCTTTCCTTATCATTTAGCCTTTCCTCATAGGTATGTGATGAAGAAAAAATGGTATTGGGCTCAGCATCTACAATCTCTTCTCTATGTTTTTTGATTATAGGTTGTGTATGAGACATTGCAGTAGATGTCGAGTATTTTGACTTAGAAATGAGTGACTTGATGGCTCGACATTATTCTTTACAGTGAGTTCTAGTTTTGTGGTAATCACACTGTTTTCTAGTCTTCCCCTTTTGGGGTTTCTTATCTTGAAAATCCTTTTGCTTCTAATTTTGGCCTTGTGTTTGACCTTCCTTGTCACTTTTCCATTTTGAAGGCTGACTCTTCATATTCTTTCTTCCATGCTTCTACTCAATATTTATTGTGAACTTGTATGCCTCACCAAGGGTTTCCAAATTAAAGAGTTCCATTTCCCCCCATATGTATCATTGTAGTCCACCATGATATTTGAGAATCTTATATTTCTCACTTTGTTGGATGCTTAATCTTGCAGATAGAGAATGAAAAATGTTAGTGTAATCTTGAATAGATTGGTCCTTACCTTGGCAAAGTTATTGCCACTGTATGTACAGATCATCATATGCTCCAATGGGATAGTATTCTTCCTTTATCACTTCCATGAAATCATCCAAGGTAGGTTCCACCTTAAGGCCAATGTCATCTATATTGAACATTTTTTTTGTACACTTCCCACTAATTTTTCATAGGCAATGATTCTTTCAAAAGAGCAAAAGTGATATTTTCTCCATCGGTGAATTTATTTATAGAAAAATAGGAAAACAATTAATCCAACTAATTTTTTACTACATCAACATTAATTTTTCTTTTGAATGTAGGGATATCAAAATTCACCTAAACTTTCAAGGGTTTTAGGGCACTGAAAGGATGTTCTATAGATGAGGAGACAAGAAGTGCAGATGAGGAGCCAAAATTTCCCATCAAGATTTATTGGAAAATTTGGGTGAATTATTGTAGCATTTAAACTTGTTACCATTGGAGGGATTTATTCACCATTTCCTTAAATTTATTAGATGTCTCAGTGTCATCCACCATTGGAGTCATTTAGAGTAAATAGCTGGATAGTTTGGAAGCTCTGTTATTTTCTTCCCAAGTTTCTTGTAGCCTGACCTCATCCTCAGGGTCATACACTCTCAAGACAAACTGCTCTGATACCAATGATAAAAAACTTATAAGTTTTGATTGACAAATATTTCAAGAACATGAAAATAACATAGTAATAATGATTTCTCTGAGAAGAGATGTTTTATTACTCAAGATTGTAATACAACCATATGTTTATCTCTGGGAAGAGATGTCTGATTGCCATTTTGGGTTACATCTTCATTTATACATATTTTGAAGGTAGGATGAGGATGTGGAAGGTCATAAATCTTGAGGGAGATTAAGTGGTTTAGCTTCCAAGATTTACAATAATACAAAATTCAAGGAATTACTAATTTTAGAAACTTACTATTTTTAGACTACACTACTAAAATTAAAATTTGGGGAACTTCCATTGGGTTTTTAAGGGTCAAAACCATTAAGTAAAGCTTGCACTATCTCATCACATTTTCCTCATTCTTAGCTTTCCAATAGTTCAAATGGAATGTCAATCAGAGCTATGATGTAAAAGTTATGGCTCCCAAAAATTTCATCATCAATTGGGGTAGAACCGTCGCTCGAATTATCACCTAAATTATTGGTTAGATCATACTCACACCCATTTCATTATGTATCAAATCAAAATCATGAAATATGTGTAAATATGACATCAATATATTTTATGATATGGATATGTACTACATCACACAAATAATTCATTTTGTGTCAAACATTATGCACATTGGGTTAGTTTGGTCATACCATAAATATTACATGTTTAGTGTAGTAGCATTGATCATTGATAGACTTGTTCAATCATTGATAGAATTATTCAATGGATAAAGTGAAATAGATATCACTAATAGCATTAAAAAACCTTAGTCCCTATCTCTATTCACTCTAAATATATATCTAAATCCATTTGTGGGGTTAGGGTACCAATATATATTTTGTCAATTAAACTATATAATGTGTCAATGCCAATGAAACTATCTCTACCCTCATTTTCCACAAACACACCCTAATTGATCCTCATCATCCCTCATTATCCCTAATCAATCCTTCCTTGCCCCTTATCATACCTAATCACTCTCTTTTTTACCCTCATCATCCTTCATCATCCCTAATCACTCCATCATTTGCCATCATCATCCCTCATAGTCCATGTTGACTACTAGACTTGCACCCTTATGAAGGTAGTATTACGCCTTCACAATCTAAAGCAATATGGAGAAAATCCTAGGATATGTGGAATAATATGTGGATTTAATAGATATATTATAAGGGCCATCTCCCCTTGATTTATTAGTTAGGATCCCTACTCTACACTACCATCTTACAAGGGAAAAGGGAAGAAGGTAAATTGAAAGGAAAACCTATCTAACTAGGGTGATACACTAAAAAGTGACCTTCACTTGTGTAATATGCACTACTAAGGTTGAATAAGGACATAAAATTTATTATACTTCTCAAATTAAATACTTTAAACAACAATGTTTCACACAGAGGCTCAAGCTTGATGCATGATCTAAGGCACCTGTTTAGTAGGTCTCTCAAAGACACTAAAGAAAGCTTGCACTTGCCATATAAAAAATATGATTAAAGCACACTATAAAACATGTAATTATGAACTAAAACACGTAAATAGGTAAGGAGGAAAGTACAAAATGAAAGGAAGTCTAGGCTATCACTATTATTCATCAACAAACCATGAAAATACACTAAAACAAGCTTTGAGGAGGTATGAAGTTAGTCTTATTCATTTAAATAGGTAAATACAAGTGTTTTTCCAAGAATTTCCTTACCATAAGTCAGTTTAAGAATCCATTAAAATTCTAAACATTGGATTACATATAGAGAATTGGAGATAAGAGAGAGAAAGAGACAAGAGCCCCCAAAACTAGGAAATATGACCTTATCTTAATCCTTCTTGAAACCCAACATATCATTATTTGATTAATCACTCATCCACCTTTGTAATATGTCATAAATATCCATTTTTAGACATATATTGAATCATTAAGAATTATTGATGTCATAAGCCTTGATTGGTGGAGTTTGACCAATAACAATGCCTAAATCCTTGCCAAGGAACCCTATATTCTTGGTTGAATGCCTCCATTGACTAGAAAAGGTCCTTTCCTTGAAATTAGGTATTTAATTACTCCTTTATTATTCATTTACAACTTCTTATAATAAATTTATGATGTCCTTCCATGATCCATGAGTTGTTAAAAGCCTTTAAGTGCAAGTTTGACTCTTTCAATAAGCTTAGGTGTTGCAAGGAGAGAATCTCTTTTTCTAGTCTTTAGACCTTTTAAAACATTTGAAACATAATAAAAATAACTATGAATTTTCATATATTCATATTTGGCATGGATAATGTATATTATCCTTGGCAAAATTTATATGAAGCATGTATACAATGTTTTAGTCTTTGCACTCCTTAAAAAGGTCATTTCCAATAGGGAGTAGAAGGAAAAGGTGGAATTCATCTTCATGACTAAGAATATATTTCATTAATGATATATAAACAAAATATCAGACATGTAAAAAGGCCATTGGAGAAATAAAGTACTCAAAAAGACTTGATTTTGTTCACAAACCTTGGATTCCATCATAATTCCTTGCAGCCTTTTGTTTAACAAAGCTTCTTATCTAGGTGAATCTAGAGATGATAATGATAAAATGAGAATATTTAAAGATACCCTATATTCCATTATATCTCTACACAAAATTTGGTGTCCTAACTCTGAGTGTGTCTTTTATAGCACATTCTTTAAGTCAAATTAGGCCTAATTAGCCCTCCTAGGCCTAGAAAGTGAAAATCTTGCTCCTGAGACCCCCCAAACATGTTAAATACCACAAAAAACTTTATTAACTTTACCTATGATATCAACATGCTCCATGTCAAATTTGGTGATGTAGAACACTGTGGAAGTATAAAAACCTTGAAATGGCCATTGGCAAGCTTGCCCTTTTGAATCATTTTCAAACTGGCCTAAAAGATTTGAATGATTTGGGAACTTCTAACCATGTTTTTATTTATTTTTGAGATTTTATAGGTAAAATAAGTCTTTATCCACCTATCCCATTTATTTTCATCAACTCATGCTCTCCAAAACCCTGTTTTAGGCCAAAAACATTTAAAAAGTACATTTTTGTACAAATCTGTATAAGTGAAGGTACAAACAAAATTCATTTTAAATATCCTTAGAGAGTATTAAAAAAAATATAGTAGGTTTTAGGGCCAATTTATGGCATTTTATGTTCTTTTTAGGTTCATCTCTACAAACTAGTCACAACTAGGGTTTTAAGAGGGTTTAAGACCTATTTGGGGTCTTAATGATTGTTCATAAAGATGGGACATAAAAATTATATACTTATAATTTTAAAAAAATCTTGATATACCCACTCAACTATCCCAAATGGCTCAAGCTCCCATGCAAAGTGTGGATAATGGTACGAGCATTTGAAGTTATTCCTAAGGTGGTTGTTTTAGCTTTTCTTGAGCATGGAGGTGTCAAAAATGTGTTTTTGGTCTCATAAATCATTCCCAATTTTGGGATAAACTCATAAAATTTTAAATAAACCCCCAAAATTTTTATAATTTCTTTATAAGTGTTCAACATTCCTCTGTATGTATTTGGTGCACTAGTCAGGGTGCTTGGGTTTAAGACTATCTTCCCTTTACAAACCCTCAAGGGAACTTAGATTGATAATTGAAGTTTTTTCCACTTTATAGTCTATTTATATCATTTAATTTCTTTTAACCTTACTTAAAATTCATTCATAAGATCTGGAATGTTTGATTTGTGTTCTTGAGTTCAAGTGAACCTCTAGGTCTCTTGAATAGACCCTGCAAATGTAGTGGACCAGGTCTGAGACAAAACAATAGATATTTCCACTAGTGATATGACCTTGTTAATACCATATAAAATTTAATCCACTCATGAACACCAATTTTACCAAATTTTAGAGCTAGATCATGAATATAGAGGTCTCAACACTCAAATCTTCCAAGACTAGCTTAGGCTGGCTCTATGTCTCAAAAGGTTTGTGACTGAAATTGCTTTGTCACTCTTGTGTTTAAATTTTGAAGGTGATAATTATTATTTAATTATGTTATGATAACCCTCACACATAATTATTATTTTACCAAGTCTCTTCACAACCCCATACATCCTATCACAACACTATATTTCCTCACTTCCTTTTATCTTATACTCTGCCAATATTGGCTATAGGTGTTGATCAGAGGTAACAACAATATTTATAGGTAGTTACAGTGTTAATGAGGACTATATCAATTTTTTTATGTTTTTTATAAGTATCTAACCACCTCATATCTCAAGGATTCACGTCTACCTTCCACACATTATAATTACTTCAACACTTTCTTGATTGGTTGTAGGTGAAGGTTTGACTATAGGGTCCTCTTGAGTGCAAACCTTATACTTTAGAATCTCACCTCCTCTACACTAACCTTATTCACAACCCCATACAACTGATTAAGGTGTCACATATCTTAATATTTTTTCAATCCTTAGTTTTCTTTCTTTCTTAGATATAGGAGTGAATACATTCCATTAGGTGTGCATGTAGGTGTTGTTTTAGGATCAAGACTATGCATTGTGTGTTTTGCCTTAGGACTCATCATTGATCTTATCTCCTTAAATGATCTATGATACTATATTAAAACTTAAAATGGGATTTATTTTCTCTCCAAGCATTCAAGTCATTCCTTCTTTTTGAAAATAGACTCTTTTTTAACATAGGCCTATAGGTGATCATTGAGTTTTGTATGAGACAATGGGCTGCATGAGAAAATGAGGTAGATTATTAATGACCCTATATCAAAAATAATACTATCCATTTTAAATAATTCCACATCAAATTTCACTAAATATCATAAACCTTGACTTAAACCTCAAAACTCAGTCACTAAAAAAGTTGATAACTTTGTTATATGGACTGAGGACATAATGTTGGAGAACATGTGAGGTAGAAACCTTGAGATAGGCCTGTGGTAGCTCCATTTTCACATGTGAGTCTTATCACTATTAATCATTGACTTATTACTAAGTGTATTCCATGAATGATAATATATCTTCCTTGAAGTGGATTTATAAATGGTTGTTGTAGATGAACATTGGTTATTGTACGGATTAAAGAGAGGTGAGTGGCAGGCCTCAAGTGACAAAAATAATCTTAATACTTCTACTCAACCTTCCATGTTTTTGAATTATCTTTGAGAATATTGAACTTGATATGAAGAGGCTTGAATAGTAAGAACTCAATAAATAACTATTTACCTTAAACAAAGTTAAAATACCTTAATTTCTCTAAATAAGAGATTTGCTCATCATTTTGAATATAGAAATAGAGAAAAACCATTGTAATTTCCAAAAAAAACAAGCCCACTAAAGGCACAAAAATAGAGGGTAAGTTGGGATTTATCATAAAAAAATATCTTAAATATTTCTCTCTACTAACAAAGATATTATAATCCTAAATGAGCGATAAAACCAAATCAGCGGACTTACCTTTCAAAATACATATTTTGAAAAGTACTTTATTTTACTTGTTTGATAGAAATGGGACCAATTTTGACATTGTATATTGATACATATAAAAGATAAAATATATCCAATTCTCGTTGCTACATTGAACATATTTTAACTATACCATTAATGTTCTTGAATAATTGTTCACCTTTGAGATAAGGGTCTAACTCCATAGCATAATCTTCTCTAATGCGAGAAAGTTACTTAGTGTCTACTTTTTTTGATAAAGGGGTATTTTGATGCAAAAGTGGGTCCTATTTATTCTACATCACTCACCCCTCCCCTCTATTTAGATGGGTATGATGACTGTATGAACTCTAGGGGTTGATTGAAGATGAACCAAAGAAGGGAAGTGGGTGTGTTGCCGACTGAAGTGGTACGAGAGGCTATAATCCTTGATTAGAACCAAGAACCTATATATAGCCTATAGCCACCCCCACTCCACTCTAGGGAAATGAAATAATTAGTTACATTTTTCATACGCTCTCCCCTTATAGATAAGGATATTAAACTTTTACAAAGTTTTTTCTCTAACTCGACTCTATTATTCTAGTTCTAAATAAGCATATTTCAAGTACTTAGTCCCAGGTCATGTATAACTATAAATAAGGATACTAATACAATTAGAAAATAAAAAAATTTGCTCAATCTACCCAATCCTTCAAGTGTTATGAATCTTTCTGATCAAAACAAGTGAAGTATAAGTTCATTATTTGGACTAGCCCCTCCTCTATCAACTAAACTAGGTCTTAGAAATGTTGTTTCTTGACCAAATTTAGCTTCATATGACTAAATTCCTCCATGATCTCATTAGTATCCTTAAGTAATTGATTTTCTTATCACTTGGTGTTCTTGAACTTTTGAATGAGCTCCTCTAACACATCAATACCATCTTCAGACCTTTGTTCTCTTGTTTTCTACTATAGGTGATGATTCTAGGTGCTTATGACTATCACCTTATATTGTAAGACCCTTTCAAGATGCTTTAAAACTTTTAAATTCTTCCTTGTGCCTTGATATTGTTCATAAGATAAATTTAACCACCAAATTTATCTTGAAGCCTCTTAGAATCCAACTTTAGTGCTTAAAGTGACAACTGAGATTGTTGTACGTGACTTTCTAGGCTTATTATCTCAACATCCCCTTCATCACACTCTCTCATTATTATGACCCTCTCCATGATTCAAACTTCATTAAAGATCTCAATTAGGTCTAAATTCCTGACACATGTTTTATATTTCCATTCTTTGGTCCTAAACCAATCCACTTCTCATTACCCACTTGTAGGTGACAGTCAAGAATCATGACTATATGTAGGTCTGAAACTTAAACCCTAGACCATTTCCATGATTTTTGGAAAGTCCAAACCAAATGATTATCCATTATTATTGTATATCAAGGTTTATCAACTAAATGATTAACTTTCTCAAGTCTCTTCTCACTTACTCTCCTATACATTCCATATAGGGTATTGTAGGTGTTCTTCAGATTATCAACTCATGCTTCTTGATGCTCTTATATGATTCCATATGCCTGGATTAAAATCTCAAATATGATTTTAGAGAATTTCCAAACCTCTCTACCTCTTATTGGATTTAAGAATAAATTGAATTTTCAAGTCCTATAACTTTCCTTTAGGGTTTTACTTCTGCATATAGTGTTTAGACCTTATTTCTCACCACTAATCTTCTCCAAATTGTTTGGACATGTTTGAGATTTCAAATTAGATTAAAAAAACCTCCAACACAACTCAACACTTCTATTCACTATCACAAGACTACAGATCATATAACAATCTCATATCATCTTCAATTTACTTGACTAGTCTAACTAACTATGTGTAGCCATTTTCACTCCTTAGCTACCAATGGAGACCCTTAGATGATCAACCTATTCCTTGACTTACTTAATCACCTCCTTGGAAAATGAAGTGATTTAATTTTTTTACTTATTTCAAACACTCAAACTTTTCTTTATTTCCACCTCTAACATCTTCCATCATTGGTTAAAACTTCATCCAACCCTAACCTGACTTTAGAAGTACATTTTGGGAGTGTATGTTCACTTTATAACCTAGGAAATTTTATTAGTATTTGAGATATATATATATATATATATATATATATATATATACTTAAATCCTATACCTTCTACCTCTTAATACATTTAAGACCATCTCAAACCTAAAGGAGATTAACTCTACATTGGGAACTTCTGAACTTATCTACTATCCACCTTAGTTGGTTATAACTTATCATTGACTGTGTGTACCTTATGTAAACAACCCTCTTGCTTCTCAATCTATCTATCTTGTATAAATTTTCCTTGAGAACCTAAATCATTTAACTTTTATTTCATAGTCATGAAGACTGACTTCCAACATTACTCACTCATTTGTACTTGTCCTTTTAGGTGTACAGACTGAGTAGTCTTATGCATTAAAAAATGAAGTCTTTTGATAATATCTCATTATTTTGATGTTATTTTTGAGTTTTAAAAATATTCCATTTACTTATCCATGTTTTTCAAGACATTCCCAACATGGATTTGGGTCTTCCAACATGTTTTATATTTTTTCAAGCCTGTGAATGCTTGAGACACTTCATGAACTTGCTCAAGATGCAAGTTTAGATCATGTTCTCTATTGATTCTTGACTCTAAATATATCAACAATGGATATTATGGTATTTAATGATACTTTTTATTATTATTCAATCCAAAAATGAAGTTCATACCTAGAAATATCACCTACATTCTTTACAAATCTCTTAAGAAGTAAGTTACTTCGAGATTATGGAGAAAGATACCCATTTCAAACAAACATGAATTACATGAATTTGAATGATCCTAAATGAGTTATGGAGTGTTTAAAACCTCTAAGAGTTATCATCATGAAGGGAAAAAAAATATTTGTATCATAATTCATTGAAATAGCATGTGCACTAAGACCTTCTTTCAAGTGAAAATACCTTATGGAGATGATTCAATTGATAAAAACACCATAAAAATTAGCTCCAAGACTTAAAAAACCACCCTAAATATAATTAATCTCCATATATTTTTGAGTTAGATAAATAGGTGTAAGAATAGACCCCTCTTAGATGCATAAGCCATAGTGACATGTTGTCACTCTTAGTGATGGTTCATAAATAATAAGCCACCAATTCAAGAACCAATTCCACTAATTTCAATATTAATTGGACACCTAAAAATGGACTCTAGAGCTACCAAGGAGGTTGATATATGAGATACAATGATTTTCTTCATTTTCAGACCTTAAACCTCTTTAAAATCACTTTTTTGACCTTGTCATGAACAAATAAGGTCTTAAAGATGCCTGAAGCTCCATTTCACCTTGAAAATTGTATGAATCGCCTCAAAATAGGCTTTTTTGGCACAAAAATTTCCAAAAACACTTGATAAGTCTGATGAAAATAATTAAAAATGTATCCAGTTGATCTTTTCATGCTTGAATAAGTAAACAATGTCTTGACAATAAAAGTTTCAAGTGGTAGGGCTGACAATTTGACCTATGCGATTAAAATTGTCAATATTTTGGTGACTCAGCTAGGAAGCGTGCTTGCTATGTTTGGGAACTATACCATTGACATATATTTTAGACTCATAAAACAACACTTAGATTTGGGAATAATAGTGAAAAATCTGATTCATGACTATGAGACTCTTTTGACTTGAAATAAGGTAACTTTTTCCTCCAAAACAAGGAAGGAAACACACAAAACATGGGAAGCTAACTAAAAAATCAAATGCATAAATAAAACACCTATTGGAAAAAAACATAAGTAAAATAATTTGATTAACAACACTTGGAGGATAGCTAAACTAACTACAACTAACCTTTAAATAATCTTCCTCCAGGATCAAAAGGAAATATTTTTGGATCACTTACCTGATGAGGTATGCAAGGACATAAGACAAGATGCTTATTTTACTTTTTATTGATGGATCTTAACTACTTTATGATTGGAAATCCTCTTGAAAAACTTTCAAATAAATCATCAGCATCAAAAAATTCACCAATAAATACATATTCATCTTGTACTTCAAGATCTTTTTCATTTTGCTTGTCAACTACAATCTCATTAAGTGATACTTCATCTATACATTATCCTTGAGTCTTTATGGAATCTTGAGTGACCTAATTATTCTTACCATTTGATACAAGTTCATCAATCTCATTAATAAGATTTTAATATTCAATCCAATTTGTATCATGGTATTTAATGAGTGATTCTTGATCAACCTTCTCATAAGCATGCTCTCTAATCGATAATATATCCCTAAAAAGGTCTTCAATCTCTTTCATAGACTTAATATACAACTACCAATCATCATTTTGTTCTTCAATTTGATCAATTATATTATCTTGAATGGCATCTTGATCTTTCTCAAGTGGAGCTATAGGGCTATCAAGAATATCAAATGTGCAATCATGTTGTGATTGGGAAACAACCTACTCAAAGTCAACCTTTTGCTCAATAGGAGATGTTTCAAATTCATTCATGACTTCATCTTTTACCATCTCAAGAATATCTTTCACATCAAGACAAACTTTCTATTTCACACCTGAGGTATCATGATGGTAATTTAGTTGAATTTCAACTATAGCCAACTCTTCAAACTCATCAAGAGGTTCTAATAATAGTTCCTCTTCATCATGTATGGCCTCTTTGTTATGGTCTTCAAACACACCAAAAAGCAACTCTTGAAATAAATCAACACCTCCTTTACTTTATGCTACAACTTCTCCAAATTATTTGAAGGCCAAGTTACCTTTGTTCTCACCAATTGGAGTGACAACAAAGATCTCTTCCTCTTCATGCACGCTTTCCTCATATTCACCACACTCACCTTGAAAATCACTTACAACTATAACTTATTCATTTATTCTCCATAGAACAGACTCCTCTTTAAGAAAAAGATATTTTAGGAGCATAATGAACAAACTCATGAGTTTTTTTCGTATTCAACAGATTACTTTTGCAATTTGAGGTCTTGGGTATGGAACTTTCTTGTAGGAATGATTGAGAGAGATTAAGTTGAGTTAAGCTATAGATGCTTGGTTTTATACTTCACCATTTCCTTCCTCACCCTCATTATTCACTTCATCAATATCACAAGTAACCAAAATTTTGGCGTCTTCAACAATCACTTCCTCCTTCATTTGGATGTTTTATTGAATTGACTTCCTTGTAGGAAAAATCATAAGCACAATGTCTTCTTTGGGCTCAAACTCAATAACACTCACCACTTCTTGTTTCTACCAAGACTTAACTACCTGGTTCCAAGGTAAGACTTTGAAAGTATTAGGATCATTTTGAGGTTGAATTAGCTCTCTTGGAGACTCCATCTGAGGATGTTCAATGACTTCACGAGGACAAGGAGCATAAGAGGGATGATATGGTAAACAAGAGGGTTTTTTAAGTGTGATGGGATGAGACTCATCCACAAGACTTCGAATGGCATAACCGAGAGTCATAGCCCAAGAGGACCTCCAAGATGGTATAATCTTATTTTTTTGAGGAAGGGTAGGTGAAGAAGGGAGTGTTCGCTATCTAGGTAGCACATAATAGAGGCCAGATTTTTTCAAGTCTAGCCTATACCTATACTAACATGGGAATGATCTAAAGGTTGTGGGATGCCTATATTTATACCAAACCTCTAGGGTTTTCTAATGAGGTTATTTCCTTAGATATGGCAATTTTTACCTTTCTTTCTAAGATCTAAATGAGTTGGGGTAGAAAGAGTTAAGAGATTGCATAAAATGAAAAAAACTATTCTAATATGTGGTGATACACCATGAATTTGTCAGATCCACTCTTGAACTCAGATTATTTATCACAATAATGGACTATGAAATAAGTTAACACAATTCTTAATATATTTTCTATGCAATAATATTTCATATATAAGTTATGTTGACGTAGTGTATTGCACTCAAGGTAGGAGGCCGAGCTCCTGCCTTTCCACATGCAACAATGGAAACTCCCCTCTCGCCTGTGGGATTGGTGAAGTTGGAGGGGAGAGTCTCTAGGTAAGGGCTAGCTCCCTTTGATGCATCTAAGTTGTTCTAATAAATGCTAATATAGGTATATAGATATATAATGGGGGGGGTTGAAAAGGGAGAAGGATTATAGGAAAACAAATCTACTCTAAAAAAAGGTGATGCACCAAATGATTCGACCTACTCACACTTGAAGCTAGACAAACACATATGTACACTTCAAACTGGTAGAAGGACCAGGTTATAGGAAACTTAATAGGGAGGCTTTAATGGAACACATAGAAAATAGAGACTCACCAAAGGTCTTGTAGAAAGGCACACTGTAAGTAGCTTCTTCTGCCTCTGCACTTCCAAATACAACTCTCCTTGTCACCCTCAAGAGTGGCACCTTATAAACACCAGGTGTGCTAGTGTTGAACCTGTGAAAGCATTAAAAGCAATGAATAAACACAAACTGACACTCAAATGCACACAAGAATATCTAATTAGAATAGAGGTAAAAAATGCATTTATTTGATTTTATGTGAAAATTTGCCAGGGCTTCGCCTCACAAATGTGAAAGATCCTTTTTTCAATGACAAGTCTCCAATATATAGAGGAAGGAAGGAGGCCTTTTGGCACGCCTTTTTACAAATGACCCATTTGTGCTTTGGTCATTGGGAAGAGCAAGCCATTTAAACATCAATGAGAAGTTATGAGCCACGTCGTTTGTCTACTTGCAAGACTACTTCTTTAAGGTGATCATGCAGTTTGTCTGCTCATTAATGCAAAATGAAGAAAAATGGGATGCATTGTTAGCTATTTGCACCTCCTAATAATTAATTCATGGGCATTGTATCACCTACTGGAGTAAATTCCTAAATCAGTGCCTCCCTTTGCCACTTGGGATATCTACCTATTCCTACACTTGGCACTTTTCTCTCTTTATTCTCTAGGCTCTTTATCTCCTTCTGCTCCTTCAACCCTCAGGGGTGATCTTCTGGCAGGTCACTGCATTCCTTGGGCTCTTTCCATGGTTGGTGTGCAAGTATTTAAAAACCAATAGCTATTTCACTACCTTAAAATTAATGTTTGTACAGCTGTCACCTTGAAATTGGACTCAACGACTAGTCCATCTCCTTAAAATTAATGGCTCTCGAGACGTGACCGTCCTTGGCAGATTCCTTCAGGTCCTTTGGTGGGCTTTTTTGTGGGTTTTATTGCTTTAGCCTTTTCCTTTGAACTTCCTTTATTTACCCTTCCCAAAGGGGAAATGACCCTTCGGCTTCTTGAGAATAGTCCTCCTCCTCAGCGAGAGCCCTTCGCAAGGGCACATACCCTTCGGCTAGCTTCTTACTTCAAGCTTTTTTACTGCAGCCTTCCTGTGAATTTCTTCAGACTTTTTGTCTGAAGGAATTCCTTTGCACAAAAAGTCTGAAGGAATTCTGACTTAAATGAAATTTCAAAAAATTTACCCCTTCGACTGCCTTTGAAAAGTTTCTTGCCCTCCGCAAGGGCTCCTGAACCTAGGACTACCCTCTACAAGGGCACATACCCTTTGACTTTGGGATGCTCCTTTAAACCAAGCCATTGAACTGACCCATTGAACCAAGATTGGTTCAACAGCTCAACACTATACACCGAGCCTTTGTTGAACCAAGCCTTTGAACCATTCACTTGAACCACTCTTTTAACCAATCTATTGAACTGGTTCAACAGTTCAACACTACATGCTGAGCCTTTTGAATTGTGCATTGAACCAAGCTCATTAAACTATTTGATGAACTGAGTGATTGAACCAATGCGTTGAACCAAGCATTGAACCAAGGTGTTGAACCAATGCGTTGAATCAATCTATTGAACCAGTTCAATAGTTCAACACTGTGCATCAATGAAATTGCTAATGAATTGATTGATTGAACTAAGCTAATTAAACCAAGGCATTGAACCAAGGCGTTGAACCAATGCATTGAACTAATGCATTGAACCAAGTCAATGAACTGATTGATTGAACCTATCGATGAACCTGAAGCTGCTTAAACAAAAAAAGTTGTTGAACCTAGGCCTTAAACTTTGTTGATGAACTTTAAACGTTGAACCAATGGTTGAAACAAGTGATGAACCAAGGCTGATTGAACTAGACATTGAACCAATGGTTGAAACAAGTGTTGAACCAAAGGCATTGAACCGGTTCAATAGTTCAAAGGTGTTAACTCTTAGAAAGATTATTTCATTGAACCACTCTTCCAACCTTAAGGAAAAGCGTCTTCTAAACCATTTTAGCCCTCTTTCCTTCTAAATTTCTTCAGACAAGAGTCTAAAGAAGCTTTGCAAAACCTTGCACTCTCTGAACTAGTTCTTCATTGCTAAGTTCGTAGAAAAAACAAAGCCCTACTGAGTCCGTAGAAACTTGCAGAGTCTATAGAAATTCCTAGACTTGTGCAAAATCAAAAAAAATGAATTGGCCTAAAATAGCAGAGTAAGAAGGGGACCAATTTTTGGCCTGTTACACCAAAAATGGTCAAAAAATTGGCAACTCCTAGGGGAAGCATGCCTGCTATGCTTAGAAGCCAGTTGCCTCTAAATCCATTGGGCATGGGGTCAGATTGTAACTTAAAGATCAACAATAACTTTGATAAATCTAGAACCAATCACAAAGATTTACCTAAAAAAAGGAAAATAAAACACACACAAAGCTAAGAAAACTACCAACATGTGTAAAAATCACTTAAGGAAAACAAAAAAAAACAAGGGAAAATATATACATGATGGAGAAGGGACTCAGTGGTAATGCTTAAGATGTATCCCATTAACTGGGATATACAGTTCTTCACCATCCAACTTGGAGAGTTGGAATGCATTATGCTGCTTACACTAAGTGATTATGTATAGGTCACTCCATAGGGCATCAAATTTTGCATGTTTTCTAGGCTTAGCTCAGTCTTCATCCCATTTCAAGATAATGTCTCCTTCAGAGAAACTTTTTGATGAAGATTTCCTGTCAAAATGTCTCTTCACTTGTTGTTGGTGGCTAGTCATAGAAGCCATAGCCTGGTCCCTTGCCTCTTGGAGTTCCATCAGCTCGCATAGCCTAACCTCCATGCTATTTCCTTCTTTTAATTACAACTAGCAAGTGAGATCCAAAGCTGGCAACTCGAGTGAAATGGGGAGCCTAGCTTCCCTTCCATAGATAAGTGTGTATGGTGAGTTGCCAATTGCCCTCTTCAGGGTGACCCTATCCACCCACAGGGCTATTTTTAACTTGGCATGCCAAGTCCTCTAATTTTCCTCCATGGTTCGTTTGATGATCCTGATCAGGTTCTTATTTGTAGACTCAGCCAGTCCATTCCCTTGTGGGTAGTAATTGGATTAAGTGCTAAGATATATACCATATCTTAGTGCCCATTCACTTATTTTGGTTCCCAAAAAAGCTAATCCATTATCTGAGATTATGGTTATTAGAACCCTGAACCTCGCCACCAGGTCCTCATAAAAATCTAGGACTGCACTTTCATTTGCCTCCTTCAGAGCAACAGCCTCTACCCACCTTATGAAATAATTTGTGGTAGTCAGGACCCATTTGTGTCTAGCACTGAAGGGAGGATTAATCATCCCTATGAAGTCTAGGCCCCACTGCATGAATGGCTACTCCACTTGAATAGGCTATAAAGGCATGGCAGCCAACTATTGCTTTCCATCAAAAAGCGTGCACTTTTGGCACTTTCTTACCCATGCATGGGTGTCCCTGAAAAGAGTAGGCCAAAAATAGCTAGCTCTCATTATTCTTGCTACAATAGCCCTAGGAGCAAAATGACCACCATCTGGTCCATTATGAAACTCAGACAGCACCTTTTCGGCCTAACTTGAGTCTAAGCATCTCAAAAAGACTCCTGAGAAATCCTTCCTGAACAACACTCCATCAATTAGGGCATAAGGGAGACACTAGAGTCTAAAATACCTTCTCTTGGTCCTATCAAGTGAGTGTGGGCACTCACCAGTTAGAAGGAAATGCCTCACGTCTAACATCCAATCCTTCATGATAGCTAGTTCTTCTATTGTAGCTGCATCAAGGATTAGCAGACTGTCTTCCTTTTGTTGCTTAAAGTCTGCAGTGAGGTGTTCACACAAGACTCTCCCTCTTACTAGTTTGGTGATCTTGATATCTACATCATATTCCATCACCTTAGTGATCCACCCTACTCTCTTCTCATTTAGATCTCAGTTGATCAAGAAATCCTTGATGCCAGGATGTGGAACCATGAGGTGGATTCTGCTATTAGACAGCATGTGTCTAGATTTCTTCAAACTCTGTATGAATGCCAAGACTTGCTTTTCCACATATGTGTATCTGACTTCAAAACCTTCTAGGCCTTGGCTAAAAACTATAATTGGCTGCTCAAGGTTATCATCACTTGCTTGGGTAAGCATGGCGGAGATTACTTCTTCATTGCCGAAGGTGTAGAGGTTGAAATCTTTGGTGAAGTCAGGGCTGATCAAAGTAGGATCTTGGGCTATGGCTTGCTTGATTTCTTCAAAACTATATTTTCTCTGTACTATCCATGTGAACTCCTCACCCTTCCTCAGTATAGAGGTTGATGGCTTGACCATCTCCACAAAATTTGGGATAAATCTCTATATGAAATTTATCTTACTGAAGAAACTTTGCAGGCCTTTCTTGTGCTTGGGTAAGGACAGCTCCAGGATGGAGCGAACTCTTTTTGGATCAATAGCCAAACCTTCTAAAGAAACAATGTGACCAAAGAGCTTTCCCTCATGGACAGCAAACATGCATTTCTTAGGATTGAGAGAGATGCCAAACTCTCTACACCTCTCAAAGATTTTCCTGAGGTGTTTCATGTGTTGGCTCACTTCCTTAGAGAAAACTGTCACATCATCAAGATATACCAGTATAGTTTTATTTATCAGGCCTTAAAAGGCCATGTCCATAGCTCATTGGAAAGTGGCACCAACATTAGATAGTCTGAAAGGCATTTTCCAGTAAGCAAACATTCCCCACTTGGTTGTGAAGGCTATTTTGTGTTGGTCATAGTCTTGCACCAAAATTTGGTTGTATCCTAAATATCCATCTAGGAGGGAGAAATGCTCGCTACCTATCACCATCTAAAGGATCTACTCCATGCTTGGGAGAGGATAATGGTCTTTCAAAGAGACTCTATTGAGGTCTCTAAAATTAACACACAGTCTGATCTCTCCATTCTTTTTTCAGATAGGAACAAGATTGGCTAGCCAAGAAGAGTGTTTGATTGGAAATATTATCGTAGACTCAATCAAATTGGTGAGCTCCTTACGCATGAGAGGCTCAATCATTAGATTGATAGGCCTCTACTTCTGTTGATTGGTTTTGCACCTTCTTCTAGTTCAATGGTATGCTGGGCTAAGCTCAGGTTAAAACCCTTCAAATCACTATACTCCCAAGCAAAGATATTGGCAAACTCTTGGCACAACAAGATGAAGGCCTACCTTTCCTAGTCTGTGAACACTTTTCCAAGTGTAGGCAGCTTGTCCTTGAATATTTCCACCTTTTCATGGTGCTCTTCCTTTTTTACAATGCACACCTTGTCACTTCTCAATTGGTCATCTCCATTGAAGACACTCTCTAGAGTGACCAAACCTTTAGGGAGCTTATTGTTCTTCAACTGAATAATTTGGCTGCCATATTGCAGCTGTAGCTTTGCCTAGTTTTTTGTAGCAAATTCCACTTCTTCTTATAGGAAGAGTGTTATTTTTTTATCACTGTTGAAAACCTACTAGTTGGTGATGTTATCAGGTATGGAGGGCCAAATCACTACTTTCAAGTGATGTGAGCTATGGTCTCAGACTATTTCCTAAGCAATATCAAACTAGGTGCCAACTGTTGCCAACCTATCTACTTGCTTGTTCTATTCTCTAGGGCTAGACCTAATATTGAAAGTGCAAAAAAAATCCACTAAGTCCCATACCCTATGTTTATAAGACTTTAGTAAAGAATTCTTCATCAAATTTTGGCCTCTTCCCTGGTTGACAATCAGCGTGTTGTCACTAGACACTTGCAGCTCTTTAATTCCTCTTTTCCTCACCCATTCCAAGCTGTGGATGAGGGATTCATATTCTACAACATTTGATGTGCGAGAAAATTAGAACTGAAAGGATGAAAAATACCTCTCCTTTGAAGGAGAGACTAGCACCACTCCACCACCAGCTCCCCACTTACTCCTTGAACCATCAAAGAATAGCTGCCATAGGCCTGAGTTCTCCTGGCTAGTTTTCATCAAATTTGGTACAAAGCTACCCTCTTCATGCATGCAATAAATTCCAAGGCCCACCTCCTCTATGAATTTGTAGGGATCATGCTCAAAATTGTCACTTCCCCATTCATCTAAGAGCAAGTCTGCAACTCCTTCAAGTGCAGAGGATGGAGATTGGTCTATTTTGAACTCTTCCTAGTCAATGATGGTATAGCTGACATTTGCTGCCTTCAATGAGTAAGGTTCTAGATGATCTCTATGGAGTGGCTCGAATTCAATCTTGACTTTAGTCCCGTACTTGGTTCTAAAAACTAGATAAGACCAATTCACTGTTAAGTAGCTGCCTATCTTGGATGTAAAATCCCTGGATAAGCAAATGGCAAAGTAGGGGGAACATCTACCATTACCACATCATGAAGAATTGAGAAATTCAGGCAAGCATGCAGCATCAAGCTCAAACCTCTTACCACCCCAATTGTCTTTTCTAGGGTTCCATCTAGCTGCAAAACTCCCTTGGTCATTTCTTTGTATTTCAAGCCCAGCTTGTCAGCTATGCATTTGGGCATTACCAAGGTGCTTGCTCCGCTATCAATGATGCAATTATGCACCAAGAAATCTCCTATGACTAGGGACACATAAAAAGGAGGAACCTTCTCTTCATTCTGGGTTTGACCTAAGGTGGAAGGCTGTCCATTCGTCATCAAAACATTATCAGCATTTGTTGGGACAGTTCTTTCATCTATTTCATGCAATTCCTTTCGCAACATGTCTTTCTACCCTAGTATTAGCAGTGAATCCCATAAGGAGATGTTCATGTGCAGCTTCTTCATCTGGTCAACCACATTGACTCGAGGGTTGCCTTCTTTCAAAATTTCCTTAGAATTATGTACAACATGAGGTGCAAGCTGAGGAGCTGGAAGAACAATCGATGGTCTAAAACTTGGGACTTTTTGATTTGCATGTGATGAAGAAGGCATTGCTAATGCTTGGGCAGTAGCCTAAGTTTCTTCCATTGCCCTTCTTTTGAATCTTGTGTTGGCTGCAACACAGTCAGCTAGATTGTTTACAGCACCCACATAATTGACTGAAAAGAATTATCCTTCCAGATGATTCATGAGGGTAGAATTAGGTTGGGCCTGACTGCTACTAATGTTGGGTTGCATTAGAGCCTCAAAGACTTGGGAATGGGTGGCTGCCTAATTTTCTTATGTATTTGGGTAATAACCCATCATCTCATTCATATAAACAACTTGTTTTTGACCATATCCCATGGTTGAACAACTTGGTTGTTCCTACACCAGATTGTTTTGAACGGGGACCATGACCTAAGATGATGAAGGGCCACTTGGGTTGTAGCCTTAAAAGGGTCTGGTCTGAGTAAGTTGACCCTGTCCTTGATTGTAATTTTGGAAAGGGGGTCTAGGAGCTTGGCCATACTGTTGGTATCCTTGGTTTAGTCTATTGCTTTGAGCTTGCTGCCTTTTAAGAGCCACAAGTTCATTTGACATACTTTGCAATAGACTCTTTACTTCATGAAGCTCATTGGATGGAGTAGCAGCTAGTTTCTCTATGCTAGGTAGAGGAGCTAATGTGGGAGCAGTGGTCTAAATTGGAGGTAGCATTTTAGGGAAAAGTGGCATATGGGGTCTAGGAACTATTTTCCCAGCCTGCACTAAGCAATTTTTAGTTGTTATAGTTATGTCATAGGTAGCAAGCAACACATGTCCTCGCATGGATTGTATCATAACAGTGATATCACTATTTAATGCTCTTAAGTAATATAGGAAAACATAGCTAGCAGTTAGTCTTACCAAAATAGGGATTCTATCCCATGTCTTTTAAACTTGAGTGTTGAAATCCTGCATGTATTCATGTGGGGCTCTTTTCATGGTAGTCATCTACTCAGCAAGTGAGAGGTGGTCACTTTTTTCCCCAAAATGGTCCATCAAGTGAGTACCCAATTCATTCCAAGAACTGATCAAATTTATAGCCAAAGTCCCATACCAGTCAAGAGCTTTGCCCTCGAGAGACAATGCCAACAATCTGATTGTGATATTTTCCTCAGTGGCATTGTGAATATTGCAGAGGTTAGCAATATTTCTTATGTGCTCAATGACTGTAATAGGCCCCTCTCCATCAAAAAAAGGCACATTTTTTAGGGCTACTCTTGGAATTGGGTCATAACGTGGGAGATTCAAGGGGCTCTGACCACGAAAAGTCATAAAGGGTAATGCCATGGTGGGGATGGGATGTAACTACGGCCCTACTATGTATGCATTCCTTACAACATGTCTCGGAAGGTGGTTTGTTAAATAAGGGCAAGTCCTCTCAAACCTCAACCTTTTTGCTGAGTTTAAAGGTAATTTAAATTCGAAAGGGATACCCTTAGAAGTAGACTGTGTGATGACTTTAGGCATAAGAAGTCAGACTGGTCTTTGGTTAGGAAATGAAGTTCTTACCAGTGGAGTCTCCAGATGCTGAAAATAGATGATTTATTGTAATAGGACCAACATCAATCCTAAAACTTTACTGAGTGTAAAACTATGTCCCACTGGGTGTGCCAAAAACTGTTGACATAGTGGATTGCACCTGGGGCAGGAGGCTGAGCTCCTACCTTTCCACACGCAACAATAGAAACTCCCCTCTCACTTGTGGGACTGGCGAAGCTGGAGGGGAGAGTCTCTAGGTAAGGGATAGCTCCCTTTGATGCATCTGAGTTGTTCTAATAAATGCTAATACATGTATATAGATATATAATGGGGGGTTGAAAATTGAGAAGGATTATAGGAAAACAAATCTACCCTAAAAAGAGGTGATGCACCAAATGATTTGGCCTACTCACACTCACACTTAAAGCTAGACAAACACATATGTACACTTCAAACTGGCAGAAGGAGACAAACACATACGTACACTTCAAACTGGCAGAAGGACCAGGTTATAGGAAACTTAACAGGGAGGCTTTAATGGAACACATAGAAAATAAAGACTCACCAAAGGTGCTATAGAAAGGCACACTGTATAGTAGCTTCTTTTGCCTCTGCACTTCCAAATACAACTCTTCTTGTCACCCATAAGAGTGGCACCTTATAGACACTAGGTGTGCTAGTGTTAAACCTGTGAAAGCATTAAAAGCAATGACTAAACACAAACTGACACTTAAACACACACAGGAATATCTAATTAGAATAGAGGTAAAAAATGTGTTTATTTGATTTCAGGTGAAAATTTTCCAGGGCTTCACCTTACAAATGTGAAAGATCCTTTTTTCAATGACAAGTCTCCAATATATAGAGGAAGGAAGGAGGCCTTTTGGTGCCCCTTTTTACAAATGACCCATTTGTGCTCTAGTAATTGGGAAGAGCAAGCTGATTAAACATCAATGAGAAGTTATGAGCCATGCCATTTGTCTACTTGCAAGACCACTTCTTCAAGGCAATCACACGGTTTATCTGCTCATTAATGCAAAATGAAGAAAAATGGGTTGCACTATTAGCTATTTGCACCTCTTAATAATCAATTCACAGGCAATGTATCACTTGCTAGAGTAAATTCCTGAATCGGTGCCTCCCTTTGCCACTTGGGCTATCTGCCTATTCTTACACTTGGCACTTTTCTCTCTTTGTTCTCTGGGCTCTTTGTCTCCTGCTCTTTCAGCCCTCAGGGCGATCTTCTGGCAGGTTGTTGCATTCCTTGGGCTCTTTCCATGGTTGGCACATAAGTATTTAAAAACCAATGGCTATTTCACTACCTTAAAATTGACATTCGCGTAGCTGTCACCTTAAAATTGGACTCAACAGCTAGTCCATCTCCTTAAAATTGATGGCTCTCAGGATGTCACCATCCTTGGAAAATTCCTTCGAGTCCTTTGGTAGGCTTTTCTACGAGTTTTTTTGCTTTAGCCTTTTCTTATGAACTTCTTTTATTTACCCTTCCCAAAGGGGAAATGACCCTTCGGCTTCTTGAGAACAGTCCTCCTCCTCAGTGAGAGCCCTCCACAAGGGCACATACCCTTTGGCGGGCTTCTTACTTTGGGCTTTTTTACTGTGGCCTTCTAGTGAATTTCTTCAAACTTTTTGTCTGAAGGAATTCCTTCGAACAAAAATTTTGAAGGAATTCTAACTTAAATGAAATTCCAAAAAATTTACCCCTTCGGCTACCTTTGAAAAGTTTCTTGCCCTCTGCAAGGGCTGCTAAACCCAGGACTACCCTCTGCAAGGGCACATACCCTTCAGCTTTGGGATGCTCCTTTGAACCAAGCCATTGAACTGACCCATTGAACCAAGATTGGTTCAACGGTTCAACACTACACACTGAGCCTTTGTTGAACCAAGCCTTTGAACCGTTCACTTGAACCACTTGTTGAACCAATCCATTAAACCGGTTCAACGGTTCAACACTGCGCGCTGGGCCTTTTGAACTATTCATTGAACCATGCTCATTGAACTATCTAATGAACTGAGTGATTAAACCAAGCATTGAACCAAGGCATTGAACTAATGCATTGAATCAATCCATTAAACTAGTTCAACAGTTCAACACTGTGCGCTGATGAACTTGCTGATGAACTGATTGATTGAACTAAGTCGATTGAACCAAGGCATTGAACCAATGCATTAAACCAAGTTGATGAACTGCTTGATTGAACCTGCTGATGAATCTAAAGCTGCTTGAATAAAAAAGGCCACTGAACCAAGGCCTTGAACTTTGCTAATGAACTTAAATGTTGAACCAATGGTTGAAACAAGCGATGAACCAAGGCTGATTGAACTAGACGTTGAACCAATGGTTGAAACAAGTGATGAACCAAAGGCATTGAACCAATTCAATGGTTTAAAGGTGCTAACTCTTAGAAAGATTATGTCATTGAACCACTCTTCCAACCTTAAGGAAAAGTGTCTTTTGAACCATTTTAGCTCTCTTTCCTTATGAATTTCTTCAGACAAGAGTCCGAAGAATCTTTGCAAAACCTTGCACTCTCTGAACTAGTTCTTCATTATTGAGTCCATCGAAAAAATAAAGCCCTACTGAGTCCATAGAAACCTGAAGAGTCTATAGAAATTCTTGGACTTGTGCAAAATCAAAAAAAATGAATTGGCCTGAAACAACAGAGTAAGAAGGGGACCGATTTTTGGCCTGTTACACCAAAAATGGTCAATAGGTTATTTTGATACACTCAAATTGGGGGCAATGAAAATAAGTTCTAGTTGAAGACACTTAAATTTAGTTGTCCACTATATCCTTGAGAGATCAATGTTAAGACACATCATATGACCTATAAATAAAGTTTTTAGCACTTAGGTTGATCTTGGAAATGCAAGAGGAAGATAAAAATCACATTTTCATATTAAACAAACACAAAACACTAAAAACATATTAGTAAATAACTCTAAAATGCTCTTTTCACTACTCCAAGAGGTGTAGAATATAATTCAGGTAGAGTCTAGTTATAATAGCCTAAGGGATGATTAAAAATAGCTCAAAGGCTATATTTATAGAAAAAAGGGAAGAAAGAAAGAAAGAGGGATTTTGGCACTAAAAAAGGAATCAAAATGAGCATAACTCCCTTTGAATCATAGTAACAATAGCCTCTATGCTTATCCTCATCCTAGATTCCTGATTGATCTAGGTCACTCCAGATCATTACACCATTCCATTATTACCTCAATGATGCTTTTTGTGACTACAATGGTGGGATCATTTTATTTCTAGATGGGTCCTAGCATCAATGTATTTAAAATAATTAGATCTATCATTAAGAATTGTGTCTTGTTGTTAACTGCTCTTGACTAGTTTGTCATGGCATGCAAGAGTGGAGAGAAGGGTAAATTTCATGTGGTTGGATCTGATTGTGAATCTATTTAATTCTACATTGCTTCTTTCTACCTTCACACCATCTACCACTTATTACTCATTATGAAGACCCGATCCTCATATCTTGAAACTGATAGAGCCATATTATGAATGGTGGTTTATCAAGCTATGAATGCATTAAAAGATGAGAATCCCTCGTTGTATCTCATTTATCTACCCCTACATAATCTTAATAAGACCATTTTATCCCAAAATATCCACTCTTGTTCCAATCTAGATTGTTCTCAATCTTGATTCCACTCATACTTGCTCACCTTGGTCAAAATCTAACCCTTTGACCTTTGCCTAAGTCACCTGGGCTTGTCCTCATTTGATTAGCTATCTAAAACTAAATTATATTATTTAACTCCTAACTCATCTCACTCTGTTGATTTTCCTGATGCAAATAAACTAATCCATAGATCTTCTACTAATATTTAAGTGCTTGTGCCACTTATTAATCATGCATTCATCTCATGATCCTATTGTCAATCTATTGCTTTATGCACTTAAGCCACATGGTAAATTCTAAAATTATTAATTTTTTGACTCATCACACTTGATTATATATAGATTCATGATGCAGCATAGACCATAGATCTCATTGAGCCCACTTTCTTGCCGGTTGAGATCATGCTATTATATCATCTATACATTTGAATGCTTATAATTGATTCTGCCTTTTTAAATCTAAATGGCTATTACATAGGGCTTAAATTTGACATATATACAACTATCAATTGACATCCATGGGAATGTTAATGACATTTTTTTGACTATCAATATTTTGATCTTAATGGATGACTGTCGATCTTGATTTTGACACTTGCATGAATGTCACTCTACTGGATCACAAATTTCATGGGTTATTTCTTTCAGACCTTTTGCTAGACATTTGTTGCAAGATTTGTGTCTCAACCACTTTCTCTAAATAATTTATTTTTAGCTCTTTTACATCAAATAATATGTCTGGGGAAATTATCATGAGATAATTGCCTAAAAGAAATAAGTCTACCTTATATTTACCTTGGATAATTTCTTACAAAAAAATGTCCAATAGAATTCATGTCTTAGAGATTTATGCTTGTGGACATAATTTCCAAGAGAATTATGTCCTTAGATATTTGGGAATCTTATAAGACACCTTCCTGAGAAAAATACCCTTCAAGATAATTGTATAGGACATTTTTTCAAAGAAATGGCCCTTCAAAACTTTGTTTTGGTCACTTTCCTAAAAGAAATGACCCTTCAAGATATTTATATAGGACATTTTCCTTGGAAAATGACTCTTTAAAAATATTATTTGGAAAATTTCCTAAGAAAAATACCCTTGAGGTTAATTATATAGGACATTTTTTCAAAGCAATGGCCCTTCAAAACTTTGTCTTGGTCAAGAAATATGGCTTCAGGAAAATTGTGCAGATAATTTTCCTAAAATAAATCTGACACTTAGCTTTTTATGTGGACAACTTTCCTAAAATAATTAGGATTTCAAGAAAATTATTGTGTAACTTCTTCCTAAAATAAATAATTTTATGGGATCCTTGCCTTAGATAATTTTCCCAAAACATTCCCTAACACTTAGTCAAATGAGAGCTTGAAGAAATGTTCTAAATAAGGACTTAACCAAAAATAAGGGTTTTTCACTTAGCCCTTTTGGCCCACATGCTCTTATAGACTTTTTCATGAAATTTTAATGCTCAAAATTACTTTCCAACTCTTGTGCAACTTGTCCTTAACCTTTGAACTACTCAGACACCATGAAACTTGCTTGAGAATCCTCCATTTTCCATTCAAGACTTGTCTCTAAGCCATTTGATCTTTCTTTAATTATAACCCTACTCATTTATTAAAGGATTTTTATGGATTTTTATACCACATAAATCCTCAAGAAAAGTTCTATATGTGGGCTAAAATGGCCAACTTTTTTGGTGACTAAGTTGGCTTGACTAGCTCACTGGTCATGGGACCTAGACTTTAATCAGGCTTGCTCATGATGACTAAACAAATGAAAAACTACTTACAAAAAGACTTCTTAATTTTTGGAAACACTTTTGGAGCAATGGGGAACCTGTAAACAATAATAAAGCAATAAAATAGACCAAAACTAACCAAACAACTAAAAAATAGTAATTTGCAAAAGCACTTGGAGGAAAAGACAAGCCTATCTACTTATGTACAAAGAGCATGAGATCAAACTAATAGAAGTAATTAATATCCCTCCCAAATATAGGGATATGAATAATCTCTCCATTCAATCTATCAAGATTGAAGGCATTACTTTCCTTTCAACTTTTGATGACATAAGGTCCACTCCAAAGGCTATCAAACTTGGAGTGTTTTCCTGGTTTTACATGGTCCTCATCCTATTTGAGGACTATGGGACCTTACTAAAATGTCTTTGATGAATTTATTTTATCATAATTCATCTTGACTTATTTTTGGTTAGATCACATTTCATGCATGACATCATCTCTTATCTATTATAATTCTCTCAATTCATTCATCCTAACCTCCATTACATCACTTTCTAGAAACTCTAACTAGTGTGTAAGATCCAACGTTGGGAAATCCAATGAGATAGGCATACTTGATTCTCTTCCATAGACTAAGAGATAAGGCGAATGACTAATGGCCTTCTTGAGGGTGATATTATCATCCCATTAATTAGTCTCTATTTGTATGCTAAGACCTCTGATAATCTTCAAGTGTTATTTTGATGATTTGGATCAAACTCTTGTTAGTGGACTCAACTAGTCTATTAACCTATGGATATTAATTTGATGAATATTTAGATAAATACATTTCTCAAGAGCTCATTCACATACCTTTACACTATTGAATTATAAATCATTATTTGATATTATAGTAGAAGGTACTCCAAAATGGGTGACTAGACTCTCATAGAACCCAAGCACAAAGTTCTCATTTGCCTCCTTCAAAGGTATGGTTTCCACCCACCTGGTAAAATAGTCTATATCTATCAAGAGCCATTTATGACCAACACTAGATGGAGGATTTATCATGACAATGAAGTCTAAACCCCATTACATGAAAGTCTATTCAACTTGAATAGGCTTTAATGGCATAGTAGCTAGTCTATATTTACCTATAAAAATTGCACACTTTCTAACCCATGTATGTGCATCCTTAAATAAATTTGGCCAAAAGTAACCAGCTCTAATGATTTTTGCTGCTATGTTCTTGGCTGTAAAATGGCCTCCAAAAGGACTATCATGAAATTATTCAAAAATCTTGTCAAATTGATTAGCTTCAACACAGCTTAAAAACATACCTCCAATGTCCTTTTTGAACAACACTCCATAAATCATAAAGTATGGTATTTATTTCAACCTAAAATGTCTTCTTCTTTATGCATCTAAACCCATTGGACATTTTCCTATTTTAAGGAATCTAGCAATGTCTTGTGTCTAACTAGATAGAAGAGTAGCTTCATCTTCATGTTGGGTATCTTGAAGTGTCAAAACCATCTCCTTTTATTCTTTCACATCTTATGAAAGATGTTCACATAGTCCTTTACCTTGGAATAGATTTTTGAACTTTACTTTAATATCATATTCCATACACTTAGTGACCCATCCAGCTGTCTTTTCACTTAAGTCTCTGTTGAGGATGAAATCTTTCACACTAGGATGAGCTACCATTAGTATAATCTTGTTATTCAAAACCAAATGTCTAAATTTTTTCAAACCTCTTATAATAGAAAGAACTTGATTTTCAAAAAATTAATACCTCTCCTCATAGTCTTCCAAAGCTTGACTAAAAAAAGCAATGGGTTGATCTAAACCTTCATTATTATGTTGCATAAGCATGTCTAAAATTATACTAAATGTAGAAAAAGCATACATAAATAAATCCTTAATGTAATTAGGATTAAGTAAAGAAGGATCTTGGATGATCACATGATTTATGGATTCAAATCTTATCTTACCTTCCTTACTCCAAGTGAATTCTTGATGTTTCTTTAGCATTTGAGTGAGTGGCCTTACTAGTTTTGCAAATCTAGGAATAACTATTCTAATGAAGTTGATCTCGCCTAAGAAGCTGTGTAATCCTTTCTTATGTTTTGGCAATGATAGAGAAAATATTTATTCTATTCCCTCTAGGTCAATAGAAAGACCCTCTTTGAACACTACATGCCCAAGTAATCTCCCCTCATGTAGTGAGAAGATACACTTCTTTGGATTCAATAAAACTCTAAATTCTCTACATCTATCAAAAAAAACTCTCAAGTGTGTTAGATGATCATTAGGATCCTTTGAAAATATAGTAATGTCATCTAGATAAATTAAGACTATTTCACTCAAAAGACCTTGAAAGGTAACTCCATCACCCTTTGGAAAGTGGCTCCACCATTAGAGAGCCCAAAAGGCATATTTTGATAGGCATAAGTACCCCATTTGGTAGTGAAATTTATATTATACCAATCTTGTTCTTTCATTAATATCTATTTATACCCAGATTACCCATCTAATAAGGACAACTTTTGTTAACTTGATACCCTCTACAAGATTTGATCCATGGAAGGAAGAGGATAATGGTCTTTCAATGATACTTTATTCAAATCTCTAAAATCCACACATAGTCTTATCTCTTTATTTTTATTTCTCACAGGTACAAGGTTTTTTATCCATGTTGAGTGCTTGATAGGAAATATTATACTTGACTCAATCAGCTTGGTAATCTCCTTTTTCATGAGCATTTTAACCTTGGGGTTGATGGGCCTTTGCTTTTGTCTTATTGGTTTTACATTTGGTTCAATCTCAATATTATGTTGTGCTAATCTGGGGTTAATGCCTTTCAAATCATGGTATTCCCAAGAAAATAAATCCATGTACTCATTATATAATGAAATGAAAGCTACTATCTCATAATCAGATTTCACTTTGCCCCACTTGAGTAGCTTACCTCCAGCTATATGAACTTGCTAATTATGTTCTTCCTTAGAAGAGATGCTTACCTTGTCCTTTCTTAGTTTATCATCTTCATTGATGATGCTCTCCAAAGTTACCAAACATTTATGCATCTTGTTTGATATCAATTTAACAATCTGATCTTCATATTGGCACTATAATTTACTTTGATTCTTTACGTAAAACTTTACCTCATTCTATAGGAAATAGGCTATTTGTTTTGAATTGAATGCTTGTATAAAACCTTTATTTGTTTATGATCTTTATTGTCCTTGAGTTGGTCCACTATATCATATTGTGTTCCTATGGCAGCAAGTCTATTTACATGTTGATTAGCTCCTCTAGGGATGGAGCGAATATCAAATGCTAGGATATTGTTCATAAGATCCCAAAATCTATGTTTTTAGGCATTTAGGAGAGGGTTCTTTGCTACACTTGAACCTCTGACTTATTACACTACCTACTCATTATCACCTTTCACATGCAAAAGCTTAATACCTCTCTTTCTAGCCCACTGAAGGCCATGAATAAGAGCTTCATATTTTGTAGTATTTGATGTATAACTAAACTAAAATCTAGCTAAAGAATAATACCTTTGATTTTGAGGTGAAACAAACATTTCACCAACCTCACTCCCATTCTTTAGTCTAGATCCATCAAAGTATAGATGCCATACTCCTTGATCTTTCTTTGGGTTGGTGAGACTAGGTGATAAGTCACCTTCTTCATGCATGCAGTAGACACTAAAACCAGATTCTTAAATAATTTTATATGGGTCATGCCCATGGTTATCATCATTCCACTCATCTAAAAGTAGATCAAGTATGCCTTCAAGTATCTTAAAAGGTTCTTGATCAAATTACCCTCATCTTCCTTTGAAATACTACAATTCATATTAGACATATTTGGCATATATGGTTCAAGGTGAAATTTAGAAATAGGCTCTAATATTATAGTGGCTTTGGTTCCATATCTAGTCCTAAAACCCATGTATGACTAATCTAAAGAAAGATATCCTCTTATTTTAGCAATAAAATCCCTGGACTGGCATAGTGTAAAGTATGAAGGTAAATCAACAACTATATCTTGTGTAATGGTGAAATTTGGACAAGCAACAAGTAGAATCTTAAGATCTTTAAGGATGCCCACAATATCCATAGGGGAAACATCTAATTTCAACATTACATTTTCATGAGGTTCATACTTAAGCCCTAGTTTGTTAGCTATGGATTTAGGTATGATAGAATTAATAGCTCTACTATCAATCATACAATTGTGAACAAGATAATCCCCTATGACAATTAAAATATATAATAGAGGAGGCTTAGTCACCTTAGGAGCTTGAGGTTCAACAAATGGATTAGAGTTGGTTATAAAAAACTTATTCTTTCCTTTCTAGGTGATCCATCAGATATATCAAGCTTTGAAATTCCCTCTTGCATATACTCCTTTTGTCTTGGGATTAGCAATGTATCCCACATTGAAATTAATATAACAATTTTCTTTATATGATCCATAATACTGAGTGGAGGAGTAACTATCTTTGAGTAAAATTGATGAGAAAGGGGGATCATAGATGTTGAACTAAGGGATGTAAGGCCCTTTCACATTTTGCCCCTTTGTATCCTAACCCTATTAATTTAATGTCTTTTGAGGTAGCTCCTGAGTGGTGGTCCTTTGTGCTAGCTAAGAAGGAGAAAGAGATACCTTATCAAGACCTGAACCCTCACCAATTTCCTTTTTCTTGGATCTAGTATGGGTTACAACTGAGTTATCAATATTAGGAATATTAGGAATTTGATTCACTACAACATGCTCAAAATAATTCTCACCTTTGTAAAAGTTTGAAAAAAGTAGTTTCAATAGGTGCCTCACCTTTCTCTCCTCCTTGTTGATTTGGCACTTCTACTTGAGTGAAAGAAGGAATGTCTCCATTTAGTAGAGAGGCTTCCTTATTTGGCTAGTTTTCATGTGGAGGAGAAACTAAACTCTATTTCATATATGACTGATGTGAGCTCTCACTAATTGGTATTAGTGCCAGTTATCTGCTTGATCCCATTGATTATTCCATTACCCTTCCTGAGCATAGTTGTTATGTGTTGGCACAAAATCTCTATAATTTCTTGGAGTATTAGGATTGTATTGCCTTAACTAGGGATTTTCCCCTTGTCCTTGATGATTGGACTAATAGGGTGGCCTATTATATTAATAATTCTAATTAGTATTCTGGTATGGCCTATATGGTGGAGCTTGTTTCCTCTCCATTGTAATCAACTTGTTCTAAGATTTAAGAAGACTCTCTATCTTCCCCAATCTATCAATTTGATCACCTTCTATTTGATAAAACTTTGTAGAATATAGAACTAGAGTAATAGTTGGAGCAGGAGGATGGATCTTTGGAAAGAGAGGCATTAGTGGCCTTAGAGATAACTTGTCTACTTGTATAAAGTAATGTTTATCCTTAATTACTACTTCAAAATATTTAGGTAGATTGTTCCCTCCCATGGATTGAATCATCACAGTTACATCTAAATTGAGAGCCTTTAGATAGTATAAAAAATCATATTTGGGCAAAGGCTTGATTATTATAGGAATTCTATCCCAAGTTTTTTGGAACTTATAATTGAAATCCACTATGAATTCATGATTGAATCTCTTGATTATTGTAAGATTCTCCATGAGTGAAAGGTGGTCACTCTTGTATTCAAAGTGATTGCATAAGACCTCTCCAAATTCATCCCAGTTATTGATTGATGCAAGAGCCAATCCTTTGTACCATTGAAGTGTTTTCCCTTTAAAAGAGGTTGTTAATGACCTCATTGCTACATTTTTTTTAGTTGCATGATGCACTGAAAAAAAATTTAAAATATCTACCATGTGTTCTATAGGAGTAACTAGATTTTATCCTATAAAATAAGGAAGAGCCTTCAAATCTGAGACTAGAATATCATCCTATTGAGGAAGATTTAGAGGAATACTATCATTGAATGGCATAAAGTCTTGCCTCCTAGGAATAACCTTTGAGGTATGAGATTTATAACAATGTTTGGATAAATAATATTGGCTTGAATAGGAGGATTTTTCATAACAATAAGGGGAATAAGAGGTGTAGGTGTAAGATTTGACTGAGAGGTTTTATTCTTCTTTGTTAATTAAAAAGCTAGTTTAGAGAAATCTATCTTTTTCCCTTTTGAAAATGATCTTGTGATAACTCTTGGGGGCATGAAAAATATGCAAATCTAGAAATGAAACTCTAAAATTTACTACTATACTCAAATATGTAAAATTATGTAAAGAGGGGGTCCCACTAGGCATGCCATAACTCTTAGCTATCCATATAGCACCCAATAGAGGTTTGATTTGTTCAAATATGGCCCATATCTAGACTAACATGGGAATGATATAAAGTCTATGGGATTCTTATATTATTACCATACCTCTAGGGTTTTTTAATAAGGCTAATTCCTTAGATATGACAATTTGGAACTTTATTTGTAAGATCTAAATGAGTTAGGGTGAAAAGAGTCAAGAGATTGCATAAAATGAAAAAAACTTTTATAATATGTGGTGATGCACCATGAATTTATTAGATCCACTCTAAAAATCAAATTATTTATCACATTAATGAACTATGAAATAAGCTAATACAATGCTTACTACAGTTTTTGTGTAATAGTATTTCATATAGAGGTCAGTTTGATACACTCAGACTAGGGAGTGTATGCAATCAAAAATGCATCATGTCTATGATTTAATCCTAGATTAGATATGTCACACCTACACTTATAATTGGAATACACTTGTTAAGAAGGATCATGACCAATGTGGGGATCTACTAGAGCTTATTAGGGGATCACTTGTCACAAGATATCATGTTAGGAAGGGTTCCAAAGCTTATAGTCTAACACAATTTCACAAAAACCCTATTGGATTCCTAAGGTTTAAAAAATTCACTCTATTCTAATAAAAATAAATCAAAATATAATCTAGTGCACACCAAAGCTTGTGGCACAAAGTGAGGGTTAAAAATAATAAAATAAACTAAACTAAACTAAACATGTATTAGAAGACATATACTCACGTCAATGTATATGAAATCCTAATACATAGGAAAGAAGAATATAAACACATTATCTATCTACTCTTATAAAGGAGAAATAAATTTAGGAATACCTACCTTTGAAGATGAACCCGTCAAGCCTCAATCTCTCCCTTGGCCAAGCTGCTTCACAAGATATTATTGCGGTATGTAAGGATAACCAAGATAAGTCAACTCTAGGCTACACAACCTATCTAAGAATCCAAAATAATTCTCCATAATACAAGATCCATATCTCCAAAGAAAGTATGGAACCCTAAGCTTTATTCTTCAAGTAGAATGGTCAATAAGCAGATGTTCACTCATACTTATTCGCTAATAATTCTTCTCTTATGAAATGGTGGGAAATGACCTTATATATATATATATATATATATATATATATATATATATATATATATATATATATATATATATATATATATATATATATATAAAGTATGGAACCCTAAGCTTTATTCTTCAAGTAGAATGGTCAATAAGCAGATGTTCACTCATACTTATTCGCTAATAATTCTTCTCTTATGAAATGGTGGGAAATGACCTTATATATATATATATATATATATATATATATATATATATATATATATATATATATATATATATATGTAGATCTTGCCCTAAATCCTTCCAAGAATGATGGTTGTATAGGGTCAACCTAGTTAACCCAATGTATTTTTAGGGATAATTTACTAGGTTTATGCTAGGTTGACCAAAAGGCTAACAAACCAAGAAAGTAAATGATGCCCCTAAGTTATCCCTAAAAGTACACTATGTTGACTAGGTTGACCCTTTACAACCATCATTCTTGGAAGGATTTAGGGCAAGATATATGTGTATATATATGCAGATCTTGCCCTAAATCCTCCAAGAATGATGGTTGTATAGGGTCAACCTAATCAACCCAGTGTATTTTTAGGGATAATTTATTAGTTTTATGTTAGGTCGACCAAAAGGCTAACAAACAAAGAAAGTAAAGAATGCCCCTAAACTATATTGGGTTGACCTAATCGACCCAGTATAATCGACAGTTAAAAAGGATGTTAAAGAAAGAAAAGGAGGATGAAAAAAGGAAAAATACTAGAGGAGGTAGGACTGAGAAGAAAAAGCTTAGGTTAAATGGTTTTAGGAGATAAGTGTGTATATGGAAAGTGGAAAAAGGAACAATAATCTTATGAAGCATCGATGGTCTACCTGCCCCTTTTCTGGTGCACCCCTTAAGGCATGCACGTAGAGAAATTGAGACTCAACAGGTTCCTACAAGATACAAAGTGTAAGTAATCAATGAAAGTTTGAAAATCTTATGTGTATATATATGCCCCACTTGAATCTCATCACATGTCATGTAAGTGCAACATAAGATGGTGCTTCAAGAAAAGAACATGATGACACATAACAATGATGATAAATAAGGTGCAGTAAGCATAAAATAAGATAAATAAAGGGACTGAATTAGAAAACGCATACCTTTACCTTACCTTAATGTTGTAGATAAAGAATTATACTATAATAAATGTAGAGGTACCCAATTTAGAGAACACTAGATGAACCTATAGAAGTTATTGCAAAAAATAGCTAAAAATTGAAATATTTGGAAAATAGGAATATAGTGGCTAGTAGAGATAGATATTATAGAAAATTTTGGAAAATTAGGATTGGTAAGGCAAGGTTTAGAATATTGAAAGAAAATAAATGATAAAAGGATGGAAAATTAATGATAAAATGATTGGCAAATGATTGGTAAATGAATGATAAGTGATTGGAAAACACTGTAAATCATGGTGGAAAGCATGTAAAATAAAAATGACAAAAAGGAATGTAGAACATGCTAAATCATGTTGAGAAGCATGTCAAAAATGAATGATAAAAAAGAATGTCCATATAGGATAACTCTAACAAATATATGTAAGAAAGTGAAAAGTAAGGTGATGTAAGATAGGCAAAAAGAGAAAACAAAAAACATGAAAGACTGAAAATGAAATGTAATTGAAGAGGTGAGGCAAATATGAAGAAGGTATATAAAAAGATAAACATGTAATAATGTCAAAATGGTACATAATCAGCTGTCTAGAATATAAGGGTAGTAAAATAATGATAAATGGTAAAAGAAAAGTAAATTAATTCTAGGAATGTAATTCGATGGTGAAAAAGAAGGAAGTAATCCATAGTTTATCAAACATGTTGTTTCACTCTAAGGATAGATAAAACTAAAAAAAAAAGTAATGCTAGCATGTTTTTTTTTTCAAGAGGTGAAGAAGAAGGAAATATAGAAGAGGGAAAATAGATTTGGAATCACAATTTGTCTGTTAAGGGATGAAATGAAATGGGCGAAGGGGAGAATGAAGGAAAAACCAAGGTAGAAGAACTCTTTATCAAATTTAAGACACTCAAATTAAGTTTGTAAAAACAAGAAGACTTTCAACCTTAAGGACTATGAATAACTTCTCTTAGCCACATAAGTCTTATGTTAACAAATGAAGTATATAGATCATCCCATAAAGGATATATGCATGAAAAGGTAAAATGGACCTACCTCCTGACAACGTGTTCCCCATTATTCAAGACCCCTTACAAAGCCATTGATCTACTACAAAGATTGGGTACTTGCACGAGAAATTAGGTAGCACCATAGAGTTTGTTGAATTCCCCTATTCTAATCTACTAGCCTACCACACCCTAAAGAACCTTGGCTCTATGTGAGGCCAACTGTGGAGTTTGAGCTTCAATTGGAGATAGGATATGTGCTTTTAATCACATATTTTGATGTGAATTTGAATTTTAAGATTTTTATGTTACCTTTTAGATATCATTGCCTTTTGTTTCAAATGATTTAGCTTTTAACTTTATTGATGGCTTTTTCTATTTCTCTTCCATACAGATTTGGAAGACCAAACATGGTTGCTATGACTTTCATTTTAATACATGGGACAAGGTTGCTAAGAAAGAGAAACTTCAAAGAACATGGGGTCTAAGAGTCTCATAAATCCAAGTGAAATAAAAGTGTTATCTTAACTTTGATCTTGTTTAATCTAATGCATAGTGAAAGAAAGGGGAAATCAAGAGGAATGACACATGGAACAATTTGAATTACTTCAAATCACAAAAAATGTGACAAAGGGCAAAAAGAGGGATAAAATGACTATAAAATGTTATTCTTTAACATAAGAATGAGGGAAATGGAGGAGACATGCTAACATAGATTGTTTGGATAAATTTCATCTACCAAAAGAATAAAAAACTAATGATGAAAACAAGGATCTAGAATGTTTTTTAGAAAAGTAATGACAAGATGGTAATTTTATGAGGAGAGCTAGGTCATATCCATGGTCTTATGCTGTAACTCATAAAATATAAGCCCACGAGGGTACCAATAAGCAACTAGTAAACATAAGGGAGAAAAATAAGTAAAAAATGGTAATTTTGTGAGGAATGTTGGTTCCTATCCATGGTCGTACAAAGTAACTCACAAAAGAGAAACCCAAGGGTAAAAAATGGAAATGTCAAAAGATAAAGAATACTATGGTACATCAAGAGGCAAATGCTAAAGAAAGGGGAAAAAATGATCATAAATTTACTAAGGTGAAGAGTGACATAAAAAGATAAATTAAAGAGGTATATAAAGACAAAAATGAAAACAAATGCCAAATGTAATGTGGTAGAAAACCAAAGAATGTAAAGGAAAACAATGATTCTAGTAAAATGAAAGTAAAGGAAGGAAATAAAAATGCACAAAAAAAAAGAAACATGAGACAAGATAACAAGTAAAACCTATGCTAACATCTATATTAAAGATGAGCATCTAAAATACAAGTCTATAAGTCCTGAAAGGTTTCTTGAAGCTAAATTTGGTTGTTATTATGCATTGTAGAATAAGAGTGGGCATCGTAAGATACCCCAAAGGGTAAGTGGTTATAGTTATGGACATCATAAGATGCCCCAAAGTCTGAAGGGACATGTGGATGGGCACCTCAAGGTGCCCCAACATGTGAGTTGGAGTGAGGTAATATTGAACTATTAACATGGTTTGCATTGGGTTGGTAGGTGCATTTGGAGATAGGTAAATGTGTTGGTTTGTTAGATTTTAAGGAGGTTAAATGTGACATATGATGTGTAGGAGAGGTATGAAGAGATAAAGGAGGTAAAGAAGGACCATGTATGATATGCTTTATAGTAGGCATTTGAACTAAGTACTCCTTTGGTTCATGTGACTTAAGAGGTTGAGGTTCAACAGATGCCACAATATGTTTAAATTTTTTCATGTTATCTATCCTTTCCTTATTAGTGTAGGAAGAAGGATCAACTATGGTTTTAAAAAAATTAGTGGATGAGGTATAGGTATGGGCTAATTATTTTTGGTCATTAGGTAGTTGATTTTGATGTGATTGTGGTGTTGTAGATTTAAAGAGCCAACCAAAGGATATAACTCATGCATAGAGAGTTTTAATTTCAACACAAAAATATTATGCACTATATTCATTCTCTTCTCTCAATTATATAAAACATTCCTTGAGATTACATATATGTATAGGAATTATGTTCTTATATTCTCTCCCTTAATTTCTCTCACCTATAAAACCTCTTATAATAGTGCAAACCTAAATAGGATATATTGTTATAACATATAAAAATATATCTAACAACATATATTTATATCCTATAAAAATTTACTGTATTAACCATATGATTAACAACAATAGTAAATACTAATTTACATAATGGTAACCCACTTATTAATATTTACTTTTTACCTTCTCGTACATACCTAAATTAACTTAATGTGAAAACTAATCCCAACAATCCCCCCCATAGTTTTTACATGGTATTAAATATCTTTGTTTCTGATTGTAGCTTATTCCACCTATGTGTGCTCATGATCTTCTCCACATACATGTGCCATCACACATCTCTTCCTTTATACTCATCTATAATTGGTTTTCTAGGTTTACCAATAACCTTCCAAAATGGTTTTCACAGGCTCACCAATAACCTTACAAAATAGTTTTCTCAAGTTCACCACTAACCTTATAGAATGGTTTTATCAGGTTTACCACTAAACTTACAACATGGTTTTTAAAGGTTTACCACTAACCTTTCATCATGATTGTTACAATGCTTTTTAGATCAATATTCTCTAATGTAAATATACAAAAGGGTTACATGGGAATATTATTCACAGGTGAATAGTTATATACTTTGGTTCTTATTTGTAACACATGATAGAAATTTAAAACACACCATACTACAAAACTAAAATAATAACACACCACACATGTCACCAAAACATTGATGTAGCCCCATCATTGGTGATTGATGAGAGGTCGTTGAAAGACCTCTATCTTTTGTGTAATCCTCTACCCTCTAGTATGTCACTGATCACTCAGGTGATATCTCAATGAAGCTTATGTACATGATTATTTCAAGAAAAATCCCCCCCATAATATGGACATACCATTACTCTTTTTAATATTTTTAAATTTTTTTGATAGTGATAACTGAACTATTGATTCGACAAATTTTATTGACAATGGACCTAATAAAAACTTTAACATCTTCATTTTGACAACTAAGACAATAATGACTACTCAACTCATATTAAATTTTGACACAAAAATGACCATTTTTATCTATATGATAATAAACAATAATTATGACTTTTGACGATAAATTTAATCCTATTGATTAAATTTATATTTACCAATGACTTTTATTTTGACTCTCAAATTAAAACTATTGAAAACATATATATGACACATTTTTAAAAACTAATTGCCTATTTTGATATCAATGATATCAAAAGACTTATAACAAAACTAGCAAATTTACAATAGCATTAACCTATAAACTTAAATAAAAAACTAAAAAGAACTACATAAATAAATAATAATGAATTATTTTAATCACACCGATTATTGACTTTTCGTTCATTGCATGTAGATTGCATGGAAAGAAGGAATCTGTTAGAACCTTTAAATGTTGTTATAACAATGAAGACTAGATTGATGAGTTATGAGAAGAATTCAATGCAAAATAAGTGAATCACATATTCATATTCATAGGACTAAGCATAGATCTAGGTCATAATGATGATCTCCAAAACCATTTACATGACTATGTATACTTCAGCTGAGTGGCATTCAAATCATTGAATATTTGAATAGATGCAGTGAAATCTTGATAGTAATATAAGTTAGAGGGATATAAGGAACTAAAGTAGTAAAATCATATATTTCATCAAGGGTATGTCTGAAACATATTATCTTCACTTTCAATAATATATTTAAGATAGAGTACTTGTGGTTCTGATCATATGTGATATTAAATATTGGCCCACAATGGTGTCTTAACCGCTATGCAAAGATTAAGATGCAATGTAGAAGCCAATTTTCTTCTCATGTAAATGAAACTTTTGATGTAATATGTTGGGTCATGTCTTGAAGCTTTCCCCATTTTATTTCATGTAGGTCTAAGAAAAATGCAAACAATAAACTATTCTATGTAACATAGATCTATGAAAAACTAAACAAACTACTATTAAATTTGTAAGATCTAATTCTTTGGCATAAAATTTCTCTCATCATTTGGGGCAACCAAAAACAACAATGACTTTGCCTCATATAATGTCTCACACATCCATATCCCAAATTATCCCACTCTAGTACCACTATTATGGAGTGAAAGAGCCAACCAAAGGATTTAACTCATGCACAAAGAGTTTTAATTTCAACACACAAAATATTTTGCATTATATTCATTCTCTCTCTTCTTTGAATTATATAAAACATTCTGTGAGATTACATATATATATGAATTATATTCCTAAATTCTCTCCCCTATTTTATCTCACCTATAAAACCTCCTATAATAGTGCAAACCTAAATACGATATATTGTTATAACATATAACAATATATCTATCAACATAATATTCTAACCTATACAAATTTATTGCATTAATCATATAGTTAACAACAATATTAAATTCTAATTTACATAATGGTAACTCACCTATTAATATTTACTTTTTACCTTCCCATAAATACCTAAATTCACCTAATGTGAAAACTAATCCCAACATGTGGTTCTTGATATTGAATTTGAGAGGCTTGAAGATAGTCTTGATAACATTGTTTTGTTAGAGTATCAAGATTGAAATGTGGACCAAGCAAGGAAGAAAGAATAAAATGGTGAATATCATGACAAGACTTATGATAATGACCTATAGTAGTATATCACCAATAAAACTTATCAGGGTGGTAGCATTTTGGAGAAGGTTTGGAAGGAACAAAGCTCATGGGTTTAGAGGGTGGAAATTTATTCTTAAGTTGTTCTAGATTTAAGAGAGGGTGGGTTAGGTAAAAATTGGTTAAATTGGATGCTCCACTTTGAGGTTGGGAAGGCTTGGATGAATCAATGTTATGAGAAGATGATTAGGAAGGTAATTTAGTAGTTGTTTGAGGTGTTTTAAATTGAGTCAAAAGAAAGTATTATCTTTTTGCTTGGTCTAAGGCTTCTTCTAATGTTTTAAGTGAAAAGATTTGAACTTTGTATTGAAGGGGATATTTAAGATCAGTGACAAATAATTTTAAAAGAGTATCATTATTCATTTTATGGTCTAATTTATGAGCAAAAAACTTCCATTGTTTGATGAAAGTATGGGCAAATTCATTAGGAAGTTGCTTGTCATTGATGAAATGGCTAAGGTAATTTGCAAGAAGATCATCATGTTGGAATTCCTTCACTAGAGCATTGACTAAATCCTCTAGTTATGAGATGGAATGTCTAAGAAGTTGGTTGTACCATTCAAGTACATCACCCATAAATGTTTTGGCTAAGATCTTGGTGGTAGCAAAGGTGTTAGTTTGGACCCATTCTTTTTAGAGATTACTAAAAGACTTAAGAAATATAGTAGGGTCTTTAGTCCCATTATATATGATAGTTGGAGAAATGTTTTCAATATTTATGGATGCAATAAATGGGTCTAAAGGTTTATTTTGAAGATATTTAAGCATTTTTTTATATATTGGTAGTTGAGGGATGATATTCTCATTAGCATCTCTAAGATGAGGAGGGACAAAATTTTGATTTGGTTGAGATATAATGACTTGAGGTAGTTGACTAGTCATGTTTAATAAATGTTGTTGCATGTTCATTATTTCAGATTGATTGGTTGTTTGTATGATGTTCATTTGTTGTATGACTTGTGCAAGAAGTTGAGTTGTATCAATATGTGGGTTGGTGTTTGTAGGAGGGGTATTAGTGTTGATAGGAAGAGGATTGTTAGTTTTGGTGGGAAGATGATTCTTTGTAGGTGAAAGATTCTCAACATTAGTGTTAGTTTTCTTGAGTGTGGTAGAAGAAGAAGGGAGCTTGGTAAATCCACCATTATTGTGAGGAGTGTAAATAGTATTATCATCAATATTTTTGAATAATTGGGAACCATCTAGATTATAAATTTGAGTGGTTTCAAACATGTTAATTTGGGAATTGATAAGACTTGGTGACCTTATTATGGGTGTCACAAGAGGATTAAGAACATTGGTTGTAAGAGTATGAATGTTGATATGAGGATTCCCAACATTGGTATTGGGAAAAGGATTAGGATGAAGGACCTCAATTACATTGCAATATGTGGTGAGTGATTTTGGTTTAGGAGAATCGGAAGGAAGAAATTAGATAGTTTCATCTAAATTTATGAAATAAGTGAGATTATTATCCAAATCCTTGATTATATAATGTTTTAGACTAAGAGAAGGCTAAAAATATGTCATCATGATGAAAAAAGACTAGATAACCACATAAGGGGAACAAAAAGTGATAGAAAATAGTACAGGGTCGATTAGGTCGATCCTGTACAGAAAATAGGGGTTGAAAAGGGTTTGCAAACAATACAAGGTTGACTAGGTCAATCTTGTATAGCAAACATAGACTGTATGTAAATATTATAGGGTCAACTGGGTTGATCCTTTACAGTGGACAGAGGCTGAACAAGGTCTACAGAAAGTATAGGTTTGATTGGGTCGATCTTGTATAGTGACCAGAAGCTAGAAACAAGTATATTCCTTGTTTTGCCTATATCTTTATTTCTACTCATTTATTTTACAAACAGTAAAATGCATTAGATTCTTGATGATGTAGGGAAGATTATAAATTTTATATCAAGTTGTGAATTGAAACAATAGAATTTTTTCAAGTAATATAAATAAAATAGTATAGAAAGGAAATAAATAATTAATTATATTAACGCTGGCCAATCTAATTGAAGCACACAAAACAAAACCTTGCACTAATGCTAAATAATGCAAGTTTTTGCACACATAATGGAGAAACAAAAAAACACTAAACTTAAAAAGTAAATAGATAACTAATTGGTCAACCTAAATGTTTATTACATTATGATTTTTAATGTGATTGAAAGTTTGGCTATAAGCAAGTAACTAGATAGAAATCTAAGGATGGTTTCAAGTAGTTTGGGTTGAAAGGGACTATAGTGGAAATGATATAAGCTTGATATTGGGTCTTACACCCTCACTTCACACACTGAAGTGATAAGGGTGTTAGATACTTAGCTAAAATATACCATTAACCATGCTTTATGCTTAACTAGAGCATCAAGTCGGCTTCCCCCTTGGTGATGAAATCCAAGTAGGTTGGCCTAAGATTGACAAATTTTAAATTAATTGTTTATGTTATGTGATTTGGCTATGTGTGCATAAAATAAAATTAGTTAAACTAATTAATAAATTTAAAATCCCCTAATTAAACTATGTGAACTATTCTAAGCATGCGAACATAAAGAAAAGAAATGTGTGAGATAATTAATAGCAAATATGAGGTTAGTTCCAAATTTGAAACAAGGTATAGTGAGGAAACTATATGCAAAAAATAAAAAATAGGGTCGAACATATACTATGGAAGTAAGTTATGAAAATGAACTGGGTTAGTAGTGTTGATCTAGTTATTTTTGACAACACATAGAACACAGAACTGGGTTGGTAGTGTCTATCTAGTTGACTATGTAAGTGCAGTTTTGAAAACTACTAATTATAAAAATAAAGACAAAAAAGAGAAATGATTAAGTAGAAAAGAACCTAGGTGGATCATATATGTAATAAAGGAAGATTTTTGATGAAGAAACTTAAAGTATGCTTGAGAAACCTACAAATTGGGTCGACAGTATCGATCAAGCTATATAGGAACCTACTAAAAAGTGATGAAACTATAAGGCATCAACCAAGTTGACCTAGTAGGTTAAACTAGATGTTTGAAAGGATGGAAACCTATACTAGGTCAACTAGGTTGATCTAGTTACCTATTCTTGAAAACCTGTGCACAGAGAAAAATAGCTAGGTCGATAGAATTGATCCAAAATGTCAAAAATATATGATAAAAATGATGATAAAATGAATGAAATAAATGAAGTAAAGGTGAACAAATCCTAAAAGGGTTAGTTCACATCAGGTTTAATATAATGTATGCAATCGTAAATGCATCATGTCTATGAATTAATCTCAGATCAGATAAGATAGATCACACCTACACTTCCGATTGGGATACACTTGTTAAGTGGGAGCATGACCAATATGGGGATTTGTTATACTTGATTAGGGGATCACTTATCATAATATATCATGATAGGAAGGGTTCCAAAGCATACAGTCTAACATAATTACATAAAAACCCTAATGGAATCCTAAGGTTTAAAATTTCACTCTATTATAATAATAAGAAGGCAAAATCTAATCTAGTGCACACCAAAGCTTGTGGCACAAAGTGGGGTTTAAAAACAATAAAACAAAATAAATTAAACTAAACATGTATTAGAATACATATACTCATGTCAATGTATATAAAATCCTAATACATGGGAGAGAAGAATACAAATACATTATCTCTCTACTTAAACAAAGGAGAAATAAAGTTAGGAATACTTACCTTTGAAGATGAACCTGTTGATCCTCAATCTCTCATTTGGCCAAGCTGGTTCACAAGATATTATTATGGTATGTAAGTATAACTAAGATAAATTAGTTGTAGGCTACACAACCTATCTAAGCATCCAGAATACTTCTCTACAAGACAAGATTTGTATCTCCAAAGAAATCATGAAACCCCAAGCTTTATTCCTCAAGTAGGATAGTCAATAAGTAGATGTTGGCTCACACTTCTTCTTTAATAATTATTATCTTATGAAATGGTGGGAAATGACCTTGTATAAAGGCAAATATTTCCCTAAATCCTTTCAAGAATGTCAATTATATAAGGTTGACCCAGTCAACCTAGTGTGTTTTCGAGGATAATTTACTAGGTTTGTTGCTAAGTCAGCCAAAAGGCTAAAAAACCAAGAAAATAAAAAATGCCGCTAAACTATACTGGGTCAACCCAGTTGACCCATTACACATGATAGTCAAAAAATATTTTAAGGCAAGAAAAGTAGGATGGAAAGAGGAAAAATATTGGAGAAGGTAGGACTAAGAAGAACAAGCTTAGGGTAAATGGTTTTAGGAGACGTGTGTAGATGACAAGTAGAAAAAGGAATAACAATCTTATGAATTATTGATGGTCTGCCCACCACTTTCCTGGTGCACCCCTTAAGATATGCACTCAGAGAAACTGAGACTCGATAGGTTATTACAAGATACAAAGTGTTAGTAATCAATTAAAAGTTTGAAAATATTATGTGTATATAGGGAGCAACGAAAATAAAGTCTAGTTAAAGACACTTAAATTTAGCTATCAACTATATCCTTAAGAGATCAATGCTAAGACACATTATATGATCTATAAATAAAGTTTCTAGCACTTAGGTTGAGCTTGGACATGCAAGAGGGAGATAAAAATCACATTTTCATATTAAACAAACATAAAACACTAAAAATAGATTAACAAATAACTACAAAATGCTCTATTCACTACTCCAAGAGGTGTAGAATATAATTATGGTAGAGTCTAGTCATACCAGCCTAAGGGATGCTTAACAATATCTCAAAGGTTATATTTATAGAAGAAATAAAATCAAGAGAGAGGGATTTTGTCACTAAAAAGGGGAATCAAAATGAGCGTAACTCCCTTTAAACCAAAGTTACAATAACCTTTGGATTTATGTTCATCTCAACTTACTAATTGATCCAAGTCACTCTAGTCCATTACACCTTTCCATTATTCCCTTGGTGATGCTTCATGGTAGCTAAAATGGTGGGATCTAGTTATTTATAGCTACATCCTGGCATCAATGTAGCTACAATAATTTTATGACCTATAAGAGTGGAGAGAAGGGTCACTTTTATGCAACTAGTTCTAGTGGAGAAGCTATTGAAGTCTACGTGCCTACCTTCTACCTCCATGTCATCTACCACTTGTTACTCATTATGAGGATCCAATCCTCATATCTCAAAATTGACAGAGCCATACCATGAATGGAAGTTTGTCAAGCTATGACTACATTGAAGGATGAGAATCCCCCACCATATCTCATTTATTTACCCTTGCATAGTCTTAATGGCATAATTTGATCCCAAAATATCCACTCTTAGTCTAATCTAGATTGTGCTCATTCTTGGTTCTACTCATACTTGTTTGCCTTGGTCAAAAATTGACCCTTTGGCCTTCACCTAAGTCACCTACATTCATCTTCATTTGATTAGCCATCAAAAACTGAATTAGATCATTAACCTCTTGACTCATCTCATTCCATTGATCTGCTTGATCTGAATGAATGAGATACATAGATCCTCTACTAGGATTTGAGTGCTTGTGCCACTTGTTAGTCATGCATTGATCTCAGGATCTTGTTATCAGTCTACTACTTTATGTGTTTATACTAAGTGGTGGCCTCTAATCTTCTTAACCTTTTTACTCATCTTGCTCCATCATATTTAGATGTAAAATACAACATAAACCATTTATCTCATTGGGCCCATTTTCCTACCAATCGAGCTCACACCATTAGATCATCTGTATATTTGAATGCTGATCATTGATATTACCTTTTTGAATCCAAATGGCTATTTCATGGGGCTTAAATTTGATGTCTATGCACTTATCAATTAAATTCCATGGGAATGTCAATGATGTCTATGTAATCATTAATATTTAGACCTTGATGGACAACTACCAAGTTTGATTTTAACACTTACACAAATGTCACTCTACTGGATCATAAATTCCCTAGGTAATTTATTTCAAACCTTTTTTGAGACATTTATTATGGGCTTTGTGTCTCAACCACTCTCTCTGAAGTAATTTGTTTATGGCTCTTTTTCATCAAACAATATGTCTAGGGAAATTATTGCGGGATAATTACTCATAAGAATTGAGTCTACCTTATATTTGCCTTCGACAATTTTTTGCAGACAAAATGTTTGATAGAATTCATGTATTTGGGATTTATGATAATAGACAAAATGTCCAAGATAATTATGTCCTTAGATTTTTTTATGAGTCTTTTGATATCAAACAATTTTCTCAAAAGAATTCTTCCTTGTAGTTTTATTTTGAGCACTTTGTCTTCAAGCTTTTTGTAAAGGACACTTTGCTGAAGAAATGACCCTTCAAAGATTTTACATTAACCACTTTCCCAAAGGAATGACCCTTTTGGGAAATCTTATAGGACACCTTCCCAAGAAAAAGACCCTTTAGGATGATTGTATAGGACATTTTGTCAAATTGATGGCCCTTTGAAACTTTGTCTTGGTCGCTTTCCCAAAATAAATGACCCTTCAAATTTTTGTCTAGGACTTTTTCCTTGGAAAAGGACTCTTTGAAAATATTGTTTAGATAATTTCTTGAGAAATATACCCTTCACACTAATTATATAGGACATTTTATCAAAGTAATGGCCCTTCAAAACTTTGTCTTAGTCACTTTCCTAAAATAAATATGCCTTCAAGAAAATTATGTAGATAATTTTCCTAAAAGAAATCTGATACTTAGCTTTTTGATGTGGATAACTTTATTAAAAAATTAGGTCTTCAAGAAAAAAATTGCAGAACTTCTACCAAAAATAAATAAGTCTGTGGGATCCTTACAGACAATTTTCCCTTAAAATTCCCCAACACTTAGTCAAATGAGAGCCTGAAGCAATGTACTAAGTAAGGACTTAACCAAAAATAAGAGTTTTTTACTTAGCCCTTTTGGCTTGTATCTCTTCCAAACATATTCATGAAATTTAAATGCTAAAAATTACTTTTTAATGCTTGCAAAACTTGTCCCTAACCTTTAAACTAATCAAACACCATGAAACTTACTCAGAAACCCTCCATTTTCCATTTAGGACCTGTCTCTAAGACATTTGATCTTTCTTCAATTGGAACCTTGCTCATTTATTCAAGTATTTATATGGATTTTTATACCATAGACCTCCTCAGGAAAAGTCTTGTATGTGGGCCAAAATGGCCAACAGGGAGGAAACTTGGAACACAAAAAGTTTGATCAGGGATAGGGAGAGATGGCTAAGGTGGTTTGGGTTGGATCTCCTTATTCTCCCATCTCATCAACCTATATACCTACCATTAAATCATAGTTATCATCTCTCACAATTCATAACTCATGACATACTAATTTTATTCTCCAATTGTTTCCCACATATTTTTCAATATCTATACTATCTTTCTCATCTTCTTAATGAGGTGAAAAGGTATAATATCTAACTCTCTATCCCACACTCTCATCACCCTTTTAGATTTTAGCATATTTGGAATGAATGCCAACAAAGGTAGGGTAGAAAAATCATGATTTTGAGTTATAAATGGAGTAGGAGGAGTTGAATACGACTATTACAAGTCTTGACAAGGTTACTAGGGCACATAACTAAGGTCATAGTGAGGTCGATAAGGGTCACTATAAGGCTGATATGAATCATCATACTCTTGACAAGACTAATAATACTCTTGGTAAGGTTGATTAGAGTCATAAAAATGTTGATAAGGATTACCATACTACTGATAAGGCTCATAAAATTACATGAAATTACCATTTTATTCAAAGTAAGCCATAAAAACAACATCAAGATGGTGTAATGAAGATTCATTTACGTAGAAATTGTGCCTGGGCTGCTAGAACTAATTGATATAACTTTAAGATGCCATTGATGTTTGAATTCCTATAAAGTATGATTAGTATAAGAAAAACAACAATAAATATTCTACTGCTTTGGACTTGTGTCCCACTGGGCATGCTAAAAATTGTTGACTACTAGACTTGCACCCTTGTGAAGGTAGTTTTAGGCCTTCACATTCTGAGATAACATAGAGATAATCATAGGCTATGGGTGGCCTAATATGTGGATTTAATCTATAGATTATAATGGATAGTTCCCCTTGATGTATCAGTTAGGATCCCTAATCTACACTACCAACATGCAAAGGAAAAGGGAAGAAATTAAACTAAAAGAAAAACCTATCTAACTGGGGTGATACACCAAAAAAGGACCTCCACTTGTAGTATGCACTAAGAATGTTGAATATGGACATAAAAATAATTATACTTCTCAAATTAAATACTCAAAACATCAATGTTTCACATAGAGGCTTAGGCTTGATGCATGATTTAAGGTATTTATTTAATAGGTCTATCAAAGACACTAAAGAAAACTTACACTTGCCATACCAATAAAATGATTAAATCACACTATGAAACATGTAATGATGAAATAACACCTATAAATAGGTAATAATCGAAGGACAAAATGAAATTAATTATAGGTTGTCATTGTCATTCATCAACAAACCATGAAAATATACTAAAACAAGCTTTAACGAGGTATGAATTTAGTCTTATTCATTAAAATAGGCAAATACAAGTGTTTTTCTAAGCATGGACTTGCCACAAATTAGGTTAATGATCTATTAAAATTCCAAACATTCGATTACATATATATAATAGAAGATCAGAGAAAAAGAAAGACAATAGCCCACAGAACTAGGAAACATGACCTTTTCTTAATCCTTCTTGAAACCAAACATAGCATTATTTGATTAATCCCTCATCTACCTTTTGAACATGGCATGGATATTCATGTTAAGACATATGTTAAAGCATAAATAAGTCTTGAAGATGTCATAAATGGTGGATTTTGACCAATAACAATGCGTAAATCCTTGCCAAAGAACCCTATATTCTTGGTTGAATGCCTCCATTGACTAGAAAAGGTCATTTATTTAAAAGTAGGTATTTAAGTCCTCCTTCATTATTCATTTAAAAATTATTATAAGACATTTATGAGGTCATTCCATGATCCATGGGCCATTATAAGCCTTCAAGTGCAAGTTTGACTCCTTCAACAAGCCTAGGCATTGGAAGGAGAGAAACTCTTTTTGGAGTCTTTCAAACCTTTTCCAAATAACTATGACTTATTCTTTGTTCATATTTGGCATGAATAATTCATATTATTCTAATAAAAGTTTATATTAAGCATTTATACAATGTTTTAGGCTTTTCACTCCTTGAAAATCTCATTTCCAAGTGGGCATAGAAGGAAAAGGTGGAGTTTCTCTTCATGAATGCAAATATATTTCATGGATGATCTCTCAATAGTATATTAGACGTAGAACAAAGCCATTAGAGCCATAAAGTACTCAAAAATCCTTGATTTTTTCCACAAACCTTTCATTCCTTCATAATTCCTTGTAGCTTTTTCTGGCAAAGCTCCTTGTCTAGGAGAATATGGAGAAGATAATTAGAAACTGAGCATAGTTACAAATACCCTATAGCCCCTTAGAGCTCCACACATAATTTGGTGGCCTAACTCTGAGGTTAATTATCTTTTATAGAACATTATTTTAGTCAAATTATGACTAATTATCCCTCATAGGCCTAAAAAGTAAAATCTTGCTCTTGAGACCCCCCAAATGTGTGAAACATTGTGGAAATATGAAAACCTTAAAATGGCCATTGGTAAGTTTGCCCTTTTGAAGCATTTTCAGACTGGCCTAAAAGATTTAAACTATTTGGGAAATTTTGAGTAATTTTATTTATATTTTTTAGCTTGGATAGGTAAAATAAGTCTTGATCCACCTCTCCCATTGATTTTCATCAACTCATGCTCTCCAAAATCCTATTTTAGGCTAAAAACCTTTAAAAAGTATAGTTTTGTACAAATATATACAAGTAAAGGTATAGATAAATTTCGTTTACAAGATCCTCAGAGAGTCTATAATAAATTATAGTATGTTTCAAGGCCACGTTGTGGCATTTGATGTACTTTTGAGGTCCATCTCTACAAACTATTCACAATTTTGGTTTTAGGAGGGTTTAAGACCTACTTGGGGTCTTAATGATTGTTCATAAAAATGGGATGTCCAACTGACCTCATTAAAATTATAAAATATTATTTATATACCCCCTCAACTATGCCAAAAGTCTTAGACCCCCATAAAAAATGTGGACAATGGTATGATCATTTGAAGTTGCTCTTCAAGTGGTTACTTTAGCTTTTATTGAGAGTGAAATGTGTCAAAAATGGGTTTTGGGCCTCAAAAATAATTCAAAATAATAGGATAAGTTAATAAACCTTCAAATAAATCCCATTTATGGTTATAAGTGCTCTATAAGTGTTTAACATTCTTCTGTATGTATTTGGCTCACTAGTCAGGGTGTTTGGGGTTTAAGACTGCCTTCCCTTTGCAAACCCTCAAGGGAAATTATAATAAGAATTGAAGTGTTTTTACACTTAAGATTTTATGGATATAATTTAATTTCTTTTACCCTACCTTAAAATCCATTCATAAGATCTGTAATTTTTGATTTGTGTTCTTGAGCTCAAGTGAACCTCTAGGTCTCTTGAATAAACCCTACAAATAAAGTGAACTAGGTCTGAGACAAAATAGTGTATGTTTTCACTATTGATATGACCTTTCCAATACCATTTACACTTCAACCCACTCATTACCACCAACTATACCAAATTTCATAGCTAGATTATGTTTATAAAGGCCTCAACACTCAAATCTTATAAGACTAGCTTAGGATGGTTATGTGTCTCAAAAGGTTTGTGATTGAAATTGCTTTGTAGATCTTATGTTTACCTTCTAAAGATGATAATTATTATTTTATGATGTTATAATAACCCTCACACATTATTATTATCATACCAAGTCTCTTCACAACCCCATATAGCCTATCACAACACTATATCTCCTCACTTCTTTCTAGCTTATAATCTACCAATACTAGTTGTAGGTCTTGATTAGAGGCAATGAGGATATTTATAAGTATTTAAGGTGATTATAAGGAATATATCCATGTTTTTCATGTTTTAATTAAGTAACTAACCACTTCATATCTCAATTATTCATGTTTACCTTCCAAACATTGAAATTATTTCAACACTTTCTTGAATGGTTATAGGTGAAGGCCTAACTACAAGATTTCCTTGAGTGAAAACCTTATACTTTGGAGTCTCACCTCCTCTACACTAACCTTATTCATAACCCCATACATATTATTTAGGTGTCACATATCTCAATATTTTTTCAATCCTTACTCAGCCTTCTTGCTTAGATGTAGGAATAAGTACACTCTATTAGGTGTGCTCGTAGGTGTTATTTTATGATTAAGACAATGCATTTAATGATTTTCCTCAGGAATCATCATTTATATCAGCTACTTAAATGATCTATGATACTATATTTAAAATTTAAATGGGCTTTAGGGTCTCTCCAAGCATTCAAGTCATTCCTTCTTGAAAATAAACTCTCTTTTAACATAGACCTGTAGGTGACAATTGAGCTTTGTATGAGACATTGGGTTGCATGGGAAAATGATGCATATTATTCATTACCCTATCTTAAATATCATAATATCCATTTGAGATACTTCCACTTCAAATTTCACTAAATATCATAAACTTTGACTTAAACCTCAAAACTCAGTCACTAAGAAAGTTGATGACTCTATTGCATGGACTGAGGACATAATGTTGGAAAACATGTGAGGTAGAAACCTTGAGATAAGATCCATTTACACATGTTAGTATTCTCATTATTCATCCTTGAGTTACTAACTACCAAGTGGCTTCCATGAATGATAACATATATTCATTGAAGTGGCTTTATAAATGGTTGTTGTAGATGAACATTGGTTATTGCACAGATTAAGGAGAGGTGAGTAGCAAGCATCAAGTGACAAAAGTAATATTAATACTACTAATCAACCTTCTATGTTATTGGATTATCTTGGAGAAGCTTGAACTTGATATGAAGAGGCTTTAAAATTAAGAACTCAAGAAATAACTATTTACCTTAAACAAATCTAAAATACCTTAATTTATCTAAATAAGAGATTTGCAATGTTGTTTCTTAACTAGATTTAACTCCACATGACTTAATTCCTCCATGATTTAATTATTATAATTAAGTAATTTATGTGCTTATCAGTTGGTGTTCTTAAACCTTTGACTGAGATCCTCTAACACATCAAGACCATATTCAGACCTTTGTTCTCTTGTTTGCTATTATAGGTGACGATTCTAGGTGTTTATGACTATCACCTTATAATGTAAGACCCTTTCAAGATGATTTTAAAATTTTAAAGTCTTATTTGGGATTTCAGATTATTTATAAGACAAATTTAACCACCAAATTTATCTTTAAACTTCTTTTAATCCAACTTTAGTGCTTGAAGTGATAACCAAGATGGTTGTAGGTGAATTTCTAGGCTTATTGACTCAACATCCCCTTCATCACACTCTCTCACTATTGTGACCCTCTCCATGATTCAAACTTGATTAGAGATATTAATTAGGTCTAAATGTCTCACACATGTTTTGTCTTTTCATTCTTTGGTCTTAAACCAATCCACTTCTCATTAGCCACTTGGAGGTGACTGTCAAGGATCATGATTATCTATAGGTCTGAAACTTAAAACTTGGCCCATTGTCATGATGTTTGGAAAGTCCAAACCAAATAAGTATCCATTATTATTGTATAACAAGGTCTGTCAACTCATTTAGTAACTTTCTCAAGTCATTTCTCACTTACTCTCTTATATAGTCCATACAAGGTACTTTAAGTGTTCTTTAAATTGTCTACTCATACATCTTGATGCTCTTAGATGATTTCATATGCCTTGATGAAAGTCTCAAATATGCTTCCAAAGAATTTCCAAACCTCTCTACCTCTTATTGGATTTAAGAATAGACTAAATTTTCAAGGCTTATAACTTTCCTTTAGGGTTTTGCATATGCAAAGAGTATTTAGACCTTCTTTTTTCCCACTCATATTCTCCAAATAATTTGAACATGTTTGATATTTATAATTAGATTCAAAATCCCTCCAACACAACTCAACACTTATATTCACTGTCATAAGACTATAGATCATCTAACAACCTCATATCATCTTTAGTTTACTTGACTGGTCTAACTAATTATGTGTAGCCATTTTCACTCCTTAGTTACCAATGGAGATTCTAAGATGATCAACCTAGTCCTTGACTTACCTAATTGCCTCCTTGGAAAATGAGGTGATTAAAAACTTATTACCTATTTCAAACACTCAAACATGGATTTCTTTCCACCTCTAACATTTTCCATCATTGGTCAAAACTTCATCCAACCTTGACCTAACTATAGGTACATATTGAGTGGCTTAAGTACATTTTAGGGGTATATGTTCACTTTATAACCTAGGCACTTTTATTGGTATTTGAGAGCTACTAAGGCATATTCAAATCCTATACCTTTTTCCTCTTAAGACATTTAAGACTATCTCATTCCTAAATGAGACTAACTCTACATTGGGAACTTTTGAACTTGTCTTCTATCCACCTTGATTGGTTATAACTCATCATTGACTGTGTCTACCTTCTTAAAAAAACTTCTTACTCCTCAAGATATATATCTTTATCTTTTTTCCTTGAGAACCTCTATCATTTTAATTTTATTTCATATTCATGGGGACTCACTGCCAACATTGCTCACTCATCTGTACTTGTCCTTTTAGGTGTACAGACTGAGTAGTCTTATGCATTAAAAAATGAAGCCTTTTAATAGTATCTCATACTTTTTATGGTATTTTTGAGTTTTAAAAAGCTTCAATTTACTTCTCCATTTTTTTCAAGACATTCCTAACATGGATTTGGGTCTTCCAACACATTTAATAGATTTTAAGCCTGTGAATGCTTGAGACACTTCATGAACTTGCTCAACATGAAAGTTTAGATCATGTTCTCTATTTATTCTTGACTCTAAATAAGTCAAGGGTGCATCTTATAGTATTTAATTATAATTCTTATTTATATTCAATCCAAACATGAAGTTCAAACCTGGAAAGATCACTTACATTCCATACAAATCTCTCAAGAAGCAAGTTACCTAGAGATTATGGTGAAAGATAGCCATTTAAAATAAACATATGAATTACATGAATTTTAAGGATCCTACAAAGATTTATGGAGTGTTTAAAACCTCTGAGAGTGACCATCATGAAGAGAAAACAAATATTTTTATCAAAATTCATTGAAATAGCTTGTGCACTAAGACCTTCTTTCAAGTGAAACTACCTTATGGAGATGATTAAATATATAAAACTATCATGAAAATTAGATCCAATAATTATAAAAACCACTTTAAAAATAATTAATCTCCATATATTTTTGAGTTAGAGAAATAGGTGCAAGAATAAACCCCTCTCAGATGCATAAACCATAGTGACCTGATGTCACTCTTAGTGATGGTTCATAAAGAAGAGGACATTAATATATTAAAAAATGACAATAATATCAATCTTACTTTGACCCATAACAATGACCAAATTTGTATATCCTGACTCTCTCTCCTCTTTCCATATCAAGTATTTGAAAATTACCCTTCTAGAGCTACCAAGGAGGTTGTAGAAGAGATAAAATGGTTTCCTTCATTTTAAGACCCAAAACCTATTATAAATAATGTTTTTGACCTTTTAATGAATTATTAAGGTCTTAAATATTATTTAATCTCAATTTCACCTTTAAAATTATATGTATGGCCTCAAAATAGGCCTTTTTGGCACTAAAACTACCAAAAATACTTGAGAAGCCTGATGAAACTGATGACAAATGTATCCAATGGATATTTTCATGCTTGGAGTACATAGTGTCTTGATAATAAAATTTTAAAGTGGAAGGGGTGATAATTTGACTTGTGAGGTCAAAATTATCAACAAACCCTAATCACACACTCATAACCCTCATTTTCCCTAAGCACTCCCTAATCAACCCTTATTATCCATAATCATACTTAATCACTTCATCATCAACCCTCATCATCCTTTATCACTCCCTTATCTACCCTCATTTTCCATAGACATACCCTCATTGAACTTCATAATTCTTCATCATCCTTAATCACTTCCTCGTCACCCCTCATCATACCTAATCACTCCCTCATTAACCCCTATCATCCCTCCCTCATTATCCCTCATTGTACCTAGTCACACCTTCATCAGCCCTCCATCTCCCTCATCAACCATAAACACTCCCTAATCACCCCTCATTGTCACTCACTATCCCTAATCACTTCCTCATTGACCCTAATCATACCTCATCATCATTAATAACTCCCTCATCTACCCTAATTTTCCCTAAACACACCTTCATTGACCCTCATCATCCCTTAACACACCCTCATCACCTCTCATCATACCTAATCACTCCCTCATTAACCCTCATCTTTCCTAATCACTATCTCATTGGCCCTCATCATCCATCATAGTCCTTAGTCATACCCTCATCAACCCTCATTATCCCTCATCATCTCTATACACTCCTTAATCATCCTTCATTATCCCTAATCATTCCCTCATTGAACCTCATCATACCTCACTATCCCTTACCTCTCCCTCATTATCCCTCATCATTCCTCATAGTCCCTAATCACACCCTCCAATACCTTTATGGTGGGTGTAGTGGCTTCCTATTAATGTTTGATCGTCACTACTACCTCATTTATCTATATAGGTTAGAATTCCCCCTCTCCTTTCAAGATATATCTTAGTCAATTACCCCTTTACTTTATATATATATATATATATATATATATATATATATATATGATAGTGTCCCCTCTCCTAATTTTCAAGAATCAATTGATAATTCCCCCTCTCATTTCAATATATGGCTTGGGTATTCAATTAGGTATTAGATATTAAATATATAGTTGGGTAAGATAGGTATGATCAGGATTGGATATATTTATTTAAGATTAATATATGACTTAGGTATTTAATTAAGTAGGGCATACTTGAGTAGGTAGGGAAATAAGGATAGGTAGGTGGAGTATGCTCAAGTAGCTAAAGTAAGTAGGGCATACTCAAGTATAAGAAGGTAGGTAGGGCATAGTCAATATCAAGATATGTTTTAGATATTTAGGTAGGGCATACTCAAAATCGAGATATGACTTAGATATTAAATCGGGTAAGGCATACTCAAGTAGGTAAAGCAGGTAGGGCATACTCAAGTAAGTAAATTATGTAGGTAATACTTAATGGTGTGTGTGTGTGTGTGTGTGTATTACATATGTAGTATGATTCAAAAATTCATTTCTCTTCTATTTATCAAAAAATGAACTTCCCTTGTAAACTATATATACCTAAACACACACACACACACACACACACATATATATATTACATATGTAATATGATTCAAAAATTCATTTCTCATTCTATCTATCAAAAAATGAACTTCCCTTGTAAACAACATAAGCTAAGTAGGAAGGGAAATAATATATGCAAGCTATAAATCAGAAAGTAAGCTTCTTTTGATAGCTAATACTATATCCTAGAAAGGGAAAGTAGGTAGGAAAATAACTAAGCTATATATCAAGAAGTAAGCTTCCCTTGCCATATCGAGTAGGGAATAGTTAAGTAGGTAGGTTAAGAACAAAGTTATCTATCAGAAATCAAGCTTTCCTTGATAGATATGCCTTAATATAGAAGAAAATCAAAGCTAGATATTGGGAATGAAAACTTACCTTGATAATTATACCTTGTTCCCTTTCTATCTATTGATAAGGAAATATTCCATTGATATGATATTAAGTGAAGCAAATCTATATATCAAAAAATAAAGCTTCCTTTGCCTTACTCCTTAGCATAAATGAAGTAGGTACGGAAAGTTTCCCTTGCCTTATCAGGTAGGGTAAGTTTGAGATCAGGGTAGGGCCTTTGGAATGGTGCCCCCCATATATCTATGGTGAGGGCCCCATTCTTATGCGATCTTTTGATACAATATATTGAGGATCAGGTCATACTTAGAGTATGGTAGGGCCTCAGTTTAGCATTTAAGGCCCACCAAGCAATGCCCAATCTCTAATTAGTCCCTTTTTTTTAGATCAATATTAAGGATAAATAGGTCCCTTTCCCATAAAACACATTATTTCATAAAACAAAAGTATCTTAGCTTAACAATTGTACCAATCAAGGCATCTGGCCAACATATTAAAAATAAAACAATCAAATTAAAACTAATAAAATTACTTTAGCTACAAATAAAAAAAATTTAATCAAACAAAAATCCCACAATTACAAATGTTATCCTTCTTTGTTCTGCAATGAATACTTAAAGTCTTGGGAAGATATCTAGGAATGAGACAACCTTTTTTCCTACTTACAACAACTTTTCATTCTTCTTGATTACCCAATTTATTTGAATCTAAACATAAAAAATAGTTCGCAACCTTAGGTTTACCTTTATAAAATTTATTCTTACTAACCAAATACACAACTCTTTTTCCACTAGATCCACCAAACTTAGAATTCTGAGTTGGGAACACAAATGGAACTATAGTTTTCTGTTGGGGAATCTAGAACAACACACCTATTCAGATCCCACTTGTTAAGATCTTGCTCCTCAAAAAGAGCAAAATATGATTACCAAATACAAGCAATTAAACATGTAGAATTAACCAGAAGTACAAGTAACTAGAATTCACAAATAGCATAGAATATGAGAGACAATACACAATCTTGTATTAATACTCATACAGAAATAAAATACAATAAAGAAGATGCCACTTCTTCTCCACACCTCTCAGAAGCTTCCCACACCTCAAGTGTTTAGTAATTTTCTTCAAGAGTTCACTCTCCTACCAAAAACAGTCCTAACACACAACTCACACACAAAATTGGTGTTCACCTCTCCAACCAGTCAATAATAACCCTGCCAATACCAAACACGCTAAAGTACTTCAAGTAGATCTCCCATGAACCTGCAACCTACAATTCAATAGACCTTACTTACACATGTAGATCTCCTATGAGCTTGCAACAACCTGCAACTCAATGATCTTACAATGGAAGGATATTCCTTGCCTTCCTTTTTAGCTCATCATTACAATACATGCCAATGGGTCTATAAATAGATCCCAGACTTAAATAATAACTTAGAATTCTAATTTACAATAATTAGACACGTAGCTCGAGACTCAAAATAGCCTTTACATGCAAACACTCAGTTCAACAAACTAACTATTCATGCAATGAACAGTTTTGGAACACACAGGTGACTAACGTCGGTCCTTGTCTGACTGGAGGTGACCGACATCCGCTGACTCCCTGCCGATGTCAGTTGCCTTTTACACTAAATCTGACCAATGTTGGTCCCACTACCAATGTCGATATCCCTATAACTCAGCAACCTCCTCCATGTCTGCAACAAGTTGAAGCTTTTAGCTCCACAATCTAACAATCTCCCACTTGGAGATAAATAGCTACAACTGTACCTGTACTTGTACATCATCTAGTTTGTTTCTTGGCATTGTATCCCTCTTCAAGATCACCCTTGAAGACCAACCACCACAAAACCTATGGTGCACCACCTGTCATCCAAATCACCTACCACATCCGCATCTACAAACCCATGTAGAAAAGAACTTGACCCTGCAAAGCATGTGCACCTACTGCTGGTCCCTCTCAAATACCTGAGAATCCACTGAACTACCCTCCAGTGCTTCTTTCCTAGATTGGCTCCTAACTTTTTGACAACTCCCACTGCTTGGGAATACTCAAGTTTAGTACACATGTACTCAACCTCATCATGTGAATCAAGACACTGTTCCTAGAACTATCCAACCATTGGCATGCTAACTGGTCTCACACAATCATCCTGAAACAAAGTCAACCTGTGACCTTCCATGTCCCTAGAACACACTCATGCCAAAGAATCTTGTTGTTCCCAGATTCCTCATGACATACTTCTAAACTAGCTTTACCTTTAGTTTAGCAACTCCCTCTATATCTAACCCTGCAACAAGCACACAATATAGTAATAGGATAATGTAGCTAATATTATCCAACTTGGTAAAGAGAAACACAATGGTCAAACCTCCATTGTCCTGCAGCTTATTCAAGACCATATACCCAGGCCTTCCATCTCACGTGTCCATTCCCACTCTTCTTCATCCTGAATAGCCATTCATCTCTCAGTGCTTCCTTCCAGCTGGCAACTCCACCAAAAAACTCTTGTTTGGTTCTCCTCCAATGAATCACATCCTCATCCATGCCAAGTTCCCACTGTTTCCTAGATCTACCTGCTTTGCTTCTTTAATAACTTCCTGGTTCTTTACCATCAGTGAGCAACAAGTAGTGTAAAGAAGGGAAATGATGAATTTGAGGCTTACTTACCCTTTAAGTCCTCCATATGGGCACTTGAGACTCCTTGACAGCTAGCTGTCCACCTAAAATCCATCTCAATGATTGATGCTGGTCACATCTCAATCTGCACCCGATCGATGTCGATTCCATGCGACTGCCTCATCACTGACATCAGTTCCCCCTGATTGATGCTGGTGTTTACCTATCCTGAGTCACCAACATTGGGATGCACATAGCTGATGTCAGTCCCTATCTGGATGCTGATGCCAGTTTTCTAGCTGACATCGGTCTCTATGTTTTTCTTGTGAGAAATGACTTCTACTCGTGAGCTCCTTTTGGATCAAAACCCTGTCCAAATCACCCTTGCTCTGCTCAAAATTCTTCAACCCCTTACGCTGATCTCTGTCTGTCATCTTCTCCTTGAAAACCAAGGTTTTTCTATTCTTGTCACAAACATCAGATTCCTCAAGAAACGTTACCTTCTTCTTCTGCATACAAAAATCTCGATTCATGCTTTTCAAATCTGAAAGCATACCTTTTGACTCAAGAACATGCATCTCCTTCTTATTCATGTGACCAAGCCTATTAATCCACATCTTTAAATCTACAGCTGAAGTAGATAACCTAGAAAGAGAATCATTAATATAAGTAGATAGATAAAGCATACCTACTTTCTTACCTCTTGCTACAACAAGTGCACCCTTGGTAACCTTCTAAGAGTCCGCTATGAGAGTTACTGTGCAACCCTCATCACACAAACTTCTAACAAAAATCAAATTCCACTCCAAAACTGGGATATGCATGACCTCCTTCAACACCCATGTGTTCCCTGTCTGCAATTTCAGCTTCACTTTCACTTTGCCAACCATCTGATAAGGCTTACCATCCCCTAAATAAATTTCTCCAAAGTCTCCCTGGACATACTCATGAAAAAATTCCCTATTTGGGGATGCATGAAAAGAGGCACCAGAATCTAAAACCCAAGATTCTACTTTATCTAAGGAACATACCAGAGCATCCTGTGTAACATAATCTGCAACATCTACTTCTTCTTCATGTCCTTCATGCTGATTTTCAACCGACTTGCAATCTCTCTTTAAGTGCCCTTGCTTTCCACATTTCCAGTAGGTTATTCTGCCATACCTGGACTTGGATCTCCTACCTGTCTTGGACCTTGATCTCCCATGATCTATCTTCTCTCTTTGCCTTCCCCTGCTTTCCACACTCAAAGCATTTCCTGATGATTCACCTGTGCTTTTCTTGCGAATCTCTTCATTCAAGATTACACCCACAATATAATCCAATTTTAAGATTTTTGAAGCAGACGCAGTATTACTAACTGCCATTACCAAATTCTCCCAACTTTTAGGTAGTGAGCATAAGATTAAGAGAGCCTTAATTTCATCATCAAAAACAATATTGACTAAATTTAATTGGTTTACCAAACCATGGAAATCACTAAGATGACTATGTACAGATCCACCTTCCAACATTTGCAAATTAAATAATTGCTTCATAAGAAATACCTTATTCAAAGCTGAGAGTTTTTCATATAAATTTGCCAAAGATTCCATCAACTCTACCATTGTCTTAGTGTGTGATAAGTTGGAAATCACAAACGATGTAAGGCTCAACCTTATAGATCCCAGAGCCTTCCAATCAAGAACCTCCCATTCTTCATCCTTCATATCTTGGGGCTTGCAATCAACCCCACCCAACAGTAAGTATATATATTTTTGATACAGATAATCTTCAATCTACATCCTCCATAATTAATAGTTCTTGCCATTAAACTTATCCATTCTTAGCTTATTGTCTTCTACCATTGCTCTACTCCCACTCAAACAGAAACCCCTATGAGTAACCTATAATCAACACACACTAACCAGATCTGATATAACCTGTTAGTATCCCAACCAAAAGCTCTGATACTAGATGTTTGGGAAACCAAAAAAACACACCTGTTCTGATCCCACTTGTTAGGATCTTTCTCCTCAGAAAGAGCACAATATGATTACCAAATACAAGCAATTAAACATGTAGAATTAACCAGAAGTACAAGTAACTAGAATTCACAAATAGCACAGAATATGAGAGACAATACACAATCTTGTATTAATACTCATACAAAAAGAAAATACAATAAAGAAGATGCCACTTCTTCTCCACACCTCTCAGAAGCTTCCCACACCTCAAGTGTTCAGTAATTTTCTTCAAGAGTTCACTCTCCTACCAAAAATGGTCCCAACACACAACTCACACATAGAATTGGTGTTCACCTCTCCAACCAGTCAGTAATAACCCTGCCAGTACCAAGCACTCTAAAGTACTTCAAGTAGATCTCCCATGAACTTGCAACCTGTAATTCAATAGACCTTACTTACACATGTAGATCTCCTATGAGCTTGCAACAACCTGCAACTCAATGATCTTAAAATGGAAGGATATTCCTTGCCTTCCTTTTTAGCTCATCATTACAATACATGCCAATGGATCTATAAATAGATCCCAGACTTAAACAATAACTTAGACTTCTAATTTACAATAATTAGACATGCAGCTCGAGACTCGAAATAGCCTTTACATGCAAACACTCAGTTCAACAAACTAACTGTTCATGCAATGAATAGTTTTGGAACACACAGGTGACTGACATCGGTCCCTATCTAACTGGAGGTGACCGACATTAGCCGACTCCCTGTCGATGTTGGTTGTCTTCTGCACTAAATATAACTAACGTCGGTCCCACTACCGACGCCGATATCCTTGAAACTCAGCAACCTCCTCCATGTCTGCAACAAGTTGAAGCTTTTAGCTTCACAACCTAACATTTTCAAAAAAAAATCCATTAAAATCTTTGAAACAACTCCTAAAGGAAAAATAGGATCACTTTATGAAAATATTGTAAGATGCTCCTCACTTCCTCTTTCCCCCATGAAGAATCTATTTCTTGCTTGGATTTTTGATAGGAAGGATAAAGGTGACCAATTTGAAAACAATTTTGGCATCTAAATTGGATCCCCTCAAAATCAATGGTTTGAGACCAACACCTATCTTTCACTTTTAACTCAATCCTTTTAGGGAGATCCTGATTAATGTCTAAACAATCAAGAAACCTATCAAAATTTGTTCAAGAATAATTTAGGAAGCATCAATTTATAATATTCACCTAATACACCTCTAATAACTAAAAGACTAGATTTATACCAAAACTAGAGAAGAAGATACGACAACCTCACCCAGATAGGTTGAACAAAAATATTTTTGGTTAAAGGGTTAAAACTAGGAGACCAGGGTTTCATGAGAAGAAGGTGATTATTACAGCTCTAGGATTTTTCTTGAAAAATCTTATTATGATCAGCCAAATTATCAAAAACCACAACAAAAACCCTTTAGCACAAGGGTAAATTTCCATATTATCTTCCAACATTGACTACCAAGATTTCAAAATCCACTAATGAAGAATAGGAAGGGAAGTAGAGAATATATCAAAGTGGTAAACCAATCCCCTCTCCACATACTAACCTTCACCTTCCAAAACTGCCTCCAAAGCTTTATCTTTGAAATTAATAACTAAAGATGTATTTTCCACACTTAAAACCCTATATTGATCCAAATAGTAGATTACAGAACCCAAAAATGCCCTATATTCTTGGTTTTCTATTTGTACTAGGGTATACAGTTTCCCTACACCCCTTACTCTGTCTTTCCATTCACCTGATCCAACTAGCATCGTGCCTACTTGAGTTAGAGCCTACACTCTCCTTCCCTCACCCTCTACCACTTTTAACTGACACTTCCCTTATCATGTTATATCTTACAGCTTCATCTCCTTAAGACTTGTACTATTCATGCCCTTCTTAAACTTTAAATCATGTGATTTAAACATTACACAACACTAGGCTCTAAGCAGTCCCTTAATAATATGTTGGATTAAGGCATATTCCATTCCTTCCCTTCATAGTTCATGTTGGGTATAGATTGGGTTAGGTGTAGATCAAGTTGGGTTGGGAAACACACTCTATCAACTACTTGATTAGAACACACTCTACTGAATTGGTGACCACACACACACACACACATAGAGAAAGAGAGAGATGGTAATTCACTCTACTATGGATATAATCTCAATGGCATATAGAGAAAGCAATATCTAGAATATGGGGTTGGAATTAGAATTTTCAAATATTCTCTGATCACCCTATCTATATAGATATAAATTAGGATTCCCAACTCTAGGATTTGGATTATTAGATGTCAAAATACAAATCTATATATGTAAGTAATACAATTTCATCCCACCCTTTACTCTCTTTCATACCTATTTATTCTAGATCAGGGCTCTAGATACACACTCTCTCTATGGTCTAGGTGTGAATCACCATATAAACCTTTGAATCCCACTAGACAATCAAATAATATCTCTGAGTTCCTTATTTGAGTGAAAGAGGATGAGTGAAAGAAGATTTTATTTAATCCTTCTTTGAGTGATTAAATTTTGGAATTGGAATAGAATCCAATCGAGCACAAGTAGGAAGCCACTACACCCACCATCAAGGTTGATGAGAGATTGATTAGGGATGATTAAGGATGTTAAGGGTCAATAAGGGAGTGATTAAGGATGAGAAAGGAGTGATTAGGAATGATGAGGGATGGTCAAGGTCAATAAAGGAGTGATTAGGGAAGATGAGGGAGTGATTATAGATTATGAGGGGTATTGAGGGTCAATAAGGGAATGATTAGGGATGATGTGGAATGAGGAGGGTTATTAAGGGAGTAATTATGGATGATGAGGGATCACAAGGGAGTGATTATGGATGATGAGAGATGATGACAGTTAATGAGGGAGTGATTTGAGATGATGAGGGAGTGATTAGAGATGATGAGAGATGTTGAGGGTCAATAATAGAGTTATTTGGGATGATGATGGATGAGGAAGGGGTGATTAGGGATGATTAGGGATGAGGAGGAAGCGGTTAAGGATGAGGGATGGATGATGAGCAAGTTAAATTAACACAAAGTGGTCATTCAGTGTGCATAGGTCATTAATGTGACCTATGTTACCCTAATCACACCATTTTTTCTTGAATTCAAAGTGCACTATGGTGATTTCACATACATGTGCCATAAATTATTTACATTTCCATGGTCACTAGTGGATATGGTTTTGTCATGTCATTTTTGGTAATAATGGAGTTAATTCATAAGTAAAATTAGTACAAATTTATGGCTGGATGAGCAAGATTCATAGTTGGACTTAAATTTCCATAATCACACATTTTTTCTTGAATTTGAAGAGAAATAGGGTGGTCATGCATAAATGTTCCTAAAATTGTTTGTTTTTACCTTAATCATAAGTGGATATGGTGTTTTTGTGTCACTTCTAGTTTATAAGGGACCTAATCACAAGTGAAATCAACATGAAGGGGTGGTTAGATGTGAATGGTGACCCCTATGTTTCCCTATGCATGCCACTTTGGCATGAACTCAAATTTAATTTGGGTAACCATGCTTAAATGTGGCCCAAATTCTCCCTATTTACCCTAGTCATAAATGATTATGGTGTTTGTGTGTCACCTTTTTACCTATAAGGGACCTAATTTAACTTTTAAGGGATTATGGAATGTAAACCCTAGGTTTTTAAAGGGTATGAGTATAGTAAATTAGGGGAGAAATATGTAATAAATATAGCCATTGATTTGTGTAAGAACTGACCTAATCTAACATTTTCAAAAATATTAATGAGTGACACAAATAAGTACTTATCTAGAAATTGACTAAGACAGATGATTCCAAGGCTAAAAATTGGTACAAAGGCTCATCAAGGTTCATGAACAAGACCCAAGTGATAAAAACCCTCCTAGATAGTAGTGTGGTACCTTAAATAGTATCACACCACATTAGTGTCCTTATGTTTAGTACTAGTGTCCTTATGTAGTTACTGATGCAAACTTATGTGAGCAATTATGTCTAAGTTTGATAGGCCTATGCATATGTAGATAAAACCAAATTCACTATTTGTGACCTATTTTGGATTGATTTTGTATGCAAACCTTAGATCTCCATGTTGTTAGGGTATTTGAGAAGCACAAGTATCAAAAGTGTGATTAATTTATGTAGGTTGGATATCATCAACAACTCATTGTGTTAAGAGTTTCCTATATACCAATACCTCAAGAGGGGATCAAGCTCAATGTAGTTCTCCCAATATAAGTGTTAGTACAATTATAAGTGAATGTTAATACGAATCTTAACTTGAGTGCTTTGGACAATGTTTGAGACTATAAATCTATGTATTCTAAGTTTAGGGTGGCTATAGACAACTTATGCATAATTAGGGTAGAATAGATATCAATAACCTTAATTATGCACTACTTATTCTGAGCTTGTTTGTGTATTTTGCATCTAATTTCCATCTAGTGGATAAAGGGCTAGAATTCATGTATTTATATTGATATGGTGCTTGTGTAGAGTGTGAAATAGGTCTAGAACAACCCTAGGTGTCTTAGGAATTAAAAACATATTAATTGGGGTTGAAATTAGGCAAGGAAGACTATCATGGTCCCTTAGTCACTAGCATAGTTTGCTAGTGTCCAAATAACCACGCTAGTGTCTAGGTGGAAAATTTTGGGGCACTGGGGGACTAGATCCCTAAGTGAAGGTCTGGGATAGATTTTGGGATATTTAGAGATATTTAATACCCAAATGAAATTTAGATAAGGGTATAAAGAGGCCCTAAGATAGGTCTAGAGATAAGCTAGGGATGGGTGGTCTTAAGTGACACTCACTACACTCATGTGACATTTTATATGACTATAATCCTCACCCCATTTATTCTAGAAATAAAACAAAGTGAAATGATTAGGATAAAGGAAAAAAAGCATACCTAGTATTACCTAAGAGGTGAAGCCCTTGAATCTAAGTCTGAATATGCAAAACATGCTCCATTGTGTATCCAGTAAATGAACCATGTGTGAATAAATCCTTACTTAAGGAATATTAGAAGCAAAGACAAAACTAAGTAAAGAGATATGAGAGAGAGGAAAAAAAATTAATACAACTCACTGGATATGTGAACCAATGCAAAAACTTGGTGACATCATGTGTATGTGTGTGTAGATAGTGATCAAATAATGAATAGCTTAGACTGAGTAGATGGATTTCTTAATCCCCAGTGTGGGTGGCTCAAGAACTCAATCTAGTGTTGACTCCATCATTACCCACTTCTGCTTGGTGGATCATAAACTATGAGTAACTTGGATTGGACTGATGGCTTGTCCAACCCTCCTATGTAGGTGGTTCAAGAAATCAATTTGGCCATGACTCCATCATTACCTACCAATGCATAGTATATGCATCTATGACTAAAATTGTATGATGTAACTAAAACTGTGTAGGATGGATCTAGAGCCACACAAAAACATTGAAATTTAAAATGACCAAGGGACCTCTCAAGCACTCAAGAATGTAATTTAGTGACTATGCAAAAATGCCAACCACTACAAACATAATAAGGCATTAATCTAGTGTGAAACTTCATGCAAATAGTTTCAGAAGTATACAACATGAAGAATGACATGGAGTTGTCATTCTATCTAAGATGAGCTAGTGCAAAATTGATCATGTGGAAAAAATTTGCCACACACATACCCAAAATTTAGATATCTATTCATATGGATTATGGACTGAGTTATAGCAATCTATGTCTTTATATATCTAAAATTGAAATAAGAGTGATCATGTCATGCATGATGCCCCTAATCTGAGCAAACTTGGTATGATTCTATGTAAAATTGAGTATAAACTGATCAAATATGATAACCTATGACTGAAACTATGCAAACCTAGACTATAACTATTATTTTCTTCTGTCAAATATAGATTTTCCTATTTCTAGGGATAATACATATTATCATGGTTACTTGGATATTAGTGCACTATGTTGTCCCCAAAAATAGACTTCTCATTTTTAGGACATGTGAACTATTTTGGTTCAACAGACCAAAATAATCTCTTCCCTTCTTGAAATTTGTTTTGAGCATTCAAATTCCTCATTTTTCAAGCTTCTCAAAAATCTACGGACTCTATAGGCCAAGTTCTACGGGATTCATAGGATTGATTTCTACGGACTCTGCAGGAAAGAAGCAAGCTCTCAACACTTAGATGATTTCAAAGTTAGTTTAACAACAAGGTTTAACCAAAAGAGTTCATTGGCAAGCTTCTAAGCAAGGATTGAACCATTCAACCTTGAACCATTTTGGTTCAATGGGTTTAATGGGTTCAAAGGTTCAACATCAGCAGCAAGAGTTAAGCGCATTTGTCAAGGTTTAAAGTTCAACCGCTTCAAGGTTCAATAGCTTCAAAACACTTATCAAAGAGAAGAAGGCTTGAACTATTGAACCGTTGAACCATTGAACCACTTTGGTTCAATGGTTCAATAGGTTCAATGACCAAATGGTTTAATGCGTTTGGTTTAAAAAGATCAAAAGGACTTAGCCAAATCAAAAGAATGAACCAATTAAACCATTGAACCTTGAACCAAAGGGTTCAATGGGTTTAATGGGTTCAACAAGGCATGTTTCAAAGAATATTGGTTCAAGCGGTCAATAGAAACAAGGGAATGAACCATTAAACCATTGAACCAAAGTTAGTTCAATCTGTCAGTTCAAGCGACAAGTTCAAAAGAATGCCCCAAGTGTCAGAGACACAAGTGCCCTTGTGGAGGGAATTTTTGTGGCAAAAGTGACTAAGGAAGGAAATAAAAACCCAATAGAACTCAGTGGATGCTGCCAAGTATCATCTTTTGAGCCTCAATTCACTTTGTTTCTAAGAGTAGCAGATGTTGCCACATGTCCTCTGTAAGCTAAGTAAAACATGCCAAGTGGCATCGTTTGCATGAATCTAAAATGAATCCCACATGGTTCTATAACATTTCCAAAATGCAGAGGAAGCTGCCAAGTGTCATCTTCTGCAAGACACTCAAAAGGCATCCAAATCTTCTACAAGTTCAATAGATGCTGCCATGTGTCCTTGCCTATTTCATAGCAGATGCTGCCACGTGTCACAATTTGAGATTCACATAAAATTGACTAAGGCAAATTTCCAAGGGACAAACAACCCTTTCAAAGGACACTCAGAAGCTAAAGTGAACCATTGCAAAAACTTGAAAGGCTAATTAGAGCTCAAACAGCCCTTGTAGAGGGCAGGAAGGGGGCAAATGGACCAATTCAAAGGCTAAAAGAGCAAAGGGATTTCCTTCAAAAAAGTTCCCTCAGCAAAAGTGACAAAGAGACAATTCCTTGAGACTTTTTCCTCTGAAAGAAAAGTTCAAAGAAATAGAAAACCTATTATGCTGCCACGTGTCATCTTCAAAGTCATAGTGGAAGCCGCCACATGTCATCTATTGAGACACAGTATCAAATGTAGCAGAAGCTACCAAGTGCCATCTTCCACAAGGTTCTCAAAAGACCAGTAGGAAGTGACTAAGGAACAGAACATCAAACTGAATCGAGGACCCAATTCAAATAACTAGAAAAGGAGGAATGAGGAGGAATGACTAGAAACATTTGCGCATTAGATATGTTTTTCTAGAAGTAGACCACCAGGTGGATATTGAAAGATGCAAACTTTCAATAGCATGACCCATTTCTCTGCATTGAGAAAAGAAAATGGGTAAATGCCCCTAAATTCTAGCATGTCTTCTTAACAAAATTCAATGCAACATGATGTGTTAATGTTCCCAAGTCCTTCTTGAGGAGGCTATATAAGGGACTCTCTTTTATTGTTTTAGGGGGATCTCTCTCTCTGATTATTAGAAACAAAACTCTGCCCAAATTGAAAGGCATTACTAAGACTTTGAGCTCAGATTGTTGATCATATTTTGTTATTGGAATAAGAAAGCAAGTGAGTTTTCAGACTTTGCGTTGTGATATCTTTGTTGTTGGGGAAACTATTCTTATGTCTTTTTCCTTAATATATTTTATATTCCTTTAATTCAATAAGCAGAATTAGTGAAAGTAGTCAGGAAGGTATCTTAAAGCTAACTGTGGAGAGACTTTGTGCCCCCACAATTGCCTATAGTGTGTTTTCTTTTTGTTTTTGTGTAAAGGACCTTGGGATGACTTCGTGCCCTCATTGTCCTTCGTATCTCACTCTTGCACAATTGATGTGGAGACTTTTTTCTACATCTCAATCTGCTAGTTACTACATCCTTGGTTACATTTTACAATTACTACCAAGAAGATTCTTGTGGTTTGCTGAATAGTACTTCTGAAAGAAGAGGAATGCTTTTTGTCATTTCCCTTGAGATTTCTCCTTTGATTTGCATGCATCATCTCTAAAAAAAGAGAGATTGATGGTTTTCCCTACCCTTGAGTATTATTTTATGTTTATATATATATATATATATATATATATATATATATATATATATATATATATATATATATATATCATATCTATAGGGAACCTCCCCTGGATGAGAGGAGAGATTAGTCCCCTTTTGATGTGATAAACCTACACATTTGGATGACCAATATTCCTACTTTGGATGATCATACCTATTTTGTTTATCAGTACGCTGATCGACAAAATATTCAACCAACACACTACATTAAAATCCTTTTTTTTGTGCTAGTGTCTTCTATGCTAATTTTATTCCAAACTAACTCTGATCTTTGTTTGACTATTTTCCACTATGTTTTCCTAATTCTAAGCTCTAAAATTTTGTGTTTGCATGTTGAAAACTATACTCTAAGTGCATTTGGATGGCTTGATCTTTGTGACAAACCACTATGAATTCCCCCTCTTTTTAAGAGATTTTTTAAACCTATGCAATAATTGTCCTCAAAATAAAAGCTCTGCATGATGTGTGTTAGGTTGAAAACATATGATATCTACATGATAAACTAATATAATGTGTAGACATGACATCAAAATGTAAAAATTTATGAGCATAATTTGGAAATGTATGTTGTATGTTAGATTTATCATTCACAAGGATGTCAAGAGAGATATAACAATGTAATCATGTGTGTGACTAGAAAATTTGAGTAATAATTTATGACATTACCTAGGGGGATGGGGCATGATGTTGATCAAGGCACTAAAGGAGGAAACAGAGATACATGAGAATGCTCATGGCATCAAAAATTGGAAGTTTAAGTAATAAGAAAAAGACACGTGTCATGGCCATAACACATTCATCAAAGATTACATACATCACACATGAAACATGAAAATTAGGCCAAGGGGCCACAATACAAGGGACATGGGCACATGTCATTAAATCTAAGAAATCAATACATATAAGGACATGTGCAAACATCCATAAACACAAATAGCAATCAAGTTGGCTTAGATCCACATGGAAGGACATGTTTATATTTTTGCATACGTAATCAAGAAGGCACACACAAAGACATGGTTATATGTCAAAAACATAGGTGTAGTGAAATAAAAAGGCATAGAGCCATATAACAATGGCATATTCAAATTCGCTCAAATAGATGTAGAAGCAAAGAGACACAATCAAGTCTAAACTAGAAAAGCTAAAAATGAAAATATGTATGAATATGTGGCACAAATCTATATAAGATCAAATATGTACATAAGCTAAGTCTATAGTAGTAGAAGTCAGTAAAAAATTTGAGTAGTATAGAATGATCAATATCATGATATAATCAATGTTAAATCTATGATATAGAGTATAGAAAGATGTAACCTAGTAAACTGGAATCTATATAGTATGATGCCCCCAATGGGTAGATATTAATAAATTTAGAACTATGTAGAGGATTTCAGTCCTGTAAGAATCTATGAACACTCAAAAATAAAAAGTGAACCATGTATGTATGATGAAATGACTATACTCGCATATATAACATATGTAGTATTTGGCAAATATTAAGAATGTAAACATGGATATGCAAACAATCTAATTTTTGTGTTTTTGAGCAATATTTGAATGTTTTTATATTTTTAACATATTATATTATTTTTTTATTCTTTGAGTATATATAAATTATGTAAAATCAATCATGAAAATGAAACTATATACAATAAGCAAGGTAAAAGAAGCTATGTACAATTAGAGAGGAACATACTACCCAATGAGTCTTGTAAGAGACTCATAATCAATGTGGCATGTATCAAATAGAGGAAGAGTGATCATGTGTGTTATGTGAAGAGGTATCTAGGATCTAAGAATCGGATGTACTGAGTGATCTATAGCTAAAACTACCTATGGAGTAGTGATATAAATCTATGAAGCTGACTGAACTGGCCTGTGAACTATGGTGCATTTGGAAACACATCTAGTAAAAGATGTTTTAATTGGTGTGGATACTCTCTAATATAACATTTATCTATGTGGTGGTGGAGAGATAGAGGCCCTCTATAATCCATAACATGTCTCAAACACAAGGATCTCTCTAATAAAGGTTTATGTGGGAGATTATGAATACATGGTATCATTGTAGGAGTAGACCTCACTTGCATCGGTGGCTCAACTAACATTTGTGATGTGTTAAAGAATCTATGCATGGAACTAGAACTGGTGAATGGTGTATAAGTGGTTGTGGAGTAGGTAAATTATACTCATATGGAAGGCCCTCAACTATAACCACCTGATTAGCATGTATATACTTGAGACATCTATGTATATTAGATGGAATGGCTCGAAGCTACTATATCCAAGGCCTACCCAATAACATACCAAATATTCCTACACTAGGTGATATTATAAATCTAGTGGCCACATGTGTGGGCCCAACCTATAATGGAAGTACAATCTCCCTAATATAACTCTAGACATGGCCCGTAAAGCCATGAATAACTATTTTTGTCTAAGAAATGTCCTACTCTGAATAACCTAAGTGATGTAGAAGTGTGATAGTACACATGTTGACACTTGACCCCTTTTTAACCATGACACTCTAAATAGGATGATGATAAATGTAGGATTGTACAAAGAGTGCATACAATTCTATGACATCATCAACTATCTCCTACTCTAAAAAAGTGATAATAGGTCTAGATGGAACTATGGTATGATACACTCTAATGATATTATGTAGAAGATGTGTATCCACTGTATGAATTTGAAAAGATGTTGGTGGTGGTTATGCTTGATATGTATATTGAACACTTGAAGTGCCTCCTATCTCATTAGTTGTATGTTTTGGAAATGGATCTAAAAATATTTTCAAAGCTTTTGATTCCATTGGTTGTGGCCTAGGTAAATCTATAGGAGTGTTGATATCAATGATATTATCTTTTATCAAATCTTGTATCTTATGTCACAAGCTAATACATCTTTTTTTGGTATGGCTTGGTGCCCTATGATAGTCATAAAATGTATTGGCATCATAATTCCTTAGAAGAGGCCTAGTTGTATTAACCTCTTTGATGGGAGGGAGAGATATGACATTGCATTCTAAGAGCTATTGAAGAACTCATGTTGGTGACTAAGGGAGAGTCGCAAAATGTCTCCTTAGAGGAGCTGATAAAACCATGCAAGAAGGTGGCTCTGAAATTACTTTAACTATTGTTTTTGAATCATTCTTATTCTCATTTGGATTTACCTTATATGGAAGCTTATTATAACTCTTAGTAGTATAATCTAATCTAGTTGTTTACTTTAGTTTTCCCATGGAGATTAGTCTGACTTCCCATTCTTTCATTATATGATAAATATTTATGAATGATGGAAATTTATTAAATATGATAGCTTCGTGCAATGCTAGTAACAAACTCTTATTGAATATGTCTTGGATTTCTCTATCATGTTCCTAGTCATCTTTGCTAATATAGTTTTATATCACAAGACATATTCATCTATTGGTTAATTAGATTTTTATTTAGGTTGTGCCATTTGAGCATATGAAACCTTATCGCTGATGTTGATTTAAAAGTGTTCCAAAAACATATCTAATAGTGGATTAATTTTGTGATGGATTGATTAGGAATATCATAAAACCATTGTAATGAATAGTTATTTAAACTTCAAGGGAACAACTTAGTGAGAATCTAATCATTGGACATGTGGTCCAAAAATTCTACATTAAAATCTTGTATATGGTGATCTAGGTCACCCTTACCATCATACAAAGTAATATTAGGTGCCATGAATCTGGATGGAAAAGGAGTTGTCTCTATATGTTGTGCCAAAGGTGTATGTAAAAGAACGTGAAAATCCAAGGCATGAGATGGTCTAGTGGCACCTTATTGAATATGTAACACTTTATCCTATAGATCATGGATCTCATGCATAATATATTTTACATATGGAGAGGATGAATGTGTACTAGGCATACAATGTGTTTCCATTATTTAAGGTCGTCGAGTTAGAATAGGTTATTATAGAATTTGAGTTGACCCTTTAGTAGGTGTAACTATATTAGAAATTTGGGATTAGAAGATTGACCATTGTTAGATTTTAAAAGCTCTTCATAGATAATATGGATAAGGTAATTTTACATATCTAAATGTTTAGAAATGAAATCTTGAAATTATCTCTTATCGATCTCACTGAATTGATTATTGAATTCTACCATTGTAGGTTTTAAAGTAAGAAAATAAAATGTTGTATATTTTGAACCTTTTAATAAATTTCATTTATTAAAGATTGCCAAAATAAAATAATAAATCATATTTGAGATTTAGGAATTAATCTTTGAACATAGAAAATAGAAGGATACAAACCCTAAGATAATTTAGGGCTAGGGTTTAGGTAGTATTCAAAGTAAGTCGAGTTCACCAAATGATTTAACTTTTAAGGGATTATGGAATGTAAACCCTCAGTTGTTAAAGGGTATGAGTATACTAAATTAAAGGATATATATGCAATAAATACATCCATTGATTTGTGCAAAAATAAACCTAATTTGATAATTCTAAAAATAGTAATAAATGACATAAATCATTACTTAGCTAGAAACTAACTAAGATGGATGATCTAGAGGCTAAAAAATAGCACAAAAGCTAATCAAGGTGTCATGAATAGGACCTAGGTGTCAAAAAGCCTCATAGATAATAGTGTGGTGCCTTATATAGTAGTGAACCATGCTAGTGTCCTCAGGGTTAGCACTAGTGTCCTTGTGCAAGGATTGATGTAAACTTCTTGGAGTAATTGTGTCTAAGTTTGATAGGTGTGTTCCTATGTAGATGAAATCTGATTCATTGTATGTGAACTTTATTAGACTAAATTTGTTTTCAAACCCTAGATCTCCATGTTATTAGGGTGTTTGACAATCACAAGTAATAAAAGTGTGATTTTAGTTAGGTAGGCTATATTTCCTCAACACCCCATTATTTTGAGAGTTTCCTACATACCAATACCTCAAGAGGGGAACAAGCCCAATATAGTTCTCCCAATCTAAGTGATGGTGAAAGTGAATGTGAATACTAGTATTAGTGTCAACTTAAGAGCTTTAGATGAGGCTTGAGACTATAATTTTGTGTATTTTAAGCTTAGGGTGGTTGTATATAATTGTATGTAGAATTAGGACATAATAAAGATCAATAATCTTAATTGTGTACTAATTATTCTAAGCTTATTTGTGTATTTTACATATGATTTCCATCTAGTGGATAAAGGCCTAAAGTTCATATATTTATAGTGATATAGTGCTTATGTAGAGTGTGAAATAGGTTTAGGCTAACCCTAGGTGTCTTAAGAATTGAAAACATATCTGTTGGGGTTGAAATTAGGTAAGGGACACTAGCATGATCCTTTGGTCACCAATGCAATGTGTTAATGTCCAAAGAACAATGATACTATTCAGATGGTAGAACCTAGGGTATTAGGGCCTAGATCCTTGGAGGAAGGTCTGAGAGTGATTTTAAGGTGTCTAGGGATGTGTAATACCTGCATGAAAGCTAGATAAGGGTCAAAAAAGGCCCTAAGATAGGTCTAGGGCTAAGCTAGGGATAAGTGTTCTCAAGTGACACTCATTGCAGTCAAGTGACATTTTATATAAATATAGGTCCTAATCATAAGTAAAACTAGAATAAATGAGTGGTTGGTTGTGCATTGGTTTAAAAACTTTATTTTTGGCAAACCTAGGACTCTCATAGATGTTAGCAAGTAATCTAGAAGGCACCAAAACCTAAAAAATGACTATATATTTACCCAAAATGGACATCAATTGCATAATTTATGCCTTAAAATCCTTAGGTTCAATACTAAAACCCTTAAAATTCCTAAGTATAGACCAAATTAGATTTTGAAAAACTATCTCCCATATCATAAGGAGTGCAACTATGAGATCAACTCTATCAGATGCAGAGTGACGCTAATTTCTTATATTTACTAAAATAAATTTAAAGTATAAGTTGACATTTATATTGTTACAATATAAATTTAAAGTATAAGTTGACATTTATATTTTTACATTTATAAAGAATAGAAATGTAAAAATATAAATGTCAACTTATACTTAACATTTTTTTAGTAAACCACCCCCTCCCACCTTCTAATTCATCCCCCTCTTGCATTTTACCCCTTCATAACTTTAGTAGAACATAATGTGTATGCACTATTACGCGTACGCACTATAGTGCATACACACATTTTATTTCATATTCAAATGTGCACACTTTTGGAATTTCAAATTTTCACATACAATCATGCTTGTGTTGTACACGTTATGGTTTGGGAATCACCGACCCTCAATTCAAATAATGTGTACATGTTATTACTATAATGCATATGTATTATATAATATCAAGTATGTGTTTTTGTTATAATGCATACACATTATGAAATAACATGTACACATTATGTCAAAATTTAAATAAAATATGTGCACTTACCCATATCATAAGAGTATTTATCACAATTTTACAAGATATAGTGATAAAAGTAAAACATACAAGCTTTATAATCCTACCAGTAAATCCACAATTGTTTCTAGGCATAGTAACATTTTTAAAAATGATGTGTATGATGATTTTGTTTATGTTTTTAAAAATTTAATAATTTAAGGGGGAAGCATTTTGAAATTGATTTTTAAAGGCTTAAAAATTCCTTCACATGTTTCTATTTCAACATGAAACAATATTAGCTCTTCCCAATAAACTAGGCATCCATCTTCATCAAATCCAAGTACAAGTCTTTGTTGAATCTACATCCAACCAATAAAATGTTAAATTAGAACTATGAGGATTATATCACAAGGCTTCAACATCAAGAAGGTAATTTTTTTTGTAATACTTATGAGGAAAATATTATGTTTGCATTGTCAGTTATGGTTAGTGAAACTAGAAGTTATGCAGAAGATAGTCAAAGGAAAGAGTGAGTTGATGTTATGTAATTTGAGATGGATTTAATTGAGAGGAATAATACATGGACTCATATTAAACCTCAATCATATAAATAATTCATTGAACCAAATGGGTCTATAAGAACAAAGTCAATAGTGATGGAACAATTGACAAGCTAAAAGTTAGAGTAGTTGCAAAAAGGTTTACACAAACATATGGGGTTAGCTATGAGAAAACATATGCACTTGTAGCACATCAAGATAATATAATACTAATTCTTTCTTTATCTACTCATAATATAATTAAAATCTATCAAATGTATTTCAAATGTGCATTATTAAATAGAGTGATTTAAGAAGAATTATATGTGGCACAACCATAAGGTTTTGAGGTAAATGATAAAGAGTTTTGGGTATATAAATTAGAGAAAAATATTTATGGGTTGAAGAAAGATCCAATAGCCTGGTACTCAAGAATATATATTTTATTATTAGATCAAGGATTTCTAAGAAGTTAAAATAAACCAACTCTTTACATACAAGTCTTGGGTTCTAATGTGTTATATGTTTGTCTCTACGTAGATGACTTGATATTTACAAGTAGCTCTATGGAGATGTTGAATAGATTTAAGAAAGCTATAAAATAAAAATTTGAGATGATCTATATTGGACTTATGAATTAATTTATTGGCATGTAATTACATCAAAATAAATAGAAGGTATTCATTTATCAAGCCAAATATGTCTAAGGCATGTTAAATAAGTACAATCTTTAATATTCGAAGTCTATGAACACTCCAATTATAAGTGGAGAAAGATAATGAGAGAGGATGTGATTTCTTTAACTGATGAAAATAATTTTAAGATTATGGTAGGATTTTTGATGTATCTCACAATGAAAAGATCCTCTATCAATTATGGAGTTTCACTAGTTTTTATATTTATGGAAAATCCATCACTCAAACATTTGTAAGCAGTAAGTTTTTTTCCATATATGTAAAAGGTATTTTAATCATGGTATTTATTTTACACCAAAAAATTTATTGTGTCTAACTAAATTCATAGATTCATATTGGGAAGGATCTCTTGATGACATGAAATCAACTTTAGGTTATTGTTTCACATTGGGAAGTGGTTTAGTTTTATGGCCTTAAAAGAAATAAGTTAAATTTGCATTATCCTTTACTGAAGCTGAAGATACATCCTTTAAATCAAATTGAACATTAGAAATATGGTTGAGAATAATCTTAACTAATTTTAAAGAGTCTCAACTTGATCCAAGACATATTTTTTGTAATAATAAAAGGACAATACAATTATCCAAAAATCCAATTTTCTATGTTAAAACCAAGCATATTGAATTCAAACATCATTTTTTTAAAGACTTGGTCAATGATATATTTTTTCATTGAGTATGTGAAAATTTAAGATCAATTTGTTGATATTATAACCAAAGGATTGCATAAGCATATTCATAGAAGACTTAAGGATATGATAAGCATTTACACTCTTTACATAAATGGGATGGATGCTAAGTATGATGCTAATGTTAGTACTTGTCAATGTTATAAATTATGTTATTAGTTTGTGAGAGTTATTTAATTTAGTTATATATTAGATTAGCTATTTTTTAATTTTAGACACTTTTTAGGAACTTTTTAAAAAAATAGCTATAAGTGTCAGTCAGAGTGTAGTTCACTAAATGTGTACTTAACTGAGATTGAATCCTTGACCATCTATATCCAAGAGATGGGACACAATTTTTAGAGTTTATTTAACTAAAATTAAATTTATTTTAGTTAATTTCTTAGTTTATATGGATTTGGGATTCGTAGCTTGTCTAGTGTGCATGTTTTGTTTACTTGTTAAGAAAAACTTATTGCATGTTAATTGTTGGGTGAATATTTTGTCATCAACTGACTGACAGCAAAATGGGTACATCAACCATAGCATAAGGAGATTTATGAGGCAAAATGGGTGTGGTGACCACAACAGATTGAGATAAATCTCTCCTCTCAGCAAGGGGAGGTTCCCTATAAACTATAGTATACTAATATAAGCTAAAAATAGACTCAAGGGTGAAATCATACCATCCATCTCTCTTTTTTCAGAGATGATGTTCACAGAACAAAGGAGAATTCTAGTGTAATTATTGAAGGCACTTCTCTTCTTTTAGAAATGGTATTCAAAAAATAGTAGGATTCCTTCTTGGGTAGTAATTGGATCCACAAGAAACCCATGAAAGCACAAAGTCTTCCATTTTTTCTCCTACTGATTAGGACAAAGTAACATAGTGGTTTGAAGTGCAACACAAAGTCTCCATGGAAAACTACAATAGAGTGAAGGATTATGAAGGATAAAGGGAGCTCAAAGTCTCTATAGTATCCTTTACACAAAACATAGACTAAAGACAATTATGGTAGCACAATGTCTCCCATAATTAGCTTCAAGACATCTTCCAGCTTATTTCCACTTGTTTTGCTTATTTGATCAAATGGACAAGACTATTTTTAGGAAAAAGACATAAGAATAATTTCCTAGATAACACAAGCTATTTCAACACAAAGTCTGATAGGTCATTTACTTTCTCATTCACTTGATTAAATATGATTAATAGTTTGAGCTCAAAGTCTCAGGAATGCCTTTCAATTTGGGCAGAGCTTCACTTCTAATAACAAAGAGATCCCCTTATACAAAATGAGAGATTACAATATATAGCATCTAAAGAAAGACTTGGGTGCTTGTTTTCATGAAAATGGCCCATGCTGCATTGAATGCATTAAATTCATTATAAATTTTGTGAAGGGGCCATGCTAGAATAGGTCATCAGCCTTAACTTTGGCATTCTAAATCATCTCAAATGTCTCCTCCTTAGCATGGGTTGCCTGGTCTTCTTTATGATGCTTACACGGTTGTCCATTCACCTTTACTTAATGAAGAAAAATAGGCCATGCCATTGAATGTTTGTGTTCTCTAGGGTCCAGCTGGTGGACTATTCCACCTACTAGAATAACTCTTTTACAGATATTTCTAGATTTTTTGTTGTCATTCCCTCTTTCCTTGCTACATTTTATCTCTTCCTAGTGATCTGAGCTCTCGGGGCTAACTTCTCACTTTCAGTTGGCTCCTTCAGCTCCTTTCTTGGCTGGTCACTGAGTTTGTTCTCAAGTCTTTTGAAAATCAACGGTTATTCCATTACCCTAAATTTGATGTCTATAAGGACATCATCAGTTGCTTGAACCACTTTAAACCTTGAACCTTAAACTCTTTCAGTTCAATGGTTTAATGGTTCAATGATTTAATGGTTCGGTAGTTCAGTAATTCAATGTTTTATAAAGGGATGCGTTCACTTATTTTTCTTTTATGCATTCAAGGCGTCATTGTGTTGTCCCCAAAAAATATCACTCATTTTTGGGACAAAATTTGAACTATTTTGGTCCTACAAACCAAAATCCTCTCTTCCCCTTTTAAAAATTGTTTTGAGCATTCAGGTTCTTCATTTTTCAAAGCTTTCTCAAAAATCTACCGACTCTGCAGGCTTGAATCTATGGACTCTACAAGAAGAAATCTACAGACTCTATAGGCTTAAAACTATGGACTCTGTAGGATTAAAACTGTAACTCTGCAGGCTTATTTTTATGAACTCTTTCAAGGCTCGAGAGAAAACTACGGACTCAAATCTATGAAATTCACAAGTTGATTTCTACGAACTCTACAGGAAAGAAGCAAGCTCTCAGCACTTAGGCAATTTCAAGGTTGGTTCAATGACAAGGTTCAACCAAAATTTCCATCAGCAAGCTTCTAAGTAAGGATCAAACCATTGAACCATTGAACTGTTGAACCTTGAACCATTTTGGTTCAATAAGTTCAATGGGTTCAAAGGTTCAACAAGTTCAACCACTTCAAGGTTCAACAGCTTCAAAACACTTATCAAAGAGAAGAAGGCTTGAACCATTGAACCATTGAACCGCTTTGGTTCAAAGGTTCAACGGGTTCAATGGTTCAACAGGTTCAACGACCAAATGGTTCAATGCATTTGGTTCAAAAAAAATATCAAAAGGACTTAGCCAAATAAAAAGAATGAACCAATTGAACATTAAACCAAAAGGTTCAACGAGTTCATAGGTTCAAATGTTTAACCAGTGCGATGAAGATCAAAGAGCTTAGAAAGAACAAGGAAGTGACAGATAAAGGATAAACTAATGAACTGATTGAACCTTGAACTGAAAGAGTTCAAAGTTCAATGGTTCATGGGTTTAAAGGTTCAAAGGCGACCTCAGTCAAGAAAAGAAGTAGCGAACAGGTGGTTCAACAGATGGTTCAACCAAAGAGCGGGAAAGCAATTGAATCAAGAAGCGATTGAACAAAAGAGGCTGAATGAACCAATGAACCAATATACTTTCAGTAGGTTTAAAGGTTTAAGGTTGAACATGGTTCAAGTGGCTAGCAACCATTGATGGCCCTACAGACGTCAAATTTAAATTAAGGGAATATTTTTTGAAATTCAAATAAAGTGCAGAACTTGAAGGAAGAACCAAGTGACTCACTGAAAAGATAGCTCGAGAGCTTAAATTCTAGGAAGAGACAAAGTTGGAAAAGATAAAGCTAGAAAGGACAAAAGCAGAAAGAGGTAAAAGCCTGAAATATCTATGCGGAAGTTATTCCAATAGGTGGAACAATCTGTAAAGTAGATATTTGAACTTGTAAACATTAAAGGCATGGCCTATTGGTCTCCTTTGGAGTAAAGACAAAATGAAGAGCTGCGCAGATGTCAGATGGGATAGACCAGATGATCTAGACTTAGGAAAACACATATGGGATGAAATGACATGCCATAGTTAAGATAGCTACTTTATTTTCAATGCAGTCCTTTGACAAACTTGGAAATACATTCAAGGCATTAAATGCATAGCATGGGCCATTCCATGAAACAAAGTGCCAAGTCTTTCTTGGCTGCTATATATTGTAATCTCTTTTATTGTTTTAAGGATATCTTTTTGTTACCAAAAGTAAAACTCTACCCAAATTGAAAGGCATCACTGAGACTTTGAGCTCAGATTGTTTATCATATTTCTTTATTTGAATCAGAAAGCAAGTTACTTTCAGACTTTGTGCTATGATAACTTGTATCATTCTAGGAGATTTTTCTTATGTCTATTTCCTAAATTTATTCTTATTTATTAAATTTAACAAATAGAGCTAGTGGAAGTGATAAAGAAGGTGTCCTGAATTCAACGACTTTCAAACTTTATGTTGTCATAGTTGTCTTTAGTGTGTGTTTATTTTATGTTTTTATGTAAAGGACTTTGGGACAACTTTGTGCCCCCATTGTTCTTCGTATCTCACTCTTGGGCAGTCAAGGTGGAGACTTTGTGTTACATCTTAGATTGCTAGTTACTCTAGACTCGGTTACCAGTTACTTGTCACTACTAGAAAGATTCATTTTGTTTGCAAGAACAAGCACTTTTGAAAGAAGAGAAGTGCCTTCTATCATTTCACTAAGATTTTTACTATCCAGGAAGGGATCTGGCTCTTGGCTGAATGTTACTTTTGAAAGAAGAGAAATACCTTTACCAATCACCCAAGATTTTTTCCTTTGTCTGTGATCATCATCTCTGAAAGAAGAGAGATGGGTGGTATATCCTACCCCTGAGTGTTATTTTCAGCTTATATTTATAGTATATAGCTCCTGCATATTTATAGGGAACCTCCCCTTGATGAATAGAGAGATTTGTCCCCTGGTGATGTAGTAAACCTACACACCTAGCCAACCAATCTCCCTATGATGTAGTTGAAGAGACCTATTTTGTTCACCAGTTAGTTGGTCCATAAAATATTAACCCAACAATTTTTGGCAACTCCGCTAAGGACACAGTAATTTTGTATAATTTAGAACCTCAAGTTTCAGATTGAAACATCACCTGTGTCTTACCCATTATCATTATACCCTTATTCATTACATATTCTTGTGACTCCATTCCATGTCTTACCCATTATCATTATAGCCTTACCATCTTCCTCCATCTCTGTTATATTATTTGGTCTGCAAAACTAGAGCCACTAGGAAGAGCACGCAGTTTAAAGTCTCAAGCTCCAAGCTGAAGCAAATCCTTCTCTTTTCCATTTTTGTCCTATAATCTGGTAACTCCACATTATACCAGAAGCTAGAAATCTCAAGGTGTTGTTAACCCTACTTTTGAGTTGGTGCAACAGAGTAATTTTGATTTATTTCCTCAACAGCCCCACCTTTAACGAACTAGGAGTTTTCCTCCTAGCCCAACCAAGTTACCAACACAAGGTAGAGCTTCTTTTTCTGCTACTAGTAGAGATTTGCCTACCCATTCTCCACCCAAATTTATGATCCCACTTTTACATAATCAAATCATGGCTCAAGGCTCCTGGGGTAACTCACTTGGGCCGCCACTCAATTTGACTCCATCCCTGCATGAACTTCACGCAACTTAAGAAAGAATTTCCCCAAGTTCTTTGGGGATGGGAAATTTCACCTTAATGAAAATATTATGGCCATTAGCATAGCCTGTGGCATAATAGGAGTGGAATTTAAAGACATAGCAGTCAGGCTATTTGTGGAGACACTACAAGGCATTTTTGTAGACTAGTTTTACCACCTGTAGGTTGGATTAATGACCGACTGGGATACACTCAAAGCCAAGTTTGAAGCCAGGTTCAAGCCTACAGAGGATGTGCATGCTTTGCTAGCCCAACCCACTCAAATGAAGAAGGAACATCATGAGCCTATGAGGGATTTTATTGCCAAGTTTGAAAAGCTGAGGAATAGAATTCTTACAATTGCTCAACGAACACCTGAAAACCTCAAATGCTTCTTCATCAACTCACAGCTACTTGAAGTGAGTTTTTTGATGAGATGAGCTGGCCACATAGACTTTTCTGCTACTCAAGACTTGGCTACTGAGGTAGAAGATGACTTTATCTTGGCAGGAAAGATAAGGAGAGACCCGAATAGAGGTAAATCCTCTTCATCTTTTGAGTATCTATTTATAGGCACCATGGATCAGATGGTGCAAAAGATAGAAAATGAACTGTTAGCCTTGAAAAGGCAAAAGGTCCAAAGTATGTCTGCTCCTCTTAATCAAGATATACCAAGAAGGGCATTTCAGAATCAACCATATCAAGGCAATGCTGCTAGAAATCAAGGGTAGCCAAATCCTCTTCCTCCCCCACAGAGGAACCTTACCCTTGAAGCATCTCCAACCAACTCAGTAGTTGGATATCTAGAAATTGAACATGATTTCTCTTTCCAACCTGAGTTTGATCAAGAAAATGACGTTGATCTCTTCATGGAGGGTCAAGAAGAGTCAATTGGTGACTCCCACATTAGTTTCCTGAATTACCAAGATGAACCCAGAAGTAAAGGTGAAGCAGTCAAGGGATCATATGCTATGTTCACTGAGTCCAAAAACCAGTCAGCCCAACAAGCTGATAAAGAAAAGATAGAAGAGTAACCTCAACTATCCATTTCAATTGGTAAACATGGGACCACTCTGCCTTTCTAGCCAAAGCACCTGATGATTGTTAAAAAAGTAGGTACCCCAATCATTTTTGTACCTTCAACTTCAAATTCACAGGCCAGTCCTCCCCCTCCCAAAAACTAAAAGGATGAACTCCCATCCTCTCTTCATAGTCCATTTCAATCATTTGACATAATTGATTATGTCAAGAAATCCAAAATTCCTGCAAGCCAATCATGAGCAGTTGGACATTGGTGGAGAACTAAGTATGGACCTATCTGAGGCAAGGATCCCTGTCAAGGGCATAATGAAGAGATTGCTCCCTAAAAAAGAGGCAAAATATGTGGCCACCCAAACATCGGCCCTTGCAGCTCAAATTCTATTTGAGTCTTTGGGTAGGGGTAATTATTTTTTGACCACAGAGGATGTTCATGTTCCTGTAGATGAAATTCCTATAGCTGAAAATCTAAGAATTGATCCAAACAAGACATTAGAAGAATTGGTAAGACATAGTACAAATGAAGAAGCATCTTCCACTTCCAATAAAGAGAAATCTGATAGAAGATTAGTTTTTGATGATGTTTGGATCATGGAATCTGATGGCAGTAATTCTTATACCAATGCTAGAGCTGGGACTGTGTTGATATCTCCTCAAGGAGATATTTTTCCTTCATGCAAGTTGTAGTTCAGCAACACCAACAACAATGCCAAGTATGAATCTCTGTTACTCAGATTGAAGGCTGCTCAGGATGAAAATGTCAAACTCCTTCATGTCAAAGGAGATGCTGAACTGACAGTTTATCAAGAGTTTGATGCTAACAATCAAAACATGTGATGGACTGAACCAGCAGAATAGCAAGCTATGGTAGTAGACCATACTACTGTACTCCAAAGTCAGCAAAAAGAACTCTTCATAGAGAGAGCAAGGAGTTACGATTTTTAGAGAGAAGACCATGTCTTGCCATGGATAAAGAAGATAGAGCCAAAAGGAGTTCACAAAAAATGTGATTCCTAGTGGAGAGTTCCATTCACCTGTCATCGATTCTAGGGATAAAATGGTTTCTTACTGGTTTATCAAGATGAAACACCATTTCCATTGTCTCATAATGGGCAATGTTTGAATCACTTCAATTCTTGAAGTATCAGATAAGTTCACATGTACATATGTATATTTGTATAGCCTTTGTTTCTGTTGTGTTGTTCATTTTTATTTTTGGAGCCTTTCTTTTTGGGTAGCATGACTCCATAGCCTAATGGCATAATTTAAGGCACTATAGATTCTAGTTTCTACTCCCCTCAGTTGTTCCAAGTTTTCAAATGAAGGAAGTTCTCCAACTAGATCTAGCTATTGTCCCCCAAAAATATCACTTATTTTTGGGACAACGTTTGAGCTATTTTAGTCCTACAGACCAAAATCCTCTCTTCCCTTTTCAAAAATTATTCTAAGCATTCAGGGTCTTCATTTTTCAAAGCTTTGTCAAAAATCTATGAACTCTGCAGGCTTGAATCTATGGACTCTATAGGAAGAAATCTATGGAATCTCTAAGCTTAAAACTACAGACTCTATAGGCTTAAAACTATGGACTCCACAGGCTCATTTCTATGGACTCTTTCAAGGCTCGAGAGAAAACTACATATTCAGTTCTACGGAATTCACAGGGTGATTTCTACGAACTCTGTAGGAAAGAAGAAAGCTCTCAGCACTTAGGCAATTTCAAGGTTGGTTCAACGAAAAGGTTCAACCAAAATGTCCATCGGCAAGCTTCTAAGCAAGGATCAAACCATTGAACTGTTGAACCTTGAACCATTTTGATTCAATGGGTTTAATGGGTTCAAAGGTTCAACGTCATCGGCAAGAGTTAAGTGCTTTAGAAAAGGTTCAACAAGTTCAACCGCTTTAAGGTTCAATGGCTTCAAAACACTTATCAAAGAGAAGAAGGCTTGAACCATTGAATTGTTGAACCATTGAACCACTTTGGTTCAAAGGTTCAATGGGTTTAATGGTTCAACAGGTTTAATGACCAAATGGTTCAACGCATTTGGTTATAAAAAAAGATCAAAAAGACTTAGCTAAATAAAAAGAATGAACTGATTGAACCTTGAACTAAAAGGTTCAATGAGTTCACAAGTTCAAAGATTCAACCAGTGTGATGAAGATCAAAGAGCTTAGAAAGAACAAGGAAGTAACGGACAAAGGATGAACCAATGAACTGATTAAACCTTAAACCAAAAGAGTTCAAAGTTCAATGGTTTAAGGGTTCAAAGGTTCAAAGGTGGCCTCAGTCAAGGAAAGAAGCAGCAAATAGGTGGTTCAACCAAGGAGCGGGAAAGCAATTGAACCAGGAAGCAATGGAACAAAAGAGGTAGAATGAACTGATGAACCAATGTACTTTTAGTGGGTTCAAAGGTTTAAGGTTCAACATGGTCCAAGCAACTAGTGACCATTGACAGCCCCGCAGATGTCAAATTTAAAGTAAGGGAATATCCGTTGAAATTCAAATAAAGCGCAGAACTTGAAGGAAGAACCAAGCGACTGGCTGAAAAGATAGCACGGGAGCTTAGATTCTAGGAAGAGACAAAGCTAGAAAAGATAAAGTTGGAAAGTACAAAAGCAAAAAGAGGGAAAAGCTCAAAATATTTGTGTAAAAGTTATTCTAGTAGGTGGAACAGTCCGCAAAGTAGATATTTGAGCTTACAAACATTAAAGGCACGGCCTGTTGGTCTCCTTTGGAGTAAAGACAAAATGGATAGTTGCACAGATGTCAGAGGAGATAGACTAGATGATCCAAACTCAGGAGAAGACATATGGGATGAAATGACATGCCATAGTTAAGACAGCTACCCTATTTTCAATGCAATCCTTTGACAAACTTGGAAATGCATTCAAGGCATTAAATGCATAGCATGGGCCATTCCATGAAACAAAGTGCCAAGTCTTTCTTGGTTGCTATATATTGTAATCTCTTTTATTATTTTAAGGAGATCTTTCCATTACCAAAAGTAAAACTTTGTCCAACTTGAAAGGCATCACTAAGACTTTGAGCTCAGATTGTTTATCATATTTCTTTATTTGAATCAGAAAGCAAGTTACTTTCTAGACTTTGTGTTGTGATAGCTTGTATCATTCTAGGAGATTGTTCTTATGTCTATTTCCTAAATGTATTCTTATTTATGCAATTTAACAAATAGAGCTAGTGGAAGTGATAAGGAAGGTGTACTGAAGTCATCTACTTTCAGACTTTGTGTTGTCATAGTTGTCTTCAGTGTGTGTATATTTTATATTTCTATGTAAAGGACCTTGGGATGACTTTGTGCCCCCATTGTTCTTCATATCTCACTCTTGGGCAGTCAAGGTGGAGACTTTGTGCTACATCTTAGATTGTTGGTTACTCTATACTTGATTACCAGTTACTTGTCACTACCAGAAAGATTCATGTTGTTTGCAAGAACAAGTAATTTTGAAATAAGAGAAGTGCCTTCTATCATTTCACCAAGATTTCTACTATCCAAAAAGGGATCTGGCTCTTGGCTGAATGTTACCTTTGAAAGAAGAGAAATACCTTCACCAATCACCCAAGATTTTCTCCTTTGTCTGTGAGAATCATCTCTGAAAGAAGAGAGATGGATGGTATATCCTACCCTCGAGTGTTATTTTCAGCTTATATTTATAGTATATAGCTCCTACATATTTGTAAGGAACCTCCCCTTGATGAGAGGAGAGATTTTTCCACTGGTGATGTAGTAAACTTGCACACTTGGCCAATCAATCTCCCTATGTTGTGGTTGAAGAGACCTATTTTTCTCACCAGTTAGTTGGTCGACAAAATATTCACCCAATAATTTTTGGTGACTCCATTGGGGACACAATAATTTTTTGCAATTTGAAACCTCAAGTTTCAGATTGAAACATCACCTATGTCTTATCGATTATCATTATACCTTTATCCATTACATATTTTAGTGACTTCATTCCATGTCTTACCCATTTATCATTATAGCCTTACCATCTTCCTCCATCTCCATTATATTATCTGGTCTACAAAACCAGAGCCGCTGGAAAGAGCGCATAGTTTGAAGTCTCAAGCTTGAAGCTAAAGCAGATCCTACTCTTTTTTATTTTAATCCTATAATCTGGCAACTCCATGTTATACCAGAAGCCAAAATCTCAAGGTGTTGTTGACCTTGCTTTTGAGTTGGTGCAGTAGAGTAATTTTAATTTATTTCCTCAATAGCCTCACCTTCAACAAACTAGGAGTTTTCCTCCTAGCCCTACTAGGTCACCAACGCAAGGTAGAGCTTCTTTTTCTTTTGCTAGCAGAGCTTTGCCTACCCATTCTCCACCTAGATTTGTGATCCCAATTTTACATAATCAAATCATGGCTCAAGGCCCCTGGGGTAACTCATTTGGCCCACTCAATTTGACTCCACCCCTGCATGAACTTCCACGCAGCTCAAGAAAGAATTTCCCCAAGTTCTTTGGGGATGGAAAAGTTCACCCTCATGAACATATTATGGCCTTTAGCATATCCTATGGCATAATAGGAGTGTAATTTGAAGACATAGTAGTCAGGCTATTTGTGGAGACACTACAAGGCACTTTTGTAGATTGGTTCTACCACCTGCAGGCTGGATCAGTGACCGACTAAGATACACTCAAAGCCAAGTTTGAAGCCAGGTTCAAGCCTGTAGAGGATGCGCATGCTTTGTTGGCCCAACTCACTTAGATGAAGAAGGAACCTCATGAGCTTATGAGGGATTTTATTTCCAAGTTTGACAAGCTGAGGAATAGGATTCTTGTAATTGCTCAACCAACACCTGAAAACCTCAAATGCTTCTTCATCAACTCATAGCTATCTAAAGTGAGTTTTTTGCTGAGATGATCTAGCCACATAGACCTTGTTGCTACTCAAGACTTGGCTACTGAGGTAGAAGATGACCTTATATTGGCAGGAAAGATAAGGAGAGACCTGAACAAAGGTAAATTCTCTTCATCTTCTGAGTATCCATCTACATGCACCACTGATAAGATGGTGCAAAAGTTGGCAAATGAACTACTAGCCTAGAAAAGGCAAATGGCCCAAAGTATGTCTGTTCCTCCTAATAGGGATATGCCAAGGAGGGCATTTCAAAATCAGCCATATCATGGCAATGCTGCCAGAAATCAAGGGCAGCCAAATTGTCTTCCTCCCCCATTAAGGAACCTTACCCTTGAAGCATCTCCAACCAACTCAGTAGTTAGATATCTAGAAATTGAACATGATTTCTCTTTTCAACCTTAGTTTGATCAAGAAAATGGCACTGATCTCTTCATGGAGGGTCAAGAAGAGTCAGCTGGCGACACCCACATTGGTTTCCTAAATTACCAAAATGAACCTAGAAGTAAAGGTCAAGTAGTCAAGGGATCATATGCTATATTCACCTAGTCCAAGAACCAGTCAACTTAGCAAGCTGATAAAAAAAGATAGAGAAGCGAACTCAACTAGCAATTTCAATTGCTAAACGTGGGACTACTCTGCCTTTCCAGCCAAAGGACCTGGTGATTGCTAAAAAAGTAAGTACCCTAATCATTTCTGCACCTTCAACTTTAAATTCACAAGCCAGTCCTCCCCCTTCCAAAAACCAAAAGGATGAACTCCCATCCTCTCTTCCTAGTCCATTTCAGTCATTTAACATAATTGATCATGTCAAGAAATCTAAAATTCAAATGACTGGATTTGAATTCCTACAAGCCAATCATGAGTAGTTGGACATTGGTGGAGAACTAAGTATGGACCTGTCTGAGGCAAGGATTCCTGTCAAGGGTGTAATGAAGATATTGCTCCCTGAAAAGGAAGGAAAATATGTGGTCACCCAAACATCAGCCCCTATAGCTCAAATTTTGTTTGAGTCTTTTGGCAGGGGTAATTATTTCTTGACCACAGAGGATGTTCATGTTCTTGCAGACAAAAGTCCTATAGCTGGCAATCTAGGAATTGATCCAAACAAGACATCAGAAGAATTGGTAGGGCACATTATAAATGAAGAAGCATCTTCCACTTCCAATAAATAGAAATCTAACAAAAGATCAATTTCTGATGATGTTTGGATCCTGGAATCTGATAGTAGTAATTCTTCTGCCAATGCTAGAGTCAGGACTGTGTTAATATCTCCTCAAGTAGATATTTTTCCTTCATGCAAGTTGCAGTTTAATAACACCAACAACACTACCGAGTATGAATCTCTATTACTCAAATTGAAGGCTGCTTAGGATGAAGATGTCAAACTCTTTCATGCTAAAGGAGATGCTGAACTGACAGTTTATCAGGAATTTGATGCTAACAATCAAAACATGTGCTGGATTAAACCAGCAAAATAGTAAGCTATGGTAGTGGACCATACTGATGTACTCCAAATTCAATAAAAGGAACTCTTTAAAGAGAGAGCAAGGAGTTACGGTTTTTAGAGATAAGACCACGTCTTGTCATGGAGCAAGTAGAGAGAGCCAAAAGGAGTTCACAAAAAATGTGATTCCTGGTGGAGAGTTCCATTTGCCTGTCACCGATTTTAGGGACAAAATGGTTTCCTACTAATTTATCAAGATGGAACACTCTTTTCATTATCTCATAGTGGACAGTTTTTGAATCACTTCAATTCTTGAAGTATCAGATAAGTTCACCTGTACATATGTATATTTATATAGCCTTTGTTTCTTTTGTTGATCCAAAACTCAGAAGTTCTAGTTGATGAATATTTCAATAGCACAAAAATAACACAATAATAATGAATTCTCTAAGAAGAGACATCGTATTACTTAACAATTGCAATACAAATATAGGCTTTCTCTGAAAAGAGATGTTTCAAATAAAAAATTATAGATATAAAACATACACTTATCTCTAAGAAGAGATGTCTACCTCCCCCTCTCGAGAAGTTCTTCATGTATACATATTATCTTGTAGGAGATTCAGTGGCTCGAGGAATAATAGGTGGAGATTTAAGACAATACAACATTCGAAGAAATCACTATCGGCGACAATTTGACTTCTAAAATTTAAAACAATATAGAGCTTGAGGACATAACAGGTGCAGATTTAAAACAATACTGAATTCAAGGAGTTAACTGTCACCTAACAATTCAGTATCCAAGATTTTGAAACAATACAAAGCTACACGTAGCCCTACTTGGTCTACTAGCCACCCGCTCTAGGGCCTTACAACAATTGCTTTGACAGCTGCAGTCCATTGTACTTTCGCATCTTAGTGCTCGTTATACCACCCAAATTATCACCCAGATCATTCCTCCCTTCTTGAAAAGTAATGGTCCCCATTGCATCACTATTCCCCATTAGGTGTGGTAGTTGTGTCTTGATTTGACTCTTGATGCACACTTGGAAGGGACGGTGGTTTATAGAACTATGCAGGGCCCGATTGTTCACCATTTTTATCTGACCATCAGTTTGTAAATGGAAGGCCATGAACTTCTTCAGCTCGGTATCTATTTGCTTCTGTTGTTGTGTTGTCAGGGTTATAACATTGGCCCTTTTGGATTCCTGTGGCCTTACCACCATGAAAACAAATTTCTTGGCACTAAGCAGAGAGATAGATGTGGAAGGCAATACTTTTGGTACCCTGTAGCACCGTGTTCCAAGAGTGAGAGTGATCTTTCTAGTTCTTGATTTGTATATACCATGTCGATCATACAAGAATGGCTGACCAAAGAGTACATCACAAACATCTAGATTGACCATATCACATAAGACCTCATCTTGGAAAGGTTGTATTGCATATGAGAGAAGACATTGGTGGGTGACACAGAGGTTTCTCCCTGGACTCAACCATCCAATATTGTATGGTTTTGGGTTAGGCTTCATGGACAGATTTAGGCTTTTCACAACATTAGTAGAGATTAAATTCTTTTGACTTCCACTATCAAGAATGAAATGCAGAGGCTTACCTTTCACCCATAACTTAGAGTTAAACAACCTTTCCTTGTCATCTAGCATCTCGTCGTGTATCTGTGATGAAGCTACAATTGATTTAGGATTAGCATCTATAATTTCTTCTTCAACCTCTTTGACTGTAGGGTCTTTATGAGGTAGAGCAGTAGATGTTGAGGATGGTGACTCATAAAGTAGTGATTTGATAGCTTGACATTCTTCTTTGGAGTGAGTTCCAGATTTGTGATAACCACACCACTTCCCAGTCTTTCCTTTCTTTTGCTTCCAATTTTTGCCTCGTGTTTGACCTTCTTTATCACTTTTCCATTTTGAAGACTAATTCTTTATATCCATTTTTCCATGCTTATGCTCAATCTTTACTATGAATTTGTATGCCTCACTGATGGTTTCCAAATTAAAGAGATCTATTTCTCCCCATATATACCATTGTAATCTACCACGGTATTTGAGAACCTTATGTTTCTCACTTTCTTGGATTCCCAGTCTCGTAGATAGAAAATGAAAAATGTCAGTGTAATCTTGGATAGATTGTTCCTTACCTTGGCAAAGTTGTTGCCACTATATTTACAGATCATCATACTCTTCGATGGGATAGTATTCTTCTTTTACTGCTTCCATAAAATCATCCCAGGTAGGTTCCACCCCAAGGCCAATGATATCCATAGTGAACCTTTTTTTGTACACTTCCCACTAGTTTTTCATGGGCAATGATGATTTCAAAAGAACAAAAGTGATCTTTTCTCCATCGGTGAACTTATTTACAAAGAAGTAGGAAGACAGTTGATCCAACCAATTTTCTACTACATCAGCATTGATTTTGCCTTCAAATGTGGGAATATCAAAATTTACCTGAACTTTGAAGGGTGTTGGGGCACTGAAAGGAAGTTCCCTCGATGAGGACCCAGTCGTGGAGCCAAAATTTCACATCAAAAGTGTTTGAAGAATTTGAACAAATTATTGCAGTATATATGCTTGTTGTCATTGGAGGGCTTCATTCACCATTTCCTTGAAAGGATCATACGTCTCGGTGTCATCCACCATTTGAAGTCATTTAGAGCAAACAGGTGGAAAGTTTGGAATCTCTGTTGCTTCCCACCCAAGTTTTCTGTATCTTGACCTCGTCTTTGGGATCATACACTCCCAAGACAAATCGCTCTAATACCACTGATCCAAAACTTAGAAGTTTTGGTTGACAAATATTTCAATAGCATAGAAATAACACAATAACAATGAATTCTCTAAGAAGAGACATCGTATTACTTAACAATCGCAATATAAATATAGGCTTTCTCTGAAAAGAGATGTTTCGAATAAAAAATTGTAGATACAAAGCATGTGTTTATCTCTGAGAAGAGATGTCTACCTCCCCCTCTTAGGAAGTTCTCCATTTATACATATTATCTCGTAGGAGATTGAGTGGCTTGAGGAATAACAAGTGGAGATTTAAGACAATACAGCATTCAAGGAAATCACTGTCACTGACAATTTGACAACCAAAATTTAAAACAATATAGAGCTTGAGGACATAATGGGTGAGGATTTAAAACAATACAAACTTTGAGGAGTTAACTATCACCCAATAATTCAACATCCAAGATTTTAAAACAATACAAAGCTATGCATAGCCCTACTCGATCTACCAGCCACTTATTCTGGGGCCTTACAACAACCGCTTCGACAGCCGCGGTCCATTATACCGCTACATCTTAGCACTCATTATACCACCCAAATTATCGCCCAAATCAGTTGTGTTGTTCATTTTCATTTTTGGAGCCTTTTTTTTTGGGTAGCATAACTCCATGGCCCAATAGCATACTTCAAGGCACTAGAGATTCTGGTTTCTACTCCCCTCAGCGGTTCTATGTTTTCAACTGAAGGAAGTTCCCAATTGGAGCCAACTGTTGTCCCCCAAAAATATCACTCATTTTTGGGACAACATTTGAACTATTTTGGTCCTACAGACCAAAATCCTCTCTTCCCCTTCCAAAAATTATTATGAGCATTCAGGTTCTTCATTTTTCAAAGCTTTCTCAAAAATCTATGGACTCTACAGGCTTGAATCTATGAACTCTACAGGAAGAAATCTATAGACTCTGTAGGCTTAAAATTACGGACTCGAGAGGCTTAAAACTATGGACTCCGCAAGCTCATTTCTACGGACTCTTTCAAGGCTCGAGAGAAAACTTAGAGAAAACTATAGACTCAGTTCTACGGAATTCATAGGGTGATTTCTACGGACTCTGAAGGAAAGAAGCAAGCTCTTAGCACTTAGGCAATTTCAAGGTTGGTTCAACGACAAGGTTCAATGAAAATGTCCATCAGCAAGCTTTTAAGCAAGGATCAAATCATTGAACCATTGAATTGTTGAACCTTGAACCATTTTGGTTCAATGGGTTCAATGGATTCAAAGGTTCAACATCATCGACAAGAGTTAAGTGCTTCGGCAAAGGTTCAACAAGTTCAACTGCTTCAAGGTTCAACAAGTTCAAAACACTTATCAAAGAGAAGAAGGCTTAAACCATTGAACCATTGAACTATTGAACCACTTTGGTTCAAAGGTTCAATGGGTTTAATGGTTTAATAGGTTCAACGACCAAATGGTTTAACACATTTGGTTCAAAAAAAATATCAAAAGGACTTAGCCAAATAAAAAGAATGAACCAATTGAACCTTGAACTAAAAGGTTCAACAATTTCACAGGTTCAAAGGTTCAACCAGTGTGATGAAGATCAAAGAGCTTAGAAAGAACAAGGAAGTGATGGACAAAGGATGAACCAATGAACCGATTGAACCTTGAACTGAAAGAGTTCAAAGTTTAATGGTTCATGGGTTTAAAGGTTCAAAGGTAGCCTCAATCAAGGAAAAAAGTAGTAAACAGGTGGTCCAACGGATGGTTCAACCAAGAAGCGAGAAAGTGATTGAACCAAGAAGCGATGGAACAAAAGAGGCAGAATGAACTGATGAACCAATGAACCAATGTACTTTCAATGGGTTCAAAGGTTTAAGGTTCAAAATGGTTCAAGCGGCTAGCAACCATTGACGGCCTCACAAACGTCAAATTTAAAGTAAGGGAATATCTATTGAAATTCAAATAAAGCACAAAACTTGAAGGAAGAACCAAGCGATTGGCTGAAAAGATAGCCTGGGAGCTTAAATTCTAGGAAGAGACAAAGCTGGAAAAGACAAAGTTGGAAAGGACAAAAGTGAAAAGAGGGAAAAGCTCAAAATATCTACACAAAAGTTATTCTAGTAGGTGGAACAGTCTGTAAAGTAGATATTTGAGCTTGCAAACATTGAAGGCACAGCCTATTGGTCTCCTTTAGAGTAAAGACAAAATAGATAGCTACACAGATGTTAAAGGGGACAAACCAAATGATCCAAACTTAGGAGAAGACATATGGGATGAAATGACATGCCATAGCTAAGATAGTTGCCCTATTTTTAATGCAGTCCTTTGACAAACCTAGAAATGCATTCAAGGCATTGAATGCACAGCATGGGCCATTCCATGAAAAAAAGTGTCAAGTCTTTCTTGGCTACTATATATTGTAATCTCTTTTACTATTTTAAAGAGATCTTCCCATTACCAAAAGCAAAACTCTGCCCAAATTAAAAGGCATCACTAAGACTTTGAGCTCAGATTGTTTATCATATTTCTTTGTTTGAATCAGAAAGCAAGTTACTTTCAAACTTTGTGCTGTGATAACTTGTATCATTCTAGGAGATTTTTCTTATGTCTATTTCCTAAATGTATTCTTATTTATGCAATTTAACAAATAGAGCTAGTGGAGGTGATAAGGAAGGTGTCCTGAAGTCATCTACTTTCAGACTTTGTGCTGTAATAGTTGTCTTCAGTGTATGTTTATTTTATGTTTCTATGTAAAGGACCTTAGGATGACTTTGTGCCCCCATTGTTATTCCTATATCACTCTTGGGTAGTCAAGATGGAGACTTTGTGCTACATCTTAGATTTTTGGTTACTCTATACTCAATTACCAGTTACTTGTCACTACCAGAAAGATTCTTGTTGTTTGCAAGAACAAGTACTTCTAAAAGAAGAGAAGTACCTTCTATCATTTCACCAAGATTTCTACTATTTAGGAAGGGATCTAGCTCTTGGTTGAATGTTACTTCTGAGAGAAGAGAAATACCTTCACCAATCACCCAGGATTTTTTCCTTTATTTGTGAGCGTCATCTCTGAAAGAAGAGAGATGGATGGTATATCCTACCCCTGAGTGTTATTTTTAGCTTATATTATAGTATATAGCTCCTACGTATTTATAGGGAACCTCCCCTTGATGAATGGAGAGATTTGTTGCCTAGTGATGTATTAACCCTGCACACCTGGCTGACCAATCTCCCTGTGCTATGGTTAAAGAGACTATTTTGCTCACCAATTAGCTGGTCGACAAAATATTCACCCAACACATTGAACCAATTTTTTGAACTATTTAGTGGAACCATTTGGTTGAACCTTTTTCTATAATCTTTCACTTCAACCATTCACTCAAACTTTGATCTTTAAATTTCAAACCCTTTAAACTCATTGAACCTTTGAACCCTTGAACCTTTTGAAGTTCAAGGTTCAACAGTTAGGTTCATTCTAACTCTTTGAATCCTTTTATTTTTTGAGTCTATCGAAGTCATTGAATCTTTGAACTCGTTGAACCTTTGAACCTTTCAAAGGCAGGGTTCAATGGTGCAATGGTTCATTCTAATTCTTTGAACCCTGTTGTTGAGCATTTTGATTTAACCTCAGCGTTGAACCATCTTCAAAACACTTAGGAAATGCTTTAAGTATTTTGAACCTATTGAACTTGTGATTTCCTTAGCTGAAAAGGCTTGAGTATTTGAAAAACTTAACTGCTTAGAACATTTTAAGAAAGAAAAGAGAGCATTTTGGCCTGTAGGACCAAAATGATCGACATGTTGTCCATAAAAATAAGTGATAGATATTGGGAACAATAACTAGCTCCAGTTGGGGAACTTCTATCGATTGAAATTTGAAGCAATCAAAAGGAGTATAATCCAGACTCTAAGTGCCTTCATCTATGCCATTGGGCTATGAAGTCATGCCACCCAAAAAAGAAAGGTGCCAAAAACAAATGAACAAAACACAATAAAGAAAGACTATACAAATGTATAATTGGACTTATCTGATATTTCAAGGATTGAAGTGCTTCAGATGCTACCCACTATGAGGCAGTGTAAATAGCGTTCCATCTTGGTATTTTAGTAAGAAACTATTTTTACTATTTAATCAATGAATGGCAAATGGGCCTCTCCATAAGGAATTCAATTTTCCATGCATTCCTTTTGGTACTCTCCTCTTGTCCCACAACAAGAATTGATCTCCAATCTGAAAATCATGAATCCTTGCTTTCTGGTCAAAGAGTCTCTTTACCAAACTTTTATGTGCAATAATATGATCCACCACCATAGTTTATTTCTTATTTAGTTCAGTCAAGCACATGATCCTCTTGTCAATGGAACTTTCAAAAGTTGAATCTTCTACTGTCTTTGCCAACTTCAATGCTAGTAATTCTAGTGTGATCGGTATCTCTACATTTAAACCATACAGAAGTTGGAATGGTGACATACCTATCTCCCTTTTTGGTGTAATCTTGTCTACCCATAAATTATCAATCAATGCTTTATGCCAACTTCTCTGATTGTTATCTACTAGCTTTCTAATAATGGTCACCAGGTTCTTGTTGCTTGATTCTTCTTGACCATTTTCTTGTAGATAATAGTCAAAAGAGTGGGAGAGGATAATCCCATAATAGTAGTAGAATTGGGTAACCTCATGAGAAGAAAAATAGGCTACATTGTCTGTTACAATCTTGGTTGGGACTTCAAGCCAAGAAATATTATTTTCTTTGAGAAAATTGCATACCACTTCTAAAGTAGCATGCTTGACTGGAATGACTTCCACCCACTTGTTAAAGTAGTCTGTGGCTATAAGAACATAGTCATGTCCAGCACTCGAGGTTTACAGTGCCAGTGAAATTAATTTCCCATGGCTGAAAAGGCTTTTCAATTACCATAGGCTTGAGAGGTAACATGGCCAACTTGGGTTTCCCAACGAACTATTGACATAGCTCACATCTACGCACCCAAGTGTATGAATCTCGAAATAGAGTAGGCCAATAGTACCTGGCTCACAAAATTTTATGGGCAATCACAGGGGTAGAAAAATGTCCTCCACAAGCCAAATTATGGAAAGACTCCAAAAGTTTGCTCTGTTTCACCTTATCCATGTACCGAAGGAACACCCCATCAAGGCTCCTCTTGTACAAACCATTTTCCCACAGGACAAAGTTGGTAGCTTTCAACTTAATAGTCCTCTTTTCTTTTCGAGACAGGTGACCAAGACACTCACCATAGGTAAAAAAATGAGCAATATTAAAATACCACTCATTCATAGTGGTGACAAAGAGGACTATGTGCATGTCTTCAACCTCTATTTCTTCATGCCCTACTTCTGCTATGTTATTAGTAATTAATTGGTAGAGACCTCTTCCCCACAGAAGCTTCGTAGGTTTGATAACAAGATCAAACTCTTGGATTTTAGCAATCTAAGTGCCCCTTTTTGTTCCAAACTCCTATTGAGTTACAATGGACTTTACTATTGTATCAGGAACCAGAGCAATAGTGTGTGAGTTCAGGATGTAAAAATGAAAGTGTTTCATCACCTTAACCACAGCATAAGCATGTTTCTCCATGTTTGAATACTTCAGGTCATGAGCTTTGAGAGGAAAACTCATGAAAGATTAGGGGATTCCAAACCTTATTTGTTCTGTTGAGCCAAAATAGCTGAAAGTGTGTGTTTAGAAGAATAGCTATATATTACGAAGACTTTGGTATAATCAGAACAAACTAAGATTGGGGCATGGGTGATAGCTTCCTTGATATCTTGAAATGTTGATTTGCCTTCTTTAGTCCAGCTGAAAGTAGCTTTACTCTTTATCATATTGACAATGTGGCGAGTCTTCTCTACGAATTCAGGAATGAACCTTCCTAGAAAATTCACCTTTCCAAAGAAAGAGTGGATTGCGGTCTTACTGGCAAGAAGAGCAAGCTCTTGGATGGATTTTACTATTTCTAGATCTATCTTTATGCCTTCTTGGGATACAATGTGATCGAGAAGTTTCCCTTTAGTAACCCCAAAAATTGGTTTCTTGGGATTGAGGGAAATGCCATTTTGTCAACATCATTCTAGCACTTGTTGTAGATGATGCACATGATCAGGATGATGTTTAGAAAAGACTATCAAGTCATTAAGATATATCACAATAAACTTCCCCAATTCATTTATGAAGGCAAGATCCATTGCTCTCTGGAAGGTGGTGCCAGTATTGATCAAGCCAAAAGGCATTATGTGATATGCAAAGGTGCCCCAAGGTGTAGTGAAAGTGGTCTTATGTTGGTCTGCTTCACCAACTTCCATTTGATTATATCCTCAAAAACCATCTAACATTGATAGCATCTCTATGCCAGTCACTGTCTGTAGTAGTTGATCCATGATGGGCAGGGGATAGTTGTCTTTTAAAGAGGACTGATTCAAATTTATGAAATCAACACAGAGGTGAATTTCTGTATTCTTCTTTCTAACAGGGACTATGTTCGTAATCCAGGTGGAATGATGGATTGGGAATATAATTCTTACATTTAGCATTTTTTGTATCTCAAAAAGAATAGTGCCTGATATCATGGGGTTGTACGGCCTTTGTTTATGCTTATGAGGCAATGACCCAACCTTGAGAGAAATTTTGTGCTGAATTTCTTTAGGCCCGAGAAATTTTAGATCATCATAAGAGTACACCAAAACATCAATGTAATGGTGAAGCAGAGTAATGAATTTGAGTTTTTCATCAGGAGTGCAACAATTCTTGATGTTAACCATTTTGGGATTGTCTTCTGTACTCAAATTTATTTGATCAAAATCCTTAGAGGATCTTGAATCCATTTATGGCTTCTTGATACACCTATCATGCTTGTCAAATAGCTTTTCAAGGGAAACTAATCCTTTGGGAATTTTATTCCCTTTGAGCTGAAGGAACTCTTTATCAGTTTTTAAATTTGCTTCAAGAGCTGATTCCCATGGTGGAGATTCACTACCTTTAAAATGAAGCTTCTCAAAGCTATCTATTTGTTACAAAAAAGCAATAATTTGGTTATCACCATTGAACACTTGCTAATGGTTGGCATTATTAGGTACACTTGGTTGAAAGACTAGCTCAATAGTGTACTTGTTACCTTTAAAATATTGGTGAGGGACCATGAGAGTTGCAGAGACGGCCAATGAATCTTCTCTATCATTGAATTTTTTGGGCACCATAGAAATACTGAAAGCATCAAAACTTTCAAGGTAGTCCCACACTAGATTGTGATAATGTCACAATATTTCATTTTTGGTTTGATACAGGTTCCTCACCTGACAAACCACCAGCTCAGCATCTCCCTGGGCATGAATAATTTTGATGCCTTTAGCATGAGTAGCCTTCAATCCAAGCAACAAAGATTCATACTTAGTGGTGTTGTTGGTGTTTCTAAACTACAACTTGTATGACTAGGGAAAAATATCTCCTTGAGGAGATATCAAAACAACTCTAGCTCCAAAACCGGTAGAAGAATTATTGCCATCAAATTCAAGAATTCAGACATCATTAGGATCTAATCTTCTTTCATATTTTTCTCATTAGGGAGGGAAGATCCTTTTTTATCTAAACTACACTCCACCAATTTTTATGATGTCTTGTCTAAAATTTTTGGATTGTCACCTAGTAAACTTTCATCTGATGAAACAGAAACATCTTTAGTAGACAAAAAGTAATTACCCATGCTTAAAGATTCAAATATAATTTGAGCTTCAAGGGCTGATGTTTGGGTGACAATGTATTTTGACTCCTTCTCAGTAAATAACCTTTGCATGATGCCCTTGACAGGTATCCTCACCTCAGACAAGTCCATACTTAACTCTCTACCAACATCCTTGCAAAAATTTTGCCCAAGTAGAATGCCATAAGAGGCTAGAACGTCGACCACTAGGACTGTCATTTTAATCCTCTTATCTAGGAAGGCTATGAATGCAATTTATGCATCTTTGATTTATCCCAAAAGTGGCACTTGTTTATTTTCCATGGAGAAACATCTTCCATAATTTTTAGTCAGTGTGAGCCCAAGAGAGTCTGCCACCTTGGTGGACATCACATTGTCAAAGGTGCCAGAATCTATAATGCAGTTGTTCAACTTATGACCATTTATCAGCAGGGAAATGTAGAAAGGTTCTATCTTCCTAGGAGGATTAATGACAAGATTGTTTTGGGTAGATGTGTTATATGGGGGATCATGAGTTACCTTTGAAATATCTTGTCCTGCAGGGATGGTTTTGTTTTTTATGCATTCAACTAGCCTATCAAACTGCTCAGGGTTGGATTGTAAGTATTCAAACTCAGACATTTGAATCTTGGTCTTCCTAGTATGATCAATTATATCAAATGACTAAAATGAATTAGAAATAGAGGAAGGTAGTCCATCATTTTGGGTTATATTGGGTGTGGTACTGGTCTGTGAAATTGAAGCAGAAGGTGCAAGGTTGTTTGAGGTACTTACTTTTTTATTGATCAATGGGTCCTTTGATTGAAAAGGCAGTGAAGTCTCCCATTTAGCAATTGAAATTTTTGGTCAAGATTCTTCCCCTATTTTTTTTTATCATTTGGGATCTGGTAAAAATAACGTATGATTCATCAAAAACTTCTCTTTTACTTCTAACTTCATCTTAGTAATTCAAGAAATCAATGTTGGAGTCACCAGCTAATTCTTCTTCACCTTCTGTAAATATATCAGCATTATCTTCTTGGTCTAACTCAAGTTAGAAAGAGAAATCATGTTCAGCTTCATGATAACCAACTGTTGAGTTAGTTGGTGATGCTTCAATGGCAAGCTTTCCCTGTGGGGGAGAAAGATGATTTGATTGCTCTTGAATCCTAGTAGCATTGCCTTGGTATGATTGGTTGGGAAACATTCTCCTTAGTATATCTCGATAAGAAGGAGGAGCAGACATCCCTTGTACCGTTTGATTTTCTAGAGCTAGTAATTCAGTTGCTAGCTTTTGCACCATAGGATCAGTGGTGCCTGTAGAAACAATTCTAGAAGATGAAGAATATTTATTTCTATTAGGATCTCTTCTTATCTTTCCTGCCAAGATAAGATCATCTTCAGCTTTAGTGGCCAAAATTTGAGCTGCAGCAAGATCTATGTGGCCAGCCCACCTCAATAGGAAACTAACTTTAGAAAGCTGAGAATTGATGAAGAAGCATTTAAGATTCTCAAGTGTCAGCTGAGAAATTATAGGAATCATGTTCCTCAGCTTGTTGAATTTATCAATGAAGTCTCACATAGGTTCATGAGGCTCCTTATTCATTTACGTAAGCTGAGCTAACAGGGCATGTGCATCTTCGTAGGTTTTAACCTGGCCTCAAACTTGGCCTTCAAAGTGTTCCAATTAGTCATTGTTTGTGCTTGAAAATGATAAAACCAATCTGCGGTAGTGCCTTGCAATGTTTCTATAAATAGCCTGACTATAATGTCTTCATATTCAACACCTATCACATCATAGGTTATGCAAAAGGCTACAATATGTTCATCAAGATGAACCTTCCCATCACCATAGAACTTGGAAAAATTCTTTCTTGAACTACAAGATAGTTCATGTAAATGTGAGGTTAAATTTAGAGGACTAAAAGTATTACCCTAGGGGCCTTGAGCTGCCATGATATGGCTATTGAAAGGAGGGATAATAAATCATCGAGGGATATGTATAGATAAAGCTTTGCTAGCAGAGAAAAGAGAAGCTTTTCCTGGTATTGGAGACCTAACGTTTGTGAGAGGAAAACTCTTGATTCGCTAAAGGCATGATGGTGAAGGAAAAATATCAAAATTACTTAGCTGCACCAACTCAAATATAGGGTCAACAATACCTTGAGCTCTCTAGCTTCGCATATATGGGGGATTTGCTAGAGTATGAAATGGAAATGGAAAAAAATTGAAAATGCTTCAATTTGATGCTTGAGGCTTCAAAATGCACATTCTTCCCCATTGAAGTCATCAAAAATTATTGGGTGAATATTTTGTCATCAATTGACTGATGGAAAAATGGGTACATCAACCATAGCACAAGGAGATTTATGCAGCAAAATAGGTGTGGTGACCACAGTAGATTGAGATAAATCTCTCCCCTCAGCAAGGGGAGGTTCCTTATAAACTATAGTATACTAATATAAGCTGAAAATAGACTCATGGGTGAAATCATACCATCCATCCCTCTTTTTTTAGAGATGATGTTCAAGAACAAAGTAGAATTTTGGTGTAATTACTGAAGGCACTTCTCTTCTTTCAGAAATGATATTCAGCAAACAGCAGGATTCCTTCCTGGGTAGTAACTAGATCCACAAGAAACCCATGAAAATGCAAAGTCTTTCATTATTTCTCCTACTGATTAGGATAAAGTAATATAGTGATTTTAAGTGCAACACAAAGTCTCCACTAAAAACTACAACAGAGTGAAGGATTACGAAGGATAAGGGGAGCTCAAAGTCTCTCTAGTATCCTTTACACAAAACACAGACTAAAGAAAATTATGGTAGCACAAAGTCTCCCATAATCAGCTTCAAGACATTTTCTAGCTTATTTCCACTTTTTTTACTTATTTGATCAAATAGACAAGACTATATTTAGGAAAAAGACATAAAAACAATTTCTTAGATAACACAAGCTATTTCAACACAAAGTCTGAAAGGTCACTTGCTTTCTCATTCACTTGATTAAATATGATTAATAGTCTAAGCTCAAAGTCTCAGGAATGCCTTTCAATTTGGGCAAAGCTTCACTTCTACTAACAGAGAGATCCCCTTATACAAAATGAGAGATTACAATATATAGCATCCAAAGAAGGACTTGGGTGCTTGTTTTCATGAAAATGGCCCATGTTGTATTAAATGCATTGAATGCATTAAAAATTTTGTGAAGGGGCCATGCTAGAATAGGTCATCAGTGTTAACTTTGGCATTCTAAATCATTTCAAATTTCTCCTCCTAAGCATGGGTTGCCTGGTCTTATTTATGATGCTTACACAGCGATCCATTTGCCTTTACTTAATGAAAAAAATAGGCTATGTCATTGAATGTTTGTGTTCTTTGAGGTCCACCTGGTGGACTGTTCCACCTACTAAAATAACTCTTCTATAGATATTTCTAAATTTTTTGTAGTCATTCCCTCTTTCCTTGCTATATTTTGTCTCTTCTTGGTGATCTGAGCTCTTGGGGCTATCTTCTTGCTTTTAGTTGGCTCCTTCGGCTCCTTTTTTGGCTAGTCGCTGAGTTTGTTCTCAGGTCTTTTGAAAATCAATGGTTATTCTATTACCCTAAATTTGATGTCCATGAGGACATCGTCGGTCTCTTAAACCACTTTGAACCTTGAATTTTGAAATCTTTTAGTTCAATGGATCAATGGTTCAATGGTTTGGTAGTTCGGTAATTCAATGTTTTGTAAAGGGCCGCATTTATTTAGTTTTCTTTTATGTGTTCAAGGCATCATTGAACCAATTCTGTGAACCATTTGTTTAAACCTTTTTCTGGAATCTTCCACTTCAACCATTCGCTTGAACTTTGATCTTTGAATTTCGAACCCTTTGAACTCGTTGAACTTGTTGAACCTTTGAACCCTTGAACCTTTCGAAGTTCAAGGTTTAACGGTTCAATGGTTCATTCTAACTCTTTGAATCCTTTTATTCTTTGAGTCCATCGAAGTCGTTAAACCTTTGAACTCATTGAACCTTTAAACCTTTCAAAGGCAGGGTTCAATGGTTCAATGGTTCATTCCAATAATTTGAACCCTGTCGTTGAGCCTTTTGATTAAACCTCGGTGTTGAATCATCCTGAAAACACTTAGAAAATGCCTTAAGTGTTTTGAACTTCCTTTTGAGAAAGCCCACCTATTGAACCTATGATTTCCTTAGCTGAAAAGGCTTGAGAATTTGAAATACTTAACTACTCAGAACATTTTAAGAAAGAAAGGAGAGTGTTTTGGCTTGTAGGACCAAAATGATCGACATGTTGTCCACAAAAACAAGTGACGGATTTTGGGAACAACATTAACCAAATATTATCAATAAGTAAAACTTGTTATCTTTCGTATAGATTCAATTATATTATAGTCTATTTTTAGGGGTCTATTTTTAACTTAATTGTAAATTAAAGTCTTATTTTAGCATTAACTTATCATGCAAGTTACTTATAATTGGTTATTTTTAGCCATGTTCACTGATAAAGAATGGTGGAATAATATGTCACCATATTTATTCTTGAAAAATATTTTTGCATATTATTATCTATGATTTTTTATTGTGATTATTCATAAATTAAAACCAACAAGTTTTATTAGTTTAATTTGAAGTTATTCAGTGTATGTTTTGTCATCAATCACACTTATAGTATTACAAGATAAATATTTAGTAATTTTAGAATAGATTGGATGATATATTACTTCATTTTCAAATTAAATTAGAGTTGATTTTCACTTATTCTATATTTAAAAATTTCAAATGCAATATATAACCTAACACATTCCATACATAAACTAACACACAATGGATTCTGCACAAAACATGTCTATGAATTAACACCACATCCTAATGCACTTTTTATTAATTGTTATGAATTTTTTTATTAATTATGAAACAGACAATTCAAAATGATAGTGTAATATATATCTAATAACATACATTAATGAAAGGGACAAAAAATAATAGAGCAAAACCAATATATATGGAATATTCCTCAATAATGTGTTAAGGAATATTTTCAAAATAATAGTTATGAAAGTTTATAAAATATAAAGCTAAACATTATAGGAATGCATCTGAATAGCTAAATCAAAATTATATTTAGGCCTACTAATTATTATAATAACTATGTGGCAAGTACAAATATATGGAATATTTTTTAATAAGGTGTTGATGAACATTCTCAAATTAAAAAAAAATGAAAATATATAAAATCTAAAATAACTCATTGTGTGTGTGTGTGTGTGTGTGTGTGTGTGTGTTGTATTAAAAATATGTCTATATAAAATCAAATCATTGTGAATGTAATACAAGGTTCAATATAATCCATACATAATTTCGCATGTAATGGATCTTACACCAGAGATGGCTATAAATTAACACTTTTTTTTCTTAGTTTTATAATAGTTTATTTGTATAGTGCATGTTATTTTTATTTTAGCAATGATTTCATAATCACAAGGCAAAAAAAATCAACACATAGTTAAGTATTTTTGTTGCATCTTTCATTGATTTTCCAATACAACTTGGATGCATTGAAGTAATGTAAAATTAGAATTAAATTTTATATGATCTGGCACTTATTTTCAAGATCAATTTTGATACAACATGTTGTATTTGTGTCAAGATGTGGAAGCTAGTAGCACTAGCTTCTTATATTGGGAAAAAAAGGTCAGTACCTTGGTTTATACTCTTTTTTTGGCATGAAACAAGTAATGTTAGTTATGTAAAGCAATTGATAGGCTAAGAAATGATATGATAAACATGGATAAAATAAAGTAGCAAATAAATTAGTATTGTAGTATTATTTTTTGTGGGTTGTTTAAATTTTATGAATTGAAGTTATGTAAGGATAATGTTTGTGAGTAGATATTATTCAAATGATGTTTTTTTTTTGTTTTTTTTCTAAATGTTATCTAAAAAATATAATAATTTTTTTATCAAAATAATGAACACATGTAATAAAATGTTATTACGAAATCATTCATTCATTCTCCAAAAGCAAAACCCCAAGTATGTTATTCAAATTAGATATCTCTAAAGCATATGATAGAGTCAATTGGGAATTTATGATTAGAGTGATCAGGAAATTTGGCTTTCAAGACCAAGTGATTAACTTGGTGAAGGAGTCTATTTCCACAGTCAGATTCTATGTTCTAAGTAATGGCTCTCCCAAAGGTTATTTCCCCTCAAGGAGAGGCCTTAGACAGGGAAACCCCCTTTCTCCCTATCTCTTCATATTGCTAGTAGAAGTCCTAGGTAGGAATGCTAGTAAATTACTAATGTAGGGGTATGTTAGAGGCATTAAGCATGCTTCCATAGCCCAGACATTGGTTATTCAATAGTTTGTTAATGACACTATATTGTTTGGAACTGCTTTTATAGTGGAAGTGAGAAGATGGAAAAACTCGCTTAACACCTATGAAGGGGCCTCTAGATAGAGTATCAATTTTGAGAAAATCCATATCTATTTTCTAAACACTCAGGAGGACCTTCAGTAGAAAATAACCAAAACTTTGGGATGCTCTAGTAAGAGGTTATCTGCCACCTATCTTGGGCTTTTGTTTATGATTTCTAAAGTCACCTCAGATTACTAGAACATGATTATTGAAAGGATACAGAGAAATTTGGTGGTTTGGAAAGGATCCCTACTAAGTCAAGATGGCAAGTTTTAACTCCTTAAATCTTCTCTCTAAGTCATCCCTAACTAATTCCTCAATCTATTCAAAATCCCAAGATTTGTGGCTGAGAAGATTGAGCAGATACAAAAAAAATTCCTATAGTTAGGGGTGGAAGAAAAGAAGAGGACTATGTTGGTAGGATGGGAAAAGGTTTGCAGTCCCAAATTTCAAGGAGGCATTAGCTTAAAAATATTACATCTCATGAACAAAGCCCTCATGGCAAAGATAGGGTGGAACTTAATTCAAGGGAACAAAGATTGGGGTGACATCATAATAGCTAAGTATCTCAATGGGGAGTAGCAAGATACTAATGGAATAGGGTCTTTTTGAGGGATTAATAATCTAGAATGGAACTCTCAAAACCCATGGCCTCCTCCATAGAGGCATTAGATGGAAGATTGGGGATGGAAATAATGTTAGATTTTGAGAGGATAGATAGTTAAAGGATCTACCCCTTAAAGACTTGAATTATGGTCGACTAATGGATAGAGCTAGTAGTTTATTTGGGGATAAAGTGACAAACTACATTAATAGGAATGGGGATAATAGGATTTGGAAAAACATCATAGATTGTGCCCCTGATTAGGAGGAGATTAAAGAGGTTGCCCTTCAACAACAAGGGGAATTGGCTGAATTTAGGCTCTCTTTTTATCCCAAAAAAAATCAAATGATCTGGGAAAAGAACGATAAGGGATTTTACATTGTTAAAAGTGCCTATGAATTACTATTAGACATTAGTGAGGATAGGTTGTGGGGAAAGTTTGGCTTCCAAATTTTTGATACATAACAAACTACTAACCTTAGACAATTTAAATAAGAGAGGCTTTCAAATTAAAAATATATGTATTCTCTATGGGGAGGAGGAAGAAATGACCACTCACCTCATTATGCACTACAACTTTGCTTGGGAGGTTTGGATCCTATTTATGTAGAGGCTCAACTTGACTTGGGTTTTTAATGGCACAATGGTGGACCTAGTTAGACATTGGAGACCCCCATTCAAATTTCCAATAGTGAAGGAATTATGGGTTCAAATTCCCCCTCACCTTGCATGAAACTTATGAAAAGAATGCAACAACAGAATTTTTAGGGAAAAATATAAAACCCCATTAGAGGTGTTTTAGACATTCTCTAAGCTACTGGTAGAGAATATTAATACCATCAAAATCAAGGTTGTTGAGATTTCTCTAGGTCTAGAAGAATAGAGAATATTGAAATAATAGAAAATAAGCCTAGACATTTATCAAATAGATAATTCTAAGAAAAAGTTAGGGCCGACACCAAATGAACCTTACCTCAAGAAGGATGGTTTAAGCTCAACTTTGATGGGGTGGCCAAAGGGAACCTAGGGGTGGCTAGTAGAGGAGGCATTATTAGATCAAATTCTAGAATGTTTATGGCAACATACACTAGGGGAATTGGCATTAAAGTAAATAATGAGGTATAATCCCTACCTATGTTCTAGGAAGTTAAACTTGCTATTTACCTAAACATTTCAAAACTTCATGTTGAAAGAGACTTGCAATTAATTGTTAACACTACCATGGGATTAGTGGACATAAGATAGAAAATGATGGATATAATAAGACACATCTAATTGCTTCTTAATGTTATGGATGAGCACAAGGTATCCCACATTTATAAGGATGGCAATGCAATGGAAGAGGTTATGACAAACCTAGGAAGAAATAGTAATGGTTGGTGGTGCTAGAGAACCCTATCTACTCTACCAAGCACGATCCAAATTCTTTTCAACAAAGATGGAAGCACATATGTGGATTAAGTGGTGTGGGATCTTCACCATCTACATGTTCAGTTTAAGTGGGGGTGACTATTTCCCCTTGAAAGGTGATAATATATTTATGGATTATGGAATTGTTAGATTCTAAGCTCATGACTTTATCATTAGAACTACTATGGTACTTAACAATCGACATATGAATGTGAGTAAAGAATGCATAGATCTAGCTAGTAAACACACAAAGATACCCACATGGATTTTGAAAGGTGGGAGAAAGATTTGTCCTAAAGATTGGCTTACTTGGAAACTAAGGAAATAAAGCCATGTTGACTGGGTGGTTGATTGGACCTCAACAAAGTGGAAGAGGTGGATGACAGATAGGTAGGCTATAGTGATGACTAGTCGGATGAGTAGGGAGATGAGTGGCCAAATGATGATTAGGGGAGGGGATAGTTATAGGTCAATTTGGATCAAGGGTAATTATTTCTTAACATACCCCATCTCTAGTGATTATTGCATGAGATGGCAGATGCAAGTTAGTACTGAGGCTGAGTTCTAGCATGGGAAAGGCTACGTAGATCTCCAAAATAATTTTGATATGATGAGTTCAGAACTATCATGATCTTTGATAGGCTCAAATGATTTATTAATCTTATTTTATATATTTTAAGTCATTCCCTTACTCTTTGCCTTAAATAGTCTTGTGGGCTTTATGTCTCTTTGGTTTTGAATATGGATGGTAACATTGTCAAGATTGATTTGACCTCTTTGGAGGAATTTTGATAGGACCCTAAAGTCTGGCACATTATCCAAGAGGGTGAGGTGGCTTCTTTTATTAATGGGATGATTGTTCATGATGAGAATCTATCTTTTCAGTTTATTGAGTCCTAGGAGGAGAATTCCAAAAAAGTTTGTATGGGGGGTATTGGTTTTGAAGTCTCTGAGGAGGTGATTGGGTAAGCCATGTGGCTCCCCATCAAAGGGAAACAAAATAAGTTAGCGTAGTGTTAATGCAGAAGATTGCACTCGTGGCAAGAGGCCGAGCTCCTGCCTTCTTCACACAACAATGGAAACTCCCCTCTCGCCTGTGGGACCGGCGAAGCTAGAGGGGAGAGTCTCTAGATGATGGCTAGCTCCCTCTGATGTATCATTTAGGCCCTGGTTTCTCCTAATGCTAACAAAAAATGTAAAAAGGGGGGATGAAAAGGGAGAGAGAGATGCTGAAAACAAAGCCTAAGCCTTAAAAAAGAAAAGGTGATACACCAAAAAATGCGACCCACCCAGCCCAAACATACACTTTTCACCAAAAAGAAGCACCTATACACTTCATCTGACATGAGAGAACCTTCTGCATCAGTGGGTCAGGGGTCTATGGAGATACAGGGAGGAAAATAACCACTAGAGGCATTCTGAGACACACTGCAGTAGCCTATTCACTTCACCTATGCTCCTCTAGGGACACTTCTGATAGACCTGTAAAAGGAAACTCAAAAATGCACCAAACATGCTGAAATCATTCTACAAAAGCATTTAAGAAAATGACTTAACATAGAATCAAGGCATAGACACGTACTAAAGATGAAAAACTCAGAATGGAGATAAAAATACTAAGTTCTGATTCAAGGTAAAAAAATCTGGCAACTCTGCCTTACAAGCTCATGAGATTTTTGGGTAGAGTTTTGCCTTAAGGTTGAGAGCCAATTTCTTCTCAAAAGAGAAGTTTAAAATATATAGGAAGAGGAAGAGAACTTGGCACTTCTTGGGAAAGATTGTGGCGCCCCTTTCTACAAGTGGCCCATGTGCAAACTGAATCTTGGGAAGAGGAAACCACTATTACTAATGTCATTTCTCAAAAAAGGCCTGCTAGAACCATGCTGCACAATCACCAAAATTGAATTTGGCATTTAAACATTAATGTAAGGACATGGCTGCACCTCTTTTCTAGCAAACAGACTGTTGTTTGTCCTCATCAATGCCAACTATAGAAAAATAGGTCACGCCACTCGTCTGACAATGACACCTTCCCTTTGCCACTTGGACGCTTTGTCTTTTTTTCTCCTTGTCTTCTTCCTGCTCTTTCAGTCCTCGGGGTGATCTTATGGTGGGTTGTTGCGTTCCTTGGGATCTTTCCATGATTTGGCGCTAAGGTAGTTTAAAAATAATAGCTACTTCACTACATTAAATTTGATGTTTGCATGGCCATCACCCAACGGCTAATTCATCTGCTTAAATTTGATGGCTTTTAGGACTTCACTGTCCTCAACAAAAGTCATTGGGTCTTTTATTTCAGGCTTTTCTCTTGTGGGTTTTTTGTTTTGGGTTTTTTCCCACAGAGAAAAATTCCATGAGAATTGGCCGCTCTTTATCTTCTCTATCCGGCCTTTTCTTTGAAGTGCTTGCCCTCCACAAGGGCACTTGAACCCAGTGCTACCCTTCGGCTGTAGGGCACACCCTTGAACCAAGCCGTTGAACCGACCCATTGAACCAAAATTGGTTCAATAGTTCCACGGTTCAATCATTGAACGCCGATGCCATTGAACTGAGCCTTTAAACCGATTCGTTGAACCTCCTTGTTGAACTACCTTATTGAACCGTCTATTGAACTGAAGCGTTGAACTTAAGCATTGAACCAAATGATTGAACCAATCCATTGAATAGGTTAAATGGTTCAATGAAGCATGTTAATACCAAGTGAACCAAGTGTCTAAGCTTGTCGATGAACCAAACATTAAACCAAGGCCTTGAATCGGTTCAATTGTTCAAAGATGCCAATTTTTTTGTGATTTCCTTCAAACCAGAGCCTGAAGAAGCCTTGTAAAACACAAAACTCTCTAAACTGATCCTTTATGCGCCAAAGGACTAACCTGCTGCGTCCATAGAAATCCAAAACCTATAGAGTTTGTAGAAATTCTGCATAGTCTATAGAAATTCTGTAGAGTCCATAGAAATTGCCATATTCATGTAAAATTGAAAAATGAAATGGCCTAGCACAGCAAGGGCAGAGGGGGACCAATTTTTGGCCTATTGGGCAAAAAATGGTCAATAGATTGGCGACTCCTAGGGGAAGCATCCCTGTTATGCGTAAAGACTAGTTGCCTTGCAGTCCACTGGGCATAGAGTCAGATGCAACTTAAACAAAGTAAACAACAGCCCCAAAATATCCAAGAATCAAACACGGATCCTCTTACCCCACATGCAAAGGGAAACATGCAAGGCTAAAAAACACTACCTGTGCAAACTGCACTTAGGGAAAATAGGAAAGACAACTGAAAGCAAACTACTATATATAGCTAACCAAGAATATATGCCTCCCTCTTGGATCAAAGGGAAAAATTCTTAAGTCCCCTTCCTGGTAAGAAGACTTATGGTGCTAAGCAAGTGGCTAAATGAAAAGGAGATTTGGTGACCTGCTCCTCTTGCCTATCACCTGGATTGGCTGGTATTCGAGTGGCTCAAATTCAAACATGATTTTGACATATATATACTCTGCTTGTCCTTGGAAGCTTGTTGAATGCTGGTCCCTCATACTGGTGTTCTTCACCCAAAAATTTGTGGCTGTTGGCTCATCACCATAAGCCCTTTGACATGTATTGCTCCCTTATAGTGCATCATGGTTTGACCTGTTTCCTTCTACTTCATTGCAGACTCTGTCAGACTCATCCTCTGCTTCCTTTTGGCCTTCTTGAAGAAGGGTGAATGTGGTGATGTCTGAAATGGACTCACAAAATGATTGCTCATCCCACAGAACATCACCTCTTTGTTCAAAATTTTCTTCTTCAAGGCCTTCCTCCAGGAAGACAGACCTCTCCTTTTCCTCCTCAAAGATCAGGACCTCTAAATGTTCAAAGGTATCCTCCTGATCCTCCTCCAACTCAAGCTCTTCAACGTAGTCATCCTCCTCATTGAAGCAATAACGAAGTTCATCGAATAAGGGGGAAAAGAGCTCACCATGCTTTTGTTTCTCCTCGTATTGCTGGAACATCTGCATATATGCATGACCTGAGTCTTCTCCATTGCTGATGATGCCTTCACAAAAAATCTCAATGATGATTTCTTCTTTGTTGTTGCTCATGATAGCCTCTTAGATGTCATGGGAATCATGGGTAGGAGCAGCTTTATCTTTTTTAAGGTTTTGAGCAAAACCTTTCTTCTCCTCTTTCTTGCCCCATGATTCCACTATTTCCCCTAGGTCAGGAGTTTTCCATTAGGATCAGTGACCTGAGGGGGTTGAGGAAGACTAGGAAAGTTGCTTGGGGGGATTGCATGAAAACCCTAAGTTTGATTAAAACCATACGAAGGAACACAAGGTCCATGATTTTGTGCAAAGGAATTATACATACAGAAAGTGATTTTTGATGGCACCAGGCTGCTTAACCAGCTGATTCAACTCAGAGTTGCCATTGGTGTTTGATGCAAAGCCTCCAAAGGTTGGTCGATTGAAGAACACACCAAAAATTCTTCAACTCTTTGGACAAAACATGTCCTAGTTGGTCCCACCAAGCATGCCAAAAATTGTTGATGCAGAAGATTACACCTATGGCAGGAGACCGAGCTCCTGCCTTCTTCACACAATAATGGAAACTCCCCTCTCGCCTATGGGACTAGTGAAGCTGGAGGGGAGAGTCTCTAGATGAGGGTTAGCTCCCTCTGATGTATCATTTAGGCCTTGGTTTCTCCTACTGCTAACAAAAAATGTAAAAAGGGGGGGATGAAAAGGGAGAGAGATGCTGAAAATAAAGCCTAAGCCTTAAAAAAGAAAAGGTGATACACCAAAAAATGTGACCCACCCAACCCGAACATACACTTTTCACCAAAAGGAAGCACCTATACACTTCATCTGACATGAGAGAACCTTTTGCATCAGTGGGTCAGGGGTCCGTGGAGATATAGGGAGGAAAATAACCACTAGAGGCATTTTGAGACACACTACAGCAGCCTATTCACTTCACCTATGCTTCTTTAGGGACACTTCTGACAAACCTATAAAAGGAAACTCAAAAATGCACTAGACATGCTGAAGTCATTATACAAAAGCATTTAAGAAAATGACTTAACACATAATCAAGGCATAGACACGTACTAAAGATGCAAAACTCAGAATGAAGGTAAAAACAACTAAGTTTTGATTTAAGGTAAAAAATCTGGTAGCTCTGCCTTACAAGCCCAAGAGATTTTTGGGCAGAGTTTTGCCTTAAGGATGAGAGTCAATTTCTTCTCAAAAGAGAAGTTTACAATATATAGGAAGAGGAAGAGAACTTGGCACTTCCTGGGAAAGAATTTGGTGCCCCTTTCTACAAGTGGCCCATGTGCAAACTGAATCTTGGGAAGAGGAAACCACTGTTACTAATGTCATTTCTCAGAAAAGGCCTGCTAGAACCATGCTACACAATCACCAAAATTGACTTTGTCATTTAAACATTAATGTAAGGACATGGCCACGCCTCTTTTCTACAAACAGACTGCTATTTGTCCCCTCATCAATGCCAACTACAAAAAAATAGGTCACACCGCTCGTCTAATAATGACTCAGCTTCCTTTTGCCACTTAGACGCTTTGTCTTTTTTGTGCCTTGTCTTCTTCCTGCTTTTTCAATCCTCGAGGCAATTTTTTGGCAGGTCGCTGCATTCTTTGGGCTCTTTCCATGATTTGGCGCTAAGGTAGTTCAAAAATAATGGCTACTTCACTACATTAAATTTGACGTTCACACGGCCGTCACCCAACGGCTAGTTTGTCTGCTTAAATTTGATGGCATTCGAGACATCACCGTCCTTGGCAAAAGTCATCGAGTCTTTTGTTTTGGGTTTTTTTCCCACGGGTTTTATGTTTTGGGTTTTTTCCTGCAGACAAAAAGTCTGCAAGAATTGGTTGCTCTTTGTCTTCTCTATCGGGCCTTTGCTTTGAAGTTCTTGCCCTCCACAAGGGCACTTAAACCCAGTGCTGCCCTTCGACTATAGGGCACACCCTTGAACCAAGCCATTGAACTGACCCATTGAACCAAATTTGGTTCAACGGTTCAATCAGTTCAACGGTTCAATCACTATGTGTTGATGCCGTTGAACTGAGCCTTTGAACCGATCCGTTGAACCTCCTTGTTGAACCGCCTTGTTGAACCATCTATTGAACCAAAGCATTTGACTTCAGTGTTGAACCAAATGATTGAACCAATCCGTTGAACCGGTTCAATGATTGAATGAAGCGCACCGATGCCAAGTGAACCAAGTGTTTGAGCTTGCCGATGAACCAAACGTTAAACCAAGGCCTTGAACCGGTTCAATGGTTCAAAGATGCTAATTTTTCTGTGATTTCCTTCAGACCAAAGCCCAAAGAAGCCTTGTAAAACCTAGAACTCTCTGAACTGATCCTTCATGCACCAAAGGACTAACCTACTGAGTCCATAGAAATCCAAAACCTGCAGAGTCCGTAGAAATTCTACAGAGTCCATAGAAATCACCAAATTCATGCAAAATCAAAAAATGAAAATGGCCTAGCACAACAAGGGCAGAGGGGGACCGATTTTTGGCCTGTTGGGCAAAAAATGGTCAACACGTAATAAGGTGTTAAACCTAGAAAACATGGGTATTTTCTTTAGGGAAGGTGAGGTTGCTACAAAGCTCCATGGGGGATTTGATAGAGAGAAGTTGTCAGTGTTGTGGGGGTAAATTTGTCTCATGATAATAAATTTCTTCACTCTTGAAGGTAGATTCAAGGTATTTTACCACTACCTCTTTGCTTTACTCAACCATTTCAGGGATAGGATGGAAATTAGCTTCCCCTTTTTCTTGTTGTCTTCTTTGGAGAATTCCATTGAGTCAGCTAAGAAAATTTAGGCCAAAAATCTTAACTTCCCCCTCATTCCCATCCACCAAGGTCTCATCTTGAAATTATACCACTTTCATTTGGCCTTATGTCCCTTAAAGCAAATCAAAGTTAGCCTATTGGAAGGTTCCCCATCACAACCTTCTCTTATTGTTAAAGGTAAAGGCAAGAAATCTGTTGGGACCCCCAAAATCTCCCCTAAAACTTTTTTAGGGGTCCTAGAATTGAAGATTGTAGCATCCCAATTAGGACCCCCTTGTTTCCAAAGCTAATTCCCCTAAGTTACCCTATGGTAAGCTTGAGACACCCAGCCAGGGGAGTGTGAAGGGATTTGTTAAAAGGGGTCAGAAGGTGGTTGAGGAAGAAGGCAATGTTCAGCCTAAAAGGGTTAAGTCTACAAAGGAGGATCCTAGGGAAGTTGAGGAGTTAGGGAAATTTTTGGACCTGGATCCTAATCTGGTTGAGAATGAGGTTGGGGGTAGTGTGGATGTTCATAGGTCCAACCATATTGTTGGAATCCCATTCCAAAACCCTCAAAGCATTGTCATCTCTGATGATTCTAAAAAAATTTAAGACACTTTTGAGGCTGGTGAAGATGGGTCTCCCTCAAAGTCAGAGTAAGAAGCTGAGGGAATGAGCCATTTTTTGGAAATGAATGAGCCCTACTCGAATAAGATGGAGGAGGATGTTGTAGAGGCCCGAGGCTAGGAAAAGAAAGGTAGATGCTCATTGTGTGTCATGATGGTGGAATAAGTTGTAGCAATCAAGACCAAAATGGATAAAATGCATAAAAAATGGAGAGTAATCGTTGAATATGTTGCCAAGTCTCTTCATCATGCATCTTCTGTGCTTGTTATGATGAAGGATTTTGACAAGTTAAGGTATGTCATTGATATTTGTTGATACAACATTATCTCTATTATTTATAAATAACAAATAAGTTGGGTGTACTATTTCACCAACATTTTATATAATTAGTAAAAATGTCATAATAATTAATAATAATTATGTTAGGTTGTAGTATTAATTAATAGACATGTCTCGTGCAATATCCATTTCCTATAAATTTATGTATGATATGTGTTGCACCATGCATTGTATTTACAGTGATCTAGTTTTACATGGACGTTTATTTAATAAAGTATATAAAAGAAAGAAAGAAAAATTATAGGAGCATGAGACAAATTCCATAGGATGATTTGCAATAGTCATTTTCTAAGAACATTTTATAAGAAAAATCTTGAGCTAAACAATTCATAAAAATAATTCCTAAATTGTAAAGTAAATAGACCAACCATGTTGGAATTGCATATTAAAGTGAGGGCATTCAAAACATTATATTTAGAAATAGCTTCTATAGCTAGAGTATATGTATTTCAACATTAGGAAAATAAATTATAATGCATTTTAAAATTTGTTTAGCTGGATTTAAAACATGTTGTTTTTGTTTTTGTTTTTTTTTACATCACACCTGCATGTAGTTGTTTTTTTACTATGCATGTTATTCATGTGTTTTGGCAATGATACCATAGTACCTATTAGGACCACTTTGTCTTAACTATTTTGGTTTGTATTAATTATTATTAATAGAATATCATTTGCATATACTTTGTAAGTCCTCCCATTTGCTAATTATAATTATCCCACATGGATGGGAGTAATACTTTTCTTGATTAGAATAGCTTGAATAGAGAGCTTGTGTAAGGAAAAATACCATCTATTATATATTTTGTATTGATTGGTGCTTAATGGAGGTTGCCTCCTTGAAAAGGCCCGTGATACTTTTTAGTGAGCTTCTCTCATTTCAATACAACATTGTTATTCTATTTCCATTCAATGCATATTGGTTATATTTATGTTGTTATATTAATTTGTCTGTAACCAGGGTCCTAATATCTAGTATTATAACTATTTTTAGGACCATTTTTCTAGGATGGTTTATGTAATTTAGGGTTATCTACTTCTATCCACCATATGCTCTCACCTCGCTCAATCATTATCTTAGTGATTAGAAAGTGGTAATAGGGTAGTGAAACTAAGCTTCTTTTCCATTTTTTATCCTATTTCCTTAGGTTATAAATTGTGTTCTAGAGATTTTTAACCTAACATAAATATATCATTTCGAGATAAATGGTTATAAGTTTTCATTGATTCCATGGAGTGAGGAGTTGTGGCCCAATACGAAAGCCATTAGAAAGTGTTGTATACATATTTATGTGTCCACATATTTTTGGGTATATAGGAAGACTACATAGTTGTTTTCACAACCTAACCGTAGGAATCCTTTAGTCAGTTATTTATGTGATGCTCCAATAAGCAGTTAGCCTTGGGAAGTTACTTGCACCATACCTCAGAGATAAAATAATGGGCTAAAGAATGGTTATTTACCATAGTTAGAGCTCTGAAATATTGAGTTGACATAATTTTATGAATGAGATTAGTATATTTTCAAGCTCACAAACTAAACAAACCTTGTAGTAACCTTTCATGTAACCTTGGAATTCTTATAGTCATAGATATTACTATACATTCTTAGAAATGTAGTAACAACCAATAGCTATAAAAAGAATATCATATTCTACCAATCAATAGGAACACAATAACAACAACAACGAGAAGGGCCAAAATGTTCTAGAATGGTTGCATAAACTCATTGCAGTAGCAAACCTTTAGAAAAGCAAAAAAAAAAAAAAAAAGCTATATTTTTTTTGCTTCTTATCCCAAAATTATTTTCTCTTCAAATTGATCATTTTAGTAACTTCGGGTACACTTTTAGGATAGCCCCAAAATCACCCCACACATAGTGGCACTAACTCTATCACAGGACATGTAGACATAACTTGCTAACCTACTCGTTGAAATACATTCCATATGGGATGACCTCCAATCTCAACTCTCTAGTGTCAATTCCCAACAAACAACCACAATGGACACTCTTCAAGAACTAAGTGGCTATAATTATTAGACTAGATCGAGCCATAATTCTGAACATAGTCACGATTTGGGGAGAATGCCCCATAATCCTAAACTAGGTTTTCCTAAATTTGATGGTAAATATCCCACTAGTTGGATCTACAAAGTAGAATAATATCTTTGTCTGCATGACACCCCATCTTGAGATAAGGTTCCTACGACATATTTTAACTTGGAAAAAGGCGTTGTCTAGCGGCTTCACTAGTACAAAAAATCTTATCGTTTACCGACATGGTCCACATTTTTTGAGGTTCTATTTTTTTGCTTTGGCCCAAGTGCATATGAAGAATTCACAGAAGCCTTAACCAAATTATGACAAATTGGTTATGCTTGAGAATATCAGATAAAATTTTAAAAGCTTACCAATAAAATGGTGACAAAAGACTTCTTCAAAAGTTGTTTTGTTAGTGGCCTAAAAGAGGACATTCATGCAAAGGTGAACATGTTCAAATCGTAAGACATGATGGAAGTAGTATGTTAGCTAAATCGACTGATTTTTTTTACAATTCAACACAAGTCTTTGAAATATCACCCATTCAATAATTCCTTGCCACTACAATAAACAACACTTCCAAACCTCAAAACCATACCCATCGAATGCCTCGTAAAGGTTAAGATGCGAGCTCGATGAGAAAAAAGATTATGCTATAACAATGATGATAAATACACACAGGCCATTGATGTGTGGATCAAAGACTATACCTCCTTGATGTCGAATCTCTTCCAGAATTTGACTAATGTGAAGATGCACATGAAACACCCAAGAAAAAAAATGAAGAAGATCACGTTATCTGGGAGGAACCTATGCCTAAAATTTTAGTACATGCATTGTCTAATGTTACCACTCCTCAAACAATGAAGATCAAAATATTCTTTAGAAAGTGCCCCTTCAATATCTTCATTGACTTTAGAGTGTACATAATTTTGTTGTTATTTATATCCTTACTACAATTACAAATGACCCCTACCTACAATCATCTTTATATATTATTTTATTACAATTCCCCAATTACAATATAAAACCAGACTAGAACATAATGACCCTTGTTCTATGTACTAATAACAATTAATTTATAACCTAACAATATATTAAATCTTCCAATATTAGAGTCCCCTCACAATGACAAAAAGTGGACGAAAGGAAAGCACGATATTTAGTGGGGTCCATGAGAATAATAATTGAAACGGGATTGGAAAGCACATGTATTATTATTATTATTATATATAAATCACCATCTAATATTTTGTAGAATCTTACCAACCGAGACAACAATCCGTTTTTAATGCGATGACGTAAGCACCGCAAGTTTCGTGGCAGCGATCGTTCCCTGCCCGACACCACCGTCATGGTCCCATTCCTCCATGGAAGCTTCTAAACCCACCTACCTTTCTACTCCATAGTTTTAGGTTTTATGTGTGATACGTCACTTTGTTTATTAATAATAGGTATGAAAATTTACATCTTTTAAACCATTATCTCATCAGAAAATATTTTGGTATGGGTAGTGTTTTAAGTGTTTAAGATTTAGTGAATGCAAATCTTAGGTTGCTAAATGGTTTGAATATAGTAAATCAGGGTAAAAATATGCGTCAATAAATACAGTGATTGATTTGTAATAGAATTAACTTAATTTGACCTTTTTAAAATAGAAATAAATAATGTAAATAAGTACTTTGCCGAAAAATGATTGAAATAGGAGAATTAGAGGCTACAAATTGAGACAAAGACTAATCTATTGGATGATGACTAATTATCAACAGTTAGATTTAAGTCCTCATCTCAATACAAAGACAAAGAATAATTATCAACAATTAGATTCAAGTCCTCATCTCAATGGATGATGACTAATTTCCATGTGTATGAAAAAGAAGGGGAAATTTAGTTGGTAGTTGAAAATGTCTTAGAAATGATTCAAGGTAGTTGGATAACTCATCAAGTTGGTTGAAATGCTCAATGGTGACTCAATAATTGATTGAGGAAGTCAAGGAGTTGGTTGTATGACTCAATACTTGGTTGAGAGAAACATGGAAGATGTCTGGATGAGGTAAATTTTTTTGATTTTAATTGGTTTTGATGAATTATATGTGCATGATTAATTAATTAATATACTTTAATCAATTATTTGAAAAAGGGAGGGAAATGATGTTAGTGAAAATTTTGAATTTAGGATGGTGAATGAGTTAGTCTGTTAATTTTAATCAAAATAAATTATGACACTGAATTGACAGAATTTAAGTGTCTAAATTTTTCCCTCTTTGAAATGGTGTTGTGTTAGAAGTAATGATTTTTCACAAAATAAAGAAAAAGTAGAATGAGAACGGATGTACAAAGGTGATTCCCCAAGTGGATTTGAATGACTAAGTGATGCCCCATTGAGTGTTCATACTGGAGAATGGATGAGAATAAATTCTCAAAATGAAGGACATATGGATATTTAGATAAATGATGTAGGTAATACCACCATTTAATGGAATTAAGAGTCTCAATAACACACTTGCATGATTGTAGGCATATGTAAAATGATTTAACCCAAGTGGATAGGTGTTAAGATGCCAATTGGATAAATAAAATTTCTTGTTTGTAAGTTGCAGACTTAGATTATGCCCCATGAATAATTGGCACATGGGAGCAAATGTGGGAACAATATATTCTATTGGTAAGTTGTGGACCGTGAAAAGGAGAAACAAATTTTCCAAGGATGAGTGATTTGAAAACTAAAATAAAGATATTGAAGAATCTGATTATTTGGTTGCATGATAATGTTTAACCTTAAATTAGATGTGGATCCTTCTATGGATAGATGGAGTTAATAATATAGAAATGAATAAGCACAAGGGTGATAAATAGATCTATAACAAGATACTTAATTACAAAACTTAGATATAACATATATTGAATTTATTATGTTGAGATATAATAAAAATGAAAAGTATAACTATGTTAGATATTGTAATGATAATGAGAACATGATACCTAGTTTTGATGTTAATATAGATATGGATCTGAAATAGGCAGGAAGTAGACTGGAAGAATATTTTATAACAGTCACCAAATTATAGATTAAGTGCCTCTGTGTCTGTGAACACTTGTATCAACATGAGATGGTTGCATCGTTGATAATGTCTAGATTGAATGTAGGTTTCCAGTATAGAATAATTTTTAAAACATGATACAACCACCTGGATGCTTATGGGTTTATCATTACCTTCACTCTAATACATTCAGATCTGGGTTATGGACTGCGACTCCTTTATCAAGGTTGAGTCCAAGTTTTAGAAACATCGAATGCATAAGTTGAGTGATTACACAAACCAAGTAGTTGCATACCATAAAGTAGCTGAAAGAAAAATGAAACAATAATGCAAGAATATTGCATAAGACAAGATAAGACCCAAAAACCAAACTTTCATTAAGAAAGCTCACAAATATAAGAAGTAAAAATTATAGAGTGCTAAGTAACTCCTCCATAAAAGGTGGTTAACAAACCTATAGAATAGAATAGTATCTCCTCCAAAAAATATGGTTAACAAAGCGAAGAATAGAGGAGTAACACTCTCATACTTAGAATAATCAATCAAGGGAGTTACTTCCTAGTCACCTAGTCAACCTGCACACATAAGGAAGCTTCTCCATAAAAATAGGAAAACTCCAAGTGAAGTAAAAAATTTCATAATAAATAAATATAAGAAAAAAGAAAACTCCTACTCTAACACCCCCCATAAGCATAACTTAGTCGAATAGTGTAAAAAATGGGTTCCAACAACTAGGCATGATGAGGTGCCCATGTACAAAGCGATCTCTCATAATATGGAGAAAATGAGAAAAAAAAAAAAAAGATAAACCCCATAGGAAAAAATCCTCCCAAAAGAGACATAAAAAAAGAGGCTAGAAGGCCCCCCTATAAGATGATGATGTAGTGTCCCAAACCTCAAGAATATTTCAAAGTGGAGATACTTGATCTCTATGAAAGATTTCGTGAAGATGTCTACAATCTACTCTATTGTCTAGTAATATCTCAAATCAATGATGTCCCCATGAATAAGCTCTATGATGAAATGCATGTGAATCTCAATGTGTTTGGTCTGTTGATGCTGAACTAGATTCTTATAAATCTAAATAGTACTTTGGTTGACATAGTGGTTGATGGTAGGTCATCTGAACTGAATATTAAACTTTGTGAGAATCCCTTAAAACTAGATGGCCTCAATAGTAGAAATGACAACCCCTTTTTGCCCTGCCTCAGTAGATGATAAAGCACTAGCATTTTGCTTCTTGATTGACCAAATAATCGGTCTTGAACCAATGGAGAAACTATAACCTGAAGTGGACTTGTGATATTGAATAACATAAACCTAGTTTGAATTAGTATAACCAATCAAGTCAATGTTAGTACCAACTCTATAGTGAATCCTAAATCTATATGTGCCATAAATGTAGTGCAATATCCTCTTAGCTATTTTCCAATGTAGTTCATGAGGTTCATGCATAAATCTATAGGCTAGGCCCACTACATATGATATGTTAGATCTAGTATGTGTTAAGTAGATAAGGTTGCCCACAAGTTGTTGATACAAGGTAGCATAGACCAAAGATAAAGTACAATCTACCTCAAACTTAACTCTAGATAGAAAGGGAGTCAGAGTTGGCTTATAATCAACCATGTGAAATTGAGAAAGTACATCGAGAACATACTTAGGTTATGTAAGAGTAATCCCTGAATCAGATTGAGAAATATGAATCCCAAAGAAGTAATGTAACAAGCCCAAGTTTTTCATGGAAAATCTATCTTGAAGAGCCCTTTTCACTGCTACAATGGATGAAGAGGAGTTGCTAGTGATCAAAATATCATCAACATAAAGAACTAGAATCAAGAGTGATTCATCTTATCACAATAAATATACATTCAAATCTGAATGGCATTTAGTGAACCTTGTTGAAAGAAAGAAGAAATCCATCTTGGCAAAACAAGCCCAAGGGATTTGTTTGAGGCCATAGATGGATTTCTAGAGTCTGCATACAAGGGAAGAATCCTCAACAAAGCCCAGAGGTTGTTCCTTATAAATATCCTCCTCAATATTACCATGAAGAAAGGCACTATTCACATCCATATGATGAACATCCTAATGACTAGATATGGAAATATCAAGTGTGAGTTTGATGGAGTTCATTTTGGCAACTGATACAAAGGTCTCTATGTAGTTTATGACAAGCACCTGAGAGAAACCCTTGGCAACCAATCACACATTGAACTTGTCAACATACCCATTTATTGCATACTTAGTCTGATATATCCATCTACATCAAACTATCTTTATTTTCTTCGAAAGAAGTGTCAAATTTATATCTACAATTTTAAGCAATAAAACATCTCTTCTCAGAGATAACATTATTATTTGTGTATTCTTGAAATATTCTTCAACCAAGAATTTTGAGTTTTGGATCAATGGTATCAGAGCAATTTTTTTTAAGAGTGTATGATCCTAAGGATGAGGTTAGACTACAAGAAGTTTGGGTGGAAAATACAAGATCCAGCAGACAATCCACCTATTTGCTCCAAATGACCTCAAATGGTGGACAACACCGAGACATCTGATCCTTTCAAGGAAATGGTGAATGAAGCCCTCTAATAGTAGCAAGTGTAGATGCTACAACAATTCACCCAAGTTCTTCAATAAATTTTGATGAGAAATTTTGGATCCTCATCTGTAACCCCACATCTTTTCAGTGTCCCAACACCCTTCAAGGTTTACGTGAATTTTGATAGCCCTACATTTGAAGGCAAAATCAATGATGATGTAGTATAAAATTGGTTAGATCAATTGTCATCACATTTTTATGTAAATAAATTCATCGATAAAGAGAATATGACTTTTGCTCTTTTGAAAGCATCATTACCTATCAAAAATTGGTGGGAAGTGTACAAGAAGATATTTAGTGCGGATGATATTGGTCTTGAGGTGGAACCTACTTGGGATGATTTCATAGAAGCTATAAAGGAAGAATACTACCCCATTGGAGCATATGATGATCTGTACATAGAGTGGCAACAACTTCACCAAGGTAAGGAATAGTTTGTTCAAGATTACACTAACATTTTTCATTCTCTATCTACGAGATTGGGCATCCAAGAAAGTGAGAAACATAAGGTTCTCAAATATCATGGTGGACTACAATGGTATATATGGGGGGAAATGAAAGTCTTTAATTTGGAGACCCTCGATGAGGCATACAAGTTCATGGTGAAGATTTAGCAAAAGCATGGAAGAATGAATACAAAGAGTCAGCCTTCAAAATGGAAAAGTGACAAAGAAGGTCAAACATGAGGCCAAAATTGAAAGCAAAAGGAAGGAAGACTGAGAAATGGTGTGATTACCACAAATATAAAACTCACTCCAAAGAAGAATGTCAAGCCATCAAGTCCCTACTTTTTGAGTCACAATCCTCAACATCTACTGCTCTACCTCATACATACCCTACAGTCGAAGAGGATGAAGAAGAGATTGTAGATGTTGAGCCTGATGCCATCCTTGCTTCATCATAGACCCACAAGGAGAGGCCAGATGAGAAGGAAAGGTTGTTTCACTCTAGGTTATGGGTTAAAGGTAAGCCTCTACATTTCATTCTTGATAGTGGGAGTCAAAAAAATTTAGTCTCTGCTAATGTTGTGAAAAGTCTAAATCTGTCTATGAAGCCTCACCTAAAGCCATACAATATTGGATGGTTGAGTCCAAATAGAAACGTTTGTGTCACCCACCAATGTCTTCTTTCATATGCAATAAAACATTTCCACGATGAGGTCTTGTATGATGTGGTCAATATGGATGTTTGTGATGTACTCCTTGGTTAGCCATTCATGTATGATCAACATGGCATCTATGAATCAAGAACTTGAAGGATCACCCTCACTCTTGAAACATGGCACTACATGGTACCATAGGTACCACCTTCTACATCTATCTCCCTGATCAATGCCAAAAACTTCATTCTCATGGTGGTCAAGCCACAGAAATCCAAAAGGGTTGATGTTGCATTCCTAAATACATAATCAACACAACAACAAAAGTGAATGGATACCAAGTTGAGGAGGTTCATGGCCTTCCATCCACAGATTGATGGTCAAATATAAATGGTGAACAATCAGGCCCTACATAGCTCCATAAATCATAGTCCATTCTAAGTATGCATCGGGTTCCAACCCATGACACCAAATGATGTAGCCATTTTATATCATCCACCTCTATTGAACACTTCAGTCAGAACTGAATAATGGAACATTGGTGAGCTTGATCTATAGAGTTTTGCTCTAATGGATGAGAATCAAATCAAGACACAACTGTCACACTTGATAAAGACTCTTGATGCAATGGGGACCATTGCTTCTCAAGGAGGGAAGAATGATCTGGACAACACTTCAGACAATGATCTAGGTAACACTTCAGATGATAGTTCGGGTGACAGTCCTACCCTAATTGGTGGTAAAATTTTTTTGCACCATAGCTCTGTTTGAATCTCCATTTGAACTATTGGAAAGCTAAGAATGAGGGAAATGCCATGAGATGGCATTGAGCTCTACTTAGTGGGTTTTGACCCTTAAAAACCAAATATAAGTGCCCCATATTTCAATTTTAGTAGTGTAGTCTAAAAATAATAATTTATCAAATTCTATAATGTTGTAAATCATGGAAATCAAACTACTTCATCTCCCTCAAGATTGGTGACCTTCCACATCCTCCTCCTACCTTCGAAACATGTATAAAAATAGATGTATCCTGAAAAGGAAAGTAGACATCTCTTCCCAGAGATAGGCATTTGTTGTATCTACAATTTTGAGCAATAAAACATCTCTTCTCAGAGATAGCATTATTATTTATGTGTTCTTGAAATATTCTTCAACCAAGACTTTCAAGTTTTGGATCAGATTGTGCCCCTGATCAGGAGGAGATTAAAGAGGTTGCCCTTCAACTGTAAGGGGAATTGGCTGAATTTAGGTTCTCCTTTTTTCCCAAACAAGATCAAATGATCTGAGACAAGAACGATAAGGGATTTTACATTGATAAAAGTGCCTATGAATTACTGTTAGACACTAGTGAGGACAGGATTTGGGGGAAAGTTTGGCTTTTAAATTTTTGATACATAACAAAATACTAACTCTAGATAATTTAAAGAAGAGAGGCTTTCAAATTAAAAATATATGTATTCTCTATGGGGAGGAGGAAGAAATGACCACTCACCTCATTGTGCACTACAACTTTTCTTGGGAGGTTTGGATCCTAGTTATGTTGAGGTTCAACTTGACTTGGGTTTTTAATGGCACGATGGTGGACCTAGTTAGAAATTGGAGACCCCCATTCAGATTTCCAATAGTGCAGGAATTATGGGTTTAAATTCCCCCTCACCTTGCGTATAACTTATGAAAAGAATGCAATAATGAATTTTTTAGGGAAAAATATAAAACCCGTGTAGAGATGTTTCAGACATTCTCTAAGCTACTGGTAGAGAATATTAATACCAACAAATTCAACGTTGTTGAGATCCCTCCAGGTCTAGAAGAATAGAGAATATTGGAACAATAGACAATAATCCCAAATATTTATCAAATAGATAATTTTAAAAAAATATTTAGGGCCAACACAAAATGGACCTTGCCTCAAAAAGGATGGTTTAAGCTCAACTTTGATGGGGTGGCCAAAGGGAACCCAGGAGTGGCTAGTAGAGGAGGCATTATTAGATCAAATTACAGAATGCTTGTGGTGGCATATACTGGGGGAATTGGCATTCAAGGAAATAATGAGGTGGAAGCCCTAGCCATGTTATGGGGAGTTGAACTTGTTATTTACCTAAACATTCCAAAACTTCATGTTGAAAGAGACTTGAAATTAATTATTAGGATTAGCAAACATAGGCTAGAAACTGGCAGATATAATACGAGATATTTGATTTCTTCTTAATGTTATGAAGGAGTACAAGGTATCCCACATTTATAGGGATGAAAATGCGGTAGCAATTGCTATGGCAAACTTAGGAAGCAATAGTAATGGTTGGTGATGCTAGAGAACCCTTTCTAATCTACCAAGCAAGATATAAATTCTTTTCAACAAAGATGGAAGCACATATGTGGATTAAGTGGTGTGGGTTCTTCACCATCTACATGCTCAGTTCAAGTGGGGTGACTATTTCCCCTTAAAAGGTGATAATATATTTATGGATTATGGAATTGTTGGATTCCAAGCTCATGACTTTGTCATTAGAATTACTATGGTACTTAACAATCGACACATGAATGTGAGTAAAGAATGCATAGAGATGGATAGTAAACACACAAAGATACCAACATGGCTTTCAAAATGTGGGGAAAAAATTTGTCCTAAAGATTGGCTTACTTGAAAACTAAGGAAACAAAGCCATGTTGACTGGGTGGTTGACTGGACCTCAACAAAGTAAAAGAGGTGGATGATAGATAGGCAGGGTATAGTGATGACTAGTCAGATGAACAGGGAGATGAGTGGCCAAATGATGATTAGGGGAGGGGATGTTGATAGTTCAATTTAGAGTGAGAGTAATTATTTCTTAACACACCTCATCTCTAGTGATTATTACATGAGATCGTAGATGTGAGTCAGTACTGAGGCTAAGTTCTAGCATGGGGAAGGCTACGTAGATCTCCAAAATTATTTTGATATGATGAGTTTAGAACTCTCATGATCCTTGATAGGCTCAAAAGGATGTATTAATCTTACTGTATATCTTGTAATCCATTCCCTTACTCTTTGCCTTATATAGTTTTGTGGGCTTTGTGTCTCTTTGGTTTTGAATATGGGTGGCAACATTGTCAAGATTGATTAGACCTCTTCGAAGGAATTTTGATAGGACCCTAAAGTCTGGCACATTATCCAGGAGGGTGAGGTGGCTTCTTTCATTGACAGGATGATTGGTCATGATGAGAATCTATCTCATCAGTTTGTTGAGTCCTGGGAGGAGAATTCCAAACAAGTCCGTATGGGGGGTATTGATTTTGAATTCTCTAAGGAGGTGATTGGGCAAGCCATGGGGCTCTCCATCAAAGGGGAAAAAACAAGTTAGCATGATAGGGTGTTAAACCTAGAAAACATGGGGATTTTATTTAGGGAAGGTGAGGTTGCTATCAAGCTCCATGGGGGATTTGATAGAGAGAAGTTGCAAGCACTATGGGGATAAATTTGTTTCATGATAATAAAGTTCTTCACTCTTGAAGATAGATTCAAGGTATTTTACCACTACCACTTTGCTTTACTCAACAATTTTAGGAAAAGGATGGAAATTAGCTTCCCCTTTTTCTTGTTATCTTCTTTGGAGAATTCCATTGAGTTAGCTAAGGAAATTCAGGCCAAAAATCCTAACTTCCCCCTCATTCCCATCCACCAAGGTCTCATCTTGAAATTATACCACTTTCATTTGGCTGTGTGTCTCCTGAATCGAATCAAAGTTAGCCTACTGGAAGGCTCCCCATCACAACGTTCTCCTACTATTAAATGTAAAGGTAATAAATCTATTGGGACCCCCAAAATCTCCCCTAAAACTTTATTATAAGGGCCTATAATTGAAGATTGTAGCATCCCAATTGGGACCCCCTGTTTCCAAGGCCAATTCCCCTAAATTACCTTGTGGTAAGCTTGAGACACCCAGTTAGGGGACTGTGAAGGGGTCTGCTAAAAGGGGTCAAAATGTGTCTGAGGAAGAAGGCAATGTTCAGCCTAAAAAGGTTAAGTCTACATAAGAAGGATCCTAGGGGAGTTGAGGAGTCAAGAAAAGTTTTGGACCTGGGTCCTAATTTGGTTGAGAATGAGGTTGGGTGTAGTGTTGGTGTTCATAGGTCCAATTGTATTGTTGGAATCCCATCCCAAAACCCTCAAGGCATTGTCATCTCTGATGACTCTAAATTTTTTTAAGACACTTTTGAGGCTGGTGAAGATGGGTCTCCCTCAGAGTCAGAGTAAGAAGCTGAGGGAATGAGCCATTTTATTAAAATGAATGAGCCCTACTCAGATGAGATGGAGAAGGATGTTGTAGAGGTCCGAGGCCAGGAAAAAAAGGTAGCTTCTCATTGTGTGTCATGATGGTGGAAGAAGTCACAACAATCAAGACCAAAACGGACAAAATGCATAAAAAATGGAGAGTAATGGTTGAATATGCTGCCAAGTCTCTTCATCATGCGGCTTCTGTGTTTGTTACAGTGAAGAATTTTGACAACAAGTTAAGGGATGTGGGTGTGAATAGTCTTGGTGACTATAAGGAAATCATTGAGTTCCTAGCCAATATGGGACTACTAATAGCCCATAGTTTCTCTATTGGTTTTATGTGTTTCCCTGTGTTTTTTCGTTCTTATTTTCTGTTGTAGTGTTGTGTATGTGTTGTTAGTGTGTTATTTGTGTATTGTTTCTACTTCATTGGAGGCTTTTTGAATCCGTGGGCAGCTTTGTAAAGGGCCTAAGACCCTCTTTTCCTGCTTATTTAATAAAAAACAATGTTATTACGAAATTTCTAGTCATCGAAATGAGTAGGGTAAATGAAAATAACACCTGCATTTTATTTTAAAATGGATAAAGAGAATAAGACCACAGTCATCACTACAGAGTAAAGAGAATGTGATGTGAGATATTATGAATATAATAGTATAGTATAAGACGAAATTACCACATTGAATTTAAATTTGCGTAGAAACAAAAATTGTAGTAATGTGAAAAGGTAAATATAGTAGATGAAATTACAGTTTTGGCAATGGAAAATGTCAATGATTTTTTTGGTAATGCTCTTATAATGATTGTTAGTGGTTGGTATGAGCTTTATAAAAAAATTAATTGCTTAATTTTGTTGTGTTATTTTTAAAATTGATGTTAAGATGAAGTTGTTTGCTACAAAATAAATATAATGCAACGTGAGAAAATTTATCTTGGAAACATGTGACAAGTCAAGAAAAAAGGTTAAATTTTGTGTTGCATCAATGTCTACAGGTTTGAGTTTAAGATTGAATTTTTCAATTTTTATTCAAAACAAAATAGGTTATTTTTATCTTGATATTATTCTTGCCATGTTTTTGTAGTGGATTTGCATCTATTAAAAAGTTGTTTCTCTTGTTATTTTTTTTTTCTTTAAATAGCGATGATTTTCTTCTATGTTGTTGAATGTGGCCATAATATTTACTCCTTATTTTTAAAGGGGAGTAAGTGCTTTTAAACATTGAAATAAATGTAATATTTAGTGATAACAATTAATAAAAAATATGTTGTGCTATTATGTTAATTTATAGTTGTGTTTGGAGAAGGATCTATTACATGTTAGTTTATGTATGGATTGTATTGGATTATGCATTACGTTCGCAGTGATTTGGTTTTTCATGGAGGAGGTTTTAATAGAGTAGAGAAAATAAATAAATAAATTGTACATTTTTTTATGATGTATGATTTGGCTTTTACGTAGTTGTTGCATATATTTTAGTTTTTTACGTATATTTTGTTGTAAATTTTTTTCACTTTGATTAGTGAGTGTTGCATGCATATTTATTGCACCTTCATTTTTTAATTAGTTTTTTTTTATAATCAATGGACATGTTATTGATGAATATTCTATATATTATAGTTTTCCCCTATAATTTGTTGTAACTTTTTAACCTTCGGTTAATGTAAGTTACGTATGTGTTTATTACACCATTATTTTAAAATTTTATTATAATTATTGTTTTATTCATATCATGGATGCCATTGATATTTGTTAATACAAAATTATCTCTATTATTTATAAATAACAAATAAGTTGGGTGTACTATTTCACCAACATTTTATATAATTAGTAAAATTGTCATAACAATTAATAATAAGTATGTTAGGTTGTAGTGTTAATTAATAGACATGTCTAGTGCAGTATCCATTTCCTATAAATTTATGTATGATATGTGTTGTACCATGCATTGTATTTACAGTGATCTAGTTTTACATGGACATTTATTTAATAAAGTATATAAAAGAAAGAAAGAAAAATTATAGGAGCATGAGACAAATTCCATAGGATGATTTGCAATAGTCATTTTCTAAGAACATTTTATAAGAAAAATCTTGAGCTAAACAATTCATAAAAATAATTCCTAAATTTTAAAGTAAATAGACCAACCATGTTGGAATTGCATATTAAAGCGAGGGCATTGAAAACATTATATTTAGAAATAGCTTCTATAGCTGGAGTATATGTATTTCAACATTAGGAAAATAAATTATAATGCATTTTAAAATTTGTTTAGCTGGATTTAAAACATGTTCTTTTTTTATTTATTTTTACATCACACCTACATGTAGCTGTTTTTTTACTATGCATGTTATTCATGTGTTTTGGCAATGATTCCATAATACCTATTAGGACCACTTTGTCCTAACTATTTTAGTTTGTATTAAGTATTATTAATAGAATATCATATGCATATGCTTTGTAAGTCCTCCCATTTGCTAATTATAATTATCCCACATATATGGGAGTAATACTTTTCTTGATTAAAATAGTTTGAATAGAGAGCATGTGTAAGAAGAAATACCATCTATTATATATTTTGTGTTGATTGGTGCTTAATAGAGGTTGCTTCCTTGAAAATGCTTGTGATACTTTGTACTGAGCTTCTCTCATTTCAATACAACATTGTTATTCTATTTCTATTCAGTGCATATTGGTTATATTTATGTTAGATTGATTTATCTATAACCAATTTTCTAACATCTAGTATTATAACTATTTTTAGGACCATTTTTCTATGATGGTTTATGTGATTTAGGGTTATCTACTTTTATCCACCATATGCTATCACCTCGCTCAATCAAGATCTTAGTGATTAGAAAGTGGTAATAGGGTAGTGAAACTAACCTTCTTTTCCATTTTTTCATCCTATTTCCTTAGGTTATAAATTATGTTCTAGAGATTTTAAACCTAACATAAATATATCATTTCGAGATAAATGGTTATAAGTTTTCATTGATTCCATGGAGTGAGGAGTTGTGCCCCAATATGAAAGCCATTAAAAAGTGTTGTATACAGATTTGTGTGTCCACATATTTTTGGGTATATAGGAAGACTACCTAGTTGTTTTCACAACCTAACCATAGTAATCCTTCGGTCAGTTGTTTATGTGATGCTCCAATAAGCAGTTAGCCTTGGGAAGTTACTTGCACTGTACCTCAGAGACAAAATAATGGGCTATATAATGGTTATTTACCATAGTTAGAGCTTTAAAATATTGAGTTGACATAATTTTATGAATGAGATTAGTATATTTTCAAGCTCACAAACTAAACAAACCTTGTAGTAACCTTTCATGTAACCTTGGAATTCTTATAGTCATAGATATGACTATACATTCTTAGAAATGTAGTAACAACGAATAGCTATAAAAAGAATATCATATTCTACCAGTCAATAGGAACATTATAACAATAACAATGAGAAGGGCCAAAATGTTCTAGAATGGTTGCATAAACTCATTGCAGTAGCCCACCTTTAGAAAAGCAAAAAAAAAGCTATATTTTTTCTGCTTCTTATCCCAAAATTATTTTCTCTTCAGATTGATCATTTTAGTAACTTTGGGAACACTTTTGGGATAGCCCCAAAATCACCCCACATATAGTGGTACTAACTCTATCACATGACATGTAGACATAACTTGCGCATCTACTCATTAAAATACATTCCATATGGGATGACCTCCAATCCCAACTCTCTAGTGTCAATTCCCAACAAACAACCACGATGAACACTCTTCAAGAACCAAGTGGCCATAATTATTAGACTAGATCAAGCCATAATTATGAACATAGTCATGATTTGCGGAGGATGCCCCATAGTCCTAAGCTAGGTTTTCCTAAATTTGATAGTAAATATCCCACCAGTTGGATCTACATAGCAGAATAATATCTCTGTCTACATGACAACCCATCTTGAGATAAGGTCCCTATGATATATTTTAACTTGGAAAAAGACGTTTTCTAGTGGCTTCACTAGTACAAAAAATCTTATCGTTTACCGACATGGTCCACATTTTGTGAGGTTCTATTTTTTTTCTTTGGCCCAAGTGCATATGAAGAATTCATAGAAGCCTTAACCAAATTATGACAAATTGGTTATGCTTGAGAATATCAGATAAAATTTTAAAAGCTTACCAACAAAATAGTGACAAAAGACTTCTTCAAAAGTTGTTTTGTTAGTGGCCTAAAAGAGGACATTCAAGCAGAGGTGAACATGTTCAAACCGTAAGACATGATGGAAGCAATAGGCTAGCTAAATCGACTGATTTTTTTTACAATTCAACATAAGTCTTTGAAATATCACCCATTCAATAATTCCTTGCCAGTATGATATACAACACTTCCAAACCTAAAAACTATACCCATCAAATGCCTCACAAAGGCTAAGATGTGAGCTCGAAAAGAAAAAATATTATGCTACAACAATGATGATAAATACACATGGGCCATTGATGTGTGGATCAAAGACTATACCTCCTTGATGTCGAATCTCCTACATAATTTGACGAATGTGAAGATGCACATGAAACACCCAAGGAGAAAATGAAAAAGATCATGTTCTCTGGGAGGAACTTATGCCTAAAATTTTAGTACATCTATTGTCTAGTGTCACCACTCCTCAAATAATGAAGATCAAGGGATTCTTTAGAAAGTACTCCTTCAATACCTTCATTGACTTTACCAATGTACATAATTTTATTGTTATTTATATCCTTATTACAATTACAAATTACCCACATCTACAATCATCTTTATATCTTCTTTTATTACAATTCCTCAATTACAATATAAAGATAGAGACTAGAACATAATGACCTTTGTTCTATATACCAATAATATTTAATTTATAACCTAACATTAAATATTTTTTTATAATTAAATAATAAGATAAGTTATATACTTTTATATGAATACCATTTCAAAATGAAATTTGTATCAATAAAGTTTCTCTTTGACAAACCAATTTATAGTAGTATTTTTAAGTTTTGTTTGATTAAATATAAAGTTATGAACTCTAAAATTAAAATTATATTATAACAATATATTAAGTCTTCCCATATTACACTCCCCTGACAATGCCCAAGTATTTTTTACCCAAGTTTGTAAATTAATTAGCCTACTATATATCTGTTTATACCCTTGTGTTTATTCATTTCTATATTTTTAACCCTATTGTACCCTGGTACATTACTACTAAATTTTAGGGTTAAACAATATGCATATTTTTTGGGGCCTAATCATTTTTTTAAAAGATGCTACTTCACCCATTGTCTCATAACATCCTTTATAAGAGGGGGATAATGTAGACACCTCATTTCTACCACCTCGATGTCATAATTATTCATTGTCATCACCATTCATTATTCCATATATCAAACTCTAATTTCTTATGTAAGCCCAAATCATTAATCCAATCACTATTTATTTTTGAATCTTGACATTATATTCCAATTACATTATCACATCGCATCATGACTCTAATTCCATCAACCACATCCTAGATTTTAGAAAATATTTGCACCTTGCATGGGATTTTGGGAAGATTTGATGACAAATGGGTGATGATGTCACCAATTTGAGATGAAAAGGTGATGTGATGATTTTTTATTTATAGAATTTAGAAAATATGGATATTATATTCAATGCATGGATTTTATTATTAGACTAATCAACTAACTAATATGATTAGCTAGTTAATTGATCTAGATTGATTTATGTGGGATTAACAAGATCAACATGTAATAGGATTAATTGATTAAGGGAGATGATGCATAGTGATAGATGTTAAAATGAATGTTAGAGTGGAATCTAGGAATGTGATTAGGGTTAATTAGAGATGGTTTAGGGATGATTAGGGATGATGTATAATAGTGAACAATGAATAATGAATAGTGAATAGGCAATGATGAATAATGACTATTGATTAAGATTCAAGTTTTTCATGAAATGTGATGATGTTAGGTTAGCGTTGAAACTAGATTGGTGAATTTTAGGTGTCTACACATACATTATTGTGGTTGATAGTAAAATTTATTCATACATTAATATTTCTATTTTACATAAGATAAAAATAAATACTTAAATTTATTGTACTTTATTTTTAACAATTTAGAAAATTAATATTTATAATTGACAAATAACATTTAAGATGGTAAAACACCTTTTAGGTTGTGATGGGAAGGAAAATGTGAATGAGCATAAACATGACCTACATACAGATATCCAGGTGGTGGGACTTAGATCCAACACCATTGAGAATGAGAAGCGTATTGATTTGGACTAAGATCTAGCTGTAATCAAGGTTTGTAGAAATGGAAAGTAGGATGCAGGTAAGTAGGTTTTTTCCCTTATTTTTTACTCTATTTTTGCATTATGCTCATGGGCAAACAAAGTAGTTAGATCTGTAGTGAATAACCTAGAGGAAACCCTGAGTTTGAATTCCACAAAGGAGGAAGGGTGTGTCTATCTTCATATTCATGATATAATTTTTGAAAGAGCTCAGCTTAGATGGTCACACACATTGGCTAGGAAGTTCCAAGGGTTAATAACCAATATTGATTATGTTAGAGAATGAGATAATAAAAGTGGACACCCAAAGTATAGGTGAAGATTTTATCTTTGAGAAATTATTTTTTTCTTTCTTTCATCTCTAACTACGGAGATTGTGTTAAGGTTATATCATTTGGACCCTAATTTTTGGGGAGGACCAATCTGGCCCTCAAAAAATGGTCTCTAGGAATGGATCTAGATAAAGATTTTTTTTATCAAATACAAATATAGGTGAACTTTCTTGGTCTTATGTTCGAATTATGGGAACCACAGGTCTTAATTAATATTGTTAATTCTTTTGAATAATTTCTATCCCTTGATCATGTTATAAAAGCTAGGAGAAGACCAATTTATACAAGACTCTATGTCAATGTATTCACGAATAAAAAACTACCAACGGTGATCAAGCTAAGTTCAAAATATGGATTCTAGACCTAGAGTGTAGTGTTTGAAAGTTATCCCTGCCCTAGGTGCCAGATATTGAGACATCTAGTCACAAATTCTCCTATAAAAGAACATATTCAATTAGAGTGGAGGAAAAAGGAGGTCCTTTATAAATCAGATGAGATTGAGAATCTCAATAAACCAGAGGAACCAACCATTATGCACGAGGAAGGAATGAAGCCATTAACTCCAAAGTTCACATAGAAAGAATAAATAATTGGCATAGGTAAAAACATATCTAATTGTGGGAATGTTTTGAACATAAGACATGATGATGAAGTTCGTTATGAAATATCATGAGGGAGATTGGAAAATGTTTGAGAGGTTTGGACCAGGGACATGATCATCTGGAAGATAAATTAAATGACCAGGGGACTCCATTGATGGAGAAGGAAAAAGAATATTTGGTTAGGGAGGATCGAGAGGTCCTAAAAGTTCAATATCAATATCAAGAACAAGAAGAAGAGGTATTGAGTGAAACCATTGGTTCAAAGGGAAACATTGAAACTACATCGACCATTGAGGTAGAGGGTAAGAAGTTGAGGGTTCTTTCCTTTTGGGTAGGCTTTGTGCACAAGGAGTATGTCAGAAAGGGATTAGAAAAAATGGATAAAGAAGCCTCCCATGAGAGAGGTGAGGTATATGATGAATGGAATTTGGTGACTCGTAGAAAAGCAAAGATTTCATGGTTCCAAGGAGTGATAGGTTAACCAGGGGCACTAAAATAAAGGAATTGACAATATTCAAATCCAAACATTATTGAGTTATGCTTTTGTTGGTTGATAGTTGGGGTAATTGTTGTTTTGTTGTTGTCATGTTGGAGTATTGACTAGTTGTTGAAGTTCTACTAACATTTAACTATTGGACAAAAGTTTTTTGACTGTTCACTACTTTTTAGTTGGCAATTCATCTTAGCTTGGATTCATGAGAGCTTTCATCATTTATTTTTCAATTATAAATGTACAAGGTTTAGGGGGCTTTTCAAAATCCATGTTTTACCCTTATTAAAAAAAGAAGAAGAGAGAGATATTTATAACTAGTAGAAATTGATAATTTGTTGAAGATACATAATTTTTCAAGAAAACAAAATAATCATTTACAACTCTTATTGTTTAAGCCACAATGTACTTGTTACAAATAACCTTTAACTATTTCAATTTACTAATTACAATATAAAAATAGAGATTAACCTTTATATAACTCTTGTTCTATATGCCAATAATAATTAATTCATAACATATTATTTTAATAATTTTCTACAATTAAATAATAGTATGAGTTATATATTTTTATATAATTGCCATTTTAAAATAAATTTTCTATATTAATAATTGTGCATGTTAGTAGTTAAGTTTTGTTTGATTATATATATATATATATATATATTAGTAATGTCGGTATTATTTCTAACTTTTTCAAAATTTTATATAATTATATAAATATTTTACTAGTATAATATAGTTTTCCGTGATACAAATTAATGGTTGAAATTTAATTAAAATGTTTTCAAAATAAATATTGAAAATTAAAAGCAAATATCTATTTTAAATAAAAAAATTAATATAAATATTTTAAATATATTTATTTATAAAATATTGAGATATAACAATTTTGAGGTCTCTATTTTAAATTAATAATAAAATTATATTTATCAAATAATTGTATATTAACTAATAATTTTATTATTATTATTTTTTAATTTTTAAATAATTAATAATAAATAATTTTAATTTAAAAGTTTTGGAATTTTTATAGTTCATAAAAATAAATAGAAGATTTTATGAATAATAATTGTGAACAAATTATTTGATTCATATGTTTTGAATCTCTACTTATAATTCTTCTTCAAAAAGATTTATTATTTAATAATAAATTACATATGATAATTTGAAACATATCGAACCAAACCATTTATTTAAAATTATTACCTACAAAATTTTATATTCAACTTCAATCTAATTTTACTATTATAATTACATGAAAACATTATTAAAAATAAATAAAATTCATATATGACAAAAACATCACAATTTATGAATCATCGAAAATTAAATAAAAAAAGAAAATTATATTATAACAATATATTAAATCTTTTAATACTAAAGTCTCTAGACAAAAGTGAACGAAAAGAAAAACACGATGTTCCAATTTTAATACATACATTGTCTAGTACCACCACTCCTCAAAAATGAAGATCAAAAAATTCTTTAAAAAGTACCCCTTCAATACCTTCATTAACATTGCCAGTGTACATAATTTTATTGTTATTTATATCTTTATTACAATTATTAATGACCCCCATCTACAATCATCTTTATATCTTCTTTTATTACAATTCCTCAATAACAATAATATTAAATCTTCCAATATTAGAGTCCCCTGACAATGACAAAAAGTGGACGAAAAGGAAGGCACGATATTTAGTGGGGTCCATGGGAATAATAATTGAAACGGGATTGGAAAGCACATGTATTATTATTATTATTGTATATATATAAATCACCATCTAATATTTTGTAGAATCTTACCAACCGAGACAACAATCCGTTTTTAATGCGATGACGTAATCACCGCAAGTTTGGTGGCAGCGATCGTTCCCTGCCCGACACCACTGTCATGGTCCCATTCCTCCATGGAAGCTTCCAAACCCACCTAACTTTCTACTCCATAGTTTTAGGTTTTATCTTTTATTCGGATCCATTAGTTGACTCGCTGGTTTGGGAAAGATGCCCATAACTTTTCTCTCTCTCTCATTATTAGATAGAGAGTGTTATAGCGGAACAAGTGGGACAAAATCCTTAATTTATGTGTGATACGTCACTTTGTTTATTAATAATAGGTATGAAAATTTACATCTTTTAAACTATTATCTCATCAGAAAATATTTTGGTATGGGTAGTGTTTTCACTCTTAAAGATTTAGTGAATGCAAATCTTAGGTTGCTAAATGGTTTGAATATAGTAAATCAGGTTAAAAATATGCGTCAATAAATACAACGATTGATTTGTAATAGATTTGATTTAATTTGATCTTTCTAAAAATAGAAATAAATAATGTAAATAAGTATTTAGCCGGAAAATGATTGAAATGGGAGATTTAGAGGCTACAAATTGAGACAGAGGTTAATCTGAGTGTCAAAGATAGAATCCATGTGTCAAAATTCTTTCTGGACAGTAGCACCCTAATTGGACAGTAACACCATGTGGTGGTAGTGTCTCTATTTTGACGGTAGTGTCCTCTGTGTAGAACTATTTTGAACTTTTGGGTGCACGTAAGTTTGGGTATACCAAGCTTGTTCTTGTGCGCACGAGTTATAGATCTCTGTAGATGACCTGTATTGATTGATTTTATGTGTAAACCCTATACCTCCATGTTACTAGGGCATCCAGTTGACACAAGTAGTAAAGTGTGTTGTTACTAGGGTAGGTTAGACATCCTCAACACCCCACTATAATGAGAGTTGCCTACATACCAATACTCCAAAGAGGGATCAAGCTCGATGTAGTTCTCCCCACTTAAGTACTGGTGCAAGTACAAGTGAATCTATTATGAATGTTGGCTCGAGTGTTTTGAATGTGCTCGAGACTGAAAACCTGAGTAATTTGAGCTTACGAATGTTGTATGCAAAAGTAGGGCAGAATAGGGATTGATAACATTGATTGTGCACAACTTGTTCTAAGCGAGTTTGTGTAATTTGCATCTGATTTCCATCTAGTCGTTTTAGGGCTAAAAGTCATGTATATATACTTTTTAGTGATTGTATGGGTCTTAAAAGAGGTTTATGATGACTTTAGGGTGTTGCTCATTTTAAAATACATTCATTGGTATAAAAAGGAGGGAAAAGGATAATAACGCCATGGGGTGCTACTGTTCCTATTATGGTGCTAGTGTCTAAGTGATCGAACCTAAGGTACTAAGGTCTAGGATGTCAAAGTGAGGGTTTAAGATTGATTTAGGGATGTTTAGGAATGCCTGTGGCCCACACAAAGGCTAGATAAGTGTCTAAATAGGCTTTAAGATAGGTATAGGGCTAAGCTAGGGATGGTGGTCTCAAATAACACTCAAGTGTCATTTTTAGGTGATTACATTTACCCCCGCCCCCACCTTATTCTATAAATGTAATAAATCAAAATGACTAAGACAAAGGAAAAAGAAGTGTACCTAGACTTACCTAAGAGGCGAAGCCTATAAATTTGGATTTGAGTATGTGAAGCATGCTCCCTTGTATATCCTATAATTGAAACATGCATAGATCAATCCTTACTTAAAAGATATCAAAAGTAAAGACAAAATTGAGTAAAGAGATAAGAGAGAGGAAAGGAACAAATACACCTCATTAGGTAAGTGAACCAATGTATAAACCTAGTGATAACCTAAGTGTGTGTGTGTGTGTAGATAGTAATAAATTGGTGAATAACTTTGATTAAACTGATGGCTTGCTCAACCCCCCTGTGTGGTTAGGTCAATAACTCAATCTGGTTTTGACTCCATTTCTCACCCCTGCTTGGTGGATCATAACCTGTGAATAGCTTGGATTGGACTAATGGTGTGTCCAACCCTCTCATGCAGGTGGATCAAGAACTTAAGTAGACTATGACTCCATCATTACCTACCCATTTGTAGTAGATGCATCTGAAAATGAAACTGCATGATGTAACTAGAGATGTGTAACTATAATTAGAACTATGCATGTTGGCTCTGCAACCACTCAAGAATATTAGGTAGCTCTGGGCCACTTGAGAATGCCAACCACTATAGATGGAGGATGGCATGAATTTGGTGTGTAACCTAAAACATGGTGTTTGATGTATACAACATAGAGAATGACATGAAGTTTGTCATTCCATCTGATCAATTGATGTATAAGTGAGCATATAGAAAGAATGTGTTGTGCACATGCCCCCAAATCTGATATCTAAGTATATGGATTCTACACTAAGTTGTAATAATATGTATCTAAGCATCTGAACTAAAAAGAGAATGATCATGTTGTGCATGATGCTCCCATTCTAAGCAAACTAGTATGAATCTAAGCTAAACTGAGCCAAAACTAATAATCTATAATTGAAGTTGTGTAAACTTGGATTATATCTACTATAATTTTATAGCTAATCTAGTAATTTCTGAAATTGAGACTACTAAATAGTAGTTCCATATCTTGGATAGTAGCACTATGTGATGCTAGTGTCCCAATTTGGGTGCTAATGTCCAATTATTCTAATTTCTATGCAACTATAACTAATCTTTATGTCACTATTTCCCATGGTATTTTTTTGAATCTATTTTTTGCATTCTATGCTTGTGTGTTGGAAATTGTACTCTAAGTGCATTTGGATATCCTGATCTTTGTGACAAACCCCTGTGAATTCCCCCTCTTTTGAGAGGAGTTGTTATACCTGTGTAAGAACTATCCTTAAAATAAAAATCTCTATAGAATATATGTTAGATGGAGTATATATGATAATGCATTATAAACCAATATAATGTGCATACATAACATCATAATGTAAGATAATATGAGCATAAGTTTGTAGTGTGTGATGTATGTTAGGTCTAGCATTCACAAGGTTATCAAGATAGATATAATAATGTATATGAACAATAAATCTGAGTAATAATTGAGTAGTTATCTAGGGGGATGGGGCATGATGTCTATCATAGTACCCCTGTAGGAAGGGGAGATGCATGAGGTCCCTCATGGCACCTAAAAATGGAGTGTATAATAAGTAAAAGATAAGTGTTATGGCCATGATTCATACAAGAAAGCATACATACAATACACATGAGGCACATAAAGTATGCCAAGGGGCCACAATACAAGGGATATGGGCACATGTCACTAAATCTGAGAAAGCAAGACATGCAAGGACATGCTTAAATGTCTACATATGTAAATAACAAGCAAGTTGGCTTAGAGCCACATGGAAGGACATGTTCAAATGTCTACATACACAATCATGAAGGTACACACAAGGACATGGGCACATGTCCAAAGCATACATACAATGAAAGGAGGTGGTGTAGATCTATAGAGCAATGACATATTCAAATTCCCTTGAATAGAAGAAGAACAAAGACAAAATCAAGTCTAAACTAGGAAAGCTAGAAATGAAAGTACACATGAATATGTGGTACAAATATGTATAAGAGATAAAAATGTACATAATGTTGAAACTAAAGTAGTAGTATTCAATAAATTTTTTGAGTAGGTTTAGGATGACCAATTATCAAGATATAACAATGCTAAATTTGTGATGTAGAATTTAGAAAGTTATAACTTGGCAATCAAAACTGTGTATAAGATGCCCCCAAATGGGTGAATGTATCAAATGAGGAACCCATGTATCTATGTATATGCCCCCAGTGGGTAGATAATAATAAATATAGATCTATCCACCCCTATTAAGATTCAAATGTAGATTAATTTTTTTAGAAAAAACATGTTGAGAGTAAAATCTTGGTTTTTGGTGGAAGGGAGGCGATGCAGATGGATTTGAAAGTAGCTAGTAGGAGCAAGTACAAAAAAGTGCAAGGTTTAAGGCGTTGGGCTTCAAAGAAATGGGGTTTGGGGGATCAGTCAGTGAAAGGGGAGTAGAGGCAGGAAGGAAGCATCCAAGTGGTGGAATTGGGGATTGAAAATGGAATGGAGGCATAGTCCAGGTTATTACAAAAAAGGGCTATCTACACCAAATTTGTTGGTAGATGGCTCTTGAAAGAGGATATCAGTAGCTCGTGCAAAAAATAGTGAGGAGGGGGTTTGAGAGTCTATTTTTTGCCTAAGGGATTTTTCTTGATCCTTTTCAAGAGTGTTGCTCAGAAGGAGGAAACCCTATTAAGGATAGAATGGTATGTGATGGAAATAGGGTTCTCCTTGAAAACATGGACCTCCAACTTTGATCTAAGATAGGTGTTATTGGAAGAGATGCATATCTAGATTTGACTATACTCCCTTCATGTGGAATATTAGAACCCTAAAATTCTCTCCAAAATCTATTGTTATTTAGGTAAGGTGATATGAATAGACCCACAAACCTTGGAGGGTACTCTAGCTTCTTTCACGAGAGTTTGCATTCTGGCAGACATTTCCAAATTTTTACCAAAAGAGATTTTGATTAAAACAAACTGATGGTAGCTAGTCCTAGTCTATGGAGTACGAAAATTTCTTGCCCAGATGTTTTAAATGTAAAAAAATGGGTCACATTCAAAGAGAATGCAATGATTTTGATCAGTTTGATTCAATAAGCTAAGTGTCTAAAGAGCCAACAATGGAGGAGAATTTGAATTTTAACTTGGTTACTACATCTAGAAGAAATGAAGAATCCAATATGTCACCTTAGGCTATTTTTGAAAACACTAAGAAATTAGCAGTAGACTCTAATAACATTTTATCTATCCTTTAGGAAGGTTTTCAGGTGGGACATGGGAATTATTTGGATAGCCTTAACAGATGGGTGGATGAGGAGGGAATCCTTTCCCAATTGCCATAAGAAGATATGAAAGAGAGTTCAGAAGCTGGTGAATCTGATTTGGTTCCTAATCTAGAACTCCCTGCTAACCATAATTATCTAGCCTCATCTTTGAATCCATTAAGAGTAACCAATTGTGGTCCTCTTGGTAAAAAAGGGAGAAAATATAAATAGGATCAGGGCAGACAAGAGGTGGTAGAGGGTAAACAAAATCAATTAAATGTTTTATTTTCAATAATAAGTAGGGAGGGGAACGACCTCCCGAAGCTGCCATGAAAATCATTTCCTAGAATGTTAGGGGAATTAATTCCCCTAATAAGAAGCATTTAATGAGACATTACATTTTAGAGCAAGAAGCAATTTTTTTTTTGTTATAGGAAACTAAAATGGTAGGTGCTGAGATCATTGATTGTTGGTCCAAAAATGGTTCAAGTGGAATGGTTTATTTGAGGACTTTGTAAGAGCTTCTGGGGGTTAGGTGTCTTATGGAGGTCTAGTAAGGTGGATGTGACTCTCATCAGTAAGTTAGATAACAAAATGTGGTGCAAGGTTAAGGTTCTTAATTCTAATATGAGATTTCTCTTATGAAATGTGTATGGGCCTAATAATTTTTGGGGAAAAGGGCTCTTTGGGATGTTTTGGCAGTGAACCTTTCCTCTTTTTTAGATGAGTTAGTGATTATAGCAGGTGATTTTAACACAATTCTATCTGAGATAAGAAGGGTGGAATTTTTATAAATCCTTAGTCATTCAGAGACTTTAGTTCTTTTGTTCAAAATGTTGTTTTAATTGATGAAGAGCCAAAGATATGATGGTTTACTTGGATAAATATAAGAATGGGGTTCAATAGTATTTTAAAAATGATTGATAGATCCCTACTCAATGAGGATTAGCTCTAGAAGAATTTTCTTTTGGAAAGTTTACTGATGCTTCTTTCAGGGTCAGATCGTTATCCCATTTCTTTGGATTTTAAGGTTGATCTTGCTCCCAAGAATTCTCCCTTGAAATTTGAGTTGATGTGGATGAGATATAGTGGACTACCTGATTTGATCAAAGGTTGGTGGAGCTCTTTTGTTATTTTTGGTTTGAAGATGTTTATTCTATCAAAAAGCTGAGCCTTTTTAAAGGTAAATTGTTAGTTTGGAATCAATCAAATTTTAAAAATATTTTCTTGGTAAAAAAAGGGTGGAAGAGGAGTTAAAATCCCTAAATGAAATCATTTTTATTTTGGGAATGGGCCATAGTGAATTTTAGAGGGAGAAAGTGTTGTTGGAGGAATGGGGGATCTTTTGCTCAAGGAGTAAATTTATAAGAAATATAAATCTAGGGAGAATTGGTTATAATAAGGAGATAGAAATATGAAGTTCTTTCACACTTCTATTAAGGTGAGAAGGAATGCACATTTCATCTCTAGAATAGTGAATGAGGATGGGATAGAATTGGTGGATCGGTAGGAGATCAGAGGAGAAGTGGTTTCGTTCTTCTTGAATTTATTGGGAGGAGATTCCCATTCTTCATTGAATTGTCAAAAGGAGCTCCTCCCACTCTTCCCAATAGTGGTGAACCAAGAAATGAACCAAAGGTTGATCACTCCTTTTTCATTGGATGAAATTAGGATAGTTGTTTTTTCAATGGAAAGGGATAAATCATTGGGTCCAGATGGGTTTTAAGCAGCTTTTTATCAAGATTTTTGGGATTTAATTGGTAGAGATGTATGGGCTGCAGTTGAAGAATTAAGGAAATCTAAAAGAGTACATAAGGAATTAAACATTACTTTCATCAGTCTCTTTCTAAAAAAGGATTAGGTTAATTCTTTTAATGACTTTAGGCCAGTCTCTTTGTGTAATACTTCATATAAAATCATCTCTAAAGCTATTGATTTGAGATTGAGACCTCTGATGGGTACTTTGATATTGAAGGAGCAAATTGGTTTCATGCCTGGTAGGTCTATTACTGAAGGTATTATGATATCACATGTGTAGACACCTAAATTTGGACACCAATAACCTCCAATTAGGGTTTTGACCAATTTCCATTGAAGTACACAATTTGGCCTAAAAACACTAAAACATGCTAAATGATGTGAAACTGACATATTCAAATTAGTTTATCATCATTGCAGTTGTAGGCATACAAGCCATTTTCATTCTTTGAGAATATGTTACTGTGCTTATAGCTTGTAATGCCTTCTCAAATAGGGGTAAACTATAGACACCTAAATCTGGCCACCAATAACCTCCAATCAGGCCTTTGACCAACTTCCACTGAAGTGCACAATTTGGACTATAAACACTAAAACATGCTAAATGATGTGAAACTGACATATTCAAGTGCCGATTTTGGCTAGAGTATCATTAAATGGGGAAATGTAATTTATGGGCTAGCTAACTTTGATCAGATGATTCTGAGTCAAAATATCAATTTTGCATTTTGGTACTCTAGATTGCTCTTTCCTATCAAATCTCTTACAGAAAACATGTGCCTTTATTATTTTCCATTGGTAACATCCTAAATGGGATAATGGATCCAACACATCTGACATTGACTTTCAATTCCAATCCAGTCAAATTTTGGACCAATAACAAGGCATTCTGATCAATTTGAGTAATTTGTGCGCAAAGTGCTTAGTCATGCTTAAGAGCTAGTTAATCCAAATTAGAGTCTAATTAATAATTACAGGGAAACTTGTTGAATACATGTTTTTAGAAATGACTATTGAATATCTGCATCATCAGATGACCTCATTTCTTGGGAAGACATCCCTAGGCCATAAATGACATAAATATCAGGATCCAAGCCTCCCATGCCTCATCAAAGCCCTCCATGCCTCTTAATTACTCCTACATCCAAAATATTTATGAGACTATTTATCAATTTTAATTGCATAATTGGATTAATCCTTAGCCACACATCTCAATCTTGAGATGGACAATTTAGGTTGACTCTACCCATTTGCAAAAATCTATAAATAAGAGGCCTTGCCACATGAATTTGAAGCTTGGATAATGCAAATTTACCATGCCAAATTAAATTTAGAGCCTCATGAAAATTAGTTTTATAATGACAAATTGTTGAGCCAAGCCAAGCCAAGCTAAACCACGAGGTGCCAAGGAGAAGAGGAGATAGCCAAGCCTCCTTTGATGAAGACTTTATGAGTACAAATTGAGCAAGCCAATTTAAGAACACTCTTGGACCGTCAAGGAAGGTAAGGAATGTGTGTTTATACATTTTAGTTGTGCTTTGTTTATTTTTTTTTCTTCACTAAGCTCCCCCTTTGAGATAGGCTTAAGGTGTTAGCATTTAGTGTGTTTTATTTGATTTTGATTTCATTCACTAACATAATTCTAATCTCCCATTATTGAAATCTTATGTTCATAATGGCACACCAAGTGGGACCTGAATAGATTAAAAAAATTGATCATAATACTCCTTCAAGAATCTCACTAACTTTTGTTATGTAGAATCTTGGAGTGGGAGGCTTAAAAGAGTGAAAAAATAAATAAAAACATGTTTTTCTGTAAGTGGCAGTTTTGACTAGATACAATCACAGAATTATCGTGCAACTCATAGGTTTGTCTAACCAAGTCATGATATTGTAACTAAACCATTATCAATTAAGTGACAATATTTCTACCTGTAAAGTTATGGTATTGATTTGCAACTCACGTTATTATCATTGTAAGTCACAGTATTATGTTCGAACTATTTTATTTGTCTCTATTTACATGTTCAATAACAATAATGATAATATTGCTACTCACAAGTAGTGATATTGAAATCCCAATGCTCTCAAGTGGTGGTATTGCAATTCTACTACTCTCAAAAATGACAGAATGGTGGTATTGTCATTATGAGTCATGGTATTATAGTGTGCAGAATAGGCAATTTTCCAAAGCTTCGTTTGGGGTCATCAAGACTCTGTTTTCAATGATTTTTTTTAAAACCATTTGTTTTTTTTTGAATTTTCATAATATGTCATTAGTTTATCTTGAAGTTGTATAATTTTTTCACAAAACCTCATTTTATACCAAGTAGCAGGATTGTGACCCTGAGTATCAGGATTGTTGTTTGCAATACTGCAACTCTTAAAGTTACAGGATTATTATACAACTCACGGGATCATCAACAGAGTCACATTATTATGGTGGTTGGTTACAATACCGTAACTCTTAAATTTATGGGATTATCTTGTAACTTGAGATATTGCTCTATGGAGTAGTGGGATTTCCCTATGCAAAAAAATTGAGACTTCATTTTTCAAAGTTCATTATTTCAAACTAAATTTAGCTTCAATGCTGAAGGGAATACTAACTTTTTCATTGTAGGACCAGCTTGAAAAATTGCTAAAGCATGTTTAGATCATATTTTGCATGCTTTCAAATTAACTAGGAACATTATTTTGGTGCTTAATATAACATTTAGGTGCTTAAGTAAGTATTTTTGAGCATTAGTTTTCAAAGTTCACAATTTTAAGACCAAGGTGTCAAAAGAACACCACCACACCTTTACATTTGGGGATTAAAAATAAAATAATCTTTCAAAGCTTTTGTGTTCAGTACTTATTTCAATTAGCACTTTGTTTTTACAAAACATAAGGATGTTGCGTGTATGCTCTTCCATTTGTCTCCTTTAGAGAACGCTTGGAATCAAAAGCACTTTCCTTATTTGCAAATTTCCTAGTCCAAGGCATAGAAAGAATTTCATCTTAAACACTCCCCAAAAACTCACAAAAGTATTGGGTGACCTTGACAATGACCCTAAAGTCTTGTTATTTTATGCTTTCTTTATTTCATGCAAACTTGGATTGCGAGGGGGATGTCATTACCTCCCACGAGTTCTTTAGGAAAGCTTTGACCTAGGGTTTCATATCTTGATATTGAATTCACTTACTCTTTTTGAGTTATACATAAGACGTAGTGGCACTTTGGACATCACACTATATTGAGCGAATAACTGGATGTAGTGGTTACAAAAAAGACTAGACCTTTTTGCAACAAGCCAAGTGATACAAACCCAAAATCCATGCTTTTCTTTTACATTGTTTGATGTGAAAGTTATTATGTAATTGATTCCCCTAGAACATTTAGAAACTTGTAGATCTTAGATAAATCCCCACTTATCATGGAAGTATTATTGGTGCAAGTTGCGCCTCAAGGTCCATGTCATAATACTATCATTTTAAAGAAGGGGGGGGTGTAAAAACCCTACTATATAATGCACATTTACTTTTGGATGAACACTTAAAATCCTCTCAAATGATGTATATTGATGGATTCCAACAATACCAAGCAACCTTGTCAATTTAGGATCTAAGAGTGATTAATTAGTTGGTTTTGTCCTAGATTAAAGTCTTGTTTGGAGTTAAAACTTGGTGTAAACAAATGATGTAAACCAAACATATGGTCCCCAGTTTTGTTTGAACAAGGAGGAGTTATGCTGCCCATGTGAATCATTAATTTTCCTTGTTCAAAGTTCATCAAAACTTGGAGTCATATCATCCACTTTGGCATAGTTATGCTTCCCAATTGAGTCTAGACCTTTGCCAAACTTTGTTTAAGTCCTTCATTTATAATTTAAATTTGACATTTTACCTTCATAAGTTGATAGGGTTGATGTTTTAAGTGGATTCACCATTTGCACTAAACTTGAGGGAACTTAGGTTTAATTTCTAATTTGGGTTGAAGGTTGTTTAAGACTCATGATCGTTATCACTACTTGATAGACTTAAGTCATTTTGTGTTAAACACTTGCACTTTGAGTCTATGCACTTGGCCCATTTTGAGTCAAGAAGGGTAGTGTTATGCTATCAAATTTATGAGAAATTATCTTTGCCTTAGAGAGTTTTTAAAACAAGCATTTTGTCACATATTTTGGGTAGTCTATCACTGTTACGCTGCCCAAAACATTTCAAATATTATTTCATAGGACCTCTTTCATAGAGTTCATATTTGTTCGTACATTTTTAAATCAATCTGAGTATACCTTTATGAACCTTTGTCTAGTATAGTTACGTCATTCACTTTTTGTCTTGCTTATGTATCAAAAGAGCCAAGTTTTGTACCATTATTTGTGAGAAAATAAACTATCTCTAAAGTGCCTTTTGTTTCATACCTTATACCTATTTGATCAAGTCCATGTTCAAGAATCAAATGCCTAGTGTTTGTTATAAGTGTTTAAAATCCATTAGATTAAAATTTTCATCTATTTCAAAGTCTATCTTTTGATGTCATTTGGCTAAAAGTCCTAGTGCATGCCTTTTTTGAGCTTAGCTTTTGATGCCACATTTTGGCCAAAAGACTTAGCAACTTTTAATTTCATAGATTAGATTGATTTGAAACACTTCAACCTTAGCATTTATAATTTTGATTTTTGGTTCATTTACTTAATCTTTTTGTGTAAGACGTGTAGCGTTAGACACTTAATGTTATCTAGAGTTATCATAAATCTTTGCATAAACCTTTTGATATTTTTGATGAATCTAGACCAAGTTTGAAGATCAGCCTTTATACATTATCTTATTAGATTTTTGTAGAAATCTTTGACCTTTTATTGTAAAAACATTTACTATGGATCCCAACATGTATTCTTACACTCATAGTAGACTCATATACAATTTGGGGATTAGTAATGTGGTTGCGTAGGAAGAAATGGTGTAATACCCCTACGTAGATAATATTGCTTATGAGATGGATTCTTATCCATCTTATAATACTCAATTAGGGGCATAAAGCCAAGATATATTGGCTAATTATTTGGTTAATACACAACCTTATTCAGAACAAGACCAAGAACAAACTACACAATACCTAGCTACAATACCCATAGCTGACAAACCAGTTCTACAAAAATTGTGCTCTACTAATACGCCTTCCACATATGATCCATTGTTATTTGAGCATCATTTATTAGAGAATAAAGATGGGATTTTAGTTATATTTGTAGAAGTAGGGGCCAAGTTTCTAGCAAACTTCCCTCATGAGAATTTACCAAGCCTAGTAAGATTGCCCCACAACATAATTTACGATCAACAAGATTCTTCTAGAAATCCGTTGGCTCTAGTCAAAACAACATATCAGGACCCTAATATGCCTAACAGAGATAAAAACCTCATGGAAGACCACTTTAACCAAATGCAAATGGCATACCAAACCTACCTGAATCTAGCATGCAATTTTAATCATATGTTCATGATGAGCAAATCTCTTATCGACTTAGTTATTTAAATAGGAGTTTTGATAGAGTTAACTGGTCAAGAAAATCTAAGTTTAGACCCATTCATACAAAACACTTCGGTAGACAACTTACTGCATATGCCCATCATTGAAGAAGTGTCTTCTACTTTTACATAGAATAATGAGCAAAATATAGTGGACAATATGCAAGCAATGTCCAATCCAAATCAAAGTGGTACTAACGCACAAACAACTAGTCAACAACATGTGCTTGTAGTTAATACCATGAGTGGAACATCATACCAAGGAGTAAGATTTTCTACATCCCAACCTGAACCAGTTGCTTCACCAACTGTGCAACCAATAGGATTAGGTAGTCAAAAAATAACCAATGTCATGCCTCAAAAATAGAATGTGACAAATCTTACTCCACCTCAATAAGTGATGAGTAGTATTCCACAGAAGTAGGCAAAATATAGTGTAACAACATAATAGAGGCCAAATTTATTACCACCTCAATAAGGGGTAACTAATGTTCTACCTCGTCAGGTAATGACAAACATACCTCTTAAGTCGTAGGCTAGTGTACCAATCTAAAACCAAATGATGGCTAGCCAACAAAGTGTCAATATTGGTCAGTGATAAATGCCAAATCTTTAACATGCTTTCACTTCCCAATAAGGATTCATGCAACAAGGTGGCTCTCATGTTTCTCAAGTACTTACTAGACAACAATCAGTTTAAAATGTGCCACAAGTTCAGAGATAGGGTCTTGGTTCACAAGTTTCACTCAACAACAAGGTTTGATTAGTTGGAAACATGTCCATTTTCAACCACAACATGCATAATATAGTTATATCCCTCCATCCCAACCATAAAATCCTCCAAGTCAAACTTTTATAGCCAACCCAAACTAGAATATTGCACAACCAAATGCACAATTTCAATTACATCCTAATTTGTGTATGCATATTCCTAGTCTATTTCCCAACCAAACCAATATACCCCAATAGATATGTCCATCATACCATGGTCAAAGTATCCCACTTGTGACCTCCCAACCATCTACCCAAACCAATGTTCTCCTTCAAACCAATGTTCCAACTAGTTTCCTATCCCAAGAATTACAACAAATGAAGGATTTGATTACTGCTATTTAAGTTGGCAAATAGAATAAAATGTTTAAGTTGGATGACATGTGTTCTTATCCATTCAACATGGAGTACTTGTAGATACCATTTCTTCTAGGATACGAACCACTAAAATTTGACAAATACAGAGGGAAAGGTGACCCTAAGGCCCATTTAACTGAGTTCTTTATTGCATGTCAACCAATGGCATATAGCGATATATACCTTTTATTATTGTTTCCAAGGAGCTTGGCTAGACAAGCCTTGAAGTGGTTCTTAAGGTTGCCCAAGAATTTAGTAATAGATTTTGATGATCTTTTTGATAAGTTTGTACAAAACTTTTCTTATAATCTCAAATATGAGATTTCATTGGTTGACTTAACATAAGCAAAAAAAAATCTGGTGAGAATTTTGCAAGTTATCTACAGCAAGGGAGAGACCTTGCAAGCTCATTCACCCATAGTTTACCAAATAAACAATTAGCTACTATGTTTATTAAAAATTTACATAGTGAGATAGCTTATCATCTGGAACTAAAATGTGCACATACTTTCAAGGAGATCATCGACAAAATCTTGTTGATTGAGCAAGCTCTTATTAATAAAGGGATCATCAAGCTTACTTCAATTAATCAAAATTAAGGTACCAATCAGGAAAGTGGCCAAAACTAACATCCAATCAAAGTGCAAGCATCATAACCAACACATGTCAATAACCAATATAGACTAAAGTAATTCAACTATAATAAGAATGTTGTGGCTAATGGAGTAACAGAGTCACGTCATGCCTAAATAGTGTAAACATTATTTGCACCACTTTTTTAGCTTACTCCTACCAAAAAACCTCTCTAACCAATGTTGCAAGCACAATAACTAAGACTTGCATAACAAATAAAATAAAATTTACCATTGCAAACCCATCTTCCAAGGAGAATTGTGCCTATACATCATATCTTTAGTGACTTAGGAGAGCCTATTGAGTATGTATTTCATAAACTTATCACTGTTAATTTGATTAGTTGGCCTATACAAAATCATTATCCATAAAGCATTCCTTATCCTGATTGCTACCATGAAAATGAATTCTATGAATATCATCGGGTTAATGGGTATAATCTATGAAGATGTGGGAAAATCAAGCATTTGATTGAGAATATGTTGGAGAATGGAGAGATAACATTGAATAATAGTGCTTCTACCTCCAATCAAACCCTTGGGATTTATCAAAACCCCTTTCCCCAACATAACACATAGTAGCAATATAAAAATCAACAACAATAACAACAACACTGGTTGGTGCAACAACAAAATCAATAGTATAAAAATTAAAGGCCAAACCATTAGAATTATCATAATCAAGAAAAAAACCCATAATGTCAGAATAGTAGACAAAACTAAGGTCAGAACAGTAATAACCAACAAACCTACCATGTAGTTGCACATGACTACAACAGGGTTGTAGGTCATATTGTAGGGGGTAGCGCTAATACCATCTCCATTAATCCTAGACTGAGTATTAATAAATCTAGACCATTGCTAAATAATACCACTCAACCAAATTACATGGATAATCCTTCTTTGACTTGGGACCACACACATGCGAACCAACAAATCAGGACTTCCACTTTTTGACCTTATACTAATAACTCACCCTTGTCACGTGACCATATAGAAGTGCACCAACAACTAAGACTTGTCCTATTTGGTCCCACACTATTCCCAACATTTATTAGCAATTATGGTCTAGCATCTAATCCCAATTATGGAATCATAACTCAGAGGTCAAATATTACTATCCTAGGCCCACAACCATCTACCACTTTACCTGTTATCCAACCAACCATTCAACCTTAGAATAAACCATTCACCATTGACCAAGATAAGAAGTTTGATATTATGAAACAATTACAGAAGACACTAGCACAAATTTCTATTTTAGATTTGCTATGAATGTCAACAATTTACAAGAACATTTTGAATGAGTTTTTAATCCTGTTGTTCCCAAAATCAGCAATGCTCATTTTTGGAACAACCCCTATGAAACTTGTCCATTTCGTGTTTTTCTCTCTAAGTTCATCTTTTGAGGCAAGTTTTTCTTGTTATCATGTTTGTTCTACTAGCAACATTCAAAGTTTGTGAAATTCCCTTATTATGTTTTCCCAAAAATGTGAAAATTTTTACAATCTCGATGCGGCTAGAGGACCAAGTTTTCATTTCCTAGAGTTAGTGTTCTCTAGTGTTTCCATGTAGGGGCGGCATTTTTTTCCACCACTGCATTTGTTTTTTTTTCTTCCATGCAAAGGTGGCATTGTTTGCCGCCCTTGTGTCCGTCATGCAAGAGCGGTGAAATTTGCAACCCTTGCATCTTTTTGATCTCTCCCATGCAAGAGCAACAATTTTTGCCGCACCTGCATATATTTTTGACCTCCCATGCAGAGGTGGCAAATTTTGCCACCCCTGCACTGTCTCAATTTTTGCACACAACATTTATGGCCATGCATGTTGAGTGGTTGGAGGTAATTTTTTCCCCCATTTAATCTATTTTTACCCCATTTCACTTCATTCTTCCACTCCTCCTCATGCTTTCTGCTCTTGGACGATCAAGCAAGCAAGAGGAAGCGCGTTTTTGCTAGATTTGAGCCTCATTTCACATTGTTCTTCAGGTAGGGTTTTATTTTTGTTTTTATTTGTTCTCTCTTCTCTTTTTAGGTTGTTTTTTTTTTAAAAAAGTTTTCATTGTTTCTTCTCTTTCCTCCCCTATCTCTTTTTCTTGATCCAAACGAGGCAATTCCTCCCCTACCTCTTTCCACCCTTCCTGTTCAACCTTTTTCCTCCCGTGTTAGGGTGGCAAATTTTCCCACCCTCAAATCTCCCAAATTTATCCTTACATGTGTAAGGGTGGTGAATTTCACCACCCTAACATAGTCCCTAACCATTCGGACTCATGCACTAGTGACATTTTTTGCCGCCGATGCAAACCGACCTAGACTAGGTGTAAGGGTGGCAAAAATCACCGCCATTACACTCGACTTCCCTACCAGGTGCAAGGGCAGAATTTTTTGCTACCCTTACACATTCAACCCCTTCAACATGCATCGATGATGATTTTTGCTGTCGATACATGCATCTTTTTACCCTAACATGCACAGGTGGCAATTTTTGCCACCTATGCACATATAACCCCTTCCACATGCAAGGGCAGAAATTTTTGCCACCCCTACATACCTTCCCCCCATTTTTTTAACTCTAAATTTTTTTCATTTTTTTCCTACTTTTTGAGCCTGCTCCCCTTTCCTTTCACTTTTTTACCTACTCTCACCTCAACTCTTTTAAGCACGTTTCGCTAGTCATGATCACTCAAGTGCAATTTTCTTAAATTTCCAATTCTTCCTTAATTGCACGATCATGACTCTTATTGCAGTGTCTCCTCAAGATCTTTCTTCATCAATGTAATTTTGACAAAGGCTCATCCTAATGACTGAAGCTTCTCCAAAGAAGTCGAAGGTGATGAAGTATCAATATCAAGGTGTTTTTCCAATCACCTCAGTCACTTCTAATGTCGATGACATTAGGGACACAGAGATTGGTCACGTAGATATGAGTGAGTTCATGGAGAGAACCAAGGTGAAAAATCCAAGCTCTAAAATGAAAAGGATAATTGAAAGCAACATCCATCTAGTCTCCTTTTTTCTTGTGGTGGCACATCACACAGAGTTCATCCTCCAGTGTGCCCAATTCTACAATAAAGAGACCAGAGCTGTGTCAGATACTAGTGGCAACATAATAATTCAACTCAACCCCAAATTTATCGATAAAGTTTTCATGTTCCCTCTTGCTATTGATGTATTGAAGATTGACTTCATCAAGGCACAAAAAGAATATGACAAAGATCCTGATGTTAAGGTGTGGAGCTAAAAGCTTCAACTATTTGCAGACACAAGAGAAGGATGCTGAAGAACTAGAGGAACCGGTGTCGGTAGTATAACCGATGTCAGTCACAGACAGTGGAGAAGGAGACCGGCGATGGCAGACAGTCGACCGACGTCGGCAGCACCAGACTAGCAGGGACCGGTATCGGTCGCCTGTGTATTTTCAAAACTACTGTTGACGAACAGTCAGTTAAGTGAAGCGAGTGTTTGCATGTCAAGCGACTAATTATAGTCACGAGATGTGTGTCTAATTATTTTAACTAGAGTTCTATTTTTGTAGGCATGGGATCTTATTTATAGACCCATAAGGCATGTATTGTAATTATGTAAGAGAAGGCAAGTAAAAGCATTGAAGCAAGCAAGGTCAAGGAGATCTACAGGTGTAAGGTCAAGGAGATCAACTGAAGCATTCAAGGAGGGATAGCAACTCAGGCTTTAGAGTTGTGTTGAGCAAGAGAGAGAGGGAAGAAGGTCTTGAGGTGTGGCAAGCCTTTGAGGTGGAGGAAGAAGTGGCATCTTCCTTATTGTATTTTCTTCTAGTAATATTGAATACAAGAGTGTGTATTGTCTCTCAAATTCTTTGCTGTCTCAAGTTTATAGCTACTTTATCATTCTGGTATAATTCCATGTTTAATTGCATATAAGAAAGTAATCAATTGTGCTCTAATTGGTAGAGCTAGAGATCCCCTGACAAGTGGTATCAGAGCTACGATTTGTAAGAAGTAGGGTATTGTTTTTGATTACAGGTCATTCACAGGGTTTTTTGATTGAGTGGGAGTTCAGCAATGGCAGAAGAAAGTAGGCTACGAATGGAGAAGTTTAACGGCAAGAATTATCAACATTGGAGGATGCAGATTGAGGACTATCTGTATCAGAAGGATTTGTACTTACCGTTGGGTGGGGTTGCATGCAAGCCCATAGATATGAAGGATGAAGAATGGAACATTCTTGATTAGAAGGATCTCGGTTCCATAAGGTTGAGCCTTGCATCATCTATGATTTCCAGCTTATCACAGTGTAAGACAACGGAAGAGTTGATAAAATCCTTGGCAAATTTATACGAACAGCCCTCGGCTTCTAATAAGGTATATCTTATGAAGCAGCTATTTACTTTGCAAATGCAGGAAGGTGGATTGGTACATACTCATCTCAGTGATTTCCATGGTTTGGTAAACCAATTAGCTTCAGTCAATATTGTTTTTGATGATGAGGTAAAGGCTCTCTTGATTTTATGTTCTTTGCCTGAAAGTTGGGACGGTTTGGTTATGGCAGTAAGTAATTCTGCATCTGCTTCTAAAATCTTAAAAGTTGATGATGTTGTGAGTGTGATCTTGAATGAGGAAATACGTAGGAGAAGCACAGGTGCATCATCAGGGAATGCTCTAAGTGCAAAAAGTAGGGGAAGGCAAAAGGAGAAGGTTGAGTAAGAGAAATCAAGGTCGGGAAGGAGATCTGAGTCCAAAGGTATTACCTACTGGTTTTGTGGAAAGAAAGGACATACGAAGGAGTGTTGGTTGAGAGATAAAGAGAATCAGCATGCAGGTATTGAAGAAGCAAAGGATGCAAATATTGTGATGTAGGACGCTCTCATACTTTCTTCGGATAGTCAGGTAGGATCATGGATTTTAGATTTTGGTTCATCTTTTCATGCATCCCCAAACAGAGATTTGTTCTATGAGTATGAACAGGGAGATTTTGGAGTGCTCTATTCAGGGGATGGTATGCCTTGTCAGATAGTTGGCAAAGGGAAAGTGCAGCTGAGATTGCAGATTGACAACACATGGGTGTTGAAAGAGGTCATGCATGTTCTAATTCTGAAGTAGAGTCTGATTTCTGTAGGAAGGTTGGGAGATGAGGGATGCACAATAACCCTCACAGCAAATTCTTGGAAGGTTACCAAGGGAGCACTTGTTCTAGCAAGAGGTAAGAAAGTAGGTACTCTTTATCTACCTACTTGTATTACTGATTCTACTTCTGGTGTAGATTCGAAGATGTGGCCTAATAGGCTTGGTCACATGAATAAGAAGGGAATGGAAGTTCTTGATTCAAAAGGTATGTGTTCAAATTTGGAAAGCACAGATACAGTTCATTACAGAAAGAGGAAATTTGATGCTTTTGATAGGAACAAAGAAGCCTTGGTGTTTATGGAGGAGATGAAGGACAGAGATCAGTCACAGGGGTTGAATAAATCTAAGCAGGGCAACATGGATAGAGGTTTGATCCAAGAAGAGCTCACGGATGAAAATTTCATCACTTACAGGAACACACAGACACCAATGTCGGTCGCTTGGCACTGACGTCAGTCATCCAGATACCGACATCGGTCATGTGCAGACCAGCAGGGTCGGTAGGTCAGACAGGAGAAGTCTAACGTTGGTCACAAGGACCGACGTCGGTAGGAGGGACACTGGCATCGGCCAGGGAAATGACGTCGACAGTCAGGGTCAGTGCAGGGAACCGACATCGGTCAGGAGCAGACTGGGAGATGGCCTAGATTGATCACTAGAACGGATGTTGGGTGAATTAATAAGTCTCAAACACCCATGTGGAGGTTAGGAAAGGTATGTGAACCTCATATTCGTTGTTCACCTTCTTTATATTGCTTATTGATAGTCATGAACTAGGAAGATGGAAGAAGCAATGCAGGTAGAATCCAGAAATAGTGGGAGCTTGGCATGGATGAGGAGTGTGAGTCCTTGAAGAACCAAACAGGTATTTGTTGGTAGTGTTGTCAGCTGGAAGGAAGCACTGGATAGAGGGATGGATTCCCATTTTAGAGAAGAGAGTGGATGGACACATGAGATAGAAGGCTATGGTATATGGTCTTGATTATGCTGTAGAACAATGGAGGTTTGACCATTGTATTTTATCTTTACTAGGTTGGATAATATTAGCTACATTATCCTGTTACTGTATTGTGTTACTTGTTGCAGGGTCTCATATATAGGGAGTTTTTTCTGAGCTAAGGGTAGAGTTGGTTCAAAAGTGTGTCATGGAGAATTTGGGAGCAGCAAAATTCTTGTGGCATAAGATACAGGTATTGCATCACAGGTTTGCATGGTGGTTAGTCTTCAAGAGTGACGTTGAAGAGGGATACAGAGCCTAAGGAATAAAATAGATGGTGTATAGGTACAGGTACAAGTTGTAGCTGTTTATCTCCAAGTGGGAGATTGTTAAGGTGTGGAGCTAAAAGCTTCAACTGTTTACAGACACAAGAGAAGGATGCTAAAGAACTAGAGGAATCAGTGTCAGCAGTATAAACGACGTCGGTCACAGATAGTGGAGAAGGAGACCGGTGACGGCAGACAGTCGGCCGACGTTGGCAGCACCAGACTAGAAGGGACCGGCGTCGGTTCCCTGTGTATTTTCAAAATTGCTGTTGACGAACAGTCAGTTAAGTGAAGCAAGTGTTTGCATGTCAAGCGACTTATTATAGTCACGAGCTACGTGTCTAATTATTGTAACTAGAGTTCTATTTTTGTAAGCATGGGATCTTATTTATAGACCCATAAGGCATGTATTGTAATTATATAAGAGAGGGCAAGTAAAAGCATTGAAGCAAGCAAGGTCAAGGAGATCTATAGGTGTAAGGTCAAGGAGATCAGCTGAAGCATTCAAGGAGGGATAGCAACTCAGGCTTTAGAGTTGTTGTGTTGAGCAAGAGAGAGAGGGAAGAAGGTCTTGAGGTGTGGCAAGCCTTTGAGGTGGAGGAAGAAGTGGCATCTTCCTTATTGTATTTTCTTCTAGTAATATTGAATACAAGAGTGTGTATTGTCTCTCAAATTCTTTGCTGTCTCAAGTTTCTAGCTACTTTATCATTCTGGTATAATTCTGTGTTTAATTGCATATAAGAAAGTAATCAATTGTGCTCTAATTGGTAGAGCTAGAGATCCCCTGACACCTAAGAAGGTGAAGAAGGTGATCAACAATAGATGGCTTAAGGCTCCCAGAGCCAACTTATCTAGATGGCCATAGAACTTTCTAAGGAGTGACTTTATAGAGGAAGTTGGTGAATTAATTACTCTTCTCAGTAGAGTATGAGGTCTATCGTATTATTCTTAATTTCATGAATGGATGTATCCCTTCATCAAGATAATTCTGCAAGGGAAACAAGTCATCTTTTGGGGTGAACAGATCAGTAATGCTCTGCATGAGCAATTGACAAAAGTGTCTACTAATTCAAAGTTATATATGACTTCGTACCTGGTGTACATCATAGCTTCAATGAGAACCTTCCCAGGTTTGACGTCAGAGGGAGATAGAAAAACCACTCCTGTTTATCGATATTACCCTCAGCTAACATTAAAGGGATCAATCCATCACTTTAGGAGGGTAAATGTTGCCTTCTTCATAGTATTTTTATGTCTTTTTTACCCTTAATTAAAATAAAATAGAGTATCAGATGAAGCCTGGACTGTTGTCAATGACTTCGGCTATATGTTCTTACAATTCCATACTTTTTGTTAGCTGTAGGTTGGCTTTTTCCAAGGCTATCCCTATATGCTCCCTAAACTCCCTTCTAATAAATTGGTCCTGATGGATCTGTGTAGACAAATTATTATCATGCACAATAAATAGATGGAACTTAAGAAACCAGGTTTCAGGTTCCCAATCAAAATTAGTAGATACTTGGTTTTGACTACCACCAAGGCAAGGGTAATGGAGACCAAAATGCAACTTGTCACCATGAAAAAATTTAAAAGAAGGCCCAATTTTGACTATAGGGGTGTCAAAGACATGATTAGAAAGAAGACTCAATTTCATGAGCCCATGATCAAAGATGTCTAGATAGATTTGAGGACAGTAGAAGATATCAAGAAAATGGACTACCACAGACTGTCTCTGGAACAAATTGAATATCTAGGGATCCGTGATATCCATTTGAATCTAGTAGATGACAAAAATTTGGTCAATAGCAGGTATCTTGCTGAGCAAGTTGCTAACTCTCCTCTTCCTCTGATCCAATGGTCTCAAAAAGAGTTGACCTCTTTGTGGATGAGATTCGAACCAATATTGGCTAACACCAATGATTGGTTAGCAAACAAAGGGATCACGTTAAAAGAATTCATCATGGGATCAAAGGTTGAATTCCAAGAAGAGACAAGAAAGAGAGTAGAAAATAGAACAAAGAATAAAAGCAATGTTCCTTCCCCTTCTAGGCCCCACAAGCCTAAGATCATCTTTATGTCTAAGAAACTAAAGGTTGCCGAGAAATAACTAGAGTCAATAGATATGGGGGTCAAGAAATAAAGTGACCAAAAATAAGCAGTACAATAGATAGAAATAGATGATAGACCTATAGGTCAATAGGGGACAGAAGCTCTATCTCCACAAGAGGGGGCACAACCAGTTGCAAGAGTTTCTTCTTCTCCACCCCAATCACTTGTTGTAATTCCTTTGCCCATTTCTCCTATTAGTATTCCTTCTTCTAGAGCTACTTCTCCTTCTAGAGTTATTTTTGGTGATCCTCAAGGCATTTTTGGGGATGTTCTTTGATCATCAGGATCCATCCCCAGTCTTTCATCTCCTTCTTTCAACATCAGAGATAGTTCCACCTTCAACTAGTCAGCGGCTAGTGTAGTTTTGCCTGATACCACACCTACTACACCCACTATGCCCATTGTTCTCACCAGTGGTGCAAATGTTACCCTAGTAACACCAATTATAGGGATTGTTGCTACTGTAAGTGCTTCTGCTCTCCCACCTTGGTTGTCAACTTTCACACCTAAAAGAAAAAATCAAGTCATCTCTTTAGATGACTTTGATTTAGGTAAAATAATGCCAGTGAAAGCTAAGACCCCCAAAAAGCTAAGAATACTTTAAAAAATGATTGGAGATAAGGGGCACAAATTTTTGGAGATAGCCAAACCCCCATAGGATGAAACCCTAGAGAATTTTGATATGAGTAGCTACTCTATTTCTCGAGTTGAGTTGGGAAAAATAACTCATGATGGCACCAAGAGTGGTTTACAGTCTGTAATAGATATCATGGTATAAAAATTTGACAGAGAGAGAGAGAGAGATGAAAGATTATTACAGGGCAAAGGTAGAATAGTTAACTACGGTGATCAGGAGATTCACTTTTGCCCCAGAGGTGGCAACTCCAGAGGCCTTATCCATAGATGACCCTGTAATCTAGAAAGTAGAGAAGACCTATCTAAAGGGAAAAGTACTTGAAGATTACTTAGATAAGATGCATGCACAAGGGATTTCCTTGTTTACAGAGGTGGCTGAGAAAATGGGTAAAATGAAGAAAATAAGAATAGAGTTAGAAGACCTTATCTCTATCATTTCTCAAGATATTGACTGCATAAACAAATATCTTAGCAAGTGGATAGAGATGAAAGCTCTAAAGAAACATACCTTAGTATCAATCGATGTCATTGCCAACAGAGATTCTTATATTGAAATCAAAGAATCACTAATATACAAGATCTGGGTACTTAAGGAACTGATCATTGACCTCAAATCTTCCAAGGATGCCAGTGAAGAAAGTAACACCATCCTACTGAATAGATTGGAGGAATTGCCTTACAGACTCACCTCTCGAGACAACCAATTCATTTCCACAAGGGAAATGATTCAGGAATTCAAAGGTATGATCCAAAGGGAATTTGAGTAGAAAGTGTTCTTAATGACTTCTATGGATAATATTTTAGATAATTAGTTAAATCTAGATAATCTAAGAACCACGTTAACTAGTCATGCAAAAGCAATCATAGTAGTGAGAGATGCCACAATCAGAGCCAAGGTAGTCTTCAAAAATATTATTGCACCAAATAGTATCGAGATATAGGCATTTATCGCCATGTATGATGCTCATCTGAAGAAGTCCAACGAAAAAAGTTGAACTATTCTTCCATACTCTCTTCTTCATTCTTCTCATGTACTTTGTAATTAACTTAGGACATTTTCACATGTACTTTTGTAATATATAATTACATGTAAAAATCTAGAAAAGTCCCAAAGTCAATGCTAACTCATCTTTGACTAGGTTTTTAATATTTAAGTCTTTTTCCAATTTTGAAGGGTTTTCCCTATATATATAGAGGGAACCTATTTTGTAAAAACATCTCTGGATAATTGAGAGCAAAAACTCTACCAAAATTGAGATACTTCTTGAGACTTTGATCTCAGTTTGTAAATCAAATTTTCTTGAATGAATGAGAAGCAGGTTAGTTTTAGACTTTGTGTTGAAATAATTTGTGTTATTTAGGAAATCATTCTTGTGTTCTCTTTCCTAATAATCTCTCATCTGTTTGATTAAATAAGCAAAGTGTGTGTAGAAATTATCTGAAGACATTCTGAAGGATATCAGAAAGACTTTGAGCTGCTTTTGTCCTTTGTGATCTTATTATTTGTTATAGTTTTAGGTGAAGACTTTGAGCTTTACTTCACTCTACTGTTACATAAGCTTTGGATCATCGAGAGAAGCAATAAAAGAATTTGTGCTTTCATGGGTTTCTCATCAATCTAGTTACTACTCGAGGAGATTTTTTGCTATTTGCTGAATACCATTTCTGAAAGAAGAGGAATGCTTTCAGTCATCAAACAGATTTTTTCTTTTTCTCTGTGAACATCATCTCTAAAAAAAGAGAGATGGATGGTGTTATCCTACCCTGAGTATTATTTTTTGCTTATTTATATATATAGCATATAAGTGATTTATAAGGAACCTCCCCTTGATGAGAAGAGAGATTTATCTCATTAAGATGTGGTAAACCCACACTTTTTACTATATAAATCTCCTCGTACTATGGTTGATATACCCATTTTGCCATCAGTTATCTGACGACAAAATATTCACCCAACATCTTTTGGTGACTCTACTGGGGATTACAAACGTGCATTTTGAAGCCTCAAGCTTCAACTTGAAGCATCTCCAGTTTCTTTTTCATTTTACACTCTGGCAGATCCACCGTATAGATGAAGCCAAAGAGCTCAAGGTATTGTTGATCCTGTATTTGAGTTGGTGCAACAAACTAAGTTTGAGATTTCTCCTCCACCATCTCCTTCAGCGAACTAGTAGTTTTCCTCATACCAACGTCAGATCTCCCATACTTGGTGAAGCTTCTAGTCTTAATATTAGTAAGGTTTTGTCTATACTAACCCCACCAAGATTTGTTATCCCACCATTCAATCATCCTATCATAATGGCTCAAGGCCCTTAGGGCAAGTCCTTTGGTCATCTCAATCTAAACCCACCTTTACATGAACTACCTTGTAATTTGAGAAGGAATTTCCCTAAATTCTATGGCAATGGGAAGGTTAATCCTGATGAGCATATTACTGCCTTATCTATAGCATGCAGTGTGATAGGTGTGGAATACGAAGATGTAGTGGTGAGACTTTTTGTAGAAACTTTACAAGGCACTACCATGGATTGGTTTTACCACCTTCAAGCTCAAACTGTAACTGACTGGAATACACTCAAAGCCAAGTTTGAGGTTAGGTTTAAACCTATTGAAGATGAACATGCCTTGTTGGCTCAACTTACGCAAATGAAGAATGAACCTCATGAGCCCATGAGGGATTTTAGAGAAAAATTCAATAAGCTGAGGAACCAAATTCCTATGATCGCTCAACCAACGCCAGAGAATCTCAAGTGCTTTTTCATCAACTCGCAACTTCCTAAAGTAAGTTTTCTATTGAGGTGGGCCGGTCCTATGGATCTCACTGTGGCTCAAAACTTGGCTTTTGAGGTGGAAGATGATCTTATTCTAGCAGGTAAGATCAGAAAAGACACTAATAAAAATAAAATTTCTTCGTCTGCTGAAAGTTCTTCCATGAGCACCATAGACCCCATGGTGCAAAAAATGACGAATGAACTACTAGCCTTGAAAAGACAAATGGCTCAAGGTATGTCTGCTCCTACCTATCAAGATATGCCAATAAGAATGTTTCCCAGTAATTCATACCAAGGCAATGCTACCAAAAATCAAGGGCAGCCAAATTGTTTGCCTCCCCCACATGGGAAGCTTGCCATTGAAGCAACACTTGCTAATTCAATAGTTGGTTACCTTGAAGCTGAACAAGATTTCTCACTCCAACCTGAGTTAGACCAACAAGATGACGCTAATATCTTTGCTGAATAAGAAGAAGAATTAGTTGGTGACTCCAATATTGGTTTCATGGATTATCGAGACAAAGCTGGAAGTAAGGGAGAAGTGTTTGATGGATCCTATGCTATTTTTACCAGATCCCACAACCAATCAGCTCAATAAGCTGATAAAGAAAAATTAGGAGAAGAACCTCAGCTGGTAGTTTCTATCACTAAATGAGGGACTTCACTACCTTTCCAACCAAAGGATCAAGTAACTAAAAAAAAAGTAAGTACCTCAAACCGTTCTATACCTTCTACTTCTATTTCTCAGACCAGTACCACACCTAATAAAGATCAAGATGATGGGCCCCTTTCCTTTACCTCTAGCTCATTTCAATTATTTGATATAATTGATCATGCTAAAAAGACTAAGATTTAAATGACCGAGATTGAGTACTTGCTATCCAATCTTGAACAGTTTGATAGGTTGGCTGAATATGTGAGAAGTAAGACTGCCCCTATAGGACAAGATTTTTCAAAGGCAACTCATGATTCCTCTAAGAATAAATCCATCTAGAATAATCTTGTTGTTACTCCTCTTGTTGCTCCAAAGAAAATAGAACCTTTTTATGTTTCCCTGTTGATAAATGGTTATAAATTGAGTAATTACATAATAGACTCTGGAGCTTCTGATAATGTTATGCCTGCCAAGGTAGTAGATTCTCTTGGTCTTACTTTAACTAAGACTTTTGAGAGGTGATTTTCTATGGAAAATAAATAAGTCCCATTCTTGGGCTAAATCAAAGATGCCCAATTTGCATTTGCAACTTTTTCAAAGAAGAGGATCAAAATGACGGTCTTAGTGGCCGATGTTCCAGCGTCTATTGGTATTCTACTCAGGTGCAATTTTTGCAAAGATTTAGGTGGTGAATTGAATATGTATCTATTTGAAGCAAGGATACCTGTTAAATGTGTTATGATTAAATTGCTTCTTGAGAAAGAGTCAAAATATATAGTCACCCAAACATCGGATCTCAAAGCCCAAATTTTATTTGAATCATCAGGAATGGGTAATTATTTCTTGACTACTAAAGATGTTTCCATCCCATCAGATGAAATTCCTTTTAGTGACAACTCAGGAAATTAAATGCAAAGTTAGAAGAGTTGTCAAAGCAAAGTTCAGACAACCAAGAATCTTCCCTGAATAATAAAGAGAAGTTTTTGAAAGGATCAAATTCTGATGATGTTTGGATTTTAAAATTTGATGGCAGTTGCTCTTCTACCGGTTCTGGAATTGAAATTATTTTGATCTCCCCTCAAGGAGAAAGTTTTTCTTATTCATATAAGCTGTAGTTCAATAACACTAATAACAATGCTGAGTATGAGTCTTTGCGACTTGGATTTAAAGCTGCTCATGCTAAAGGTATTAAAGTTATTCACACCCTTGAAGATGCTGAATTGGTAGTTCGTCAGGTAAGGGATCTATACCAAACAAAAAATAAAAGATTGTGACATTATCGTAATTTTATATGGGATTGTATTAAAAGTTTTGATGCTTTCAATATTTCTACTGTGCCGAGAGGATGCAATGACTGTGCAGATTCCTTGGCTATCTCCGCAACCCTCATGGTTCCCCATAATTATTTTAAAGGGGACAAGTACACTATTGAGTTGGTCTTTCAACCAAGTGTACCGGAGAATTCCAACCATTGGCAAGTGTTCAACAATGACAATTAAATCATTGCTTTTTTGAAAAAGATGGATAGTGTTGAAGATCTCTATTTTGAAGGAAGCAAATCCCCACCACGAGAATTACTCCCCAAAGTAAAATCCAAAACCAGTGAAGATTTCCTTCAACTCAAGGGAAATAAAATTCTAAAAGGTTTGGTTTCTCTCGAGAAATTATTTGATAAGCAGGATAGATATGTCAAGTAGTGACAAATGGATTCAAGTTCCTCCAAGGAATTTGATCAGGTGAATTTGAGTACGAAAGAAAATCCCAAGATGGTTAACATTAGAAATTATTGTACTTATTACGAAAAGTTTAAATTCATTGCTCTTTTTCACCAATACATTGATGTTCTGGCATATTCTTATGATGATTTGAAATATCTCAGGCCCGAAGAGATTCGGCATGAACTCTCTCTTAAGGTTGGGTCATTGCCTTACAAGCAAAAACAAAGGCAATACAATCCTAAGATTTTAGGTACTATCTTTTCTGAGATCCAAAAAATGCTCAATGCAAGAATTATTTTTCCAATCCATCATTCCACCTAGATTGCTAACATAGTTCCTATAAGAAAAAAGAATGGAGAAATTCATATCTGTGTCGATTTTAGAAACTTGAATCAAACTTCTTTAAAAGATAACTACCCTCTGCCCATCATGGACCAAGTTTTCCAAATGGTGATTGGTTCAAAAATGTTATCAATGCTAGACAATTTTTCTAGGTATAATCAAATAGAAGTCAATAAAGTAGATCGACATAATACTGCTTTCACCACACCTTGGGCACTTTTGCATATCATAGAATGCCTTTTGATTTAATCAATGCTGGTGCTACTTTCCAAAGAGCAATGGATCTTGCTTTTAAAGATGAAATGGGAAAGTTTATTATGGTATATCTTGATGACTTGACCATCTTTTCCAAGCATCATCCTGATCATCTGCATCATTTGCAACAAGTGTTGGAACACTGTCATCAAATGATATTTCTCTTAATCCCAAGAAGTTAGTTTTTGGGGTTACAAAAGATAAACTTCTTGGTCACACTGTATCCTGAGAAGGTATAAAAATTGACTCAAAAAGAGTTGAATCTATTCAAAGTCTTGCTCTTCCTTCTAGTAAGACTACAGTTCATTCTTTCTTCAAAAAGGTGAATTTCCTACGAAGATTCATTTCAGCATTTGCAGAGAAGACTCACCACATCGTGGACATGATGAAGGGAAAATCCACTTTTCAATGGACTGTAGAAGGCAAGTCAGCATTCGAATACATCAAAAAAGTGATTGCCCATGCACTGATTCTGGTTTGTCCAGATTACACCAAAGACTTCATAATATATAGCTATGCTTCTGAGCATACTCTGTCAGCTATTTTGGTTCAGCAAAACAAAGGTGTAGAATCTCCTATATCATTCATGAGTTGTCCCCTCAAGGCTCACGAATTAAAATATTCAAATATGGAGAAATATGTTGTGGTTAAGGCAGTGAAGCATTTAAGATTTTACATCTTGAATTCACATATTGTGGTTTTAGTACCTGATACAACGGTGAAATATATTCTAACTCAATAGGTGTTTGGTACTAAAAGGGGCAATTAGATTGCTAAAATTTAGGAGTTTGATCTTGACATAAAACCTACCAAACTTGTGTGGGGAAAGGGCCTCTGCCAGTTGATCGCTGATAATATCCCCAAGGAGACAAAAAATGAAGAAATAGAGGTCGAAGACGTGCCTACGGTCCTCTTCATTGCTACTATTGATGAGTGGTATTCTGACATCACTCATTTTCTAAACTATGATGAGTGTCCTGCTCATCTATCTTACAAATAAAAATGGAATATTAAGCTAAAGGCTGCTAGCTATGTCTTGTGGGACAATGGTTTATATAAGAGAAGCCTTGATGGGGTATTTCTTCACTGCATCGATAAGGTACAACAAGGTAAAATTTTAGAGTCCTTCCACAATTTGGCCTATGAATAACATTTCTCTACACTAGTGATAGCTCATAAAATTTTGTGAGCAAGATACTATTGGCCTACATTGTTTCAAGATGCTTACAAATGGGTGCATAGGTGTGAATTGTGTCAGCAGTTCATCAGGAAACCTAAATTGGCCACATTACCCTTCAAGCCAGTGGTAATCGAAGAACCTTTTCAACAATGGGGTATTGACTTCATTGGCACAATCAACCTGTCTTCAAGTGCCAGGCATGATTATGTCCTCACTGTGACTGATTACTTTACCAAGTGGGTGGAAGTTATTCCAACTAAACACGCTACTTCAGAAGTGGTATGCAATTTTCTTAAGGAAAATATTATTTCCCAGTTTGGGGTTCCAATTAAAATTGTAACAAAAAATGTAGCATGTTTCTCTTCTCATGAGATTACCCAGTTCTACTTTTATTATGGAATTATCCTCTCCCACACTTCTGATTATTTTCCACAAGGGAATGGCCAAGCAGAATTGAGCAATAAGAACCTGGTTACTATTATCAAGAAACTAGTAGATGATAATCAGAGGACTTGGCATAAAGCATTATTTGACGCTTTGTGGGCAGATAGGATTACACCCAAGAGGGCCATAGGCATGTCACCATTCCAACTTCTATATGGCTTGAATGCAGAGATACCAATCACTCTAGAACTACCAACGCTCAGGTTAGCAAAGGCAATCGAAGATTCAACCTTCAAAAATTCAATTGACAAAAGGATCATGTGTCTAAATGAATTAAATGAGCAATGAACTATGGTGGTGGACTGGATTACTATACATCAGAATTAGGTGAAGAAACTCTTTGACAAGAGGGCCAAGATTCATGATTTTCAGATTGGAGATCAAGTCTTGTAGTGGGACAAGAGGAGAGAACCAAACGGAATGCTTGGCAAATTTGATTCTTTGTGGAGAGGTCCATTTACCATTCATGAGGTCTGTGGTGAGAATAACTTCTTGCTAGAGTATCAAGATGGAACACCATTCTCATTACCTCACAGTGGGCAGCATCTGAAGCACTTCAATCCTTGAAGTTTTAGATGAGTTCACTTGTACATTTGTACAATTTTTATGTTGTTTATTTTCTTTCTGTCTTTCGTATCTTTTCTTTTTTGGCTTGATTTTGTAGCCCAATGGCTTGGATGAAGGCACTTAGAGACTAGTTTCTACTCCCATCAATCAGTTCGATCAATGGAAGTTCCCCAACAGGAGCCAGCTGTTGTTTCCAAAATCAACAACACTCATTTTTGGAAAAACCCCTACGAAACTTGTTCTTTTCATGTTTTTCTCTCTAAGTTCATCTTTTGAGGCAAGTTTTTCTTATTCTCATGTTTGCTCTACTGGCAACATTTAAAGTTTGTGAAATTCCCTTATTACATTTCTCAAAAATGTGAAAATTGTTACAATCTCGATGCGGCCAGAGGACCAAGTTTTCATTTACCAGAGTTAGTGTTTTCTAGTGTTTCCATGTAGGGGTGGCATTTTTTGCCGCCACTACATTTGTTTTTTTTCTTCCATGCAAAGGCGACATTTTTCACCACCCTTGCATCCGTCATGCAAGAGTGGTGAAATTTGGTGCCCTTGCATCTTTTTGATCTCTCCCATATAGGAGTGGCGATTGTCGCCGCCCATGCATATCTTTTCGACCTCCCATGCAGAGGTGGTGAATTTTGCTGCCCCTGCACTGTCTCAATTTTTATGCACAACATTTATGGCCACACGCATCGAGTGGTTGGGGGTGATTTTCACCCCCATTTAATCTCTTTTTACCCCATTTCACTTCATTCTTCCACTCCTCCTCATGCTCTCTGCCTCTAGATGATCAATCAAGCAAGAGGAAGTGCATTTTTTCCAGATTTGAGCCTCATTTTGCATTATTTTTAAGGTAGGGTTTTATTTTTATTTTTATTTTGTTCTCTCTTCTCTTCTTAGGTTGTTTTTTTTTTTAAAGTTTTCCTTTTTTATTCTCTTTCCTCCCCTACTTCTTTTTCCCAGTCCAAACGAGGCAATTCCTATCCGTCCTCCATCGCACCTCAACACACCTCTTTCCACCCTTCTTGTTCAACCTTTTTCCTCCTGTGTTAGGGTAGTGAATTTTGCCGCCCTCACATCTCCCAAATTTATCCTTACCTTTGTAAGGGCAAAAAATTTCACCACCCTAACATAGTCCCTAACCATTTGGACTCATGCACTGATGACATTTTATGCCACCGATGCAAACCGACCTAGACTAGGTGTAAGGGTAGCAAAAATTGCTGCCATTACACCTGACTTCCCTACCAGGTGCAAGGGGGGAAATTTTTTCTACCTTTACACATTCAACCCCTTCAACATGCATCGACGGTGATTTTTGCTGTTGATACATGCATCCTTTTACCCTAACATGCACAAGCTATAATTTTTGCCGCCTATGCATGCAGAACCCCTTCCACATGCAAGGGTGGCAGTTTTTGTCACCCCTACATACCTTCCCCCTATTTTTCCTAACTTTGGGAAATTTTCATTTTTTTTCTATTTTTTGAGCCTGCTCTGCTTTCCTTCCACTTTTTGACCTGACTCGCCTCAACTCTTTCAAGCGCATTTCCCTAGTCATGATCACTCAACGTGCAATTTTCCCAAATTACCAATTCTTCCCTAATTATGCGATGATGACTCTTATCACAGTGTCTCCTCAAGATCTTTCTTTGTCAATGCACTTTCGACAAAGGCTCATCCCAATGACTGAAGCTTCTCCAAATAAGTTGAAGGTGATGAAGTATCAATATCAAGGTGTTTTTCCAATCACCTCGGTCACTTCTAATGTCGATGACATTAAGGACACAAAGATTGGCCACGTAGATATGGCTAAATTCATAGAGAGAACCAAGGCAAAAAATCCAAGCTCTAAAATGAAAAAGATAATTAAAAGCAACATCCATCTAGTCTCCTCTTTTCCTATGGTGGCACATCACACAGAGTTCATCCTCCAGTGCACCCAATTCTACAATAAAGAGACCAAAGTTGTGCCAGTTACTAGTGGCAATATAATAATTTGACTGGACCTTGAATTTATCGATAAAGTTTTCATGTGCCCTCCAACTACTGACGTATTGAAGATTGACTTCATCGAGGCACAAAAAGAATATGATAAAAATCACGAGAAGGTGAAGAAGGTGATCAACAACAGATGGCTCAAGGATCCTAGAGCTAACTTATCCAGATGGACACATAACTTTCTGAGGAGTGACTTTATAGAGAAAGTTGGTGACTTAATTACTCTTCTCAGCATAGTACGAGGTCTATCATCTTCTTCTCAATTTTATGAATGGATGTATCCCTTCATCAAGATAATTCTCCAAGGGAAACAAGTCATCTTCTGGGGCGAATAGATCAGTAATGCTCTGCATGAGCAATTGATAAAAATGTCTACCACTTCAAAGTTCTATATGAATTTGTACCTAGTGTACTTCGCAGCTTTAATGAGAACCTTCCCAGGTTTGAAGTCAGAGGGAGACAAAAAAACCACTCTTATTTATTGATATTACCCTCAGCTAATGTTAAAGGGATCAATACATCACTTTAGGAGGGTAAATGATGCATTCTTCACAATATTTTTGTGTCTTTTTGACCCTCAATTATAACAAAAAAGAGTATCAGATGAAGCCTAGACTGTCGTCAATGACTTTGGCTGTATGTTCTTACAATTCCCTACTTTTTGCTATCTGTGGGTTGGATTTTTCTAAGGCTATCCCTATATGCTCCCTAAACTCCCTTCTGATAAATTGGTCTTGATGGAGCTATGTATACAAATTATTATCATGCACAATAAATAGATGGAACTTAAGAAACCAGGTTTTAGGTTCCTAATTGAAATTGACAAATACTCAGTTTTGACTGCTGCAAAGGCAAGGGTAATGGAGACCGAAATGCAACTTGTCACCATGAAACATTTCAAAAGAAGGCCCAATTTTGACTACAAGGGTGTCAAAGACATGATCAAAAGGAAGACTCAATTTCATGAGCCCATGATCGAAGATGTCTAGATAGATTTGAGGACAACAGAAGATATCAAGAAAATGGACTACAACAGACTGTCTCTGAAACAAATCAAATATTTAGGGCTCACTGATATCCCTCTGAATCTAGTAGATAACAAAAATTTAGTCAATAACATGTATCTTGTCAAGCAAGTCGCTAACTTTCCTCTTCCTCTGATCCAATGGTCTTAAAAAGAGTTGACCTCTTTGAGGATGAGATTCAAATCAATATTAGCTAACACCAATGATTGGTTAGCAAATAAAGGGATCATGTTAAAAGAATTCATCATAGGATCAGAGGCTGAATTCCAAGAAGAGATAAGAAGGAGAGCAAAAAATAGGACAAAGAATAAAAGCGATGTTCCCTCCCTTTTTAGGCCCCACAAGCCTAAGATCATCTTTATGTCTAAGAAACTGAAGGTTGTCGAGAAAGAACTAGAGTCAATAGATATGGGGGTCAAGAAACAAAGTGCCCAAAAAAAAGTAGTAGAATAGATGGAAACAGATGACAAACCTACAGGTCAATAGGGGACATAAGCTCTATCTCTACAAGAGGGGGCACAACCAGTTGTAGGAGTTTCTTCTTCTTCACCCCAATCACCTATTGTGACTCTTTTGCCCATTTCTCCCATCAATATTCTTTCTTTTGGAGCCACCTCTCCTTTTAGAGTTATTTTTGGTGATCTGTAAGGCATTTTTGGGGATGTTCTTTGATCATCAGGATCCATCCCTAGTCTTTCATCTCCTTCTTTCAACATCGAAGATAGTTCCACCTTCGACCAGTTATCAGCTGGTGTAGTTTTGCCTGATACTATGCCTACTACGCCCACTATGCCCATTATTCCCACTAAAAGTGCAAATGTTACCCTATTGATAGCACAAACAAATATCTTAGCAAGTGGATAGAGATGAAAGCTCTGAAGAAACATATCTTAGTATCAATCGGCGTCATTACCAATAAATATTCTTATATTGAAATCAAAGAATCACTAATATACAGGATCCAAGTACTTAAGGAACTGATCAGCGACCTCGAATCTTCTAAAGATGCCACTAAAAAAAGTGACACCAGCCTACTGAATAGATTGGAGGAATTGCCTTGTAGACTCACCTCTCGAGACAACCAATTCATTTCCATGGATATAATGATTTAGGAATTTGAAGGTATGATCCAAAGGGAATTTGAGGAGAAAGTGTTCTCAATGACTTCTATGGATAATATTTTAGATAATCAATTAACTTTGGATAATCTGAGAACTAGGTTAACTAGTCATGCGAAAGCAATCACAGTAGTGAGAGACACCACAATCAGAGCCAAGGTAGTCTTCAAAAATACTATTGCACCAAACAATATCAGGATATAGGCATCTATTTCCATGTATGATGCTCATTTGAAGAAGTCTAGTGACAAAATTTGAACTATTCATCTATACTCTCTTCTTCATTCTTCTCATGTACTTTGTAATTGAATTAGGACATTTTCACATGTACTTTTTTAATATGTAATTACATGTAAAAATCTAGAGAACTCCCAAAGTCAACACTGACTCATCTTTCACTAGGTTTTTAATATTTAAGTCTTTTTCCAATTTTGAAGGTTTTTCCCTATATATATAGAGGGAACCTCTTTTTTAAAAACATCTCTGGATAATTGAGAGCAAAAACTCTATCGAAATTGAGATACTTCTTGAGACTTTTATCTCAGTTTGTAAATAAGATTTTCTTGAATGAATGAGAAGCAGATTATTTTCAGACTTTGTGTTGAAATAATTTGTGTTATTTAGGAAATCATTCTTATATTCTCTTTCTTGATAATCTCTCATCTATTTGATTAAATGAGCAAAGTGTGTGTAGAAATTATCTGAAGACATTCTGAAGGATATCAGAAAGACTTTGAGCTGCTTTTGTCCTTTGTGATCTTAATATTTGTTATAGTTTTAGGTGAAGATTTTGAGCGTTACTTCACTCTACTATTAAATAAGCTTCGGATCAGTGAGAGAAGCAAGGAAAGACTTTGTGCTTTCATGGGTTTCTCATCGATCTAGTTACTACTCGAGGAGATTTTTTGCTATTTGCTGGATACCATATTTAAAAGAAGAGGAATGCTTTTAGTCATCAAACAAATTTTATCTTTTGCTCTGTGAATATCATCTCTAAAAAAAGAGAGATGGATGGTGTTATTCTACCCTGAGTATTATTTTATGCTTATTTATATAAATATAGCATATAAGTGATTTATAGGGAACCTCCCCTTAATGAGAGGAGAGATTTATCTCATTAAGATGTGGTAAACCCACACTTTTTGCTGTATAAATCTCATTATACTGTGGTTGATATACCCATTTTGCCATCAGTTAGCTGACGACAAAATATTCACCCAATAAACCCAATCCACTGTTGCTAGTGACATATCCCCTGATAAATTTCAAGCTTTGGTTGGACACGTAGTTCTAGCCCAACAAGTCACATTTAACCAAAGTGATATGTCTTCCCTTGGCCTGATCCATAATAATCTATTTTACATAGAAGTTTATATAAAGTGGCATAAAGTGAAACATGTTCTTATAGACAATGGATTAGGCCTCAACATAGTGTTTCTAAATCTTATCAAGCTTATTGGGTACACAATGGTAGATATCTAGCCAAAAATGATAACTATCAAAGCCTATGATAATCAGGAAAGAGAATTACAAGGCACCATTAGCTTACCAATTATCATTGGGCCTTTGACCCATGATACACTTTGCCATGTGCTTGATCTTGAGTTTTCATACAATATGATTCTAGGTAGGCCTTGGTTACATGAGATTCATGCAGTCCTGTCAATGCTACACTAATGTCTCAAGTTCTCCCACTCAGGGATGGAAGCGAATATTCTAAGAGATTTAAACCCATATAAACACTGTAAACATCTTGAGGCTGAGTTTCAAAGCTATAATTACCAATACAACATGAATCCAAGTTCTAAGTAGGATAAAAGAAAGGCCATACTTATTGATCCTCCATAGGATAATTGCATAGATCCTAATACCTTGGATTCCCTTTCCCACATGTCACTTCTTAAAGTTTCTAATCTTTTCACCATTTCAGATAATGGCCCAAGGGAGTATGTGACCCATGATACATTCCATATTTCCAATTTTCCTCAGAATCCAAAGACCTTTGGATGATCTAAAAGTTATCCACACATGCATTGGTAACAAAAGAATAAAGATAAAGGACCTGTCATGTTTGTACCAACATCTGGCCTAAAAATAGACATTCTTGAAGGGGATGAATCATGGTTATACAATGACAACCAAGCTAATTGTTATAAAAGTGTAAAGTATCCTATTCCCAATAGGATCATGTAGCATTAAGATTATGAAGGAAGAGGCCTCAGACTGAATCAACAAGGAACCATTGAGCCAATTTCCATGACTAAGTACAAAAGACCTTATAGACTTGGATTTAAACTGCCTGAGGATGACCCCACATATCTTATTTGAGTTCCATCATTGATGGCTAGTGATGATGATGTCAACAATAAAGTAGAGTCTGATCATAGCCTCACCTTTGATGACTTGGCTGAGACTAACTTGTCTGATAACAATGCTATTTGTACCATTACCCCGCCATTCATCATAACCCATTGCCATTATACTATTTCTAACTTATATATTTAAACCAACAAGAATCTAGTTTACCGGTTGATGAGTTTCAAAATGATGAAACATTCTATGATTTTCTAGGCCTTAGAGACAACATTTCATTGGGAGATCATAAATTAGGATTTTTAATTATATTAGATCTTGAAGCCTATTTTGGAGAGTAGGTGAACACCCTTAGCCAAAAACAAATAAATAAAACATTGAGGTCCCTAAGTGAAAACCTCTTTGAGGCACCTTCTTACCAAGGAAAAAGTAAAGATAAAGGCTAGTCTAGTGGTGAAAACTTGTTTTAGGCACCAGTAGATGGGGGTGATCATTCTTTTTTGAATTTAGACCAGGAAACCACCAAAAATGAACTTGCCTATGGATTTGAGTTTATTTTTGAGAAACAACACATATTTGATCAAAAATTTCAAGAATTTATGACTATTTTTATTACATGGCTAGATCTCCCATTGGGGGACTCAGATTCATCATGCCTAGGAGATTTTAAAGAGTAGGTCCTAACAGAGGACCTTGATATAGTCCAATAGTTCAAGTCTTTGCCTACTATCTTAGAAGATAGTTTGACACTTCTAGTCAAAGATACAATAGAGGTAAACATCGGGACTTTATTAGACCTAAAATGGATAAAATTAGGCATGTCCCTCACTGAGGAGGAATGTCAAGTCTTTATAGCTATGTTGAGAGAATTTGTAGATATCTTTGCATGGGCTTAATCTAACATGCCAGGTTTGGATCCTACCTTGGTTCTGCACCACATTATGGTCAATCTTGATGCCAAACTGGTGAAACAAAAGCTACGTAAAATTCACTTCACATTACTATCTTGGTAAAAAAAGAGTTATAAAAACTCTTAGAAGTAGGATGTATTCAGTCCATTGACTACTTAGAATGGATATCTAATGTTGTACCTATTAGCAAAAACCCTGAAGGAATCAAAATCTATACTAATTTTTGAGACATCAAAAAAGCTTGCCTTAAAGATGACTTTTCATTGCCTAATATTGAATTGATCATTGACTCCAAAATAGGTTATGAAATACTTTCACTCATAGATGGATTTTCAAGATACAACCAGATCATAATAGCACCAAAATACTAACATAAAACAACATTCATCACTCCATGGGGAAAATTTTGTTATCAAGTAATGTTATTTGGTCTTAAGAATTATGGAGCTATATATCAAAGGGCCATGATTGTCATATTCTATGATATGATGCATGATATTATTAAAGACTATGTCGATGACATATTAGGAAAATAAAAAACTAGGACTGACTATCTAGCAGTGCTATGTAACATATTTGAAAGATTGTAGGAGTACAAAGTCAGGCTCAATCTAAAGAAATGTGTGTTTGGAGTAACTCAAGAAACTTACTTGGATTCGTTATGTCTTGTAGGGGCATTAAATTCGATCTGGCCAAAGTCTATATTATAATTGAGATGTTGTCACCAACCAATTTGAAGTAACTCCATAGTTTGCAAGGGAAGATCTAGTCAATCTGATGCTTCATCTCTTAGTTAGTAGAAAAGTGTCATCCATTTACACATCTTTTAAACAAGGGAGTTGCATTTCACTAAGATGACCTATGCCAAACAAGTTTTCAACAACTCAAGGACTATCTAGTTAATCCACCTATTTTTTTACCTCCTATACTAAGAAAGCCATTCTTGTTGTATTTATCAGCTACCGATAATGCCTTGGTGGTAATTTTAGCTTAACATGATAATAATGGAAAAGATCATGCAATATACTACTTAATCCATACCTTGGTCACATACAAACACAACTATGCACCTATTAAAAAATCTGGTCTAGCCATGGTATTTTTAGCTCAAAAACTATGCCAGTACATGTTGAACAATAAGAGCATGGTCCTTTCAAAAGTAGATCAAATCAAGTATCTACTATCTAAAATAGCTTTACAAGGTAGAATGGCCAAATAGATCATGCTTCTTAGTGAGTTTGACATAGAGTATGTCAATCAAAAGGCAATCAAGGGATAAGTTCTTATAGATCAACTTGTTAAAGCACTCCTTGCAGACACAAAGCCACTCACATTTCATTTTCCTGATGAATCCATAATGACCATCATTGAAACACCTCTTGAGGAGTAGCACTAAAAGATGCATTTTTATGGTTCATTTATTGCACATGGATTGGGGGCAATCCTCTTATTTATTACACCATAGGGGGATCTAATCCTTAAATCATTTAAAATCAGTTTTTCTTGTACAAATAACATGGCTAAGTATGAAGAACTTGTTGTAAGACTTTAACAAGCAGTACAATGGAACATATCTCATCTCCAAGTTTATGGTGATTCTTAGTTAATCATCAATCAGATCATAGACCATTTCCAAACCAAAGATGACAAGCTGGTTCCATATAAGGCTATGGTCGATACCTTAAAGCAATAGATTACAAATATCCAATTTGAGCATATACTAAGGGCTAGTAATAGAACTGTAAATGCCATGGCTACTGTTGGCTCTCTAATTCAACAAATAGATAAAGCTAGAGAGTAACAATTCCTCATCAAGAATTTGGTCGTACCATCTCATAAACCTTCAACTATGGTAATGATTTATGATATTGTTGGTCCTAATTCTATCCGGCACTTAGACCTTTACAACTACCTTCATGACCAAGTTCTACCACCTAACCTATCTCAAAAATAAACCAAAGATTTTATCCATCACTCCACTCATTATACTATACTTGGATCCACCCTTTACCACCATAATTTTGATAGAACTTTGCTTCGTTGTTTAACTTTAGTAGAGTCTACACTAGCGTTAAGAGAATTTCATGAAGGGGTATGTGGAACTCATTATAGCAAGGTAGTCTTATCCAAAAATCTCTTATGTACTAGTTATTATTAGTCCACTATGGAAGTAGATGTAGCTGCATATATAAAGAAGTGTGACAAGAGTCAATGGCATGCTAATTTGATTCATGCCCTAGCCCAAACTCTTAAACCAATGTTGACACCAAGGCCATTTGCTATATGAGGACTTGACCTCATTAGGAATATTAACCCCAATTCATCTGACGGCCATAAACATATCCTTACCACCACTGAATATTTCACTAAGTGGGTTGAAGCTATACCCCTCACGTGATTGGAAAGCAAATTTCTAAGTTCATCTTCAACCATCTCATTTGCCGCTATGATATCCCTTTTGACATTATATCTAATAATGGAGGATCATTCAAGAATAAGGATGTAGAAAAGCTATGTACCAAATATAACATCATATAACATTTTTATACAACATATTACCCTCAAGTTAATGGCCAGGCTGAAGCATTGAACAAAACCATTATCAATATTCTCAAAAATATTGTCAATGATGTTGGTCATGATTGGCACCTTCATATTTTCCCTACCCTTTGGGCATATCATACCAATCATCATACCCCCACAAGAGCCATTCCATATTCACTTGTTTATGGTACAAAATCCATCCTTCCCATTGAGGTCAAGTTGCCTTCACTATGCATATCTTTCAAGCATGTCCTAGATGATCATGACTATCGAGTAACTTCCCTGCAAGAGCTAGACCTACTTGATGAAAAATGCACATCTACGCTCAATAATCTTTAGGCATATTAGAACGGACTCAAAGTCCACTACAATTAGCATGTCAAGTATAGAACATTTGAACTTGGTGATCTTTTTCTTAAAGAAAACCAAAAGAATACCATGGCTGAGAAGAAACAAAAAGGTAAATTCAAACCAAATTGGATAGGGCCTTTCATCATTTATATAGATTATGGATCAGGAGCATATAGGATCACCACACTAGATGGAGATGAACTTCCTGAGATGATGAATATTATTCACCTTAAACACTATTATACTTGAGTGCTAGGGTGTATTATTTGTAAGGACTGTTTCATGTTGTGCTATTTTATCCTTATTCTTCTTTGTACAAGTATCATTATTATCATTCCTTTCAGCCTATTCCATCTTATTTACCATCCTGTTCTATCAACCAATCATATTCTAAATCCTATCTACCTAGCCTATTTGACCTTGGTTTTTACCATTCATTACACATTTTTAGCAGTAAGGAATCTGATAAGTTTTATCAATTGTTTCAAGTACTTCAGGTAGAGATCATATTTTAGAGTAGTATGATAGAAGTTTCGATAGTTGCATCCTTTATTTTTTATTCCTTTATTATCATCGGTCTTGCTACTAATTAGAACCACCTTTGAGCAAATTAGTACCATTGATCTATGTCATTATGTCCTAGTTATAACCACCTATGGGCAAACTAGGGGCAATATTTGTTTATTAAGCCTTGACATACCAACTTGTCACTTCTTAAGCCATTATTTGCCTTTTTACCAACTGTGCCTATTTTTTTTGAGTTGACTACTACACTATTCAAATTCTTCCACTATAGGTAGAACTATAGTGATTTGAGGTCCTACACTAGGACTATGTAGGCATCACTCGATACTTGTTAAGGTTAGCTCAGTCACCCTTTCCACCACCCTCTCACCATTTTATGTGCAACCTAAGTTTGAACACTCTCACTATTTTATGAGAAACCTAAGTTTGAACGCTCTTGCCATTTTGTGAGCAACCTAAGTTTGAATGCTCTTGCCATTTTGTGAGTAGCTTAAGTTTGAATGCTCTCACCATTTTGTGAGCAACCTAAGTTTGAACGCTCTCACCATTTAATGATCTTGAACCATTTAGTGTCTCATAATTCTTAATGGAGTTGAGATACTTCAAAAAAATTCCAAAAATATTTGTAAAATCATTAGAAAAAACCAAAAAAACTGACCACTTCTTTGCCTTAAGGATTTTGGGAACCCTTATTAAGTTACAAGCAAAATCACTTGTTTCTTAGTTTCCCCATCCTTTTTGGCCTTTTTCTCTCATGCACATTCCATTTTTCAAGACCATTCCTATTATTCTATCACATCCATTCTATTTATTTTCATCAGTTATCAAATTCTTTGCATTCCCTAAGAGAACTACATTTAGCCTAATTCTTTTTATTAGCTATTACATTTATAGAACTATGTAGGCAATGTCCACTTTCTTAGTGCATATGGAGACAATTATACCACCCCCTTCCTTTCCTTTTATTCCCCCATTTTGTTCATTTGTTAAGTTGTTGCTATTTTTATAGGGGCAATGTTCGTATGGTTTCTATTATGTTGTTTGTTTGTTTATTTCTGCTTATTTTGTTTGTTTATCTACCTGTTTATTTGCTTTCAACACTGCTACTTTGATTTGGTTTATGTGTGTTCATTGGGTGATTCCTTGCCCACACTTGTACTTGAATCCATCTTTATTCATATGTTTACATTGTCATCATGGTTTCTATCATTGGTGCATTATTTTCTATTTGAGTATTGGATTTTGGGAGTTAGTCCTTATGCATATTTCAACCAAGTCCTCTTGATGTTATACCATGATGACTATTGACACTTTATAAAAAAAACTCATCTCCAAGAAGTCTATTCAACAATGGTGGCATCAATATCTCCTCAACACTGACATCTTGATTCAATCCCAATCATATCCCATATAGAGTAATTAACCATGAAAGAATTTTAACCTTTATTAGTTTAGACAAACATCTCCATACTAGTAGGTTATTCCAATTCATAATTACCCTTGGTGTTAAGTTACCATCATCAATTATCCAATAAATTATGTATGCCACAATTAGGGTCTAATGATTATAATCACATATGGTTAAATCATTACACACCGTCCCACCTGTATTTCTCAATGATTATAAATACCTTTAGGCAAATCATTATGTTGTCACTACTTTACATTTTATACCCATATAGGGGTATGTTATTATCTTGTTTGTTTGTCCTAAATGGGGAAACTCCATCTTCTCAATGATTATAACTTCCTTTGGGCAAATTATTATGTTATCATACCACGTTACCACTATCAAGGTATAATGCTTATAACCGCCTTTGGGCAAACCATTGTACATTGTCCCATTTGCATTCTCAATGATTTTGATTGCTTTTTCAATATCATTATGTTTTTACCCCATCATCTTTCCTTTCTTTGGTCCCCTCATTTCACTTCTTTCTTTTTGAGGGACTGTTTGCCGACCTACTTGTGCCAACCATTCCCTCAAGGGGGCATCATAAAGTTAGTTTATCATCATTATAGTTGTAGGCATACAAGACATTTTCATTCTTTAAGAAGATGTTACTATGATTATAACTTACAATGCCTTACCAAATAAAGGCAAATTGTAGACACCTAAATCTGGCCACCAATAACCTCCAATCAGGCTTTTGACCAATTTCTATCAAAGTACACAATTTGGCCTAAAAACACTAAAACACACTAAATGATGTGAAAATAACATATTCAAGTTAGTTTATCATCGTTGTAGTTGTAGGCATATAGGACCTTTTATTTATTTGAGAAGACATTACTGTGCTTATAGCTTGTGATGCCTTCCCAAACATGGGCAAACTGTAGACACCTAAATCTGGCCACCAATAACCTCCAATTAAGATTTTGACCAATTTCCACTAAAGTGCATAATTTGGCCTAAAAATAGTAAACATGCTAAATGATGTGAAACTGACATATTCAAGTGCTGATTTTGGTTAGAGTATCATTAAATGCGGTGATGTAATTTATGGGCTAGCTAACTTTGATTAGATCATTTCAAGTCAAAATACCAATTTTGCACTTGGGTGCTTTGGATTACTCTTTCCTATCAAATATCTTACACAAGACACATGCCTTTATTATTTTCTATTGGTAACATCGTAAATGGCATAACGGATCCAACACATCTGACATTGACTTTCAATTCCAATCCAGTCAAATTTTGGACCAATAATAAGGCATTCTGATCAATTTGAGTAATTTGTGCACAAAGTGCTTAATCATGCTTAAGATCTAGTTAAACCAAATTAGAGCCTAATTAATAATTACATGGAAACTTGTTGAATACATGTTTTTAGAAATGACTATTGAATATCTGCATCATTAGATGACCTCATTTCTTGGGAAGACATCCCTAGGCCATAAATGCCATAAATATCATGATTCAAGCCTCCCATGCCTCATCAAAGCCCTCCATGCCTCTTAATTACTCCTACATCCAAAATATTTATGAGAATATTTATCAATTTTAATTGCATAATTGGATTAATCCTTAGCCACACATCTCAATCTTGAGATGGATAGTTTAGGTTGATTCTACCCATTTGCAAAAATCTATAAATAAGAGGCCTTGCCACATGAATTTGAAGCTTGGATAATGCAAAGTTACGATGTCAAATTAAATTTAGAGCCTCATGAAAATTAGTTTTATAATGACAAATTGTTGAGCCAAGCCAAGCCAAGCTAAACCATAAGGTGCCAAGGAGAAGAGGAGATAGCCAAGCCTCCTTTGATGAAGACTTTATGAGTACAAATTGAGCAAGCCAATTTAACAACACTCTTGGACCATCAAGGAAGGTGATGAATGTGTGTTTATTACATTTTAGTTGTGCTTTGTTTATTTTTTTCTTCACTAAGCTCCCCCTTTGAGATAGGCTTAAGGTGTTAGCATTTAGTGTGTTTTATTTGATTTTGATTTCATTCAATAACACAATACTAATCTCATATTCTTAGTCAAATTCCTAGTTCATAACATGAACTAATGCATTCCTTGATAACGAAAAAATGTATGGGGATGCTTCTTAAGTTATATTTTATTAAGGCTTATGATCACCTCAATTAGATATTTTTGATGAAGGTTTTATCTTCTTTGGGTTTTCATCCTTCTTTTTGTCAATGGATTTTCAGTTGTGTTTCGACACCTCAATTCTCTATTTTGGTGAATGGTTTAGTAGAGGTTTTTTTTTGATAGCAATAAGGGTATTAGGTAAGGAGACTCCTTGTCCTCCTTTCTTTTCATTTTGGTGGCTGAAGCTCTCAGTAGAGCTTTGAAATATACTATGGCTAGGAGTAAGATCAAATGTCTATTAGTGGCAGAGGGCATGGATCCTCTTTCACATCAGCAATTTACTGATGATTCCTTTCTTTTTGAAGATTCTAGCCTGGAGGAGGCTAAGGCCTTTCAACAAATTCTACAAACTTATTTCAATGATGTAGGACAAGTTATTAGTCTTCATAAATCTTTAATTTTCTTCTTTAATACTTCTATTAGGATGCAAACAAGAATTAGGGATATTCTCAGGTTTGAAATTGGGGTCCTCCCTTAGAAGTATTTAGGTGTTCTTCTCTTTATTGGTCTTGGTAGAGTGGCCTTATAGGAAGGTTTGATTAATAGTTTTAAAAAGAAACTACAAATTTGGAAAGGAAAGTGGTTAATTTTTTAGGAAGAATTCTCCTTATTATATTGGTGTTGTGTGATATTCCTATATATATGCTCTCGGTTATGAAATTACCCAAGTTAGGGTTGGTGAAAATTGAGAAAATTCTATCTTCATTCTTTTGACAAGGAATGAAGGAAGAAAGGAAAATTCATTTGGTTAAATGGACACTGGTTATTCTTCCTAAAGCTTTGGGGAGAGTGAGGATTTTAGATTTGGAAAAATAGAATATTGATTTGGGAGTGAAGCAGGTCTGGAATATGATGTCAAAACTAGATGGTATTCTTAGCCAAATTCTCAAGAGGAAATATATTGGGAATAATAGGCTGGATTTAGTAATTGCTCATTCTGTCCTTTATAATAGTGCACATATATGGAATTTTATATCCCAATGTAGGATTGTCTTCTTTGATCTGGTTTCTTGGAAGATTGGGAATGGGTAGTTGGCTAACTTTTGGTTGGATTCATAGAATGGGTATGAGGTTTTGGGGAATAAGCCAGAACTTAGTATTGTAAAAGAAGATTATCTCTAGGAATGGGGATGTAAGTTGAAGGACTTTGGAGGGTTGAGTTATGATGGGTCCCCTTCCTTTGTCTAAAATGATGTGAGCACTATGGATATTTTAGAAGATTCAAAATATATGTACCAAGAAGAAATGGGAAGGCATGTTGCATCCTTCCTTCCTGATAATGATAAAATAATTTAGACTAGGTCTATTTTAGGGTCTTATTCAAGCAAAGAAGGTTACAAGGTACTTGTTCTTAGAGAGAGCATGGGTGTACAATCTTGGATTGGGTGTTGGGACAAGGTTTGCTTACCCAAAGCAGGAGTATTTTGCTAGCTTTTTTTCAAAGGTAAAATTTTAACACAATCTAGGAGAAGGAAATGGGGTTATGAAGGACCATCGAGATGTGTGTTGTGTTTGCAAGAGGAAGAAGATATTGATCATCTTCTACTTCATTATCCCTTTGCTACTCAATGCTATAATTGGATATGTAATAAGCTCAATTTGGCTTGGGTTTCAGATGTTTCTATTTCTAAGGTATTGGTTTCTTGGCCCTGGTTGGGAAGGGAGGATTCTTTAGGATCTATATGGAAATTTAGTCCTATCCTTCTCATTTAGCATCTTTGGTGGGAGATAGATCTAAGAATTTTTAAAGGGGAATCTTCTGAGTTAAATATTTTTTTTTCACAAATTGGAGTTGGCCATTTATGAAAATGTGAGTTTTAATGGTAAGGATTTTTCAAATTTATCAAGCCATGATGTGGATATCCTTCGAGCTTGGCCATTGATCTGACTTCTTCCTCTAGGTTCTATCATTAAGAAGGGCCTTTTCAAGATTAAGAAACTTATGAAAAGGAAAATAGTTCATTGGAAAGCTCCCTCATCTGGGTTTTGTAAACTAAATTTTGACTGTGCCTTGAAAGGCAATCTGGGAATTTTAGGGGTAAGGTACGTGCTAAGGGACAATCAAGGGAATTTTATTAAGGTTGGTTCTTTTCATCTCCCTGAAGGGTCCTATAATTTGGTAGAAATTTAGGCATTACTTTATGGTGTTTAGATGATGGTTGAATGTGGAATCTTAAAATTAATCATGGAAGGAGACTAAAAAATTATTATTCAAGTAATAATCAAAGGTAGAGTAGATTCTTGGAAGCTAAATTATTTTATTCAATTGGTCTTATTCTAGTTGGCCAAGATGGAGGTCTGGAATATAGGTCACATTTATAGAGAAATAAATATGGTGATATATTATCTGGCCAACTTAGGCACTTATCAATCGATCTAATTCATTTATGATATTAATGTAGAGAGGTGGGAAGGTTTGGGGGCTCTCCTGAGGAGTGATGATTGAAGCTTTCTAATTCCAAGTGTTTCGTTCCCTGGTCTAAGATTGTAGTGGAAAATGTTGAACTTGTAGCTGGTATTAGATTGGTATTAAGTGGTTCTAAGTAGGTGGGATACATTTAGTTATGAGTTTTGGGTGATTGAATTTAGTCAGATGTCATTTTATGATGTTTTCTTCTTTGTTGGCTTTGTTGGTCAACATTGTCCTATTTAGTGTAGGGCTTGTTATGTTATGCTTCTTTCAGTCTTGTGTTTATGGTCTAGGAAGCATTTAAAAAAGGGGAATTGGTATGGTGTTGTTTATTATTTGGGGGCATTCAATGGTTGAAAGGAATGGTGAGGGTTACACAGTAAACACAGAGAGCTATTTGAAGGGGGATTTTTGATTCTAGTCACCCTAGGTGCTAGATAGTGCAGTTTGAGAATCAGTTTGGCTAAAATTTGAGTCAGTTTATTCATCCTATTTATAGTATGAACTATCCTTTGAGGAGGTAAGTCAGTGTGGTGCAGGCTATGGTGGCTTGACAACATATTTATGTTGGTGCTCGAGTGTTTATATGTGAGGTTGGTTAAAGAGGGGAACTATTAGTAGGGGTACTATAAAGGATCCCAATGGAATATGGATATACTATCTCATAGTCAATGCTGTCCTCATTTAAATGGTTCATGCCCTATTTTTCTTCCATTGTCTTTAGTTCTTGAGTGTTGAATTAGATTAGCTACTGACAATGGGTTAGATGTCAAAGGGATGTTTTTAGGTTTTTGATTTTGGTTTTTGGGGGTAAAATTTGAAGTTGGTTTGGGATTGAGTTTTTTGGTTATCTACATTATTGCAATGGTGATCTTGTTGAGATGGCATCTAATTTAGGGTTTATGGTAGTCTATTTGTGTGGAAGAAGTTTTAGTAGTTTTGGGAGTAGTTCTTGGCTTGTTTTGAGTGTCTCAAAGATTGGGGGTTCAGTGATGTTTGAATAAGGGTAGGCTAAGCCAGGCTAGTTTTGCACTTTTCTCATTTTTTGGGTTTCAGGTTGAGTTGGGATGTTGTTTATGTATAGGGTAAGGGATCTTTCAACCCTGATTTACTCATAAAAAAAAAAAAATAAATATAGATCTATCTGATGGACTCAAATTCTTGTAACAATCTATGAACACTCAACAAGAACAAGTGAAGCATGTATGCATGATAAAAAATAACTATACTAAGATAACTAGCATATGTAGTGTATGAAAAATATAAGAAGTGTAAACATGGCAATGAATAAAATCTATAATTTATGTTTTTTGAGTAAATATTTGAATGTTTTTATGTTTTGACATATTATATTATTTTTGTATTTTCTAGTTATAATCTATGTACAGGCAACATGAAAATGAAACTATATAAAAGGAGTGAAATAAAAAACTTAACTACAAGAAGGGAGGAACATATTAACTGATGGGTCTCATGGGAGACTCACTATCAATGTGGCATGTGTCAAATAAAGGAACAATGATCGTGTATGTTGTATGAAAAGGTAACTGAGGTCCCATAGCCTACTATACCGAGTGATTTATAACTAACACTACCTTTAAAGTGGTGCTAGGAATCTATGAAAATGAATGTGGTGTCTTATGAATTGTATAGGTGTTAGGGACCCATATATTAGAAGATGTTGTAGTTGGAATAAGTGCCTTGTGTTGAGAACCCTGAGAACTCAATAATATTAATTTGAAAAGAAAAGGAGAAGAGGGAGGCCCTATAAAATCTATAACATATCTTTGATGTAGGGGTCTCTCTAATAATGGTATCCATGGGAGAGAATACATATGTGGTAACACTATAGGAGTATACTTCACCTAAACTGGTGGTTTTATTGAACTCTATGGTGTATTGATAAGAACTATGCTCAAAACTATAAATAGTAACTATGGTGTGACTTCTTGTGGGATACATAGAGGATACTCATATGAGATACCCTTAACTATGATCACCTTATTAGCATGTATATATTTGAGGCATTTATGCATAGTGGATTAGATGGCTCATATATTCTATATCCATGGCCTAAACAATAACGTTTCAAATGTGCTTGCATGAGGTACTACTAAGAATCTAGTGGCCACATGTACTAGTCCAACCTGTAGAGGAAGTATAATATCCCTAATGGAGATTTAAACATGGACACTAAAACCATGAATAACTATGTCGGTAGGAGAAATATCCTACTCTAAATACCCAAAATGTTGTATAAATGTGATAGTACACATGTTAATACTTGACCCATTTTCAACCATAACATTTTGGATAGGATGATGATCAATGTGAGCTCATACAAAGAGTGCATATAAATCTGAATCATCATCAAGGATCTCCTACTCTGAGAAAGTGATGAGTGGTCTAGCTGGTACTATAGTATGATGCACATTGATGATATTATGTAGGGGGTATGCATCCTCTGTAGTACTGTGATATGATGTCAGTTGATCCAAGTAGATCCATGTACCATTCCATTTTAAAAGTCTTCAAATTTTGGTTGAACCATTTTCACATCAAAGAATTCATCAAGATCTTTCTGATGCTTCTTCCAAAATGCAAAATAGAGTATGGATGCTCGAGATATAGCTTGCTGAAGTATTCTTGTGACATGCAAATAACGGGTGTCAAAAAGTGTCGTGGCATTGTTCAAATACACTAAGTGGTCCAATAACCATTTGGCACGTGGCAATATGAATTTGTGCAAAAAAGTTGGATTGGTGTTTTTTTTTAGCCTCCGGTCTTTGACAGGCGGTCATATGAGGATCCGTGGGCCCCGCTATTTGCTCGTTGGGGGCCCTCAGCAAGGTTCAGCACACTCTTGTGGAGGGGTGCCTTGGCCTCCTATTGTTCATTTGTTATTGTATTGAACATTGTATTTAATTTACAAAGCTTGCTTAAAACCCACCAATGTGGGATAATGATTTTACACTTTGTAATAAGACTTTTCAAACCACCACATAACAGAGTCACAAACCATCAACCACTTTTCCACACAAATACCACAACTTACCCTAGGAAATATCTAACAGTGGACTAAGTTAAGACATTTTTATAATACATGCACCTAAGTCTCCCCCAAAATAGACATCAACATTTGTTGAGGAGGCCAACCACTTTTAAGAGCATATAAATAGTTTTCAAACTCCCAATGTGGGATAAAAAGATAAGCCCAAAGCACCAAAAGAGAAGGCCGATGGTTTGAACCATGCACCTATTATGCAAAATTGATAAGCTTTGACTACTTGAGCCATGGGATTCGAAGTATTATATAAGGAATGAAATTCCATTTGAAGGGAGATAGGCAGCTGATTGTGTAAATTTTTTAAGAAGGTTATATAATTAATTAAGCCTTATACGGCCTTGGGCTAATATTTTTAGGTCTGAGAGATATTTTTATAGGAAAAAAAAAATTAGATAAGGTGAATTGAAGACTTGTATTTATTTTTAAAGCCATTTATTGCAAAAAATTAATGGAAATGGTCCTCACTTCAAACGGACCTGAAGACGTAGGCTATTGAAGTCAAACTCCATTATCAATTTGTTGGTGAATTCTTTTGATTTTCTCTATTATTTATTTTAATTTTGATCTTCATTATAATTTTGGTTTTGATTTCATTATTAAAAATTAAATGGAAAAGTCAAGAAATTAGTAGATCTTAGAAAAGTGACAAGTGATATTCAATTTTATGACACTTACATTTTTAGTTTTCAGATCAAATTTTTGGTATCAGAGTAGTTGTTATTTAATAGTGGTTACTAGTGTATGTTGACAAGGTCTAAATCCCAAAAGGGTGAAGGAAAACTCATTGAGTATAATCTGGAGATTGGCTAATGGTGTGCTTCAAGGATGGCTAAAGAAGAGATGGAATCTGAACAAGCTTTTCACCAAGCCTTCATTGAGATGAGAAGCATGGTTGAGGAACTATACCATGAAAAATAATAGAAATTTGAGAATGAGAAAGGTGATTCAAAAGAATCGAAAGGTAAAGAAATTGAACAAAATTCTTCATTGGATGACGATAAAAAAATTATGGAATCTCTCCCTTCACTCAAATTGGATATTAAGTTTGAATTACCAACATTTAATGGTGAAGTTAATGCTAAAAAGTTGGATAATTGGGTCAAGTAGATAAAAGTTTATTGCAAGGTCCAAAAGATTGTAGGGGATGAATAAAAAATTCATTTGGCTACTCTTTGTATGGGAGGCACAACTCTCATTTGGTGGGAGAGTAAGTTGAAGGAAGCCGAGCTTCAAAAAGGTAACTCAATTTCTACTTGGAATGAATTTGTTGAAGAACTCAGAAAGCAATTTATCCTTTAGGATATATACAACAAGCCATGATGGATTGACAAAGTTTCAGACAAGGAAAAGGCCAAAATGTTCAAGATTATACACAAGAATTTAGGAAAAAAGCTTTACTTTTGAATGTTCCTCTTCACACACAAGAAATACTACTAAAATATATAGGTGGGCTACATGGTTAATTAAGACATATGATTACTATGTTCAATCCCATTAATTTAGATGCAGTATGTGTACAAGCCACTCATTTAGAGGCTAGAGGAAAATAATCAAAAGAATCTCTTCCTAAAGTTAAAAGTAAGCAATCTAATGTTAAGTAATCCAAAGGGGCAAGTTAATTAGGAAAGGGTAAATAGAAATCCACTTTTACTATTAAAAAATAAGAAGGAAAACCATTTTGTAATCATCGCAAGAAAAATCATGATGAGTCTAAGTGTTGGAAACTACACCCTGAGTTAAGGCCTAAGAGGTTTAAAAAGAAAGAAAAGAAGACTAATGCTATGGTTCAGGACTTAAGTTTAGATTCAGGTGATGAAACTAAGATCATAGCTATGGGATTACATAATGATTCTTCTCTTTCAATTTCTAGCATTAAGTCATCAAATGATGCATCTTCTTCTAAATAGAATTCTGTGCATGTTGATAAGAAAAGAAATGAATTGTTCCACAATAGAGTTGTTTCAAAACATACTAAGATTTATAATCTATTTGATAGTGGTTCACAAGAAAAATTAATTTATGAAGAGGTTGTTAAGAAGTTAGGCTTACAAACCAATCTCCATCCGAAGCCTTATCCAATAGGTTGGGTGTGTGACAATGCGAATCTACAAGTCTCACAAACTTGTAGACTAAGGTTTGCCATCACATCCAACTTTGTAGATGAGGTTGAGTTGGATGTTGTCCCATTGGACATATGTGGGATTATTTTGGGAAGCCCATATCTTTATGATAGAAAAGCAATCTTTTATAGAGAGGAGAATAAATATTTGCTTGTTAAGGATGACATTGAATATATAGTCAGATCAAATCACATTAAAACAAGTCTTTCCTTGGTTACAATCGGGCAAATGAAAAGACTAGTTAATTCAAGCAAGAATTTTTGTCTCATGTTGATTAAGTCTAAGGAAAAAGAATATTCTTAGGCTTTGGAAAATTGTGATCCTAAACACAAGAATGAATTGGTAGAAATCATTTCTACTTATGATGATGTATTTCAGGATCCTAAGGGTTTTCCCCCTAAAAGGGGAGTTTAACATGAAATTCGGGTATTGCAGGATTCTCCTCTCCCTAACATTGGCATGTACAGGTTATCAATGGTGGAAAATAAGGAAATCAAAAAATAGGTAATGGATCTATTGGATAGAGGTATTATTCATCCAAGTTCATCTCCTGTTGGTTCTCCCATTATTTTTGTGCCAAAGAAAGATGGCACTTGGTGAATGTGTGTTGATTTTCATGCTTTAAAAAAAATTACTATTAAGAATCGCTACCCTCTTCCTCATATTGATGATTTGTTGGATCGATTAAAACATGCTATTTATTTCACTAAGATAGATTTGAGAAGTGGATATCATCAAGTAAGAATTAATGAAGGTGATGTGTGGAAAACTACCTTCAAAACAAAACAGGGATTGTTTGAATGGCTTGTTATGCCTTTTGGGTTGTGTAATGCCCTACCTACATTCATGAGATTGATGAATGATGTTTTTAGGCAGTTCTTAGATGATTTTGTCATAGTTTACTTAGATGATATATTGATTTTCAGCAAGTCTTGGGAAGAGCATGTGATCCACATTAAGAAATTCATGGATGCATTATGAAAGGAAAAACTTTATTTAAAAATGTCAAAATGTGAATTTGGCAAGACCTCTTTGATATACTTGGGTTATATTGTAGGACATGGTAAATTGAAAATTGATCCTGCAAAAGTGGTAGTCATTTTTAACTGGCCTACACCCACTAATACAACTGAGGTTAGAAGTTTTCTTGGTACAGTACAATTTTGGAGAAAGTTTATTGCTCAATTTTCATATATTACATCACCTTTGCATTCTTTGACAAGTGTGAAATAGGTCTTTCAGTGGGGAGGCAAACATCAAAAATTCTTCGACACTTTGAAAGAAAGGATAAGTACTACTCCAGTCTTGGCACTTCTTGATATACAACAACCATTTGATATCGAGACAGATGCAAGTGAGTATGCTATGGGAGCTATTTTAATGCAAGGTAAGAAACCAGTTTACTATCATTCTAAAACCTTCACAAGTGCAGTAAGAAAATATCCAACTTATGATAAGAAATTTTATGCATTGGTTTAAAGTATTAAAAGATAGAAACATTACTTAATGGGCAAAGAAAAAATACTACATACAGATCATCAGCCCTTACAATATCTCCAATCACAAACCAAACTACTATAGTCTAGACATTTTCATTGGATGGGTTTCTTACAACAATTTCATCTTGTGATTAAATATAAAAAAGGTATTCAGAATAAGGTTGCAGATATGCTATCTAGGCCTCCTATGGTTGTTGAATCTATTATTTTACAACATGGTTCTTTGTCTCATGAAAGTTATAAAGAACAGTATATTAATGATCTTGATTTTCAGGATGTCTATAAAGACTTGATGAGTAGTAGACAAGTATAAGAATTAGACTATCATGTACACAATGATCTTTTATATCATTTGGGTAAACTATGTATTCCTCAAAATGAGAGGGTGCACATGATTAGTGAAGCACATACTTCTCTTATTTTTGGTCATTTTGGAGTTGCTAAAATGGTTGCACATTTGAAAATGTATTGTTAATGGCCCTGTATGCAGGAACATGTTGCCAAATATATTAAGGGATGTACTTTTTGTGCCACAAGAAAACCTAATAACAGGAAACTCAGACTTTACACTCCTCTACCTGTTCTTACTCACCCCTGGGAAAGTATCTCCATGGATTTTGTGGGGGGTTTGTCTATGACACAAACAAAACATGACTATTTATATGTGGTTGTGGATAGATTAAGCAAGATGTGTGTTTTGATTCCTTGCACTAAGCAAATTACTGGTGAAGGCACTGCACACTTGTTCTTTAAACATGTATGGGTTCATTTTGGGTTGCCTACTTCAATAATTTTTGATCAGGATTATTGGTTCATTGGGGAGTTTTGGTCAACTTTGTGGGGACTAATGGACACTAAATTAAAAAAGAGCACTGCATTTCATCCACAAACCGATGGGCAAATAGAGGTTGTGAACCGAACTATGGTACATTTGCTTAGGGGTTATAATAATCAACATCCAAAGTTATAGGATGAACAATTGTGTTACATACAACATGCATATAATCAGGCACTTCATTCTTCTACTATGAAATCTCCATTTGAGGTTTGTTATGGATACTTGCCTAAATCTCCTCTAGATGTTTGCTATGGATAGGATACAACTGTTAGTGAACCAAAAGAAGCCATTCGAGCTAAGAAATTCATTGAACACATACAAATCATACATTTGATTATTCATACTCAATTGGAGAAGAGTCAAGCCAAGTATAAAGCCAAACATGACAAACATCATATTGATCACCAATTTATTGTATGTGATATGGTATGGCTTCACATCAGTAAGGAAAGACTGACAGGTGAAGGTAAAAAGTTGAAACCAATTTGGTATGGTCCTTTTTGGATTACAAAAAAAATTGGTACAAATGCATTTCGATTAGATTTACCATCTTACATGCAGATTTATTTAGTTTTAAACATGGAAAATATGAAATTGTATGAGCCTCCAATGATTATTGATCATGATGAAAGTGTATCCATTCCTTCTGTTGATGATTTTGCTCTTGAATATCTAACAGAATTGCAGGAAGATACTATTCTTGACAGGAATGTGTGGACTTCATGAAGAGGTGATGTTGAATATCTTCATGTTGGTCTAAAAGGGATACACCCAAATAAGGCCAAATGTATGGAAGCTAGAAGGGTGAGGGAGAAATACCCTCACCTCATTACCAATTAATTTCAACTTTTAGAGGTCCAAAAGTTCCCAATGGGGAGGAGTGATCCAGGTGGATCTATGTATCATTCTATTTTAAAAGTCTTCAAATTTTGGTCAAACCATTTTCACATCAAATAATTCATTGAGATCTTTCTAGCGCTTCTTCTAGAATGCAAAACGGAGTCTGAATGCTTGAGATATAGCTTGTTGAATTATTCTTGTGATAGGAGAATAACGGGGGTCAAAAAGTGATGTGGCATTGTTCAAATACGCCAAGTGGTCCAAAAACCATTTGACATATGGCAATATGAATTTGTGCAAAAAAGTTGGTTTGGTGTTTATTTTTAGCCTCTGGTCTTTGACAGGCAGTCATATGAGGATCCATGGGCCTGCTATTTGCTCGTTGGGGGCCCTTAACAAGGGTTAGTACACTCTTGTGGAGGGGCACCTTGGCCTCCTATTCTTCATTTGTTATTGTATTGAACATTGTATTTAAGTTATAAAGCCTGATCAAACCCCACCAATGTGGGATAATGATTTTACACTTTGTAATAAGACTTTTCAAACCACCACGTGGCAGAGCCACAAATCATTAACCACTTTGCCATGCAAAGACCATGTCTTACCCAAGGAAATATCCAACAACAGACTAAGTTAAGACATTTTTCTAAGACATGCACCTAAGTCTCCCCCAAAAGAGATGTCAACATTTTTTAATGAGGCCGACCACTTTTAAAAGCATACAAACAATTTTTAAACTCCCAATGTGGTATAAAAAGATAAGCCCAAAGCCCCAAAAGAGAAGGCCAATGATTTGAACCGTGCACCTATTGTGCAAAATTGATAAGCTTTGACTGCTTGAGCCATGGGTTTCTAAGTATTATATAAGGAATGAAATTTCATTTGAAGGGAGATAGGCAGCTGACTGTGTAAATTTGTTAAGAAGGTTATAGAATTAATTAAGCCTTGTACAACCTTGGGCCAATATTTTTAGGTCTGAGAGATATTTTTACAGGCAAGCAAAAATTAGATAAGGTAAATTGAAGACTTGTATTGATTTTTTAAGCCATTTTTTGCACAAAATTAATGGAAATGGTCCTCACTTCAAACAAACCCAGAGATGTAAGCTATTGAAGCCAAACTCTGTTATCAATTTGCTGGTGAGTTCTTCTGATTTTCTCTATTATTTATTTTAATTTTGATCTTCATTATAATTTTGGTTTTGATTTCATTATTAAAAATTAAATGGAAAAGTTGAGAAATTAGTAGATCTTAGAAAAGTGACAAGTGTTATTTGATTTTGTGACACTTGCATTTTTCAGTTTTTAGATCATCAGTGGTAGATATGATTGATACATATATTGAACACCTAAAGTATCCCTCATTAGTTATATGCTTTAGAAATAGATCTAATAATATTTTCAATGCCTTAGCTTCCATTTTTTGAAATTTGGGTACCTCTATGGGTGTGTCCACATCAATTATGTTGGCCTCTATCAAATATTGTATCTTATGTTTTAAGGTGATGCACCAATTTGTAGTATGGCCTGGTACCCTGCAATAGTCGTAGAATGAATTGGAATCATAATTTTTTGGAAGAGGTCATGTTGTATCAACCTATTTGATGGGGGGAGAGATATGACACTGTATTCTAGGAGCTAGTGTAAAAAATGAGTTGATGATTCTGTAAGGTTGGTGAGAACCCTCTGTGGAGGAGTTGATTAAACCAGGTGAGGAGATGGATATGAAGCTGCATTAACTATGGGATTTGGATCACTCTTATTTTTAGTGGCCCTTAATTTATATGGAGGATCAATATAACTCTTTGTAGTTGATTTTGATCCACTTTTATATTTTAATTTTCCTATAGAGAGAAGCTTGACTTCCCTTTATTTCACTATTTGGGATAAATCTATGAATGTTGGAAACTTCTTGAATAAGATAGCTTCATGTAATGCTAGTAGTAGGCTCTATTTGAATGTGTCTTGGAGCTCTCTATCTACCATGGGGCTAGTCATCTTTGTCAATATAGTTTTATACCACAAGACATATTCTGCAATTGTCTCATTGGATTTTTGATTCAATTATGCTACTTGAACATATGAGATCTTATCACTTATGTTAATTGATAAGTGTGATAAAAAGCATATTTTCCAATGGATTGAATGCAGTGATAGATTAATTTGGAAGATCATAAAACCACTATAAGGCATACTATTTTAGACTATGTGGGAAAAAAATAGTGAGGATCCAATCATTAGACATGTAGACCAAACATTCTACATGGAAAAATCATAGATGGTTCTCTGGGTCACCCTTACCATCATACAAGGTAAGATTAGGTGCCATGAATCCGGATGGCAAAAGAGTTTCCGCTATGTGATGTGTCAAAGATGTATGTAAAAGAACATGAGAATCTAAGGCATTGATGGCCTAATAGCTCCCTTCTCAAGATGTAACACCATATCCTGCAGAGAATCAATCTCATGCATAAGGGATTATATATCTAGAGAGGAAGAACTAGCCATAGGAGGTTTAGATGCCATTAAAGCTTGCCGAGTCAAAATAGGTTGTTGTATAAGATGAGTTGGCCCTAAAGTAAGTGTAACAATGTTGTTATCTGGGGGAGTAGAATATTAACCATTATTTCATTTTTTATTTATTTCCATTATGGCATGCATAAATTATGCATTATCATAGGGTTGTTCCTGAAGTCTATCTCTAAAACTCTATAGAATCTCATCCTTATTGAATATAAGAGTTTCATTTTTAAGTGGGGTAGATTGTCTCGATTCTCATCTTATATATATTCTTGATCTTGATTGTATTTCTCATTTTTAGATGCATTATCATTTAAGTCCACATAATTAGGGTGTGAAGGATCAATGATGGGAGTTGTAACTGGTCCTTTTTCTATGGTATAAGCTCAAATAGAAGGAATCTAATTATGTTCAATAGGATTGCCACTAAGCCTAAAACTTCTTCTTAAGGGAAGAGAGAGAACTTTTCTAGATGGAATATAGTAAACAAAGTGAAAGAGGGTTTCTAAAATAGAATGTACAAAATTTGAGAAGCTTAACATTATCAATGAAAATAGGAAAAAGAAGGATACATACCCTAGTAATATCTAGGGTTAGGTTTTGAGTAGTATTTGAAGTAAGTCATGTTCACCAAATGTTTTAACTATTTAGGACTTAGTGAATGTAAATCCTAAGTTGCTAAAGGGTCTGAGTATAGTAAATCAAGGTAGAAATAAGCAATAAATACATCCACTTATTTGTAATAGAATTTAATTAATTTAGCATTTCTAAAAATAGTAATAAATAATGTAAACAAGCACTTAGTTGGAAAATGATTAAAATGGGAGATTTGGAGGCCATAAACTGAAATAGAGATTGATCTAAGTATCATGTATAGGATCCATGTGTCAAAACCCTTCCTAAATTGTAGAGCCCTAATTAGATAGAAATGCCATTTGACATTAGTGTCCCTATTTTAGTGGTAGTGTCTTTTATGTAAAATTGTTATGAGCTTCTAGGTGCACCTATGTTTAGGCTTGCCAAGCCTATTCCTATGCACATGAGTTCTAGTTCTTTGTAAATGACATATTTGACTAATTTTATGTTCAAAACCTAAACCTTCATGTTGATAGGGCATCCAATTGACACATTTAGTAATGTGTGTTGTTATTGGGATATGTTGGATATCCTCAACACACTACTATGATGAGATTTGCATACATACCAATAATCTAAAGAAGGATCGAGCCCGATGTAATTCTCCCCACCTAAGTACTAGTACAAATATAAGTGAAGCTAGTATGAATGTTAGATTGAGTGATTTGAATGTGTTTGAGACTAGAAACTTGATTAATTTTATCTTAGGAATGTTTTATATGGTTATATGTAGAAGAATGAAAAAATAGGGATTGATAACCTTGATTGTGCATAACTTGTTCTGAGTGAGTTTGTGTAATTTGCATTTGATTTCCATATAGTGGTTATAGGGATAAAAGTTATGTATGTATACTGTTATAGTGCTTGTTCAGGTATTAAAAGATGTCTAGGCTGACCCTAGGGGTTGCTAATTTGAAAATATATTCATTGGTATAAAAAAGAAGGAAAATGACAGTAATGCCAAAACTAGGACATTAGCACCATGGGGTGCTACTATCCCTATTATGGAACTATTGTCTAGGTGGTATAACCTAATGCACTAAGGGTGAGGATGCCAGAGTGAGGGTCCAAGACTAATTTAAGGATATTTATGGATAATTGTGGCTTGCACGAAGGCTAGATAAGTGTCTAAATAGGCTCTAAGATTTTCTATGGATAAGTTCAGGATGGGTGGTCTCAAATAACACTCTTAGCACTCGAGTGTCATTTTTAGGTGATTATAGGTAGAACGTAATAAATCACCTATTTCTCACAATTGTTATACATGCATATTAAAAGATACTCTTGTGATGTTGGCTCTTCCTAATTATAAATTCTAATGCAACAAATGAACTACATTTAATTAAGCATATACACTATACATGTACAATATAATAAATATAAAGGGATATAAAAGGCATATCCTAATGTAGAATTTTATCAAAAAATTGTTGTAGTAATATGAACTTTGAATGTACAACCAAAATCAAGATGAGAGTCACCTAAAAATTTGGATATAATTGGAGAAGGTTTCCCAGATATTACACTTCTCTAGAATAGGTGTTTGGAGTGTAAACTTCCAATCCTATTAAATTTTTTGAAACATAAATATGACTAAGTTTTCTTGTCTAATTTTTATCTTCACTTCGCTACCCTCATTTTTGTGCTATGATTCATGTACTTTAATTTAAATAGTTGGATATATAGCCTAAATTATCAATGAAAATAAAATGGGAGCATGTATTAGGGTTTGGATGGCTAGTGCACACTAACTAGCCCTATAGTACCCAAACTTCATGAAGCAGAATAAAGAAATCATTGGGAAACTTGGAATCACTATATATATTCCTCTCATGTAATAAAAATATGATCAATATGGTAGATGTTTAATGAAAAATGCTTATGTGCTAAATGGATTACAAAACCTATTTATTTATAGGTTCTACTGAGTTTAAATTTAATAATATTGGTGCTTATGCCAACTTAAATCGGTTATAAACAAAAAGTGATTTAAAATTCCTAATACTTAATTGAAGGAGGAGTGAGAAACATATATCCAGGACCTTACAATATGATCTAGACATGTTGTCAAGACTATACAATAAGGTCCATATAAGCTATCAAAACAATATAATATGATTTAAAATTTTAGAAGTTTACCAAAGTAACAATATTACTCAATTTGGACCAATGGAACCTATATATTGAAAAATGTGTAAAACCATCATAATTTGACATAAAATAAATATCACATGCCATTTAAGGATACTAAAATTTACCCCACTTTGAGGTGGGTGCTTAGACATGGATTAAATGGTGTAGGAATGAATTTGAAACTAGATCACATAAATAATAATCAAAGAATATTGATGATTTATATCTTTGGGATTGGAAATGATGAGTCTTAGAACTTGAAAAACCACCTTCTTGTACATTCATGGGTGAGTATAACATAATAAAGGCTAGATATGAAAATTAATTGTGACAAGATACCTCCTTTGCACCCAATAATTCTCGAAAGTCCCATGGGTCTATCATATTGTTGAAGGGGATAGTCATGCAGGGTGTAGTTGTAACTCTATATTTCATCCAAAAAAGAGCCTCCACACCTTAAAGTAAATATGAATCACTAGGTCACTAGTAATATAGGCATTAATTTATAAATCCTAGGTCCATTTGGTGGTATTTTAATCTCAGGATCATTATGAATAATGCATATATTGAGATATTGCCATGCCCCAAAAATTAAATGAATAAAATAAACAAAAAAGGTCCAATTATCCTTTTTTAGAATGTATAAATCATAAACAAGATGGAATATGATGTATACATGTCAGTAAAAACACAACATGCAGACCTATAAGTGCAATTATAAATGTACACGAGGTTGCATGGTCATCATAATGCTCATGTTAACCTCACATGTTTCAATTGACTCACTATGACCTAAATAACTTACATGAACTAAATGAGCCTAATAGGTCCCAAGGCCCTGAGGTCTTGATCTAGATGCATAATTAATATGGAAAATTTTTAGTGTGGGATAGGGTTGAAAAGCCCGCTTTGATGCCCTATGAGGTTTAAATAGTACTCTAAAAAAATATAGCCAATCATGAGGGCTAAATTTATACCTCAAATCAAAACATGAATTATAATTTCAAATTGAGTTGTTTTTCCTTAAAGGGATAAATGATGTGGGTGCGTGCGTGTGTGTAGAGCTCACGTGACCTCAAAAAGTGACTATTTTTTTTCAAGACCTTAGTGGATAGAGCATTGCATCTTCATCATTAGATTTGACCTATCATAGCAGTTATTTTGGACCAAATAAAACCATTCCTAAGAATTCTCATGGAACTCTATAAAGGTCAAATACTCAACTAAGTTTAATCAAACACAAAGGAAAAGAGGGCTTAAGGATCTAAACATGGACTAGCTCATAGTTCTACCCACCTATCCTGCAAGCCTTGGATGGCCCCCATTAATGAAGCCTCCAAGATATTTCAAGATTTTTATTTTAGATTAAAGTTTTATTTTAAACTTGTTTAATGTGTGGATATGTATATTCTAGGCCCCCAAACCTTTCAAAATTTTGATGCAAATCTCAAGTAACTCAAATGGATGAAAAAAGGTGAAAGGGAAAAAAATATTCGTAGTGTAAATTTGATGGTTGTTCCATGGACCTAAATATTTAATTCAATCTTTGTAAGCTTATTAAGTTTATTAAAATATTTTTAGTTTGAAGAGGGTCTGTCTAAAGCGTCCCTTGTGTCACCTAGTTCATCTGAGTAATTTTGCCTTGGGACTTATGGTGGCCATTAATGGCCACTTAAATTTAAGCTAAATTTTAAGTTATAATTTAATTTTTAAATTCAAGTTTTAATAAATTTTTTATTTTAATTTATTAATAAAGTAAGAGTTTATTTTAATGGGGGGTCCCTTAGGACCACCCTCCCACTATAAAACCAAATGACCTCAAGGCATAACAAAAAGTAAACTAAGCTCAATAAATATCCTAGATCCCTATCTAAGACCAATCCTTTCTCCCTTCACAAATCAGTTTAACCAAGTCAACCCCAACTTGAATAAATTATCTTCATTGCTCTACTACTTAATGACCCACAAAGCACCACCACTAGTGAAAATGACCACAACTAATGATCTACAACTAACTTCATGTGGACATAACATCTATGCCAATATCTCCACTACCCATTTACCACTATAAGGGTCTACATTCACATTGGTTTTGAATATTATCACTATTAAAATCCATGGCTTGAAAAACTTAGTTACCTAAACCCATACACATATACTAGTTTCTCTACATGTGATGGATCTAACTACTCCTCTCAACACTCAAGGATAGAAAAAAATAGATTGAAGGCCTTAATGGCATGTGGATTAGAAGTGCCACCTCTTAAAAATAAATTTAAATCCCTCAAACTTCCATGCTTTCCTTAAGCTTCCATGCTCCACTGATTATGGAAGCTAAGATTTTGAGCCAAACCCCTCTAGTCTACTCTCAAGTTCCTTCAGGGCTCATATAATATATGGAAGTAAAAATAAACTTGGGTTTCACTCCACCTAAGGTATCCTCCTATGATCCACTACCATGAAAATTCCTCTCCATATAAGTCAATTTTGAACTGAGTTATAACAATCTCTCTTCTAATTTTAACCAATTCCAACTTGAACATAGTGTGTTCCTCCTTTAAACCCATCCTAAATTCTTTCTTCAAATATGAGCTAGATTCCATAGTGATATTTATATTTAAAATGAAATTTATTATGGAATTTAGATGGGGTTGTCAACAACCCCACTAAAGTAATTTATTTAATTACAATTACAAAATAATATGAGAACAACTCTAAATTTTTTGTGAAAATTCCAGGGGCATTCTAGATGATATTTTATATTAAAATTTATTTGTAATTTTTATGTAGACACCTTATTTATTCCACTTTAATGTGTTCATTGTTCACAAAATCACTTTCTTGCATTATTATGTAGATTCACCCCATCTTTTTTTGATCACCCAAAATCATTGATTTGATCAATGTTTTTATCCAAAATCATAATGATGTATATATAAACATAGGTTTTTCACTACATCACATCATCAAATTTTTAAATCACATCCTAAATCAAGTTATCACTTTTCAACATAGTCCTTAGTCAATTAAAACATTGAATCGAATAAACAATTGACTTGATCCAATCCAAAAAAAAAATATTTTTATTAATGTTAAAAGGGGGATTTTTTTGGTTAGGGTCCCCAAACCCTAGCATAATTATAGAAAAAAATAATATAAAGGACTTCCAGAGTCCTCAAAAGAGATAAAAACAAATAAAACCATAAGTAGCTACAAAACTGCCCAAATACATCTCAAAAATAGCCAAAAATAAGCCAAGAGTAGAAAGCAACTAAAAGAAAACTTGAAACCTACTCCATGTCCAAATTATATGAAATTTATTCCCAAAAAATCTTCATTATTTTAAGGTTTGAATCCATTTGGAAGAGAATATTTTATTTATCAACATATTTGTGACACCCACTACACTGAACTTTTTTACCTTTTCCTTTGATCAGTGTCCTCATGTCAAATAAATCCCCCAAATGAGATCTTAGGTTTTCAACATTTTTTATCCCCTAATACATAGCTACCTTGATACAATTCACCAAAAATCTAATGTTGTTTTTGAGTTTTTCATTTTCATTTTCAAGCATACTGACCCTCTCTTGAAGACTTTGAATTTGATAATTAAGATCCTTATCAGGGTTGTTTTATACCAATATTTTATTCTCCTACTATAAATTTTTGACTTTCCCTTTAAGATATATCATTTCCCTCATGAACCATTGCATAATTTAATTTTTTAAGTCAATTATCTATTCTAACTTATCAATGTTTTGTTTCCCTATCAACAAGCCAACCAAAGTGTTAAAATCTTCATTTAGGTCCTAGGGATGCTTACCTAAAGAATCTCTGACGTTCTTCTTGAGATATTTCCTTATCTTCCTTTTTCATGAATCAATTTTATTGGAATGGGTAGCCATGTTCACTCTTTCTAACTCCTTTTGATTGTTGACATCTTCTTTACCAATCATATCTTCCTCAACCAAGATAGAATCTGCTACAGTATGTCTTGTTTTACCATTTATAATTGAATTATTATCACACATAAGTGGCTCCTTGCCCACACTCCTATAAAAATTTTCAAGACTAATTTATTGAGGTTTATAAGTATATTTATCTACATTAACATCTTTATCCTTGGAGGAGATATTACCAAGATATTTAATCTAGATTTTCTTAACTTTTCTGATGTCCACATGTTTTCCATCATATTTTTTATTCTGAGAATTAGGAATTTTGGGAGTGATCTAGTTAATTCCCATGAAGTACTTATGAATGATAAATATAACCCCTTCATGTCTAGGTTTATAATGGTGAGGTTACCAATTGATCCTTTTATAACCTCATCCATACCTAGTTATATATCTTTTTCCATATGAATCCCTAGAACTATCCATGAATTATATAAATGAATGAATGAGTATATGTGTGCATTAATATATACATGTTATCTTATAGATTAATGATGATTTTTATTTGATTAGATTATACTTGTGCAACCTTATTTAACAAACATTTGAAGGGTAGAATAAGACTGCAAGAATCTTATTTGGTCACAACACTTATAGAGTAGCCCACAACAAAAGGGGATTATAACCCATAGCAACTGTAGGCTTCCACCTGTAGGGTTACCTATAGTAACTACCAAGCTATATGATTTCCACTTACAAGTTATCCATATTAATTTCAAGCTTTCACCTATAGAAGCCCAAAACCACTACACAGAACAAACCATTACTGTGATAATAAGTAATTTGTTTTAAGGATACATCTAACTATCTTAAAAACAAAGTAAATAATTGAAGAGGATCCCCCATAATAGTTGTATAGACCCCTCACATGAAGTTAAACTTTAATGTGCTATCAAAGGATGAATAAGATAAGGAAAATGAAAAGGAGAAAAGAAACAAAACAACAAAGCAACATATATTATCCTTTACCCAGGCAAGCCTAAAAACCAAGTAACTTTAAGTTACTAACCACCTGAAGGTTGATTAGGTTAGTTGTAAATTATTTTTACCTTTCTTAGTTTAGTGTTTTTGGTTACATATAATAAATTGCCTTATGTATTTAATGGAAGAACCTAGATTAGATTGGCAATGATGGAATTGTAGACAATAATTGCATTCTAATTTTTGAATATTGTAGTCTATTGTATCAATCTTTAATTGCTATAGATCTAAGTAATGAAAAGGCTGATTCTGTAAGAAGTTTTTTTAAATCTCTTAGAGAAGGATAAGAACTTAGTTCTAAATGAGGAAGGCCCCCTTGAAAGGAGTTGCAGTGAATATCTTGACCCTTCTTAGAATAAAGTGCATTGTGTGAATTGATTTCATTACTATTTTGATTATATAAAGTGTGATGCATGTATGACTCATAAGTGTGAATAATTTTTGCATTATATTATAATAATTTCCTTGTATATCTATATGGTGAAATCAATATAATTTCATTGTACTAGAACCAACAATTAAGTTAGCTTATGAATCAATAATGCATATATAATGCCAACATACTTGAAAATATTATGTACCCTAGGTTGACAATTAATGTTAAGCATATTTAAGAATTTGGTATTAATTAGCTAATAAGTCTAACCAATATTTTGGCATCATTTCTAGGGAGGTTTCAATTATTGCTTCCTAAATTAATTTTACTGCTTTCATTTCCTGCTTTCAAGAGTAACTTTCCTAGTTTCATTTCTTGCTTTCTAGAGTAACTTTCATACTTTCATTTCCTTCTTTCTAGAGTAACTTTCCTACTTTCATTAGATAAATTTACTACTTTATAGAGATAAAATTTCAATTTCTATTATTTTGATTTCTGCATTCCTTCATTTTTTTCATTTTATTTTTTCTCATTTTGAAACAACCCCTAAAATGCAAAATGAGAAGAAAAAACTAACCCTATTCAGTAAGGGACAAGATAGCTGAAGGAGTGGCTCAAATGTTTATGCAGAGAGAAAGAGATTCTCAAGGGAGATTCCTACCAAACAAGATACAAGTTTATATTGGGAAATAACCACAAGTACTTGTAGTAACTAATAATCCTATTAAAGGATATACCATAAGCAAAAGGGATATTGAAGAAGGAAACACTACAAACTGAAGGAGACAACTTGCATAAGAATTACTATTAGCTTTGAAAAAAGAAACAAAAGTGGAAGAAGCATTAACTGAGTTAGTAAAGAGAAATGAAAGAGAAGAACTAAATGAACCAAACACTCCAAAAATTAACATAAAAAAACATTCCAACAAGGCTTTCTTGAACAAATCAAAGAAATCTTAGGAGAGTCTTTAGACTTTTCATCTGGTAAAAAGACTATGGATCAATAGATAAATGTCTACTATCGTGCTAACCAAAGGACTAATACAAAATTTGAGGACATGATCCTGAGTACCTTTGGTATTCAGATCACAAGAAAAGTAATCATGAATAGAGGTAAATTTGTAGATGATAATAGGGTTCCAAACATAGTTACTTTTGAATTTTCTATTCCAGATGCAATAGATGTAACACAAATAAAAAATATCTTGCCCTCAACCTTGCCCTATTTTAGAGGTATGTTATCAGAAGACCTAGAAACATTTTTTTTCAAATTTGATATCCTCTATAGAATCTATAAGTATAGGTAGGATGCACATAAATTTAAACTTTTACCTACCACCCTCAAAGACTCAACACTTTGCTAGTTTATAAGACTGGGTAGTAATTCAATCCAAAATTGGGAAGACATGAAAAATAAGTTTTTGGTTAAGTATCAAGAGTATGGATGAGGAAGAAATTATAGAAGAAATGACATCTTCAAGATGACTCAAGAAGAGGATGAATCCTTGGAAGACTACATTGAGTGATTCATGTTCAATGTATAGAAATTCAAGCAAAATACACTGGGAGAAGATCCTCTAGAACTCATATTATTAAAAGGAGTCAAATAAGATTGTCTGAAAGCCTTGGGCCTAATGAGTGGGGGAGATATCTCCCAAATAACATTCACTAAAATCAAAGAGCCAAGCAAAAATTATTCTAGGTCTGCCATAAACAAAGTCTAGGGTAGCAAGCTTCCACTAGCAGCCTATCAAAATCTGAAATTAGTAACCTGTTACAAGACATGAAACAATATATCATTAGCCACTTGGCCATCCAACTAGATAGCCTATACACAAGGTAAAAGCAAGTAGCCTTGGATTAAGATTTGACCATCTATGTTCTGGATTGCAAGAAGAAGAAGATATAATGTAGGTGACATGATGTTTAAGCTATAGTAGCTAACATCACAACTCAAGAACTAGAAATAGTAGGTCTATATGTTGTAGGAGATGGGGACGATGTTTTTATGTTTCACAAAGAAAGCCATGGTTTCAACAACTATCTTATTCATGTATGGGACCAAATCTACCTTTTGCAAATTCTACCTTTTTCAATTCATAATTTACAAACACTACTCCCAATTAGACTAGTCTATAGATGAATGTTCCACCTCCTAATCCTAGATGACAACCATATTAGACAATTCATCCCTCCACCTTTTGACAACCTCCAAAAAATGTATCCCTATCTTATATATAAGCTTGAAAACCACCCAATGCCCACCCCTCATAAACTAGTGGCAATAGCCTTGGAGACCTAATCAACATTGGAGAAACTATCAAGGAGGATTCCCTCCACAACAACAATAACAACCTCCTGCTCTTATGCCCAATAAATAAGTTGTACCCAAGCCTAATCAGCTCTCTACCCAACCCATATAAAATCCTAAAAATAAGTTAGTGAAACTATCATTTAGTACTGAACCTATTCAATACCCAACATATACAGTGAACATCAATGAAGTTCACCTATATTTAAGAAGAGTTATACTACCCCCATCCCTATCCATAATAATGGAGACAACTTAGGAAAATCTAGAAGATCATGATAACCCACCTTCACCGCCATAAGAAATTTCTTAATAGAAGGCTAAGAACTTTTTGGAAATGGTGGGGTTAAGATAAAGTAAATTAAAATTTCTCCAAGAAAACCATTGCTTATTAATAGCAAGTTGGAGTCAAATGAGGAAAAGTGCCTTGTCAGCATGTTACATGCCAACCAATGTGCTTTTGCATGGGATTATGAGGATATACAAGGAATTATCCCAAAAACATGTACACATCACATATACATAGAAGAGAAGTGCCAACTAATTAGGTAGTGACAACATTGGATGAATCTAGCTCTTAGAGAAATAGTCAAGGTGGAACTACAAAAAATCATGACTGTTGGATTTATATAGCCCATATCAGATAGTGAATGGGTTTCACCATTGGTAATTGTACAAAATAAAAATGGAAAGTGGTGTGTTTGCATATATTATAGGAAACTTAATACAATAACCAAAAAATACCATTTTCCTCTACCATTCATTGATTAGGTGTTGGACACACTAGCAGGAAAAAGTATTTTTCCTTTCTAGATGGTTTTAATGGTTAAAACTAGATTAGAATTACTCTTGAGGGCCAGGATAATACCACTTTCACTTTTACCTAGGGTACTTATGCTTACATTGTATTACCTTTTGGATTATACAATGCTCTTACAATATTCTAAAGGGTTGCCCTAATTATCTTTTTAGATCTAGATAATGAATGTATAAAAATCTACATGGATGACTTCACTGTCTATGGAGAAATATTTGATGAGTACCTAAAGAACCTAAATAAAGTACTAAAATGCTATCAAGAGAACCATTTGTCCGTAAGCCATAAGAAATGCTACATGCTAATGATAGAAGACATTGTCCTAGGCCACCATGTATCTACTGAAGGAATTGATGTTGACCCTACAAAAATTAGCATAATAAAAAATTTGCCTATACCTCAAAAACATAAAGATGTCAGGAGTTGTTTAGGACATACTAGTTACTACAAAATATTTATCAATAATTTTAGTAAAGTAGAAATAATATTATTTACTCTCCTAACTAAAAATGTTTAATTCATATGGACTCTTGTCTGTGATGCAACCTTCAAATAATTAAAGGAATTATTGACCACCACCCCAGTTCTACGTGGTCCTAATTGAAGCTTCCCTTCCATATTCACACAAACAATTCAAATACTACCTTACGAGTTGTGCTAGGCCAAAAATAAGAAGCACTCAACTATATCATATATTTCATAAGCAAGAACCTAGAAGCAACATAATTAAATTACGTGGTCACTAAAAAATAATTATTGATAGTATTCTATGCGATCAATAAGTTTTATCACTACATAATAAGGTTTCAAGTGTTTATTCATACAAACCATTTATCCATTAGTTACCTTATGAAAAAACCAATTGCCCTAGGTAGAGTGATAATATGGGTGTTCTTATTATAAGAATTTGATCTAACTATTGTAGATAAGCCTGGTAAGGACAATGTCATGGCTGACTTCCTATCATAACTACAATCCCCTCAACAAGATACCATAGTAGATGACTTATTTATAGATGAACCCCTATTCTCCCTCACCCTTACCACACCTTGGTATGATAATATTGCTAACTACCTTGTAATAGGGCTATTTTCACAACACTTCCTCCTTAAACAAAAAAGAGATTTGATTTAGAAAAATGGCAGGTATTCCTGGCTATTCAGATTCCTTTTCTATACTAGACCTGAATTCATCATCAAAAAATGTCTCAAAGAATATGAAGTTATAGATATTCTCAAAGCCTACCATGATGAACCTTGTGGAGGGCACTTTGAAGCCAAGCGTAAAATAGTAAAAATATTGAATACAAGGTATTATTGGCCTTAAATCCATCAAGATGCAATAAGGTATACAAATCATTGTGATAAATGTCAATGTATGAGGAGACCCACACATTTAGTTGAGATGCCTTTGTAGCCTCAAATGGTGCTTGAGCCATTTGAAAAATAGGGCCTAGATTTTGTAGGACCTTTTAATTCAAAATCAAACAACAAAGAGTACATCCTTGTATGTACTGATTATGTCATTAAATGGGTGGAAGTAAAGGCTCTTACACACGTTAAGGATGGAAAAGTGGTAGTTTTCCTCTATGAGGAAAATATATATTCACAAGATATGATGTGCCATGAAAAATAGTCACTAATCAAGGACCATAATTTATTGATGATTTAATTACCACCCTAGTCTACTAATACAAGATTAGGCATAAGAAATCAAATCCATATCATCCACAGTCTAATGGACAGGTGGAAGTCACTAATAGGGAGTTAGAAAATATTTTGACCAAGATTGTTAGTATGTCTCATAAATATTGGGAGGCTAAACTTTTTGAAGCTATTTGGGCATATAGAATCATGTGGAAGACCAATACAAACTTCAACCCATATGAGTTGGTCTATGGGAAGAAACTTGTCTTGCCAATTGAATTTGAGCACAAAACCTTACACATAACACTAGAACTTGGGATGGATATATTTAAAGCATAAAAAGAAAGGCTTATACAACTTAATGCTTTAGATGAATATAGACAAGATGCACTAAAAAACACATAACTTATATAACAATAGTAGATTAGATGGAATGATAGATATATTAAGACCAAGCAATTCAATGTAGAAGATTGGGCCTTTCTTTTTGATTCAAAATATAAGGATCACAAAGGCAAACTCCAAATCAGATGGCTTGGTCCATTTGAGATTGAGTATGTTCATGAAAATAGATCAATACAACTCTAGACCATTGATTTGGTAAGATTCCATCTATTGGTCAATGGCCACAGACTAAAATTAGACAAAAAGCCACTGACTCAAGAGGAATTTACCGAGTAGATATGCAAACAATTATAGAATATCCTTAGCCATATCAAGTTTTAAAATCATTTTGTCACTGTTAGCCTTATCTGTGGATTAAATTGATTCATGACTAAAAATAATTCCATCTTGAATTTATCTTCTTGGGACATAGACCCCATGTTGGGCCTCGATAATCATTTTCATTATTGGCTGCAACCTTATAGAGAAAAACTTAGTGATGATTTTGTAAATGGAGTTACATAAGTTGATAAGATGAACATCCAAAAAATTCACCTCTCCATCCTTCTTACAAGTAAAGTATGATTGATTTTTTTAGCATTTGGGATGAATTAATGAACTCATTGATCACTTCAACCACATCATCTCCTATGATCTCTATTTTTTTTGAAAAAATGCCTAATGAAAGCCATCTGGTTTAGGGGCTTTATCTAGATTTATTTTTGAAATCATAAATTTGAGGTCTTCATTGGAAGTGGCTACTATAAGTGCTTCATTATTCTCTTGCTTAACCAGTTTAGGAATAACATGGAGGAATTATTTAGTGTGAAGTCACTAGTCTTAAAAAGCACTATTAATGAATTCACTATTCACATGTCACTATTTACAAATGAGGTGGCAATGGTGATTGGGTAGGTGAGATGGCTCCCAGGTGATGTGGTATGGCCCACAAAGGTATCTTGCATTATTGGAAAGGTAGGAGAGATAAATGTGGTGCATTTTTATTTGGGCACATGGGTTTAATTTTGAAGATCACATGTGGGACACCATCCTTGATCTTTGACTTGTAGGATCATGTGGGAGACAAAGTAAGAGGATATAATCATTCCCTTTTGGCATGTGCATGTGAGGCTTCTATGTTAGATGTCAAAAGTTGATTGGGGTATCTTTTGACCCTTAGAATTTGCACATGGAGAGTGGGATGTGCCACTTAAGGGCACATGGAAGAAGTCAACAAAGCATCATGATATGCTCTTTGAAAGGAGGACTTGAAATCATGATCCCACTTTACACTATTGTTAAATAGTGTTGCTACATGAAGTGTGGTGCAATTTTCCCTCTCACATATGTTTTATCCTTTATGCATTACTCTCTCTTATAATTTGTATTATAGATGGATTTCCATTATATTTTTTAAGAGTTGGAGAAAAGACTAGTTAGTATTTGTGAGCTTAGTTAAATCTTGGGTTAAGCATTTGTGTATGCTTTGGTTAATGCTTGGGAGCTTTGTAAGCATTGTATGCATTGAAGCTAAGAAGAGTACGAGAGATCAGAGAGGTGTGTTTGTATGATAGGTTATTATCATAGGATTGTATTCTCTAGGCACTGTTGAAATAATAGTTGATCAATTCTTTATGGACGTAGCTAAATTAGTGAACCACATAAATCTAGTCTTATGGTTTGCATTGTTATTTTGATTTGATTTATTTAAGTTAGTTTATATAATTCATATTTCCTCTCATTACAACTTAGGAGGATATTTACGTATTATTTTATTATATCATAACATAATTCTTGTTCACATCTAATGTTTCTTATGAATTTAATTTTAAATAATTTTTAAAATAAATTTACGCTTTCCTGATTGATGTGATATATATCCAAAATGAGTTGGATTTCACTATCTAAAATTTCCTTGATACAATTGTGAGCTCTATGTTTCACTGTTGACAAATGGAAAAAGTGCATGTTTCTATCCCCTTCCTTGAGCCATATATTTTTGATTTTTTGCGTCCAAAGGCTCTATTCCCTTACGACAATAGTATGGTACTTGTAAAGAATTTATTTTTCCTTATTTTGAATCTCAATATCATAGCCATTTATTTCTATCTCTTCAATCTTTGAAATTTATGATTTTAACTCTTTCTTTTGTAAATGAAAATTACAAAACACCTGTTTATTCCACTATTTTATTTTGATTTTAACATTGTTTATTTTTTCAGCCAACTTTAACATTGCTAAACCATTCACATTTGGAGACCTCCTTTGTAAAATATGATCAAGAATATGTGGGTGAGAAAACCACATGTGTTCCATCCTAAATGGATATCTATTTTCATTTGCATAAATTTCCACTAGACTAAATTCAAGAGGATTATGATCTAATCCAACCCAAGGAAATACCTTTAATGTCATATCCTTATGAGACAACCAATCCATTGAAATGAAAATTCCATCCAATTTGCATTGTATGAGGTTTTCACCCAACCTCCTATTATTCTGAGTATATTTACATCCTTTTAATTCCACATCTATCAACCCCATGTATAAAATTAAAGAATAAAAATATTCTATACTATCTGAAACCAATTGATTTCCACCTTTTTTTATCCCTTGGGTGTAAAGGAGAATTAAAATCTCCAACCATGATCCAAGGGAACTCTTTGCATGTATTTCTAAAAATATTACATCTTCCCATAGATTTATACAAGCAAATGAAGAGTTAGGTGCATAAATATTAGAGAAAATCCATTGCTTACCATCAACCACATCAGTAAAAATAACTTCCAAATGATTTAGTAATTTAAAGACTAGCTCCCCAATAAAAGATTTAGTATCCCAAAAAGTGATGAGACCTCTAGATGCTCTTGAAGAGATGGAAAAAATAGCTCCATATTATTTTCAATAATAATTTTTATGATTAACAAAAAAAGGTTCTTCTATTTTAGATTATTGAATAGCCAAAATTGTGGGATTGTGAGTCCTTATAAAATATCTAAAAACTTTTTGCTTTGAGGAACTATGGATTCTTCTTATATTCCATGAAAATATCAGCATGATTAAAATAAAGGTGAAGGATTACCTCCCTCAAATAGAAGGGTTGATTGGAGTTCATCTGTAATTTCCACCTCAGTGAGTTTTTTGATTTTTTTTTATAAAAGTTTTCCCAATTTAATTAATTAGTTAATTAATCTCTCTTAATTAGTTAATTTTATCAATAATAAAAAATTATGGAATGCACAATTAATATTTTTTTCATAAATCAATAAATCATATTTTCCATTTCAAACTTGTGATGTCATCAAAGGACCCACTTGATAATTTAAAAATCATATTCCAAAGTCAAAGTGTCATTCTCAAGGCAAATTCAATGCACAAAGAAAAGAGTGCAAGCAAGGTTTGTGACATTCTCTTACACACATGAGTATATTTAATTACATTCTCTTACACACTCCACACATGGAATTAAATGAGATTTAGGACCTATTCTCATCCATTTATTTATATCTTCATCCAATTATCCATAATCATTCAAAAATTCTATAAATTAGGGAGCCACCTTCCATTATCAATAAGCTAATTCATGCAACAAAATGCTACCTAATTATCCAAAAAATCTTCAATCTACATCCTTTTTTATCACATAAAATCATCCATTTTAAAGGGGATGTGATATTGAATTATCTCTCAACCCACCATTATAATTACATCACATCCTAGCTCATCGAAATTCATTAAGAGGATAGTAAAGGTATAACAAGTGTTGTTTTTCCTATTATAATTATAATCATTTTGGCTTGCTCAATCTAAGGACACATGTTTAGATTAGTTATATACTTCAATTTAGTTTTGATTTATACTATCAAAATACTATTATCTGTTTCATGTTGTTACATATGAGATGCATGATGGGATTTGATATGGTTGGTCATGTAAAGATTAATTGATTGGGAATGGGGATGAATAGTGGATAGACCAAGGGTGTTAGTGAAAATATAATACTGATATGCATGTATGCCCTCTCTTGGAAGAAGGAAGATGCTATGATTTATTAGAGAAATTAGTTGGGATTGTTAAGATAAATATTGAACACTTGTTATGGACATATATGCACTGGAAGATGATTTGACCATGGATAGGGTGACTCTTGTTTTGATGGAAAATTTCAATGACATTTTTTTGATTGAAAAAAGTGGTCGGTAATTTCACATAGGATTGTGAAGGGTGGTTTTGTATATGATTGATGAGAGTGTGATATTTGCATGGGGTCTTGTTATCTTGGACCAGATTTACAAGGATTTACACATGGCTACTTATAATGGGGGATGGAGCATTGGGGCCTCAACAATGCTACAGGTATGGTCCTATGAGTATATAGGTATTGAGTGGTTAATAGGAAAAATACAATAGAGATCATAGGATGATCTTGTAGCATTCATATGGGTTATGATAGGTGAAAGTTGATGTAGACATAGGGGTGACATGTAATTTTATCATCAGGCCATTGATGATTTAATAACTATATGTGACCTAACATCCTTATTTATAGAGATAATTATTATGGTTAGAGGACAAATTTTAATTTTAGATATATGACCAAAATTTGTATAGGTCTTCATGAGTATGTTTTTGAGAGGTATAAACCTGATTAGGTACAACGATAGTTTGGCTTATAATAAGATGTTCTAGATGGGCCACATGTGTTTACTCATGTAGCCAAAAAGATAGGGTAGTGGGGTCCTCCAGTGATGAGAGAAGAGGCAATGAATGGATGGGTTATGGCTCAACCTATTGACTAGGATTTTATAGGTGGAGCCACATATGTTGGATTTATTAATGGGTATGCATCTTAGTGGATACAATATAGATTAGTTTGGTTGACAAAACCAATGATACTAGTAGCACACACTTTACATGGGTAGATTTAGGCTATGATATATAAATATCCACAATAGTGAAAATTGAGGGATGCTAGGAGGAGGATGGATAGGGCCTAAGGTTAGGTTGGGCATAATGGATATGGATGATGAGGAGGAGATAGAGGAGGATGAGGAGGAGGAGAGTCCTATATTGTGATTGTGGACTCCCTAGTGTAGAAATTTCTTCTAGTTGAGATTATAGTGGTTACCCCATAGGTATAGATAGGATTAGATCCATAGGTGACACTATCTATAATAGTATTACTAGGTATAGGTATAGGGGATAGAGCTATACCTTACTAGCCAACATGGCCTAAAACATATGAGGCTATGATTTAGAACCCTCGATAAGAGATAACAGCTAGTGAGACTAAGATAATTAAGCTAAAAACGACTATGTTAGGCCATGATAATGAGATAATGACCTTATTGGCATAGGTGATAGATAGGTATGGGTAGATAACCTTCCTAAAGGGACAAGTGACATTAAAAGCTAGAAAATTGGTGGCCAGTGATGGTCACTTAGCATAGATGCAAGTACAAGTAGTGTCCAAAGATCATCTGATTATCATTTTGACTATCAAGTTCACATAATTGATAACTGAGGTGAATATACTAGCATAATAAATGATAGGGGATGGGGATAGCCATATATTGTGCATGGAGAAAAATTCAACAGGGATGAGGAACTAAAGATATATGGTGAGTAAGATAAAACTTTTTAAATTGTGATTTAATGGGGCCTATCCAAGTCCTTATTGGATTCAATGAGAGGGATGAGTTAGGTGACTTACTATAGGAGTCTATATGAGAGTATAGTGTCAACTAGTCAAAGGGAACCTTCTTATGATGAGTATGTCAACCAAAGTTTGAGGAGATCCTCTAGGACATCAAGGACTACAATGTCATAAAGATTAATTAAGCAACCCATGCAACAAATAATAGGTACTATAAGATCACCCTAGATGACATCACCTTATAGAGGTTAGTCACCAACTCCTTTAAGACTAGGACAAATATCAACTCAGGAGAGTCCACCTCCTAATGGTAATAATGAGATATGACTATAATATTGTGTTACTCTCACAATTTTGATTTTACTTATATTTGCAATGTACAACTGGATATTTTTTACATAATTATCATTTTGTATATATGGAGTTTTTGATGGATATTGTTTATATGATGGCCAATCTATTCTAATATCTATTTGTCATTTTGATGTGCTATGGATTATCTAATGTTAAATAAATGTAGATATTGATGTGATGTGATGATGATTTTTATGCTCTTTCATTTACTACTTTTGTTATGATGTGATTTAAGTTTGATGTTGATCTATAATTTATTATGTGATATGCTCATTCAAATGATGTAATTTTTAGCATATGTCTTGATGATGATGAGAAATGAGTGTTGATTTTTTTTTTGCACATTTTGTTGATTTGATATTCATGTAAATAAAATTATGTGATCCATTTTTTTATTTGATGTAATGAGATATATTTTATTATGAGGACCAAATGTTGATATATGTAGATGGTTCTGTTGTTTTGATGATCATGCTAGTACACTTATGAATTATGATGTGAATAGATTTTACAAGGGAATAAACTACCTATTAAACATGTTTTGACATATTATTCTTAAATTTATTTTTGATTTATCACTTTATAGGATGCATCATAATTATGTAAAAAATATGATAACATATTTCCATTTTCATATGGACTTATTGAAGGACAAACATGTGACTAAACACATTATGATATAAACTATCATGACAATGTTGGCAATGTATATGAATTGAGTCAAGACTCAAAAATTAAAGAAAACAAACAAAAAATCAATTACTCTCACACACAAACCATGTGAATAAAAACCAATAATAAAAAACCCAATTGTGTTAATACATGCAATAAATTGTGTGCCTAGTTTACCCCCACATAATGACATGTGTGGGGAAGTAAATGTTGCATACCCTTTAATTGAATGAGTGAAAAAATTGACTTGATTGAAATAAATAGACATGAAAATAAGTTCATAATGGCTTGTTAAATATCTGGAAGTCAAGACGAAAAAGAGAGGGACATGGGAAGATGGATGATTTGTCTTCATAAACCTTAGGGTGGAAGTAAAGAAGAATATGAAGAAATATGAGAAGATGAAGAATCATGAGAAGAGAAGTGCACATAAAACTAAACATGTGTTTGAAAAATAACATCATGAGTATCAAGATCCAAAATTTGATAAGATTTCATTTCCTCACAATACCCTAAAAATCTCAAGGGTTTTATCTTCTTATTGAAGGCTTTCTTTTTCTTCTTTGGTACAAAAGCCCAAGCATGGTTCCCAAAAACTAGGAAAAATGAGACATTAGGCTTAGTTTTAGACCAAGCCTCCTCTAGATTAAAGTGCTCAAGTGATATATGTGGTGTGTGATTTTGAATGTAGTTTTCATAATTAACTACTTATACCTAGTATAAAAGAGGTAAATCCCAAGAATGCATGATGTAGTTATCCATATCCTTTAAATTTCAGTCCTTCCTTTCTGCTAGGCCATTTTTTTGTGGAGTATGAGGAAAAAAATGATGGTGAACAATGCCATGAGATGCCAAAAAATTAGAAAAATATTTTTTGAAGTACCCCCCATTATCAATATGAATCTTATTTATAAAACTATAAAATTTATTCTCGATCAAAGCTTTGAAGACTTTAAAGTGTGAAAAGACTTCACTCTTGTACTTGAGAAAATAAACCCAAGTACGCTTCCAAAAATTATCAATAAATGTAAGTGCATACTTGGTTATATTGAATTAAGGAGTAGGAAATACCATCAAGTCACTGTGCACAAGATCAAGTGGTGAATAAGCTCTCTTGGACATACCCTTGAAAACAGATCTTGGTGTTATTTTCCTAATGCACAATAAGAAAAAACTCCATCAAGATAATAAATTATATAAAGATCATCAACCATACCATGAGTTCTCAACTCCATATATTTATAAGTAATATTTCCATATATCTCATACCAAAACTTTCTTTCAGACTCAACATGAGAAACCAATCATGTACCCATAGAATAAGTGTCATCAATACCCTCAAAGTGATATAGTCTATAATTATGATCAACACCACCTTATGAAATAAGTGAATGAGGCTCCAACAAGGTTCGTATTTAAGCCCCTTAAGATGTGAAAGTCATTATTTTTCCCTAACCAAAATGATAAATTTGATAAATAAAAATCAATTTTGTAGTGATGTTAGGAACATATGTTGCATCATTGTTGCAGCCATCAGTAAGTTGTATGTCACCTTTTATCATAAAATAAATAAATGAAGAATCTCCAACCTTAATTTTAGAATTAGAACTTAAATAAGAGAATAAAAGACTCATACGAATAAGCTATATGGTGATAATCACAATAATATATAACCTAAATTTATGTAACAGGTGATTGAGATCTCCCAACAATATTAAGTGCTTTTCCATGCTCATTAGAAGGAGGTGGAGTGGAGATAGAGATATTATGTTTTTGACTACATCCTCTAAGGGTTGAATTCTTTTCCAACACCTAGATTATACATGAATACTCCCCACACAAAAGGATCATGAAAATCTAGACTTATTCTTGGATTTAGAAGACTCCTTAGGTTTAAAGTTATTGTCTTTGGGTTTAGTAGCACTTTGATATGGATAAGGAGTGGTTTTGGATATAATTTTTGATTTTCCCTTGCCATTAGTATTAGATGCTACTGATGACTTTTGAGAGGTTGAAGATTCAAGGTTAGACAATTTAGATTGTTCCCTAGTAAGTCTTTCACAAAACAACTCTAAATCAAGCATTTTAAATTTGGTACCCAAGGCATTCATGCTAGAAAAAAAGGTAGATGCAAATATCTGGAATGGACCTCTCAACTTGGATAAAATTAGGTAAACACACTCTCAATCTTTATTATCTCTTTCACTCCCATTCAATTATGTCAATAAGTGCTTGAACTTAATAATATAGTCTACAATGGGTGGAAAATATTTAGGATTGAGAGAAGTGATCTCTTCTACTTCAAGTTGCATGGCTCTCATGTGATCCATCTTACTAAATAAACCCTTTAATTTTAACCGTATTTTGAAAGGAGTGTCACATATTTTCAAATGAAATAAAATATTATCACTTACATAAGTTCTTATCAAACCTCTACACTCATTAAATTTGCATTGGTGCTGAAAATTTTCATATTCTCTAGTGAACACTAGTTGTGTTTTAGTCATTAAGGCTCACAATCCTTTGTGTTTAATGATTATTTCCATTTTCGGTCTCCACATATGGTAATTATGTATTTTTAATGGCTCACACTAATTTAATATAGAATAAGAAACCATTATAAAAACACCAAAGAGAAAGAGAATGCAAAAAGGGTGCTCAAATCGACACTGAGATAACCCTCCAAAAGACTATTTTATTAGCCCCCCCAAATTTTGGTACTTTATAATTGAATTAATTTTACAATATAAATGACACCAATTGACTAGACATTAAGAAAATGTATTTTTGAAAAAAATGGCGCTCGATTTCAAGTTTTTGATGAAAATTTATAGTTATTACAAATTTCCCATCATAAATGGGTCAAATAAAAATGCTTGGAAATTTTTAAAATATTGGAGAAATTTAAAAAAAAATGAGTTTGAGACTTAATCCCCCACTATTAGGAATAAAAAATTAAGCCATTCCATGTGACCACACTATAATATACCTAGAGAGGGGTAGATTAGTAGCATAAATAGTAGAATAGTGAATAGTAATGAATAGTAGTTTAATACCACATGCATAAGAATAAGGAGTCGAGTAGATTAGAATAATATAAATAAGAGGGCATAGGCAATTGTAAGAATATCTAAGAAAATATCAATTCAATTAGAGTATTACTCTGATAAGGAGGTAGTCCCCTCGAAGTGGTAAGCAATTGTGAAGTTATTCCTTCTTGGCAAAAAAGAATATTATATTAATATAGATAGTATTTGTGTATGTGAGATATTAGGTCCTTAAAATTTTGTATCAAATCTCTGTCTAGGGCCATTTCCATATTTTGTTGTTGTTATTTTAGTAAGAGTTTATGCAAGTAAGAGTTTGTAGTTCTATGCACCGTATGCTCTCATCTTGCCTTAACGGGATCCTGGTGATCAAAAAGTGGATAGAAATTATTTTTATTTATATATTTTAGGAAAGAGTTTTGGTTTAATTTCATGGTTTGGGTAGAAACATCAATTTAGAGAGTTACAAGAAGTGTTGTGTATGAGAGTGATTTATAATTTTTGTAAGAGATTTTAGAGTCAATTTTTTGAGTGGTTTTATTTTTTAGGGTTGAGAGAGGTAATGCTGTGGATCTATTGAGATAGTATATTTATAAAAGTGTAGGTTTTGTGGATCTAGTTGGGCATATGAAGCTAGACATACTATTTATTTACCTTTCATAGTGCATATTTACATTTTTTATCCTTAAAAAATCATCTATTCTTCTACAAACTAATTGCAAATAATAACAAATTGAGATAAATAATTTCTAAGTTTAGTGAGTCTTTATTCCATATTTATAGAACAATTTGAATTTTTAAATTTTGTTTAGTATTGTAAAATTTATCTTACTTTTAGTGACTACAACTTTGTATTAAAAAAACAATTTTTATGGAAGTCTTTGTGTAAGGATGTATTTTCAGTGGAAGCCAACATCTAATCAATTGTAATCATACATCTTCTCATTTTTAATCATGATTTGACTTAGCTTTATCAAACTGGCATAATTCAGGAGTATCACATAGACTTTTCCAAACTCACCACTCAATCTATCAAATTGTCTAAGGATTTCTTCACAACTTACTTCATCAATGGATTCTATGAGGGACTTCATGAAGAGGTTAGAATGTGGCAAGGTAAAAACTTGATGGAATCCATTGTAATAGATAAAGTTTCATAAAATCACATCACTTGGACACATTGCTAATGCCATTTGGTTATACCCTAATAGGTACTTATAGATCCTGTGTAAGTAATAGAGGTGCCCAAACAAGGTACAAATAAGCTTGAGCAGATAATAGATGAGCCTAACCAGGTAGCAACCACATCCCATTAGGTTCTTAATGAATTTGAGTAGGCACTAAAAACCATTGAAATGGTACCAGAAGCACTTGAAAAAGTGATTATAACACCTGAGTTGGCACTAGAAGAGCCCAAGAAGACCCCTGATGAGCCCAAGTTGACTCCATAGGTAGATTATTTTGTGTTCCCTTATTCTAACTTCAAGAAACTAATCACCAAGTTTTAAATTTTAGTTCTTGACTATACCCTTCAGGCTACCTTATTTTTTGTTGATGTTTATTTTTGTCCCCTTTGAACATCCATCTAATGTTCCAATGATTCCATTCACACTACTATTATACATGCTCATATTCCAACATCGATAAAAGAAGTAGAAGAAAAAATGAATGCATTGTAGAGATTCCATCTGGGCTTTAACCTAATTTATTTATTGGGCCTCCATTTGGTCATCCTCCTATTTCTTATCATGTTTCAAGAGTGAAACATTTTTAAGGGGGATGTAAAGTAATATATCTATGGAGGGGTAGATTAGTAGCATAAATAGTAAAATAGTGAATAATAATGAATAATAGTTTAATACCATATGTGTTTCTATCGCTAATTCGCTTTCTACATTCAAAAGATGAATAAAGAAACTAAGGAAATGGACAAGGCTAGAAGTACCTGGATATAGACTGCGCACCGTAATCCAGACGCTTGTGAGCACCCCTCTTTGGCTGTGGAGGAATGACACCTGCAAAGAAAAAGAACTTGGACAAGAAAATGTTAGATGGATAGGCGGTGGGTTGCCAAGCGAAAGCTTATTCCCAGAAGTGTGAAAACTTCCTCAAGGGAGGTCAACCCACTGATAACAGACAGATAAAAGACCAAGAAAATATAGGATGCCAGAATACAGAAGTGATAAACAAATTAGAAATGAAAGAAAAGACAAATTATTACCTGAAAGGAGCTGTCGGGCTGATGACAGTCACCGAGGTCAGAAATGTTGCCGGCGTCGATTATCTGATCTGCTGACGTCGGTTATCCTATCGACGTTAGTTGGGGAAGTGACTGGCGTCGGTCGGGGTTGTGGCCTGTGGTAGGGTCTGGTTTGGTTTTGGTCCGTGGATGGGTCTGAGACAGAGTTTATGGATGTGTTTGGATGGTTTGGAGAATGGTCTGGGTCTGGTTGGGTGCCCTGTGCAGGGTCTTTTGTTGGCAGGAGGGACGAGGAAGTTGTCTGGGACTAGATTAAAAGGGGGACAGGAAAGAGGAAGATGGACAGGGGACAGGTTCTGAGAAGGCTTTTCAGCCTCTCAGGGGAAGGACACAGCAAGTAGAAGACAGTAGATAGGATAGATAACTGAGACTAAATGAAAGAATGAAATAAAGAAATTGCTTACCTTTTGGCTTGCTGACTGAAGGATGAAAGAGCTGTTGTTGGAGCCACGAAAGACTTGTTGCAAGAGGAAATCCTTGATCTAGAGTCCCTACCTCTGTTGCTGCTGTTGCACGAGGTCCAGATGGAAAAGAGACGAATGCCAAAATGCCAAGAGAATTCAGTTTGCGAGCTCAAGGGTCCAGGGCTGCAACAGATGCAGAAAGGGATCTTGAAGGCTGCCGACGCTGGCAGTTTTGCCGACGTCGGCCGAAGGGTCGCCGACGTCGGCAGTGGCAGAATGGGAAAAGAGGCTAAAAATAGTCTCTGCGCATTCTTGCACGCCGCCGGGTGAGGGATTGTGGGAAGAACGGTCATGAGGGTGCTTAAATGGATGTGGGGGGAAGATAATGAGGATATTTGGCATAATAAATGCTAGGGGGAAGGTGGAGGGATTCAAGGGAGGATCCAAGGTGGCAAGGGTGAGGTGGAAAGGGGGCCACTTAATTAAAATATTTAAGTTATTTTAATCAAATGAATGGAGGGGACTAAGGCCAAGGGTTAGGATAGGGGTTTGAGGTGGACAAGGGGGGAGAACCAAGGTGTAGACACATTTGTGGTGTCTACATTTGCCCCTTTTTGTCTTGTTGGTTGTTCTTGACGAACTGCAAGACAAAAATAAGAGTTGGTTACCCTAGGAAAAGGATGAGGTGTTCCCCCCTCAAAGCGATAGTCGAGAGAAGGGAATCAAAGATCGAGTGTCGATTTGACAGAGAAATGGATAGAAGAGTGTGAGTGAAAATGCTGCAATAGTCGTGATTGCGCGTATACCACTTCACGGGAGGGTCGGGTCAAATTGTCGCATGTCGAGGGTCAAGGAGTGCCAAAATTGAGGTAACCGGGCCCCAGCATTTAGTCATCTGCTGATCGGGTCACTCAATCTAAGCTGAAGCTCCAAATGGTCGTCGTGTTCCAGGTATCCCAAGCTCAGGAAGTGCTCCCAGAAACACGAAAGTGCCACAAGTAGTAGGGATCAACTGGCTCACAATCCTATACTTGTGAAGGGTCAAAAATAGGGTCTGCGAACAATTCTGCTAACCAGTCGTGAGGTAGCACACATGCAAAAAACAACCAAGGCAACATTGGCTTGGAAGTAGTCAAAGGTCGAAGGAGATATGCATGATCTCCAATGGTCATTGGTCAAGGGGATGGATGGACGAAAGGATGTGGCCGAGCTAACCTCAGAAAACGTCATGTGATCTGAGTGCTGCCTACATAGCCCCTGTCGTTAGGGGCCTCAGGCCTATGTAGTTCTCCCTAAAAGGGAGGAAGGGTCAAAGAGATTGATTGGTCTTGGTCAAAGTTGTAGAAGAGAAGGTTTGTCCATCAAAGAGATGAACAAATGGGGGTGGTCGAGCTAACCTCAGAGGACGTGGTATCTGAGTGCTGCCTACATAGCCCTGGTCATAGGGCCTCAGACCAATGTAGTTTAGACAAAAGGTCTGATTGATCAATGATTGGATGTGGTCAAGTGTCAAAATGATGAGGGTAAGATGATGCTACAGATGTCATATTGGTCGAGAGGCTTTCATCTCTAGCAAGTTTCCATAGTCGTGATGGATGTATGCTAAAAATGAATGGAAGTCTATTTATGCTTCAGCAAGTATTGGTTTATGCTTAACATAAATTGGGTCTGGTCGGTAATTTCCATGTGTATTGGTGTTCATAGAAACTATGTGAAATGGACTAGGATGATGTCAGCTGAAAATGATGAAAATGGCTTGGTTAAAGATGAGTCGACAATTGATGTGGTTAAATGTGACCAAAGTGTAGAGAAAAGATGAAAGGCAAATTGCTCTTTCATTGACAAGGACCAGAAAGGAAGCATAGATAGGGGTTATTAGAACCAAAGCCCCGTTCATGCATTACGTCGTTGACCAGTGTGGTGTTAGAATGGTAATCGAATCACTTTGACATTAAAGTGAGCTCGAAGTCCCCTGAGTAGGTGATAGGAGGTTGATAGGGTAACCCAGTTTAAGAGCAGGAATAACCTTGCCCCTTTTTATAGGAGACCCTGAGACAACTACAAGCCAAGTCCATGACCCCTTTTTTTTTTTTTTTTGGTGCAGGCTGATCGATGCGGGAAGCCTACATAGAGATGTCTTTTGATTTATGGTCATGTTGCGAAGCTGATCAATGCGGGAAGCTTCTAAGAAAGGTTGCTGTTTGATAGCCATCCTTCGAGGGAGTGGTCTATATTTTTGCTTTATAATGTTTGAATAGCTGTCCTTCGAGGGATCAGTCTATTAGCTACAGCAATGATAGTACAACTGTCCTTCGAGGGAGCAGTCTGTCTTTTTGATTTAATTTTGTGACCTTGTTTATATTTTGACATCTTGATATATTTTTTGATTTTTTGATTTTTTTGATTAGAGTCACGGACAAGGCTGTAGAAGTTCAAGGACTCCCCTTTTATTAGGACAAAGCATCCATGCATCATAAAAGGGTTGTAGAGGACTTGTTAAAGGGGAATAGGGTTGAAAGGGATGAGGATTAAGAGGATGAGGATTGCTCAGGGGACGAGCTCAAGTTACGTGTCAAGTAGATGAGTACTTGACTAACAAAAGAATGGTCGAAGATGCAACGCATTAAGAGGCTCAGGTTCTGGCTATCCGTCGAGGGAGGACAGACGATAAGTCCCTGACCCATACTTGTGCGTGATGATAAAAGGTCCAAGCCAATTGGGGGCGAATTTGCCTCGTTTACTTCGCTCCATATTGGTCACGTGCTGATTCTCTTTGAGGACGAGGTCTCCGATGTTGAAATCTCATTCTTGCAGATTTTTGTCGTAGGCCCGCTTGATGCGACTTTGGTAGACACGGAGATGATTGAGGGTAGCAAGACGGCGCTCGTCGAGTAACTCAAGTTGAGCTAAACGATCTTGATGAAAGTTGTCGTTGGAGAGAATGTCATGCAGGGAGATGCAGAGAGATGGGATCTGTACTTCGAGAGGTAAGACAGCCTCTGTTCCATACATGAGGGAGAAGGGAGTAGCACCTGTAGAGGTTCGGATGCTAGTGTGGTAAGCCCACAAAGCGAAGGGAATATGAATGTGCCAATCCCTTCCTGTATCATTGACCACCTTCATGAGAATTTTGGTGAGAATTTTGTTGGAAGCCTCAGCCTGCCCATTTACTTGTGGGTAGTAAGGCGAAGAAAAGCTGAGTTTGATGCCAAATGAGTCACATAGTTTTTGGACAGTCTTGTTTTTGAAGGACTTGCCGTTGTCGGTGATGATTTTGTGAGGGACACCGAAACAACAGATAATGTGGCTGCTGATGAAGTCGACAATTTTGTCAGCTTTTGTGGAGACAAGAGGAATGGCTTCCACCCACTTGGTGAAATACTCAGTGGCAGTGATGATGGACTGATGACGAAGGGACGAGTGAGGGTTGATCTCACTGATGAGATCTAAGCCCCACTGAGAGAAAGGCCAAAAATCCTGAGCGACTTGCAAGGCGTGGCTGGGGAGATGAAGCAGGTTAGAGTGTTGCTGACACTTGATGCAACATCGAACATAGTCGCTACAGTCTTGATGAAGGGTGGGCCAATAATAACCCAGGCAAAGGATGCGCTTGGCAACCGAGTTTCCACTGAAGTGTCCACCACAAATCCTGTCGTGGACTTGCTTTATGGCTTGAGAAGCTTCAGTGGAGGTTAGACAGTGAAGGAAGAGGCCGTCGAAGCCTCGCTTATAGAGAAGACCTCTTAGCATGGTATAGTGAGCTGTGCACTTGATGAAAGCTCGCAGTGCATTGCTAGAGAGGTTAGGAGGAGTGACAGAAAGAGACAAGTAGTCCACAAGTTGCTTATACCAATCATCTCATGGGCTAGAATTGATAGTGTTGATATGGTCGATGTGAGGAGAGATGTATGAAGGCAAAGGTACATGATGCACTGTGACAAAAAAATGAGATGACGATGATGCAGATGGGATATGCGAAGCAAGAGAAGCCATGGTGTCGGCAAACTTGTTCGTAGAGTGTGGAACAGTCTGCAAGAGGTAATGGTCGAAAGATGCCAAAAGAAGGTCAGCACGATTTTTATACCTATGTAGAACTTCATTTTTACAGAGATATGAACCGTTAACTTGATTAACGACGAGCTGCGAGTCACCGAAGATGTTGATAGACTTGATGTGGAGGGAAAGGGCAGTCTGAAGTCCCAAAATTAAGGCCTCATATTCAACCATATTATTGGTACAATCAAAGTCAAGTTTAAAAGATAGAGGCATGGGCTCCCCTTCAAGTGGGATGAGGATGACCCTGGCACCCCCACCGAGTTGACATTTGGAGCCGTCAAAGAACATGGTCATTTGGTAGACGGTGTCATCGGTGGAAAGGGTAGCGATGGATTCGTCTGGGAACTCACAGTGTGAAGGTTGGTTGTCAGGAAGAGGGGCATCTGCCAGTTGGTCAGCGATGGTTTGCGCCTTGATAGATTTATACTGGATGAATTCAAGGTTGAACTCAGTGAGCAGCATAAGCCACCGAGCCATACGTTGATTCTGATATGGCTTAGAGTGCATGTACTTGAGCGGGTCGGTGTGAGTGACGACAAAGGTTTTGTGGTTGAGAAGATAGTGGCAGAGCTTGGTGGCGGAAAAGACTAATGCCAAACAGAGTTTCTCGGTATGAATATATCGAGTTTCATAGTCGACCAGTGTTCGGTTGATGTAGTAAACTGCTTGCTCACGATGATGCTCGTCTCGGTGCGCGATCATGGCACCTAACGAATGGTTGGTGGTGGAGATATAAAGGTAGAAGGGTTGGTCGTCTTTAGGTGGAATGAGGATTGGTGGAGAGACCAGATAGCTTTTGAGGGCTTCAAAAGCCTCTTGACAATCCTCATCCCATTTAAAGGAGACATCCTTCTTAAGGAGATGATGAAAAGGTTGGCAGCAGTCTGAAAGCTGCGAGATGAAACGATGAATGGACTGGAGCTTCCCTTGTAGACTGCGAAGCTGCTTGAGATTGGTTGGGGGTGGCATTTCAAGGATAGCACAGATCTTGGCGGGATCTATCTCGATACCATGAAAGGAAATGATGAAGCTAAGAAGCTTGCCTGAGAGGACTCCAAAGACACACTTCTTGGGGTTAAGGCGGACATTGTATTGCAAAAGGCGAGAGAAGATGATTGTGACAATGGTCAAGTGGTCACGGCAAAGTTTGGACTTACCGAGAAGGTCATCCACATAGTCCTCCATGATTTTGTGGAGGAGATCGTGGAAAATGTAGGTCATGGCGCGCTGATATGTGGCGCCAGCATTTCTCAAGCCGAAAGGCATGACTCGATAGCAGAAAGTCCCCCATGGGGTGATGAATGTAGTCTTGTGTTGATCTTTCGGTGCGATCAAGATTTGATTGTATCCTAAAAACCTGTCCATGAGAGATAGCATCTCATGGCCGGCCGTGAGATCAACAAGCTGGTCAATGTTAGGAAGAGGGAAGTCATCTTTGGGACAGGCTAGGTTAAGGTCGCGATAGTCCGTGCAGATCCGAATCCTCCCAGTTGCTTTAGTAACTGGGACAATGTTAGAGGCCCACTATGGATAATCGATAGGTTGGATGAAGGAGACAGAAAGAAGGCACTGAAGCTCCTCTTTAACAAGGAGCGCAACACGAGGATGCATTTTTTGAAGCTTTTGCTTAACAGGCTTAGCCTCTGGTTTGGTGACAATGTTATGGGTAGCAATGGTGGGGTCGATGCCAGGCATGTTGCTGTAAGTCCAGGCAAAGGCCTTGCTATGGTTGGAAAGGAACTGGGCATAGTCAAGCTGCTCCTGAGCGTCTAAAGATTGGCCAATCTTTAAGACGTGAGGAACATCAGAAGAAGAAGGGAGATTGATGTTAATGGTGGATTCATTTAACATAACCTGGGTCTCGGAAGGGAGGAAATGCTGGATGAAAGAGTCATCGGCACCCATGTAGAAAAGGATGGCGTCATCGTCAATGCAGTGGACAGTGTGAATGGTTGTCGACTCATCCTCTACCATGCTAGGAAAAATGAGAGGGAGAGACCTGGACACCCCATTGAGCTGATAGGTCAGGGGTTCTAGGCGAATGGTGTTTATGGAAAAAAAACTAGGAGGGATGGAAACCACCGACTCTGTAGGTGACGAAGGACAAATGGGTGAGTTTGGAGGAGATTGGTCAATGGTTGGCTCGGGACAAAGGTCAGAAGGAGCCTGAGTGGGGTCATGATATCCCAGGCCATACCGTTTCTTGGCATCGTGATCATTGAGCGGCTCGATGGGCTGATGGGAGCCCTGCTCATAATGTTTGAAACCAAAACCCTTCCATGCACACCTATGAAGGTAAGTGTGTGTGCAAAGGCGGGGTTGCCAAGAAATGAGAAATCAGATGTGAAAGGTTGGGGTGAAGAGAGGGAATTGCCATTGGTAGGAGCTTGATTGAGCCCCCCATAGACAAAGTTGGTTCGAAAGTGAGGAGAACCATAAGGCATGACCATCCCGATCCGATGGTCGTAATTGAGACTGAGGTGAAGGCGTCCATACTCTTGCAGAGTTTGGAACATGTCTAGGGTCAACAAGCGATATTCCCCAAGTGATAGTCATTGGAAGATGTCTTCCATGGGGTCTTTGGTCAGCGCTTGAAGAGGGAGGGTAAGGGCGACCGCTGATTGCGAACTGGTCAAAGCTTTCGTAGATGGAGGCGGTGCCAGAGTTGACGGCTTGATGGGAATGAGGACATCATTGGGACAGTAGGTTGTGTTGCAAGTCTTGAAGGGTGAAGGGTCAGCGGGAATGGTGTGGACTTGCTCGTCATGCTCAGACTTCACATAATGGTGCAGGGTGGAGGGTATACAGGCCATGGCACCGATCCAAGGTCAGCCCAGTAGAAGGTTGTATTGAAACTCTCCTTTGATGATATAGAAGAGCTTCGAGACTATGCGTGGACCAACGCGAATGTGAAGGATGACTGTGCCAATGGTCGTGGCGGTGGTGTCATTGAAAGAGCGTAAGATCGCGTCAGTTTTGGAGATGTAATTCTTGGGAAGAGCCAACTGATCAAAGGCGTGGGTAGAGATTATGTTGATGCTAGCGCCGCCATCGATCATAACGTGTTTAATGCGTGTCTGATCAACATAGGCAGTGATGAAGAGGGTGGCGTCCTGATCTTCCGTGTTATATGCGGGAATCTCAGAATCGCTGAATGTGATGGAGGCGACAGGAGATAAAGAATGGATGAGGGCAGTGAGTGGTTGGGGGTCCTCGGGTTGGACCTCCGCTGCCTGCAAGGCTTGGATGAGGGCTTGATGGTGCTGAGGTGAGGTTTAGATAAGGTCATAAAGAGACATCTTTATAGGTGTCTGGTGAAGCTGCTTCAGCATGGAGTCGTGAATTGGCCCAGAAGAGGAAGACGAAGAAGGCTGGGATGCGCCAAGGATAGAAATTTTAGGCTTGGGCGCAAGAGGTGGCTTGACGAAGGGATAGGTCCAAGGAATGGTAGCTTTTTCTTTTGCCTTGTCCTTTTGTGACCTAGTGGTTATACGAATAGCATTGATTTCAAAAATACGAGGTGAAGAAGGGGTCGTGTCTTGCTGGTGAGATGTTGACATGGTAGAAGGGGTTGGATGGGAAGGAGTCGGGGTCTGGTCAAGAGTGTCCTCAAGGAGAAGAGTGTCCTTCTCCATATAGCGGCGGATGACGGCTTTGAGGGCACAACAAGTCTCAGTGTCGTGTCCTGGTGTACGATGATATAAGCAAATTTTCGTGTCGTCGAACCAGGAGGGCTTAGACCTGAGAGGTTGGAAAGGCTTGATGGGGGGAAGGGTTATGTTGGAGGTCTGCAGAAGTCGGCGCAATATCAACGAGTATGAGCCCACTAAGGGGTCCGTGCCAGTTGATATGCGTGAGGTTGGTGACTTTTGCTTAGGCGAGGTTAGAAGAGGTTTCCGTACCACCTTATGGGTTGATGGTGCGGTGACAGACGGAGACGGCTCTTTCTTGGTGATTGGTACCACCTTTTTGGGAGAGGGACGGCTGGAGGTAGGCAGAGGAAGCAAAGGAGGCAACGAGTTTTGATTGGAGGCTAGAGTGGGAAGGATGCTAGCCAAGGTCGAGGGATGAGGGCCCAAAATGGATGGCAATGGTGACGGGGAAGGAGGCGTTCGCTTCTGTGGTCTGGCAGTCTTCTTTGATTTGGTTGAAAGACTGCTACTGGTCGAGGTCTGGCCTAGGTCCACCTTCACTTGCGGGTGAGTGAGGGTGGAGACAGGACGAACGCCAAGTGATTTGATGGGCTTAGACGAGATAGATGCAGGTTTCAATTTTGATGGGTTTGGTTGAGGTTTGAGAGTCTGGTCTTTGTCAAGAGTCTGATGAGATTCTACCTTGGGAGGATTAGTAGCATGTGATGAGAGGGCGTGGGTATGTTGAAGGGCTTTAAGACGCTCCCACAACACCTGAGGTGTCACTTTCCTCAGAGGGAGAAGTTTAATTTTCTCCACTAACCGAGAAAATGGCTGAGAAGAAGATGTTGATGGTTGCAAGGTTGAAGACGAGATGGGTGTAGTGGTATTAGACGCATGGTGTGGTGAAGTCATGACAGATTTAGATGAAGATGAAGGGGAGATAGGTTCTTCCCTGGGTGGAGAAGAAACCGAGGAGCGAGGCTCCTCCAGCGGGTAAAGGGCAGGGATGATGGTGCCCTCCACTTGCGGCTGAGGAGTAGGAAGGGTCGGGTCCTCCATAGGCAGTAGAAAGGAGGATGGCGAGACCGGTGGTGCTGGTAAAGTCGAGGCGTCCTCCAAGATGAGAGAGGTCGATGGAGAACTAGCCGGGGAAAGAGGTTCGTCCACATGTGACGGATTGATTGATGGCCTAACCTCTTGAGGTTGATTGGGGATGAAGGGAGAGACCGTATTGACTGTTCGAATGTTGTGCTCATGATTGTCGTCAATTAAGGTCTGGACATTGTTCTGAGTTGGTGGATGATTGGGGAAAGGTTGTTTGAAGATGTCAATGCCCTGATTAGGAGGTGCATTTGGATTGTCTAAGATGAGATCCCCCTTTTCAAGCATGTCTTGGATTATGTTCTTAAAAGTTTTGCAGTTTTCTGTGTCATGGCCCTTAACACGGTGGAAGTTGCAGAAGTCTTGTTCCCTATACCACGCAGGGATGGCATGTGAGGGATCAAATTGTGGAAGAGGTCAGGCTTGAGGGAGATTGAGGACCCCCTGTTTAACAAGCTTTTCCAGCATAGACGCGTATGATTCTCCGAGAGGAGTATACCGTCGTTGTACGTATCTCTGCTGGAATTGGCGAGTGGCGCTCTGAGATATGGATGGCTCAGGCAGATTGGTCGAAGGTGAGGAGGATGAAGGCCTAACGACCACAGCGTTGGCTGAAGCCTTGGATTTAGAGTTGGATGATGATGGCTTAGCAGAAGAAGAGTCATAGTTGGGATTCTTGCTCTACAACTTGACTTTATTCTCCTTGATGGCACGCAACTCAAGTTTGCGGGCCATCGTGAAGGCCTCATCAAAAGTGTGAAAGGCTTGAACCCTCAGGGTGGAAGAAATATGTCTGGCACAGGCTTGGGAAAAGAGTTCAATAAGCTTGGCCTGGGGTAAGGAAAAGGAAAGTTGATTGATGAGGCCTCTCCACCGAGCAACGAAGTCGGCTATGGACTCATCCTCGAATTGCTGGATAGAATAGAGGTCCGTGATTGAGACCTTCTTGGTTATGTTGATGGAAAAGTGATCGAGGAAGAGCTGGGCCAATTGTGTGAATGAGAAGAGAGAATGGCTGGGAAGGGAGCTGTACCAGTCGAGCGCAACACCCGAGAGAGACATAGGAAACGTGCGTAAGAGTAACACATCGTCATGGGAAATGAGGTAACATGCATGTCTGAATGCCCGCAAGTGTCGCTATGGGTCTTCCTTACTTTGAAAGCGAGAAAACTTCAGAAGCTCCCACTGGCTAGGATATGGTCTGATTGGGACAGAAGGATGAATGGGCTCGTTGCAGATCTGCTCGTATGAGAGAGCGTTGCGCAAGCTGAAAACAGAGGTCTCTAGACTGGTCATCTTGTCCATCAGCATTTTGATGATGTCTGCCGATGGATTGATGGGTGGCGCGCCCCCTAAGTTGTAGGGCACTTGGAAGAGGCTAGGGGAGGCATATGATGTAGTCGGTTGCCCCTGTAAAGGCGCAACATAGGGGTAACTAGTCGTAGGGATAGATGAAGAAGATAAAAGTGGTTGGGTAGAAGGCATAGCTAGGCCTGATGTTGCTACGAGAGGTTGGACTGTGGTAACAGGGGCCAATGGATAAGAAGCCACCCTGGTGTTGATAGGGGCCAGGGTAAGCGGAATAGAGACGATAAGGTTCTGAAAAGGAGTGGATAGCGGTTGAGCGGGTTGAGGTTGACAGGGGGCCGAAACCCCGGTGGAAGTGGGCCCAATGATAAAGGGAGAGGCCACACCTGGAGGATTGGTCAAAGTCTGGTCAGCGGTCGAAGCGATGGCTTGAGTGTCTGAAGGTTGAACTACGGATGCTGTTGATATAGCCGTAGTTGCGGCAAGGGAGGTTGGCATTCCGTAGATTGGATTGCCCAAGGAGTCTCGCGTTTGGCTATGCGCGAGATAATGTTGCAAGGCCTTGACGTTGAGGTCCAAGAATCATTTGAAATCTTGGTCCCCTTCTTGGACAATAGGAGTCTGTGGTGGGGTTGGACGGGTAGGAGTTCTTTCAGTCTCCGAGTTGAACTCCATTGTAGGCCTGGTTACGGATGGGGTAGACGGAAGTGGTTGACGACTGGCGTGGTTGACAAGAGCTTTGGCTTGGCTACGAGTTAGAACCATGCAAGGTAAAGAAGGTTCAGGTTTCAGAAACTATGTTGTTCAGTTTTAGAAAACCAAGATGGAGTCTTTGACAGAGAAGGGATAGGTTTTAGGCTGCTGGTTTTGAAAAAAAAGGACAGTGATAGAGACCGACGTCGGTTGAAAAATTGATGTCGGTAATAAATATGGCCGACGTCGGTCAGATAATCGATGCCGGTAATAGGGGAAGCCGACGTTGGTGGTAGAATCGATGCTGGTGATAGGGGAAAGCTGACGTCGGTGGAAGAACCGATACCGGTGACTGTGTTTTCTAGAGAACCAAAAGATTTGAAGATTCTTGGAAAAACAATGAAGAAAGCATCCTCACTCATTCAAACAAACAGATGAGAAGAGGAAAACAGAGAGAGATAGACAAGCCTAAGCGATAAATCCAAGGAATAAACTTTAAAAGCTGTGGCTTATGCCTTAGATGAATGTTTGGGGAGATTGGCTGTCAAGAAGGTCCTAGAAGAAGCAGTCTAGAGCTGGTTTTGGGTCTTGTTTTAGGTGCTCGAAAATCTGTGTTAGGGTCTGGTACGTGGCCTGGTGCTAAGGAGCAAGCTCCCCTCACTTCACGATTCCAGTGGTTAGCTGGTCTCGCTTAGCCAAGATATACCTCACCTAGAGTTTATCCTCCGCCAGAGAATGGAGTGGGCTTTCCCCTTGGTGATGAAATCCAAGTAGGGTCACCGGGACGGGTAAGGTATCCGCTGGGGGATGAAATCCCAGTCGGGCCTTGTCTCAAGTAAGTTTTATGTTCGTTTTAGTGCATGTGGTTTGGTAGTGTAACATCAAGTGTCTACGATTTATTCAATATGCATTTAAGTTATTAGATGTGGACTAAGAAGATGCAAGCACAAGTAGAAATGAATGCAAAGTGTTTTAATGCCCAAGTCAAAATGTGATATTTGTTATGAAGACAAGTTTGAGAAAGGGTTGAGAGTATGATGTTTAGACTAGTCTAGAAAGTGCAAGAAAGAAAAGAAAGATTCTTTTTAATTTCCTGCTTATAGTGTCATTGAGAAGAAAAGAAGGAGGAGGAAAGGTAAGAACCTAATGCTCCTAAATGAATGAAGAAGAAAAGGAACCCAGGAGGAACCTAGTGTCCCACCGGGCGTGCCAAAATGTTTCTATCGCTAATTCGCTTTCTACATTCAAAAGATGAATAAAGAAACTAAGGAAATGGACAAGGCTAGAAGTACCTGGATATAGACTGCGCACCGTAATCTAGACGCTTGTGAGCACCCCTCTTTGGCTGTGGAGGAATGACACCTGCAAAGAAAAAGAACTTGGACAAGAAAATGTTAGATGGATAGGCGGTGGGTTGCCAAGCGAAAGCTTGTTCCCGGAAGTGTGAAAACTTCCTCAAGGGAGGCCAACCCACTGATAACAGACAGATAAAAGACCAAGAAAATACAGGATTCCAGAATACAGAAGTGATAAACAAATTAGAAAGGAAAGAAAAGACAAATGATTACCTGAAAGGAGCTGTCGGGCTGATGACAGTCGCCGAGGTTGGAAATGTTGCCGGCGTCGATTATCTGATCTACCGACGTCGGTTATCCTGCCGACGTCGGTTGGGGAAGTGACCGGCGTCGGTCGGGGTTGTGGCCTGTGGTCGGGTCGGGTTTGGTTTTGGTCCGTGGATGGGTCTGAGACAGAGTTTATGGACGTGCTTGGATGGTTTGGAGAATGGTCTGGGTCTGGTTGGGTGCCCTGTGCAGGGTCTTTTGTTGGCAGGAGGGACGAGGAAGTTGTCTGGGACTAGATTAAAAGGGGGACAGGGAAGAGGAAGATGGACAGGGGACAGGTTCTGAGAAGGCTTTTCAGCCTCTCAAGGGAAGGACACAACAAGTACAAGACAGTAGATAGGATAGATAACTGAGACTAAATGAAAGAATGAAATAAAGAAATTGCTTACCTTTTGGCTTGCTGACTGAAGGATGGAGGAGCTGTTGTTGGAGCCACGGAAGACTTGTTGCAAGAGGAAATCCCTGATCTAGAGTCCCTACCTTTGTTGCTGCTATTGCACGAGGTCCAGATGGAGAAGAGACGAATGCCAAAATGCCAAGAGAATTCAGTTTGCGAGCTCAAGGGTCTAGGGCTGCAACGGATGTAGAAAGGGGTCTTGAAGGCTGCTGAGGCCGGCAGTTTCGCCGACGTCGGCCGAAGGGTCGCCGACATCGGCGGTGGCAGAATGGGGACAGAGGCTAAAAATAGCCTCTGCGCATTCTTGCACGCCGCCGGGTGAGGGATTGTGGGAAGAACGGTCATGAGGGTGCTTAAATGGGTGTGGGGGGAAGATAATGAGGATATTTGGCATAATAAATGCTAGGGGGAAGGTGGAGGGATTCAAGGGAGGATCCAAGGTGGCAAGGGTGAGGTGGAAAGGGGGCCACTTAATTAAGATATTTAAGTTATTTTAATCAAATGAATGGAGGGGACTAAGGCCAAGGGTTAGGATAGGGGTTTGAGGTGGACAAAGGGGGAGAACCCCGATTTCTTCTCCACCCAGGGAAGAATCTGTCTCCCCTTCATCTTCATCTAAATCTATCATGACTTCACCACACCATGCATCTAAGACCACTACACCCATCTCGTCTTCAACCTTGCAACCATCAACATCTTCTTCTCAGCCATTTTCCCGATTAGTGGAGAAAATTGAACTTCTCCCTCTGAGGAAAGTGACGCCTCAGGTGTTGTGGGAGCATCTTAAAGCCCTTCAACATACCCGCGCCCTCTCATCACATGTTGCTAATCCTCCCAAGGCAGAATCTCGTCAGACTCTTGACAAAGACCAGACTCTCAAACCTCAACCAAACCCATCAAAACTGAAACCTGCATCTATCTCATCTAAGCCCATCAAATAACTTGGCATTTGTCCTGTCTCCACCCTCACTCACCCACAAGTGAAGGTGGACCTAGGCCAGACCTCGACCAGTAGCAGTCTTTCAACCAGATCAAAGAAGACTACCAGACCACAGAAGCGAATGCCTCCTTCCCCGTCACCATTGCCATCCATTTTGGGCCCTCATCCCTCGACCTTGGCTAGCATCCTTCCCACTCCGGCCTCCAATCAAAACTCGTTGCCTCCTTTGCTTCCTCTGCCTACCTCTAGCCATCCCTCTCCCAAAAAGGTGGTACCAATCACCAAGAAAGAGCCGTCTCCGTCTGTCACCGCACCATCAACCCATAAGGTGGTACGGAAACCTCTTCTAACCTCGCCTAAGCAAAAGTCACCAACCTCGCGCATATCAACTGGCATGGACCCCTTAGTGGGCTCATACTCGTTGATATTGCACCGACTTCTACAGACCTCCAACATAACCCTTCCCCCCATTAAGCCTTATCAATCTCTCAGACCTAAACCACCTTGGTTCGACCACACTTGCATTTGTGCGTATCATCACACGCCTGGACACGACACGGAGCATTTTTGTGCCCTCAAGGTTGCCATTCGCCGATGTTTGGAGAATGACACCTCTCTTTTCAACCACGTTATCAACAAACCTTCAACACCGCCTCACCCATCACATCTCAGATCAAGACCCTCTTGGTTTGACAACTCTAAATTCTGTCATTATCATCACATTTCAGGACATGACACTGAGTGTTGTTGCGCTCTCAAAGCTGTCACTCATCAACACCAAAAAAAGGATTCCCTTCTCATCAAGGATCCTCTTGATCACCTCTTCGACAAAACATCAACCCCGACCCATGCCTCTCCAACCTCATCGCTTAAATTGGGATCTCCATGACAGATTATGGTCCCTTTACTGCCTTTGACCCCCATTATTTGACATTAACATAGTCCATTTAATCACCAAGCCTCAGTCAACCTTGACTAATCTATCCAACATTCTCCCTAAGCGACTGGGGGAATCCAACCTTATCCTAACTTCGATCAAACATTCAACCAAACCCCGACCAAGTCTCGACCAACCATCGACCATGACATCGACCATAACCTTACCAAACCTTCGACCAAACCTTCGACAAACTTTGACCAAACATTTGACCACACTTCAACCAACTCTCGACCAATCAACAATCAAATATCATTCAACCAATTCTTTTTATCTAAAATATTCAACCAGTCTCGACCAATCAACAACCATATCAGTCAACTTCACATCCACTATCAACATCTGACCAATCTGGAAAGAGCCAAATGGGGCAAGTCCGCTCCTAATTGACTCAGACCTTAACGCACTAGCATGGCCCAGGGACTTATCAGACCTTGAGCCTCCTTTCTATCTTGCATCTTCGACCATTTCTACTGTTAGTCGAGTGTTCGATCACTTGACATTTTACTTGAGCTCGTCCCTTGAGCAACCCCTTGTCATTGTCATTCCTTTTCCTATCAACCCTGCTTCCTAACACTTGTCAACCCTTTTTTGTCAAGCAGTGATGCTTTGTCCTAATAAAAGGGAACCCTTGAACCTCTACAGGCTCATCCATGGCCAAACTTCAGTCAACAATTATGTCAAAAATAATATATCATACCAGGTCATAAAACACTCTAAATGTAGACTGCTCCCTCGAAGGACATCTACATAATTGCTGTATTACTAGACTGATCCCTTGAAGGATAGCTAGGCCAACTTATCAAACATTTAAAGCAAAAATATAGACCACTCCCTCGAAGGATGGCTATGACTAAATCTTGCTACAAAAAACAACCTTTCTTAGAAGCTTCCCGCATTGATCAGCTTCGCAACATGACCACTAAATCAAAAGACATCTCTCTGTAGACTTCCCGCATCGATCAGTCTGCACAAACAAAAAAAAAAAAAAAAGAGTCATGGACTTGGCTTGTAGTTGTCTCAGGGTCTCCTATAAAAAGGGGCAAGGTTATTCCTGCTCTTAAACTGGGTTACCCTATCCTCCTCCTATCACCTGCTCAGGGGACTTCGAGCTCACTTAACATTAAGTGATTCGACTATTTCTCTAGCACAACACTGGTCCACAACGCAACGCATACACGGGGCTTTTGTTCTAACAACCCCTATCCATGCTGTCCTTTTTGGTCTTTGTCAATGAAAGAGCAATTCGCCTTTCACTTATCTTTTGCTTTGGTCACATTAAACCAAACCAACCTCAACATTTTCAATATGACATCAGTAGCATCATCTTACCCTCATCATTTTGACACTTGACCACATCCAATCATTGATCAATCAGACCTTTTGTCTGAACTACATTGGTTTGAGGCCCTATGACCAAGGCTATGTAGGCAGCACTCAGATACCACATCCTCTGAGGTTAGCTCGACCACCCCCGTTTGTTCATCTCTTTGATGGACAAACCTTCTCTTCTACGACTTTGACCAGACCAATCAATCTCTCTGACTCTTCCTCCCTTTTAGGGAGAACTACATAGGCCTGAGGCCCCTAACGACAGGGGCTATGTAGGCAGCACTCAGATCACATGACGTTTTCTGAGGTTAGCTCGGCCACATCCTTTCGTCCATCCATCCCCTTGACTAATGACCATTGGAGATCATGCATATCTCCTTCGACCTTCGACTACTTCCAAGCCAATGTTGCCTTGGTTGTTTTTTGCGTGTGTGCTACCTCACGGCTGGTTAGTAGAATTATCCGCAGACCCTATTTTTGACCCTTCACAAGTATAGGATCGCGAGCTAGTTGATCCCTACTACTTGTGGCACTTTCGTGTTTCTGGGAGCACTTCTTGAGCCTGGAATACCTGGAACACGATGACCATTTGGAGCTTCAGCTTAGATTGAGTGACCCGATCAATAGACGACTAAATACTGGGGCCCGATTACCTCAATTTTGGCACTCCTTGACCCTCGACATGCGACAATTTGACCCAACCCTCCCGTGAAGTGGTATACGTGCAATCACGACTATTGCAGCATTTTTGCTCACACTCTTCTATCCATTTCTCTGTCAAATCGACACTTGATCTTCGGTTCCCTTCTCTCGACTATCGCTTTGAGGGGAGAACACCTCATCCTTTTCTTGGGGCAACCAACTCCTATTTTTATCTTGCAGTTCGTCAAGAACAACCAACAAGACAAAAAGGGGCAAATGTAGACACCACAAATGTGTCTACACCTTGGTTCTCCTCCCTTGTCCACCTCAAACCCCTATCCTAACCCTTGGCCTTAGTCCCCTCCATTCATTTGATTAAAATAACTTAAATATTTTAATTAAGTGGCCCCCTTTCCACCTCACCCTTGCCACCTTGGATCCTCCCTTGAATCCCTCCACCTTCCCCCTAGCATTTATTATGCCAAATATCCTCATTATCTTCCCCCCACACCCATTTAAGCACCCTCATGACCGTTCTTCCCACAATCCCTCGCCTGGCGGCGTGCAAGAATGCGCAGAGGCTATTTTTAGCCTCTGTCCCCATTCTGCCACCGCCGACATCGGTGACCCTTTGGCTGACGTCGGTGAAACTGCTGGCGTCGGCAGCCTTCAAGACCCCTTTCTGCATCCATTGCAGCCCCTGGACCCTTGAGCTCACAAACAGAATCCTCTCGGCGCTTTGGCATTCGACTCTCTTCTCTCTGGACCTCGTGCAACAACAACAGAGGTAGGGACTCTAGATCAGGGATTTCCTCTTGCAACAAGTCTTCCGTGGCTCCAACAACAGCTCCTCCGTCCTTTAGTCAGCAAGCCAAAAGGTAAGCAATTTCATTGTTTTATTTCATTCTTTCATTTAGTCTCAATTATCTATCCTATCTACTGTTTTCTACTTGCTGTGTTCTTCCCCTGAGAGGCTAAAAAGCCTTCTCAGAACCTGTCCCCTGTCCATCTTCCTCTTTCCTGTCCCCCTTTTAATCTAGTTCCAGACAACTTCCTCGTCCTTCCTGCCAACAAAAGACCCTGCACAGGGCACCCAACTAGACCCAGACCATTCTCCAAACCATCCAAGCACGTCCATAAACTCTGTCTCAGACCCATTCACAGACCAAAACCAAACCAGACCCGACCACAGGCCACAACCCCGACCGACGCCGGTCACTTCCCCAATCGACGTCGGCAGGATAACCGATGTTGGTAGATCAGATAACTGACGCTGGTGACATTTCTGACCTCGGTGACTATCATCAGCCCAACAGCTCCTTTCAGGTAATCATTTGTCTTTTCTTTCCTTTCTAATTTGTTTATCACTTCTGTATTCTGGCATCCTGTATTTTTTTGGTCTTTTATCTATCTGTTATCAGTGGGCTAACCTCCCTTGAGGAAGTTTTCACACTTTCGGGAACAAGCTTTCGCTTGGCAACCCACCGCCTATCCATCTAACATTTTCTTGTCCAAGTTTTTTTTCTTTGCAGGTGTCATTCCTCCACAGCCAAAGAGGGGTGCTCACAAGCGTCTGGATTACGGTGCGCAGTCTATATCCAGGTACTTCTAGCCTTGTCCATTTCCTTAGTTTTTTTATTCATCTTTTGAATGTAGAAAGCAAATTAGTGATAGAAACATTCCCCCTTGTCCACCTCAAACCCCTATTCTAACCCTTGGCCTTAGTCCCCTCCATTCATTTGATTAAAATAACTTAAATATTTTAATTAAGTGGCCCCCTTTACACCTCACCCTTGCCACCTTGGATCCTCCCTTGAATCCCTCCACCTTCCCCCTAGCATTTATTATGCCAAATATCCTCATTATCTTCCCCCCACGCCCATTTAAGCACCCTCATGACCGTTCTTCCCACAATTCCTCGCCCGGCAGCGTGCAAGAATGTGCAGAGGCTATTTTTAGCCTCTGTCCCCATTCTGCCACCGCCGACGTCGGCGACCCTTCGGCCGATGTTGGCAAAACTGCCGGCGTCGACAGCCTTTAAGACCCCTTTCTGCATCTGTTGCAGTCCCTAGAACCTTGAGCTCGCAAACTGAATTCTCTTGGCATTTTGGCATTCGTCTCTTCTCCATCTGGACCTCGTGCAACAGTAACAACAGAGGTAGAGACTCTAGATCAGGGATTTCCTCTTGCAACAAGTCTTCCATGGCTCTAACAACAGCTCCTCCGTCCTTCAGTCAGCAATCCAAAAGGTAAGCAATTTCATTGTTTTATTTCATTCTTTCATTTAGTCTCAGTTATCTATCCTATCTACTGTCTTCTACTTACTGTGTCCTTCCCTTGAGAGGCTGAAAAGCCTTCTCAGAACCTGTCCCCTGTCCATCTTCCTCTTTCCTGTCCCCCTTTTAATCTAGTCCCAGACAACTTCCTCGTCCCTTCTGCCAACAAAAGACCCTGCACAGGGCACCCAACCAGACCCAGACCATTCTCCAAACCATCCAAGCACGTCCATAAACTCTGTCTCAGACCCATCCATGGACCAAAACCAAACCAGACCTGACCACAGGCCACAACGCCGACCGACGCCGGTCACTTCCCCAACTGACGTCGATAGGATAACCGACGTCGGCAGATCAGATAACCGATGCTGGCAACATTTCCGACCTCGGCGACTGTCATCAGCCCGACAGCTCCTTTCAGGTAATCATTTGTCTTTTCTTTCCTTTCTAATTTGTTTATCACTTCTGTATTCTGGCATCCTGTATTTTTTTGGTCTTTTATCTGTCTGTTATCAGTGGGTTGACCTCCCTTGAGGAAGTTTTCACACTTCCGGGAACAAGCTTTCGCTTGGCAACCCACCGCCTATCCATCTAACATTTTCTTGTCCAAGTTCTTTTTCTTTGCAGGTGTCATTCCTCCACAGCCAAAGAGGGGTGCTCACAAGCGTCTGGATTACGGTGCGCAATCTATATCTAGGTACTTCTAGCCTTGTCCATTTCCTTAGTTTCTTTATTCATCTTTTGAATGTAGAAAGCGAATTAGCGATAGAAACATTCTAGCACGCCCGGTGGGACCCTAGGTTCCTCCTGGGTTCCTTTTCTTCTTCATTCATTTAGGAGCATTAGGTTCTTACCTTTCCTCCTTCTTTTCTTCTCAATGACACTATAAGCAGGAAATTAAAAAGAATCTTTTCTTTCTTGCACTTTCTAGACTAGTCTAAACATCATACTCTCAACCCTTTCTCAAACTTGTCTTCATGACAAACATCACATTTCGACTTGGGCATTAAAACACTTTGCATTCATTTCTGCTTGTGCTTGCATCTTCTTAGTCCACATCTAGTAACTTAGATGTATATTGAATAAATCGTAGACACTTGATGTTACACTACCAAACCACATGCACTAAAACGAACATAAAACTTACTTGAGACAAGGCCCGACTGGGATTTCATCCCCCAGTGGATACCTTACCCGTCCCGGTGACCCTACTTAGATTTCATCACCAAGGGGGAAGCCCACTCCGTTCTCTGGCAGAGGATAAACTCTAAGCGAGGTATATCTTGGCTAAGCGAGACCAGCTAACCACTGGAATCGTGAAGTGAGGGGAGCTTGCTCCTTAGCACCAGGCCACGTACCAGACCCTAACACAGATTTTCGAGCACCTAAAACAAGACCCGAAACCAGCTCTAGACTGCTTCTTCTAGGACCTTCTTGACAGCCAATCTCCCCAAACATTCATCTAAGTTATAAGCCACAGCTTCTAAAGTTAATTCCTAGGATTTATCACTTAGGCTTGTCTGTTTCTCTCTGTTTTCCTCTTCTCATCTATTTGTTTGAGTGAGTGAGGACGCTTTCTTCATTGTTTTTCCAAGAATCTTCAAATCTTTTGGTTCTCTGGAAAACACAGTCACCGGCATCGGTTCTTCCACCGACGTCGACTTTTCCCTGTCACCGGCATCGATTCTACCACCGACGTCGGCTTCTCCTATTACCGGCATCGGTTATCTGATCGACGTCGGCCATATTTATTACCGACATTAGTTTTTCAATCGATGTCAGTCTCTGTCACTATCCTTTTTTTCAAAACCAGTAGCCTAAAACCTATCCCTTCTCTGTCAAAGACTCCATCCTAGTTTTCTAAAACTGAACAACACAGTTTCCAAAACCTGAACCTTCTTTGCCTTGCATGGTTCTGACTCGTAGCCAAGCCAAAACTCTTGTCAACCATGCCAGCTGTTAACCACTTCCATCTACCCCGTCTGTAACCAAGCCTACAATGGAGTTCAACTCGGAGACTGAAAGAACTCCTACCTGTCCAACCCCGCCGCAGACTCCTATTGTCCAAGAAGGGGACCAAGATTTCGAATGATTCTTGGACCTCAACGTCAAGGCCTTGCAACATTATCTCGCGCATAGCCGAACGCGAGACTCCTTAGGCAATCTAATCTACGGAATGCCAACCTCCCTTGCCGCAACTACGGCTGTATCGACAGCAACGAGCCCATTCATCCTTCTGTCCCAATCAAACCATATCCTAGCCAGTGGGAGCTTCTAAAGTTTTCTCGCTTTCAAAGCAAGGAAGACCCACAGCAACACTTGCGAGCATTCAGACATGCCTGTTACCTCATTGCCCATGACGATGCGTTACTCTTACGCACGTTTCCTATGTCTCTCTCAGGTGCTGCGCTCGATTGGTACAGCTCCCTTCCCAGCCATTCTCTCTTCTCATTCACACAATTGGCCCAGCTCTTCCTCGATCACTTTTCCATCAACATAACCAAGAAGGTCTCAATCACGGACCTCTATTCTATCCGACAATTTGAGGACGAGTCCATAGCCGACTTTGTTGCTCGATGGAGAGGCCTCATCAATCAACTCTCCTTTTCCTTACCCCAAGCCGAGCTTATTGAACTCTTTTCCCAAGCCTGCGCTAGACATTTCTTCCACCCTGAGGGTTCAAACCTTCCACACTTTTGACGAGGCCTTCACGATGGCTCGCAAGCTTGAGTTGCATGCCATTAAGGAGAATAAAGTCAAGTTGCGGAGCAAGAATCCCAACTCTAAGGCCAATGACTCTTCTTCTACTAAGCCATCATCGTCCAACTCTAAATCCAAGGCTTCAGCCAATGCTGTGGTCGTTAGACCTTCATCCTCCTCACCTTCAACCAATCAGCCTGAGCCATCCACATCTCAGAGCGCCACTTGCCAATTCCAGCAAAGATACGTACAACAACGGTATACTCCTCTCGGAGAATCATACGCATCTGTGCTGGAAAAGCTTGTTAAATAGGGAGCCCTCAATCTCCCTCAAGCCCGACCTCCTCCACAATTTGATCCCTCATGTGCCATCCCCACGTGGTATAGGGAGCAAGACTTCTGCAGCTTCCACCGTGTTAAGGGCCATGACACGAAAAACTGCAAAACTTTTAAGAACATAATCCAAGATATGCTTGAAAAGGGGGATCTCATCTTAGACAATCTAAATGCACCTCCTAATCAGGCCATTGACATCTTCAAACAACCTTTCTCCAATCATCCGCCAACTCAGAACAATGTCCAGACCTTAATTGACGACAATCATGAGCACAACATTCGAATAGTCAATACGGTCTCTCCCTTCATCCCCAATCAACCTCAAGAGGTTAGGCCATCAATCAGTCTGTCACATGTGGATGAACCTCTTTCCCCGGCTAGTTCTCCATCGACCTCTCTCATCTTGGAGGACACCTCGACTTTACCAGCACCACCGATCTCGCCATCCTCCTTTTTACTGCCTATGGAGGACCCGACCCTTCCTACTCCTCAGCCGCAAGTGGAGGGCACCATCATCCCTGCCCTTTACCCGCTGGAGGAGCCTCGCTCCCCGGTTTCTTCTCCACTCGGGGAAGAACCTGTCTCCCCTTCATCTTCATCTAAATCTGTCATGACTTCACCACACCATACGTCTAAGACCACTACACCCATCTCGTCTTCAACCTCGCAACCATCAACATCTTCTTCCCAGCCATTTTCCCGGTTAGTGGAGAAAATCAAGCTTCTCCCTCCGAGGAAAGTGACACCTCAGGTGTTGTGGGAGCGTCTTAAAGCCCTTCAACATACCCGCGCCCTCTCATCACATGTTGCTAATCCTCCCAAGGCAGAATCTCATCAGACTTTTGACAAAGACCAGACTCTCAAACCTCAACCAAACCCATCAAAACCGAAACTTGCATCTATCTCATCTAAGCCCATCAAATCACTTGGCGTTCGTCCTGTCTCCACCCTCACTCACCCGCATGTGAAGGTGGACCTAGGCCAGACCTCGACCAGTAGCAGTCTTTCAACCAAATCAAAGAAGACTGCCAGACCACAGAAGCGAATGCCTCCTTCCCCGTCACCATTGCCATCCATTTTGGGCCCTCATCCCTTGACCTTGGCTAGCATCCTTCTCACTCCGGCCTCCAATCAAAACTCATTGCCTCCTTTACTTTTTCTGCCTACCTCCAGTCGTACCTCTCCCAAAAAGGTGGTACCAATCACCAAGAAAGAGCCGTCTTCGTCTGGCACTGCACCATCAACCCATAAGGTGGTACGGAAACCTCTTCTAACCTCGCCTAAGCAAAAGTCACCAACCTCGCGCATATCAACTGGCACGGACCCCTTAGTGGGCTCATACTCATTGATATTGTGTCGACTTCTGCAGACCTCCAACATAACCCTTCCCCCCATCAAGCCTTATCAATCTCTCAGACCTAAACTATCTTGGTTTGACCACACTTGTATTTGTGCGTATCATCGCATGCCTGGACACGACACGAAACATTGTTGTGCCCTCAAGGTTGCCATTCGCCGATGTTTGGAGAATGACACCTCTCTTTTCAACCACGTTATCAACAAACCTTCAACACCGTCTCACCCATCACATCTCAGATCAAGACCCTCTTGGTTCGACAACTCTAAATTCTGTCATTATCATCACATTCTGGGACATGACACTGAACGTTGTTGCACTCTCAAAGCTGTCACTCATCAACACCGAAAAAAGGATTCCCTTCTCATCAAGGATCCTCTTGACCACCTCTTCGATAAAACATCAACCCCGACTCATGCCTCTCCAACCTCATCACCTAAATCAAGATCCCCATGCCAGACTGTGGTCCCTTTGCCGCCTTTGACCCCCTTATTTGACATTAATACCATCCATTTGACCACTAAACCTCAACCGACCTTAACCAATCTTTCAAACATTCTCCCTACCCGCTGGGGGAACTCATCCTTCATCCAAACCTCGACCAACTTTTCAACCCAATCTCTACCACATATCAATCACACATTTAATCTTAAACCTCGACCAAGTATCCATCGACCCAACCCCCGACCAATTATTCGACCAGTCTCAACCAAACTTCAACCAAATATCAATCAACCAGACCTCTCGACCAAACATTCAACCTTTTTCAACCAACCAACGACAATGTCAACCAACTTCACATCCATTAATCAAAACCTGACCAATCTTGAAAGAGGCAAATTGGGGCAAGTTTGCTTCTAATTGACTCAGACCTTAACGCACTAGCATGGCCCAGGGACTTATCAGACCTTGAGCCCCCCTTTCTGTCTTGCATCATCGACCATTTCTACTATTAGTCAAGTGTTCGATCACTTGACGTTTTACTTGAGCTCGTCCCTTGAGCAACCCCTTATCATTGTCATTCCTTTTCCTATCAACCTTGCTTCCTAACACTTGTCAACCCTTTTTTGTCAAGCAGTGATGCTTTGTCCTAATAAAAGGGAACCCTTAAACCTCTACAGGCTCATCCATGGCCAAACTTCAGTCAACAATTATGTCAAAAATAATATATCATACCAGGTCATAAAACACTCTAAATGTAGACTGCTCCCTCGAAGGACAGCTACATAATTGCTGTATTACTAGACTGATCCCTTGAAGGACAACTAGGCCAACTTATCAAACATTTAAAGCAAAAATATAGACCACTCCCTCGAAGGATGGCTATGACTAAATCTTGCTACAAACAGCAACCTTTCTTAGAAGCTTCCCGCATTGATCAGCTTCGCAACATGACCACTAAATCAAAAGACATCTCTTTGTAGACTTCCCGCATCGATCAGTCTGCACAAAAAAAAAAAAAAAAAAATGGGTCATGGACTTGGCTTGTAGTTGTCTCAGGGTCTCCTATAAAAAGGGGCAAGGTTATTCCTGCTCTTAAACTGGGTTACCCTATCAACCTCCTATCACCTGCTCAAGGGACTTCGAGCTCACTTTAATGTCAAAGTGATTCGATTACCATTCTAACACCACACTGGTCAACAACGTAATGCATGAACGGGGCTTTGGTTCTAATAACCCCTATTTATGCTTCCTTTCTGGTCCTTGTCAATGAAAGAGCAATTTGTCTTTCATCTTTTCTCTACACTTTGGTCACATTTAACCACATCAATTGTCGACTCATCTTTAACCAAGCCATTTTCATCATTTTCAGCTGACATCATCCTAGTCCATTTCACATAGTTTTTATGAACACCAATACACATGGAAATTACCGACCAGACCCAATTTATGTTAAGCATAAACCAATACTTGCTGAAGCATAAATAGACTTCCATTCATTTTTTGCATACATCCATCACGACTATAGAAACTTGCTAGAGATGAAAGCCTCTCAACCAATATGACATCAGTAGCATCATCTTACCCTCATCATTTTGACACTTGACCACATCCAATCATTGATCAATCAGACCTTTTGTCCGAACTACATTGGTCTGAGGCCCTATGACCAGGGCTATATAGGTAGCACTCAGATACCACATCTTCTAAGGTTAGCTCGACCACCCCCGTTTGTTCATCTCCCTGATGGACAAACCTTCTTTCCTCCTTTTAACCATGACCTTGACCTTGACCAAGACCAATCCATCTCTTTGACCCTTCCTCCCTTTTAGGGAGAACTACATTGGCCTGAGGCCCTTCACACAAGGGCTATGTAGGCAGCACTAAGATCACATGACATTTTCTGAGGTTAGCTCGGCCACATCCTTTCGTCCATCCATCCCCTTGACCAATGACCATTGGAGATCATGCATATCTCCTTCGACCTTCGACTACTTCCAAGCCAATGTTGCCTTGGTTGTTTTTTGCGTGTGTGCTACCTCACGGCTGGTTAGCAGAATTGTCTGCAGATCCTATTTTTGACTCTTCACAAGTATAAGATCGTGAGCCAGTTGATCCTTACTACTTGTGGCATTTTCATGTTTTTGGGAGCACTTCCTGAGCCTGGGATACCTGGAACACGACGACCATTTGGAGGTGTAGCTTAGATTGAGTGATTCGATCAGCAGATGACTAAATGCTGGGGCTTGGTTACTTCAATTTTGGCACTCCTTGACCCTCGACATGCGACAATTTGACTCGACCATCCCGTGAAGTGGTATACGCGTAATCACGACTATTGTAGCATTTTTGCTCACACTCTTCTATCCATTTCTCTGTCAAATCGACACTCGATCTTTGGTTCCCTTCTCTCGACTATCGCTTTGAGGGGGGAACACCTCATCTTTTTCCTGGGGCAACCAACTCCTGTTTTTGTTTTGCAGTTCGTCAAGAACAACCAACAAGACAAAAAGGGGCAAATGTAGACACCACAAATGTGTCTACACCTTGGTTCTCCCCCTTGTCCACCTCAAACCCCTATCCTAACCCTTGGCCTTAGTCCCCTCCATTCATTTGATTAAAATAACTTAAATATTTTAATTAAGTGGCCCCCTTTCCACCTCACCCTTGCCACCTTAGATCCTCCCTTGAATCCCTCCACCTTGCCCCTAGCATTTATTATGCCAAATATCCTCATTATCTTCCCCCCATGCCCATTTAAGCACCCTCATGATCGTTCTTCCCACAATCCCTCACCCGGCGGCGTGCAAGAATGCGCAGAGGCTATTTTTAGCCTCTGTCCCCATTCTACCACCGCCAATGTTGGCGACCCTTCGGCCGACGTCAGCAAAACTACCGGCGTTGGCAGCCTTCAAGACCCCTTTCTGCATCTGTTGCAGCCCCTAGACCCTTGAGCTCGCAAACTGAATTCTCTTGGCATTTTGGCATTCGTCTCTTCTCTATCTGGACCTCGTTCAACAGCAGCAACAGAGGCAGGGACTCTAGATCAGGGATTTCCTCTTGCAACAAGTCTTTCATGGCTCCAACAACAGCTCCTCTGTCCTTCAGTCAGCAAGCCAAAAGGTAAGCAATTTCATTGTTTTATTTCATTCTTTCATTTAGTCTCAGTTATCTATCCTATCTACTGTCTTCTACTTGCTGTGTCCTTCCCCTGAGAGGCTGAAAAGCCTTCTCAGAACCTGTCCCCTATCCATCTTCCTCTTTCCTGTCCCCCTTTTAATCTATTCCCAGACAACTTCCTCGTCCCTCCTGCCAACAAAAGACCCTGCACAGGGCACCCAACCAGACCCAGACCATTCTCCAAACCATCCAAGCACATCCATAAACTCTGTCTCAGACCCATCCATGGACCAAAACCAAACCAGACCCGACCACAGGCCACAACCCCGACCGACGCCGGTCACTTCCCCAATCGACGTCGATAGGATAACCGACGTCGACAGATCAGATAACCGACGCCGACAACATTTCTGACCTCGGCGACTGTCATCAGCCTGACAGCTCCTTTCAGGTAATCATGTCTTTTCTTTCCTTTCTAATTTGTTTATCACTTCTGTATTTTGGCATCCTGTATTTTCTTGGTCTTTTATCTGTCTGTTATCAGTGGGTTGACCTCCCTTGAGGAAGTTTTCACACTTCTGGGAACAAGCTTTCGCTTGGCAACCCACCGCCTATCCATCTAACATTTTCTTGTCCAAGTTCTTTTTCTTTGCAGGTGTCATTCCTCCACAGCCAAAGAGGGGTGCTCACAAGCATCTGGATTACGGTGCGCAGTCTATATCCAGGTACTTCTAGCCTTGTATAATAGTTTAATACCATATGCATAAGAATAAGGAGTTGGGTAGATTAGAATAGTATAGAAAAGAGGGAATAGGCCATTGCAATCGTATCCAAGCAAATATCAATTCAATTAGAGTATTAATCTGATAAGGAGGTAGCCCCCTCGAAGTGATAAGTGATTATGGAGTTAGTTCTTCACACTAAAAAGGAATATTATATTAATATAGTTAGTATTTGTGTGAATTTGTGTATGTAAGATATTACGTCATTAATACATACCATGTGTCCAAGGGGCTAAGGGTGAGGATGAGTGGCACATGAATAGTGTTGGATTCATTGGATTGAATTTGACATGATCTCACAAGTCACAAATTTTAAGAAAGGTGTGGCACCAATAAAAATCATGGATTTAGGGCATAGGTATAGTCAGGATCATAGGTAAAATAAAATAGATTTAATGAATTGGTAGGTCATGCCCAAAAAATAATAAGTGTATCATTGTGTCATAGGTGCAGTTGACTATAGGTATAATTGCAAGGTGGAAGGCATAACCATCAGATCATGAGCAAATTGTACTACCAAAATGTATGGCATCATGAGAGTAAATATCAAGTCTAGTTATAGAAAAAAATTGCTAAACAAAGATTGTAGAATCCATAAAAAATGCTAAGCTTACACATAAAAAAATTGGATCTATAAAAACTGGTGTCACTTCCTCAAAAAGTAGAAAATACCCACTAAGTTTTTGAAAAAATCTAGTAAAACTTAGATTTTTTTTTTCTCTTCTACCATCAAGTGGTACGTATATGTGCAAAATCTATAAAATTACCTTTAAACCCTCTAAACTAGTAAAAAATGGCCTATCATGAAACTAGGTTGTGTTTACAATTAATTCTAGGGTTTTGACATCTTCTGGATCTAATGGCATTGTTTATTTTTCATCTAGATACAAAAATTTGTATCAAAATAAAAAATGGATGGATAAAATACCTATTGCTCTAATACCATGAAAGGATGAAAAATAAATTATTCCAAGCCACAAAGATATCATGTTAACAACAAAACATTACAAAAAGAATATGAAAACATAGACTTGTAAATCAATATGCAGATCAAAGAGAAATATCATATAATATATCTATATAACTTCATATAAGCATAATGAATGTGCCTTACATATATAGGAAAAGAATATCAATCATAGTCGTAAGATCAAGCTAAGAGATAACCAAGGGATATAAACCCACTATACCTAAATAAAAAACATTCAATATCCACACCTAAGTAGGTGGAAAAAAACAAATAATACTTAACTAAGTAAATCACCTAGGGAACATGAGCTAAGGTAAATAACTTAATTGAACATAGATAGTTTATTATATGAGTTAAACTTTGGTAGCATATAAGCATAATTATTCATGAATCAAAAATACTTTCTTAGTGGTAGTATTTGCATCTCATAAATTACAACATTACATGTTGAACAATAAGACTATCCTCATTGTCAAAGTGGATTCATTAAAATATCTTTTATCGAAATTAGATCTAATAGGTCAAATGGAAAAGTGGGTTTAAGTTAATTTTAAATTAAATCTACAAATTAGAAGGCTATTAAGGGGTAGCTCCTTATTTATCAACTTGTAGAAGCACCATTATCTAACACATAACCTCTTGTATGATATTTCTTGACGATTCCATCATGATCCCTGATGAGTCATAATAATGGAAGCTCTATTTTGATGGTTCCTTCACATCTCGTGGATCAGGGGTAGGAATTTTTGTGTAACACTATAGGGAGATATTATCCCTAAGGCATTTAATATTAGATTTTTTTCACTAACAACATTTTAGAATATGAGGATCTTATCACAATATTGTACCTCACCATTTAATGGAATATCCAATAGTTGTCCATTTTTTGTGAATCTCATCTCATAATTAATTATGTTAACAATTAGTATCAAATAGTTTGAGTAGGTTCCATAATACCAAATCAATAAATGTGATGGCCACTATTGGATCACTTATGGAAATATCCTCCAATGTCTGAGAATATCAATTTTTAATTAAGTAGCTCATTATACTAGCATATGATTATCCAGATTCAGAAATGTTATGTGAAATTATTGGTCCTAGTTCACATTGGTATTATGATGATTAAATATGATCATACCCTTCCACATGACTTATCTCATCCTGAAAAAACATTCATCCATAATGCTTCCTGATACACCTTACTATATGACATGATTTATCATAGGGGTTATGACGGGATATTGCTTTATTGTTTAAATTTGAGAGAAGTTGATTTATCTATCAAAGACATTCATGATGGGATCTATGGGGCCCATACTAGTGGAATGGTCCTTTCTAAGAAACTCCTTTATATGGGGTATTACTATCCAATCATGGAATTTTTTACATACCCGTATGTTAAGAATTGTATAAATTTATAGAATCATGGTGATTTGATTCATGCTCTACTATAAACATTGTATAAAATAAAAACTCATTTTCCATTCTCAACATGGGGAGTCAATATCATAGGGAAGATAAAACCCACCTCATCCAATAACCATAATCACATCCTAAATGAATGATATTAGTTTATATTTTATGATAAAAGCTATGATTATAATTATTACATGTTTATTTACTAATATTGAATGATATGTTTACAATTAAAGAAATGAAATAGGTTAAATTTATTTATAATTAAACTAAGGATGATATTAATAATGATGAATTCTTAGTTCTCCTTAGTAACACATGTTGGATGAATGTCGAATATGAGATTGTTTTGGTTACTATTCAATAGGAAAGGACATGTTTGAATCCTTTCATTTCTCATTCACAATATAATTCAAGTTAGTGACTCTTTTCATATCTCACCCATTATTTTCCATAGGTTAATATTGGATATAGAGGTATATACTATCACAAAATGAATAAGTAGAGTACACCATCATATAGGATAAAGTAGCTGTATCCAAAATGTCCATATTAATCTTCCTCCACCACCTAAAGTACCAAATAATTCTACGAGAGAGTATGATGTCATTGATCAAATTAGAAATATTCTAGCTGAAATTTATATTTTGTAATTTCTCAAGATATCCACTATTTATAAGGAGACTATCTACATAATACTATGTGATGCAAATTTAACCAATAATAGGAAATTAAATTATTTTGTATCTATGGTTATTACATTAAAATGAATTGAAGAGATAATTTCTTTTGATTTTTTTTTTTCCATACTAAACATACTATAGATTAGAGTCTTCCACTTTTTATTCAAGTATGAAATTGAATCTTATAGATAATGGATTAGGATTGAAATTTTTAATATCACATTTATGAAAAAACTTGATATCGCTGTAAAATATATTCATAAATTAGACAAGAATATAATAGGTTTTGATAATATACCTCACCATATGTTAGAAACAATTAATTTGGATGTGACAGTGGGGAAAAAAATGGTAACTAGAATATTTCAAGTGATGCCAAATCATTTGCATTATAAATTACTCTAGGTAGATCTTGGATTCATATCACCTTAAATCAATGCTTAATTTTTTTCATGAGGTATTTTTACATACATTTCCTTTGTATAATAATCCTTCCAAGTATTAAAAAGAAGTTAAACCTAGCGATGGATGTGTATCATAATAGTATGTGTATGTAAATAAATCATACTATAAATCAATAAATTAATCTTATTTCAGAGAAGATAGATCATACTTACACTTCTGATTGTCGATACATTAGATATTTAAGGTCATGACCAAGATGGATGCATTAAATCTAGACAAGGGATATTTTACCATAATAATATAAATAGGGAGGGTTGTAAAGCCTCCAGTCAAGTAAAACTATGTAATAACCCTAAGTAGGTCATATGTTTTCATATTCACTAAGCAAATAACAAGTAAATTAAAAGTCTAATGTGTGCTCACCAAGACTTGTGGCACAAAGTGGGGTTAATAAACATAAAAAGTAAACATGCATAGAATAAATATACTCATGTAAATGTATACAAAATCCTAATGTATGGGAGAGAAGTACAAATGCATATCTATCTACTCTTACAAAGGAGGAACAAAGTTAGAGATACTTATCTTTGAAGATGAACCCACCAAGCCTCAATATATCCCTTAACCAAGGTGATTCATAAGAGGTTGTTGTGGTGTGTAAGGATGATAAGGATAAATCAACTTTAGGATACATAACCTATCAATTCATCAAAAAGACTTCTCCATAAGACAAGATCTATATGTCCAAAGAAAGTATGAAACCCTAAGATATGCTCCTCAAGTAGAATGGTGGATAATTAGATGAATAATATATACCTCTTATTCTTCTCCTCTTTTAGAAAAGGATGAAATGGATGTGTTTATATAGTTGAATCTAACTCTAGTCCTTTCTAAAATTTTAGCTGATAGGGTTAAGCCAATTGACTTTGTATTGTTATTGACAAAAACAAATTAGGTCCTAGTCTAGGTCAGCCATGGGTTGACTTAGAACCTAAATGAGTGTTAACAATTATAGTATAGGATCGATGAGGTCGACATTGTATCATAAACTATCAAAAAGGATATTAGGCTAGGAAAGGGCTAATAAAGGTGGAAAATGACTAGATGAGGGTGAAAAATAGGAGGCAAAGCTTAGAGAAATGTTTTTAGGATATGAGTGTGTAGATAGAAAGTGGTAGTATAGGGATAAAAATCTTACCAAGAACCAATGGTCTGCCCACCCCTTTCTTAGTGCACCCCTTAAGGTGTGCACTTAGAGAGATCGACACTTGACATGTTCTTACAAGAGAGAAAGCATCATTAATTGATAAAGTTTGAAAATATTATGTGTATATATATGTCCCACTTAAAGATCATCATGTGTCATGTGGGTGCAACATGAGATGGTGCTTAAAAAAAAGAACATAGAAAGACACAATGTTGAAGTTTAATAAATTATAATAAGGATAAAATAAAATAAATGAAAGGATAAAACTGAAAAACACATACCTTTACTTAACATAGTGCTGTGGATAAATAAGGAGATGCAATAAATGTGAAGGTGTCTAATGTAGGGAACATTAGGTGAACCTATAGAGATTAGCAAAAAAGAATGAAAATTTGATTTTTTTTACAACATAGGCATATAATAGGTGAAAATATTTTCTACAATGTAAGAATTCTAGAACATTTTATGGTTTAAAAAAAGAGCTAGTAGAGATAAAGATATGATCAAAATATGAAATCTAATAGTAAATATTTGAAAGGTAAATAATTTTGAATAGTAAATATAAATAGGGTGAAAAATAATTCATTTGTTATTTTTATTATTCTAAAAAAGTAGATCTCTAAGAGACCTAGTTGGATACCAAAGAGCCATAATGGTGAGGAGATGACAACTGAGACAGGGAGGACACATAGTAGCTACAACAAGTGCAACATAGGTAAGAAACTGAAAATTTCAATATTTTAAATGTTTTGATTTGAAATTGAACTAAATATAGAAAAGTGACTGATAGGTAAAATCTAGGCATCAAAATGAAGCCTAAGAACTTTTTAGGTAAAGTAGGGGTAAAATAGGGTATCAGTTAGGAAGAAATTGGACCAATAAATACCTAAGGAATTTATGGTAAATGGAAAAAAAGTCACCATTGTGGATAAACAAAGTCAATGTGGTTGACTTAGGTCGTAAGGCGAGGGATAGTGATAAGGCTAACTATGTAGTAGTGGGCCGATTTGGTATGCTAATAGGGGCTGAATTAGTTGGTAAGAGAGACAAGGTTGACTACATAGATTAGGGCTGACATAATTTGTTTGATAGGGATGATGTAGTATCACTAAAAGAGGTTGACTATATATAATAGGGATGATATAATATTGTAAGGCAAAAAGGTTACCGATCTAGTATTGGTGTGGCCTATCTATTAGGAAATTTAAAGAGTTGATCTAGTATCACAAGTAAAATATAGGGTTGATTTAGTATTAAATAGGCTGATTCCCTAAAAAATTGAGAAACCAAATCAAACCAACTAATTTTTTTTGAAATTTTAAGAAAGTATTTTGATTATTTGTGACATGAAGGTCTAATACATATTTTATTGTTTGATATTTTGCATAGACACTAGAGGTATTAATGACTGCTAGATGCATCATAGCTACTAGATCTATTAGAATAATTGACTAATGTGGGTAGAATGTGGTTAGACACACTAGGATTAGGAGGCATCATGAAGATGAGGTGCATTATACTTAGTGTGGATCTCATTATCATGTTCCTTGGATCATGGGAATGGTTAACCAACACTTTTCAATGGGTGGTGGATGGGTATACCATAGAGGTGGGTATCACACTAGAGGATGTCCATTTTTTTGGGATTGATGATAAAAGGGACATTGATGATCATAAGGACACTAGATGATCTAGAGGAGAGATGAACACTAGCCAAGTAGGTGACATGATCAGATAGGATATACTCAAGATTGAGGGTTAATTTTTTTAATGTATATATTATGCAAATTTTAGACATTTGAAAAGTCATGATTGGACTTGTGAAAACATGAGTGATGTGTCATAAGTCAGATGACAAGGTACTGCTATATGTGATAGCCTTGTATGAATAAATTTTGGATTAGGGAGTACTATATGAATTTAGGGTTGTTATCTAGGTCTAGCTCATGCATGATATGTATGGGATGGTATTTAGTAGGAAGAAAACCATGGGGTAAATTGTTTTACTGAGTGCCTAGATAAATGAGAGGTTTCTTATGTATTGACCAGTTGGGTTACCCCACATGTTTGATGATAGGTTACCTTGAGTGATGAGATGGTGATTAGACTATGTAGCATGGGTTGTGCCCCATGTGCTAGTGTTGCAGACTATCACATGAGGGGAGATCATGTGTCATTCCTACACGTAAATTAAGTATGCCATCAAATGTGGCTTAGTTAGTCAACCATGGTGACAAGGTTGGCATAGGTGTGGATTATAGGCCACTTTACCTCATAGGTAGAGCCACATTTGATGGCATACTTACCAGATAGGTTAGAATCCCACATTTAGTATCCCCTTTAGTAGTGATTAGTTATTGGGAACAACATGATAGAGAGATAAGCAGGAGAGTAGGGAAATTAACAATCAATAAACCCATGATTTAACCATGATGTGTTAGACCATGGACCAGTCTAGTATGATAATAGGTAGCCAAAGGAGGGGATGACATGGTTGTGGATCTAGGGATATGTTAGGTACCATAGTAGGCACTAAAATAAGATAAATAATGACCACCTTAGACACACCATAGATAGAGGTACCACTTATGAGAGTGGGCATAGGCAAGGGAAAAAATGTAGGATGACCCAACAATCATTCTAAGACATAACTGGTTTATATATACACCTTTTATGAGAGGGTTACAACATGCATGAGTGGTGAATATTAGCTTTGCATTGGAACTAAGGTGATCTATAGAGGAGGCACTCAAGGGATGAGAAGATGGAGAAATGGTGGTTAGTGACACTAGAACAAGTAATTTTGATTTAAGCTTTGATATATAATACTAGATGTATGTGGTTATAGTAGATAGATAGATTTTGAGATATATATGTGATCTAATATCTATCTAGTTTTGATTTTTTAGATACATCCATAGAGGAAGTTAGATGGGGATCCCTAGTTATGGATGTGCCCATGACATTTTGGATGGGGTGCTAGCTCTATACGACCTCACCACATGAGATGATCATATGGTACCATTTACCCCAGCCCAAGCAGGGTGGTTTAGACTAGTGGGGAAAGTTACAAGGTAGTTGTAGACATGGAAATATGGATTTTAGGCACTATTAGGGGTGGGAGAGTGAGAGGCACATGCCTATCATACCTTGGCTGAGGAGAGAGCAATGTATATGACTACTATGGTTTAGCTTGGATAGGTGTAGGCCCATGTGGCCAACTTATAAGGATAGTTAATAGGATTGATATCTTATATTGCCTCATTATAGTGAAACATTTAGAGGGGATAGTCCTATGCATCTATGGGAAGAATGGCTAGGCAACATGATAGGCATGATGGAGCCCAACCATAGAGCTAGAGCTAAGTATTTTGTATTGTATAAAACACATGATATATATAGATATTGATTTTAATAGTTAGATTTGATCTCATGACTTGTATTTGGTTTTGGATTTTGATGCATGGATATATTTATTTCTAGCACATATATTTATCTTTTGTTATATATGCTATGGGAAATATATGTAGAATGTTTTATTTTCTATCATTATGTGATACACATACATGGTTAAAAATAAAAAGGCAAACATAACTTGGAAAAGTATAAGTAATAAAAAAAATGTAATACACACTATATCATGATGGGAAATGTATAATAAAAAAAGATGACTAAATAAACCAAAGATGGTAAAATGGATAATAAAATGTTTTAAACCATGAAAATATTTGCATCAAATTAAAACAAGTAAAATCATACTATATCATGTCGGGAAGTATGAAAATAGTGTAATAAAAAGGAAGGTACATGAAAGGAAAAAATGGTATAAAATAAAAACAATTAAGTCAATCAATCATATTAAATCATGTTGGGAAGTATAAAAGAGAAAATTTTTTGGAAAAATGAACTTAAATTTATCACACTAATTCAAGTTGGGAATTATGATAAACTTAAGAAAAATGGTTGTATTATTACATGCAATAAAAAAATAAGAAGATAAAATTAAATATCAATGAAGTAAGCATAAAACATACTATATAAAGATGGGATGCATGTCAATGATGCATAACTCATGATCAGTCACTACTTATCTCAAATTTGACACATGTAATTTCATTATATCTTGGGTATTGGAAAATTTTGTGAGGAAAGCCTGGTCTTATCCATGATATTAAACTATAAATCACAAAGAGAACACCAATGTGGTGGAAATTATAAGAAAAATATGTTAAAAAGAATTTTTATGAGGAAGGCTTGGTCCTCTCCATGGTCTTACACTACAATTCACAAATGAAATCCCTAGGGGGGAGCAATTAGTGAAAAAACAATATTTCTCAAGGGGAAATATTAGGATTATAGGAAATGAAAGAGGGAATGTAAAAATTATAATGTAGGTATCTATGAGAAGACCTTAGGAAACATGAGGCACACTAAGGACATAGAGAAGACATGAAGTGACTAGTGACTATCAATATATAAAAGATACCCTATTCACAGTAAACACAAAGTTGTATAGGTAAATAAGTGAGATAGTAAGATTAACTCATGTTGGTTATTTGAACAAGGAAATTAAAATGGACCTACCTTCCCATAATGTGTTTCGTATTACTTAGGACCTCTTACAAAGCCATTGATATACTATAAATATTGGGTACTATAGATATAGGAATTTGGCTCAAGAGTTGATGGTTAGTATGGTGTTAGTTCTAAAATGAAAATAAAATGAAAGAAACACACTAACTACATAAAATCTCTAGGCCTAGACACTAGGGAGAGATTAGTTAACAAACATGAATAAAACACATAACTAAAATGCAAAAGAAATCCTCTTTTACATTCTTTGGATGTACAAAATGCTTATTGTAGTGGCTTGCTCAGTTTTGTGCTCATGAAGTCCCATGTGATGGAAGCTTGGCTACCTCTATCTCTCCTTGGCACCTTTGGCCTATGGCTTGGCTTGGCTTGGAATAAGTTTGGCATGGTAACACTAATTACAATGGCTTCTTGAAGATATTTGTGCATTATAACTTTGCACCAAAAATATCTTGGAAATGATGTTCATGGCCTCTCTATTTATAGATTTTTGATAATGTCTAGAATCAACCTGAATCATCCATCTTGAGATTGAGATGTGTGGTTGAGGATTAATTAAATTTTTGGAATTAAGTTTATAATTATTCTCATCATGACATTGGAATAAGGGGAAATTAAGAGGCATGGAGGGCATCATGGAAGGCATTGATGAGGCAAGGAGGGCATGAATCTTGATATTTGTGGCATTTATGGCCTAAGGATGTCTTCCAAAGAAATGAGGTCACCTGATGATGAAGATATTCAATATTCATTTCCAAAAAAATGTTTTTAACAAGTTTCCATGGAATTCTTAATTATCCCTTGATTTAGGTTAATTAGCTCTTAAGCATGTTTAAGCACTTTATGCACAAAATACTCAAATTGATCAGAATGCCTTGTTATTGGTCCAAAATTTAACTAGATTAGAATTGGAAGGCAATGTCAGATGCATTGGATCCATTACCCCATTTATGATGTTAACAATAAAAAATAACAAAGGCACGTGTCTTGTGGAAGAGATATGATAGGAAAGATCAATCCAGAGCACCTAAGTGCAAAATTAACATTTTGACTCAAAATGATTTGATTAAAGTTAGCCAGCCCATAAATTATATTATCTCATTTATGGACACCCTAGCTAAAATTGGCACTTGAATATGTTAGTTTCACATCATTTAGTTTGTTTTAGGCCAAATTGTGCATTTTGGGTAGAAATTGGCCAAAATCCTAATTAGAGGTTATTGGTGGCTAGTTTTAGGTGTCTATAGGTACTTATGTGAGAAAGTAGGTAGCACTAACAAATTTTTTAATTATTATTTTCAAATCTACTAGCGTACCACACCCCAATGGATCTTAGCTGTATCATGAGGCCAACTATGAATTTTAAGCTTCGATTAGAAAAAGGATATGTGCTTTGAATCATGTCTTTTAGTGTGATTTAAATAAAATATTGAATTTTGCCCTTTATATCATTGTCTTTTATTAAAATGATTTAGCTTTTAAAATTTCATGGCTTTTAAGATTCCTCCTCCATATAGACTTAGAATGACCAATCATGAGAGACATAGTGATACACATAAATGAGATTTAGACTTTGGCTAAAGGAAGCTAAGTATCCAAAGACATGACTGACTAAAATACTTAGGCTTACCTATGAACCAGTATGTTATCTCAAGTTTCAACCATGTGTATGCTTAGTTTGTGAAAGGAAATAAGGGGAATAAAGGGAGATCCAAGATGGATTGGTAAAATGAGATTATAATGAGATGACTTGTTTTCTAACTGATCACATGGTAAATAAGGAGTGTTAATAGGAGTAAGGTTTGTATAACTAAGTCACAATAACAATTATCCATGTTATGGAGATAAGGTAGAAAAAAATCATGGGAAAAGAATAAGACCTCCATGGAAATAGATGAACTCATAGAGAGAAAGCATGTAATCATGAAAAAAATCCATAAGGTATTATAAGGAAAGAAAATGACACCATAGATAACATATAATGCAAAATATAATAGCCATATAATATAGATATGTGAATGTAATGAAATTACTTAGATGTTCACACATAATGCTTTTATATCATAATGAATAAGCAAATATGAGAGATCACACATCAATAATTGACAATAGATAAGAATATTGGATAATATAGCAAAGACACTTTGAGGGGGAAACCTCCACAACAATGCACTAATAATAGAATACTTAACACATGAATAAAGACTAACCACTATCTCTTATATATAGTCTAGTTATCCAAGGTTCTTCCATAGGCCAACCTATATAAGAACATAGAGAAATGTAACAAGTATATAAAAGAGGTATGTAAGCCACAAGTCAGCCACACATATCCCTAGACACACTAATGGTTAAGGGCATAACAAGCACCTTCCCTTAAAAACAACATTGTCCTCAACATTGTGGAAAATCTAGATGTTGCTACACAAATGCTTCATCTTCCCAAGTGGCATCTTCACATGGTATATTATTTCATTTGATTAAGTACTCTATAATGGTCTAAAATGTAGTTACTTAGTGTGCATGTGAAGTATCACCTCAGGATCAAGAACAACTCTACCTTCCTCATCCAATTATAGTAATTCTATTTGAATGGCAACTCTATGTCCAATGAATTTATATAGGGATGATACATGAAATAATGGATGTATGTGAGTAGATGAAGGAAACTCTAACTTATAGGCCACACTACCAATTTTATGCAAGATATGGTAAGGCCCATAATACTTAGGGGACAACTTGTTATCCTTTTTTTGTTTCTTCAATGACATCTACTTATATGGCTACAAGTGAACCAAGACCCAATCACCAATGTCAAAATGCCTCTCACTTCTGTGTTGATTTGCCTATTGCTTCATGTGATTTTGGGCCATAGCTAAATTTTCATGCAAACTTGCAAGGACCTCCTATTTATGGTGAATATGTTATTCAACTACATAAACCTTAGGATGGACATTCAAGGTTGAAGTGATGGATGGAGGGTGGTATCCATACAGTACCATAAAGGGAGACATTTTAGAAGAATTATGAATATAATTATTATACCACCATTCAACAAGTGGCAACCAATGAGCCCATTTATCCTATTTATCAAAAATAAAACAATGAAAATATCCTTATAGACATTTGTTAACTACCTCAGTTTATCCCTCAGATTATGGATGATAGGATGAACTATGAGCCAAATGGGTTCCCAAACATGTAAATAACTCAATCTAAAAATTAGTAGTGAAAATGGGATCTCTATCACTGACAATGATCTTAGGGGTCCCATGTAGTTTTTAAATTGTATTGAGAAAAGCAATAGCTACTGTATTAGAAATAAATGGCTGTGATAAAGAACAAAAATAAGCATACTTACTAAGATGATCCAAAACAATCATGATAATATTTTGACCCTCAGAACTTGGTAACCTTGTAATGAAATCCATAGATACCTCTTCCCAATGCTGGCTAGGGATGGATAAAGGCTGTAAAAGACCTAGGATTTTTATGGTTTTACCTTTGTTTTGTTGATAGATCATACATTTAGATGCATATTGTTCAAATGCATGGGTAGCTACATCAGTCCACTGAAAGGAGTCTTTCTTCAACAAAGAGGTGAGTGGGGCTGCAATACTACCATAATTTTTGACAAAACCATGATAGTAACCAGTTAGCCCCAAAAATCCTTGTAGTTGCTTAAGTGTCTTAGGAATTATCTAGTCCACCATTGCTTGAATTTTTTTAGGATCCACTTTCACTCCTTCATAAGAAACTAGATGACCCAAATATTCAACCTCACAAGCCCCAAAATTAATTTAGAAGGTTTGCCATATAATTGATGTTGTTCCAAAATGGAGAGTACCTATTTCACATGTTGTAAATGGTCTTCCCAATTTTTATTGTAAATAAGGATATCATTAAAGAGTACCAAAACAAATTTCCTCAAAAATGGCCTAAAAATAGTATTCATCAAACTCTAAAAAGTAGATGGTGCATTTTTTAGACCAAAAGGCATAACCAAAAACTCATAATGGCCCTCATGAGTCCTAAAAGCTATTTTGGGTATGTCTCCATCACGGATCTAGATTTGATGATACCCAAAACGTAGATTTAACTTAGTAAAATAAAAATCATCATTTAATTCATCTAGAAAATCATTACTGACAGGAATAGGAAACTTATCTTTGATAGTGTACTTGTTAAGTTTTCTATAGTTAGGGCACATCCTCCTGCTATCATCTTTCTTTCTCATCATGATAACTAGTGAAGAATATTTTCTTTGGCTATGAAAAATGATTCCTACATCCAACATCTCTTGTACCATATTTTCAATTTCATGTTTTCGGGCATAGGGATACTTGTATGGCTTGATGTTGGGTGGTTTACAACTAGGAATAAGTTTGATAGCATGATCATGCATGTAGCTAGGTGGAAGCCCTTTTGGCATGTCACCAAAAATAACATAATGGACATTGATCACTTGTTGCAGATAAAGAGGTGGAGATGGATGAGTTGGATATACTTCCATGGAAAATAAGTGAGATACAAATATTTTAGCACCCTTACGAAGAATATTTTTCATTTGATGGAAGCTAACAAGTTGTGGAGATTTAGCCCTTAATCCCCTTAGCTCAAATGTCCTTTTTTCATAATGAAATTGCATGAATAATTCTTGGAAATTCATCTCAATAGTGCCCAAAGTGGTGAGCCACTGTACTCCTAGAATAATATCATCTCCACCCATGAGAATAGAAAAAATATAAGAATCTAATAAGTAGTCTCCCATGGATATCTTAATACTATGACATTTTCCTAAAAAGTTGATAGTACCACCATTTACAATCATAACCTAAAATTCTACAGCTGGATAAATGAAACAATTCAAATGAGCAACCAACTTACTATTGATAAAGTTGTGTGTGTTCCCAAAATTAATCAAGATAGTGACCTTGTATTTCTTAAGGAAACCCTTCACCTTAAGAGTTTGGGGAGTACTAATACTTGAAAGGGCATGACAAGAAATAGTAGGTTGAGAGGATTCAGATTCCTCCTCAGGACCTTTTGTATCCTCACCATGTACTTCTTCATCATCTTGATCATCATTGGCACCTTCAATGTAAAACAAATTTTCATTATAATGATGGTCTTTGCTCCATTTGATGTCACAACAATAACACAACCCTTTGGCTCACTTCTCTTTAATTTGTCATTGTGGAAATGATGGTGTTAGAAAGGTGCAATCATGACTAGTAGTGAAAATTTTCCTTTTGACCATCTTTTTTTCTTCTACCATATGTGCCCTAGGGATAGCTTCTGATACAAATGCTAGGTTAAAAATTCAAACCTTGAATTGGATTCTATTTTTGAGGCCACCCAAAAATAGATCAATCAAATTTTCCTTAGTGATATCTTCCACTCATAAAGAGAGATTTTGAAATTGATGAATATAATCCTTCATAGTTCTTGATTATCGAGTTTGGCTAATTGGCTAAAATAGTTCTCAAAGACATTATTCTAATAATGAGCCAATAAATCCTTAGTGAAAATAAACCATGTAACAAGACCACCATTATTTTTATTTTGATCACATCACCAACGATACCAAATGAATTGCTCAGGATCCAGATATAAAGATGCCACTATCACCTTTTGAGAAATAGGGGTTTGATGTAGCTCAAATAAATTTTCAATTTGGGTAATCCAAGTGAGAGGATGATTACCATCAAACTTACATATATCCACTTTTGGCAACATCAGTTTCATACTAGCATGGGAGTTTTTGGTGTTGAGAGGAGGATTTGAATGCTAAAATGGAGGGTTGTTGTGTTGAAACTAAGATGTAAAGGCAACCAATTACATAGTGATATGATGAAATTCATTATGAACCCCATTAGTCTCTTTGTTCATCCCTAAAATATCAACTTGGACTATAAAAAAGTCATCATACCTCACCAAATTTTTTATTTCCACTTGAAGCTAAGAAATTGCCAGATCTAAAGTTCTAGATTCCATGTCTTCGTAGGAGTTTTAGGAGTTTCTGCCCCCCTTTTCTTCTCTGAGTATTAGGACCTACCATATACAATCCATAAGAGTGTTTTTAACCTAAAAAAGTGTACTAAGAGATGGTACCATTGTGATCACCTTGCTAAGATGAATCTAATGATTACCTTTGTGTACTAGGGTTAAAATTTTGACACCAAAAAAGTGTACCGATAGAATATACCATTGCGATCATCTCACCGAGATGAATCTAATGAGTGCAATTGTGCAAAGGGAATTTTTTTTCTAGACTTTTTTAAATATTTTTTTTCAAAAAAGTGTTTTGAGTAATACTGTGCTGATAAAAATACTTAATTCTTCCCATATTACAAGCTATGTTTTTTTCACTCCCACCACTCCCAGAAGCCATGCCTTGCCAAATCTAAAAAAAATTGCCATACGAAACTAACCCAAATTGAATCTCTAATACCACTTAGAATGAAATTAATTAGATGTTCACATAGAATGATTTTATATCTCACAAAATAAGTAAATATGAGAGATCACACAACAATAATTGACAATAGAGTAGAATACTAGATAATATAACAAAGTTGCTTCAAGGGGGAAACCTCCACAATAATGCACCAATATAAAAATACTTAACACATGAATAAAGACTAACCACTACCTCCTATATATAGTCTAATTATCCAAGGTTATTCCATAGGTTGACCTATCTAAGAACATAGAGAAATGTAACAAGTATATAAAAGAGGTATGTAAGCCACAAGTCAGCCACACATATCCCTAGACACATTAATGGTTAAGGGCATAGAAGTGAATGAAAATTTGACACAAATTCAAATGATATAAAGTAGATAAATATAAATTTAGAGTACGTATCCAATCTAAATTGAAGAAAAAAGTGAAGGAATACCATGATGTGTTCATAAATACCATGATGTGTTCATATATTGAAGAAAAAAGTGAAGGAATAGGTGTTGGAATCAATGGGATATGAAGGGGCCATTGGTGGAGAAGGGACCACAAGTGAAGGAGGATCCAAAGGTGGAGGGATCATAGGTGAAGGAACCATGGGTGGAATAACCACAGGTGGAAGAATTGTTAAACAAATTTTAAACCCAA